>CM055869.1:31288381-32488381 GCA_029582165.1 Portulaca oleracea | reverse complement strand
ATTTGGAGGATTTTGATTTTTCAATTCCAATTAAAACTCAATGCAATAGCATAACCTATTCGTCAAGGAACCGCCAAGGGGATTGGAGGGTTTTTTAACATTCTTTATCACTAACCATAGCTTCCTTTGTATGGCAACCAAAAGTGTACTATGGTGCTTGTCATGCCAACCAAAAGTCTACTATGGTGCTTGTCATGCCAACCCGTCGAGAGTGTAAACAATCTTCACCCACCAAAACTAAAACTTCATTCAAAGTTTGGGAATGAATTCTGTCAATTGATGTGAATTTTTTTTTCTAGTTAATTAGGGGAAAAACATGAAGAGAAGAGAAGAGAATTTAATTTTTTTTTTTTTTTACTGATTTGAGGAAATATTGGTTGCGAAGAGAAGGTAGGTATAACTTAGGATCAAATAGTCCTATACCAAGATGAGGACGTTCAACTAGCAATTCCTACAAAGGGAAAAGTAGGACTCTTGGCAAGAAATTCCTACGGAAAAGTTGATCTCACATGGAAAACTTCGCTGAATAATCAATTAATAACTCTTGTTCATAATTAATAATCAGCTTTGTCCTTAATATGCTAAGGCCTTATATAGCTAAGAGTCTTTACATAATAAGGAAATTAAATATGGCAAATACTATAAAATGGAAACACTAACCTCATATTATTCTAACATCATAAGAAACTAAATATGAAAATAATATTAAAATACAAAAGATCTTACTGAGTTGAAAATACAAAAGAAACTTTTTACTGAGTTTGTGAGGGAAATTATGTATGAAAATGTATAAAAATGATTACTTGTATAGGGAGTTAGCCTAGCTCGCTCTTACTTTTTCTATTTCTTTTGTTGGAGCATGAAGACAGGATGATTGGAATTTTCTTAATTAGCTATCTACAATCCATGATTCTCTCTGTGTGTGATTTATGTTACACTGACATGGCAATATCATGGAGACAATTTTTTTACATCGCCATGAATACAAAGAGTAAATATTCAAATGTCATTCTGCACCCTCAAATTTCATATATCATGTATGGAAGTTTCTAGGGTTTACGCATTTCTCTCTTTGGCTCATTGTTAATGCCTACACTCATTATCTCTTTGATGCCCTTCTAATGCCAATTGATCCAAAGTCTGCATGATGCTAAATTTGAATGCTGTTAGAAATTCATTCTTCTAGTTGAGTGATCTGATTGATAATGCTGGTAAGTATAGTCACTCTTCGCAACCCTCAAACACATATCCATGATTTTTAGTGTTGGAGGGCAACAACTTTCGTGTTTACTTTTGCATTTTGGATCCCGAACTTTAGGGGTATTTATTTTCTGGACCCTTGGTTTTCAACTTTAATTTTTTGGACCTTAAAGTTTGCAGTTTGAAAAAAAAGGACCCTAAAGTTTCTAGGCTGAAAAAAAAGTTTGTTTCCCATTTTTCTTTTTTATTCCATGTTTGAATTTATCTCCCGATTGTCGTCAAACTTCAAGACTAAGGTTAAAACCGATATTAAAGTGATAATAAACCTCTCTTATTCATGTTGAAATTACTTAAACCCCTGTATTTAGGGGTCTAAGTAGCTCCGACATGAATAAGAGAGGTATATTATAGCTTCAATATCAGTTTTATCCTTAGTCTTGAAGATTGACGTCAATTGGGAGATAAATTCAAACATGGGATGAAAACAAAGAATGAGTTAGGGGCCTTTTTCTTTAGGCCACAAACTTTAGGGTTCTTTTTTTTTCAAACTATAAACTTTAGGGTCCAAAAAGTTAAAGTTGAAAACCAAGGGTTCAGAAAATAAATACCCCAAAAGTTCGGGGTCCAAAATGCAAAAAACCCCCAACTAGTAATATATTTCACGTTGTCTCTAGTAAAATTCATCCCCTTAATAAATTATTAGTCATAATCAAAAGGAGTCTGTCTCACGGTAAGTTTATGTGTGACAGTCTCATCCTAGAAGTTGCGAATAGTAAGAACTATGTTCTCCTGCAGCGTGGCTAAAGGCGAAAGACACAATAAGAACCAAATTACTATGGTTATCATTGGCATATAGCCTGCTGGACGTTGAGCATAAGCTACAAATGATGCAGAACGGGGAAAAGTTATCAAATCGCAGTGTAGACTAAGATTAGAAGAATTAAAGGTTAGGACTGAAGGGTGTATCTCACAGATAAAAGTTAAACAAGTTATAGAAGAAAATAAACACGAAAATTCAAACTTAAATGGAGTTTGAGGAAGAGTTATGTGTAGTAGTGAAAATTTTGTAAAACTACTATAAATCCGTTTGTGTATACCTTTATGCATCAGCCATCACGTACGGGGAATGAGATCCATTGTTGCCTATACTTACAGGGCACACTAAATGATGGAAGAGTGGTTGCAGTAAAACAACTTGCTATAGCTTCTCAGCATGGGAAGAGTCAATTTATGGCAGAAGTAGTTACCGTGTCTGCTGTGCAGCACCGAAACCTTGTGAAATTACATGGATGCTGCCATGATGGGGATAAACGCTTGCTTGTTTATGAATATTTGGAGAACAAGAGCCTTGATCATGCTTTATTTGGTAATACCATTTATTTATTTATTTAATGTTATTAGCACTAGATAAAGAGCACAAGTACATCATGAAATAACTTTTCTGTCCGTTACAAGTTTTTATATGAATGAATGAATGAATGAAACAGGACAAAGTAATCTAATACTTAGCTGGGCACAACGTTTTGAGATATGCTTGAAAGTTGCCAAAGGCCTTGCTTACCTTCATGAAGAATCACGACTTAGAATTATACATCGAGATGTGAAGGCCAGTAACATTTTGTTGGATTCTGATCTCAACCCCAAAATTTCTGACTTTGGGTTGGCTAAACTGTATGATGACAAAAGGACTCACATCAGCACTCGTGTTGCTGGCACAATGTAAGTTCTAAAATGATTAATCATGTACTTTGACTTTAAATAATGAGAGCTTCTTTTTTATTGTCAAAATTAAGAGTAGATAATGTTGTATGCTGTTACTTTGCTTTTTCTTATTGTAGTGGATACCTTGCTCCGGAGTACGCTTTGCTTGGCCACTTGACAGAGAAAGTGGATGTGTTTGGCTTTGGAGTTGTTGCTTTAGAAATTGTGAGTGGAAGGCCCAACACTGATCGCAGCTTGGAGAAAGAAAAAACTTATCTTCTTGAATGGGTATGTCAATTATCCTCCAAAAGGTTTATAATGATCAACTTCATTTCTAGGTAACTCTGGTGCAACAAAAGGGTAAACTTGTCCAAAAGGTTTATAGTTGTTCAAACCTTTGGATTTGTTCTTGTGACAGTTATTACTCTTGTTGGTGAAAAAGACTAAAGTATTTTTCATATACTAACAGGTATGGAATCTCCATGATAACAACCGCGATGTTGATCTAGTGGATAAGAGAATACCAAAATTCAATGAGGAACAAGTGAAGAGAGTTATTGCAGCAGGTCTACTGTGCACTCAGTCGGCCCCAGCACATCGTCCAACGATGTCTCGGGTGATGGCTATACTTGTTGGGGACATCAAGGTTGGATCTGTAATATCAAAGCCAACTTATTTGGAAGATTGGAAAGCTCAAGAATCCAGCTTCACCAGTAGTCAAGATTGATTATCAATGATAATCAAGTTTCTTTTTTGATTACCCGACATACTATAATATAGATTAAATTTTTCTAATCCTCATTGATATATATATATGTATATGTGTGTTAGGTTTGCTGCTTGTTGTTTTACAATTGTGGATGTAAAGTCTTGTACTTTTATGCCAATTAAGACCTCCAATAATTAACCATTGCATAAATGGCCAACCCTTCAAAATTCAAGAACCCTTTTATTTCTTTGACAAGTAATTACCAAAAGCCCAATACTACTAGTACAATCACAACAGTTAAAACAAGGTTTGTCGCTTGTCTAGTACTACAAATCCAAGACTAAAGTAAAGATCAATACATAAAATCTCTTTAATTCGTTGCCAATTAAGAAGCTTGTGGAAATCTACATCTTTCACTTCAAACTTCAGCACTAAGAAATATATGATTTGTGTACAAACTTTTGTACCCATGTTTTTGCAACGATTCCAAAGGTAGTAGAACCAAAAAATATGATTAGAATATAAGGCAAATAGGAGCATTGAGCCCTGTAAGGCATACCTCGTAATTCAAGGAGAACATCAAATTAAAAGCTTTGACTTTAACAAGATATTTTGGATCGTGGCATGGTGCAAATGGATGGGCCTGAGTTGAAGAAGATGAAGAAATTGAATCTGGACACTAGAATGAACCTTGAACTTTTGATATGGATTTAACAATGGAGGCTTTAATGTCAAGAATTGGCAATCCCACCAAGATTAGATAAAGCTAAGCATCACTAATTCATAAAGAAATTGACTTGTTAACATCATCCCAATGATTAGAGGATAAAGTAAGAACAAGATTTGAGAGACATTAGGGAAAAAATCCTTGCTTTTCATTAATATCTTAATCATTCAAAACTGTCAAGCAAATTACAAGAAAAACCTATTTATAAAAGCCAATTAATTCCACTAAAACGCAGTCGTTTCAGCTGAAAAACGCATAAAACAGTGTCGTCGCGGGTGTGACGAAACTAGGAGAGAAAGAGGCGATTCTAAAATCACACGGGACCGCGGGCGCAACCACCCTTGCCCATCTTCTTTTGAGTTTTGTCGTGGGTGCATTTTTCACCTCACTCATGCATAGCTTGATGGGTTTCTCGTGCTCAAGTGCAGTGTTTCCCACTTATTTTTGTTCAAGTTAAGGTTCAATTGGATAAAACTAACTACTCAAACACCCATGCTCATTATTTAATTAATGGATTATTGGACGCCAATAATACCAACTTTGGGGGTATTGGAGACAAATAATACAAACTATTTTCTTGGACATTAGTATTACCAACTATCGACCTATTTTACTCTAACAGTACACGACCGAGTTGTTATAGTTTTAACTCATCGGAAAGATGATGTGGCTCCATGATGTGTGACATGGAAGACGGAGGTTGGATAGAAAATGTTGACGTGGACGCTAACATGCCTTCAATGTCACATATTATGGAGTCTCATCATCTTTTCGATGAGTTAAAACCATAACAATTCAACGTTGTACTGTTAGAGGAAAATAGGTCAATAGTTCGTACTGCTAGTGTCCAAGAAAATAGTTTGTATTATTAATATCCAATACCCCCAAAGTTAGTATTATTGATGTCCAAAATTAATGGTATTTCATCTCCCTATTTGGTGTTGCCCTTGGCTTGGTGAGGGTCGCAGATTACATAGAGATCGGTTCCATACTTATTGCATTCAATGCTTTGCTTGATGTCGGTTTGTTCAAGAATTACACGACCCTGAAAGGGGTCTACTCTCCCAACTTAGATCCTTTCCATACACATAGAATGTGCTTAAGGGGCGTGAGCACTGCACCACTCACACCGATTTATGTTGGTGAACCAACATTTTCACTTAATTCAACTATTTTTGGTGTTAGTCTTTTCAGGAATTGCACGGCCCATAAATGGGGTCTACCCTCCCAACACGGGCTACTTCATACGCAAACAAAGTGCTTAAGGGGTAAGAGCGGCGTACCACTCATACTAACCCGTGTAGGTGTACTAACTTTCAATTGTTTCTCAGCTTTACTTACTTAGAGCATGGATATTCAAGATGCTAAAACTTCCCTCCTAAACCAAAACCATCACATTAACTGGCCTAGAAGTGAATTTCTAAGGATACCACATGTTTGTAAATACAGGTGAGGTTATTATGTTTAGGAAAAGCAACAATCAAGTTCGAAGCCTATCTAGCATTCACTTACTATTCCTAACTAAGTAATTGCACTATTCTCGCAATCAACTACTCAACCATATATACAAACTACCATTAGCCGACAAAAATTTTAAAAACTTCGCCTAATTTCATGACAACAAAAGTTGTTTCTCTTCCAAAAACTAAAAAGGCACTTGTGTGACCCCACTCCCACACAAAAACTCTACAATGTGCTCATTGTGACTAAGGTGACACCCCACACAAAAGAAAACAAAGATCACACAAAAGAAAAACACACAAAAGAAAAAGGCCAATAATGTCCCCATTGGAAAAGAAATAGAGATAGACAAGCACCCAAAAACAAAGAAAAAGAAACACACAAAAAGAAAACAAAAGAAGAAAAGAAGGCCAACTCACTAACCGTATTAACAAGAGAGGGGAACAATACTACCTAGTTGGGTACTGAGTATACTGTAACAGCCCGCACCCTAGTAGGGGCTATTAGGGCCAGTCTCAACCTAATTAAGGTTAAGAAAGGTAAAATGAAGTACTAAAAATTAATTTCCAAATTTTCTGGGGAAAACCCGGCAGGGTTTTATCTGAATATGGACATTTCTGAAGCTTAAATCCTTACACCCCTCTAAATAAAACCAAACAAACTCAACGGCCACACGTCGGAGTAAATCACGAGCCACACGCTCGGTGTACAATCTAAATGCATCAAACAATCCAAGCATTCCAAATATATTTACAACAGAATTCAAATTACGAAACAAAAAATTTCTATACATATACATGTATAAAGCTAGAAATACTTCAATCTCTAGATAAGCAGTCGACTCCTCATCTTCATATTGACCTGTAAGATGGAGGGAAAAGGGGTATGAACAAACCACAGCTCAGTGGGTAACTTGTACCCTGGAATAACCATTAGGATTTACACACCTAAGAATGGGAGTCACCCTTGTTCTGCATTCACCCAAGTACAATCAAAATATAAATACATCTCTTGGTCGCTAAATAACTCGTCAAATAGGGAACTAAGTGTAAGGTTTCCATTCAAGCATCTACATGTCTTATGTCAGCTAAAAGTATAACCAACTTAAGGTTCCACTAATGGTTGTGGATGCATTCGCTAATCATGAAATGGTCAAACAACTAAAAGTATACCACAAGTCCTTTGGCACCCAACCAAGGCATAACCGACTCAAATATAATCCCTTCTAAAATCATACAAGACTAAAATGAGTAATTCACGTGTACCTGACATTTCACATTCAAATTGAACATTCAAACCAAGATCCACATGCAATGTACCAAATTAATTGAAGGGCGCACTTCAAAGGGGCCCAAATATCACACATATAAAACTTTAATGAAAAAATAAGTTCTTTATTTAAACCACAAGATGTTTTCGAAACTTAGTTTGAACATATTTAAACACAAAACATATGTGTAGCACTTCTCAAAATAGAATACCATTCATACTTCAAAATCTTTCAAAGCCATTTTACATAAGAACTTAACACTTTCAATATTTAAAGAGTAATTCACACATTCAAAATACATATTAAAGTTATTTAAATTGCCTTTTTCATCCATTCATAACCATAATATAATAATTTCCAATAAACCAACAGTTTCATATAATCCTTCCTTCTTTCCATTGTACGAAAATATCAATACCATGGGCATAAGGTACTTTCAACACTTTCCGGTCGGGGTCGGTTCCCCCTTAAGATAGTTAGCATATCTTCCCGGGAAATTTTAACGTCAATGGACTTTATATACCTAGCCGATTCGGCTCCCCTTTACAGGTGGTAACCCGACTTTCCAATTCATCCACAGTACCTAGTGCAATACATCTAGCCCGAAAAGCATTTCAATACTTGTAAATCGCATAAAAGTTCCATACCATTCACTTCTCATCCCAATAGCTCTCCAAATCGTATATAAATGTATATAAAGTAGGAAAATACATTTCATTCAAATCAAAATAGCTCAACAGGCTAATTTCCAACCTTTTTCCATTTAAGAAATCCAAATGTCCATAAATGAGTTCATGAAACTTCAATATAACTATTTGACACTTAGAAATTGCATCTCCCTCTTAACACATGCATAGTTAACAAGACCTAAACCTCTATTTCAAAGAAATAACTGTATATGTCTCAAAATATTATTTGAACTTGATTACACAAGCAAATACATATAATTGAATCCAAAAGCTTAAATAACTCAAACAAGTCTTCTTTAATTGACGATAAATCCATTTAATAACTATTAAAGACTTGGAAACGCAATTTCTTTTCAACACACCCTAAAATATTCACTTGAAATCCTTTCTTTTGAACTAAAAATCATACAAACACTTTTCAATCACACAAACCCATAGAAAAAAGGGATATAAGTATGTATATACTGACTTAAGTTCACATATAATGGTTAACAAGCAATCTCATTTTCATTCACACTAGACTAGAACATAACTACACTACAAGAAATATGGTTATTTGTGGCATTGAGTTTTGCCACAAAATATAAAAATATTGCTACAATAGGCTTTTGTAGCATTTTTGGGAAATGCCACAAAGATGCCACAAATTCCTTGTTACAAAAGGCTTTTGTGGCAATTTTGAAATTGCCACAAATTATAAGGTTTTTGTGGCATATTTTAAATTGCTACAAATGTAAAAATGCTACAATATCATACGATTTGTAGCAATTTCACTTTGCCACAAAACTAACTTTGCCACAAATGTACATTATTTGTGGCATATATGATTTGCTACAAATAATATTTTAATTCTAAAAGAGCATTTGTGGCAAATTACACTTGCCACAATATGTATCTTTAATTATTGAATAATTGTAATATAATTTATAATATTGCTTATAATGATTCATATAGGAGATAATCATTATATATATATATATATATATATATATATATATATATATATATATATATATATATATATATATATATATATATATATATATATATACATACATATATATATATATAAACACACACACACACACACACACACACACACACACATATATATCTATATATATATATATATATATATATATATATATATATATATATATAACAGTGAATTTATATTAAGGTAGAAGTATTAGATTTAAATAATATATAAATATTTATTATATATATCGTAGACAATGTATACTAAATGTGGAAAGAAGACTTTGTTCGTAAATCATAATTTCTACCTATCCAAACATAAAAATTGTTCTATTTTTGTTTCTTGATGCGACAAGGATAAACATCACTATTTTTCTAAACTAATTATGAAAATAAAAATAATATCATGAATAGCCTAAAGTAACATCTTCATGCTCGGGAGCCTCAATGAACTTTGCATCAGCAACATCATCGCTGTTTGTATAACATATCATGCAAGAAATCTCTAATTGAATGTGTAACTGCAAATTAAAGAGAAACAATTTCATTGAAAGTATTCTTAAAAACATACTACAAAAAATTTTGCAACATTTCCCCCAAAAATTGGTAAATCCTTGGCAAAGTGCCTTACATATCAAATTCACATAAAAATAAGAACCTCAACGGCCACATGCCGGAGTACATCACGAGCTATATTTATATGAGAAGATAGTCATCATATCTTTAGTACTGTCTATCATGACTTGGGAATGAACCCACGAAAGGATAGAGATGTCGAGAAGATCCACTTGGTTGTAACTAGAGAATTATGAGAAACCAAACAATCTGATGTATAAAATGAATGTTTAGGTTCTGAAAGCCATGAAGATTCATCACAAAAATGATGCCAAATTAACCCTAAATATGCGTAATAAAATGAATAAACCCATAAAAAAGCAGTAGCGAAAGTAAATACATTTAGCATCCAATATTTGAAAATACACAACTCTTTCTCCTTATACCCAACAACAGTTATACACCACACCAAGCACAAGTATCACAGGAGTTGCACAAAAGAATCAGATCAGCCAACTTGAACGACAACACAGTAGAACTCCATCAAGATAGTCTTTGATATATTTTTTTAATCCAAACCAGTAATACTCCTTATAACTCCCACAACATACACAAATATACACATTAAAACCAGCAAAATCCCAGAGGTTGTTACACGAGATAATAACAACATTTTACCAATTTTACATCTATATTCTCCATCCATCACAATTAATTTTTACCAATTTAAGTAATGTCATAATTTTCCTCCCTATTATCGTTGGTTATTGGTTTTCCACTCCCCAAAAGTAATAACCAAAGGTACTAAAATGTACCATAATCTTTCATGGGGAAAAATGCTACTAGATATGCTGACATGACACAAATTAACGTTTCTTTGTTTTTATAAAAATCTTATTATTGTGAAGTTTCCCTTAACAAGCTCTGTTTCAAACAAGAGAGAGAAACATATATGAATGTACATGTATACATATATACATGCTAGCTACACAAAAGATTGAGACACTAACCCTAACTTGGCGGCGCAAATAAGTGATATAATGTGAAACGAGATCAAGAATAGCATCAACATCGGCATGTATTGAGAAAAAAAGTGAAAATGTAAGACTCATGGGCTTCCTAGACATCATATTAAATTGGGAATACTGCACTGACCCACAGGTTGAAAAAAGCGAAATGAAAATTTGATAAACATGTTACATAAGTGGACAAAAAATGCTATATTGGACATTAGTTTGGCAACATGTATAAATCACACTGAGACTAAACCCTTGACAATCAGGAAATTGATTATGGCGAACATAACTTACACTGATCAAGAGTACTCAAAACTTATTCAATTGAATCAAAATTTAAACTACTCACCAAATACTCGAACATCAAAGGGAGAAAAATAAGAGATAACTAGGTCAACGGCCAATAGTGATCGAATCATTCAACGTGCAACCTAGTAACCTAATGATATTCTAGGAGTTTAAACTTTAAAAAATAAAGCAAAATATTAACACACTAACCCCAAAACACCGGAGAAATTAGATTCTAATTAAATCGGAGCAGGTAGCGTGAAAATTATTTCTCAAATATCGGGTGTGCAAAAGTTATTACCACATATGTCAGGTAGGGTTAGACCTGGCAATTCTCAACCCGACCCCGGAAACTCGACCCGCAAAAAATGGGTCTTGAACATGAAATTCCAACCCGAGACCCGAAAATGACCCAACCCAAAGAACCCGGTAAAAAAGGGTTAGGTCGGGTTGGGTTTGGGTCGACCTGTTAGGTCAGACACTTTAATTTTAATTGTTTTGTCTACTTTGGCATTGTGCAAAAAAAATGGGCCCATTTCATGAAAATTAAGGCTCAAAAGTAAAATATTGGATGACTTTGGAAAGTTATGTGTAGTCAGCGTAGAAAGAGACATACAAATGAAATAATCAAGGCTGTGTTCGGCAATAGCATTTGTGGTAGCGTTTAGTGTCTTGACCAAGTCAAAACTCTAATTGCATAAATATTAGCGTTCGGTAAGCTAGTGTTTTGAGGAGCGTTTAGCGTTTTAAGGAGCGTTTTGTGAAACGTTAATAAAGTTAACGTTTAGCGTTTGGAGTAACATTTCATATTTTTTGGTAAAAAAAATACCCTTTGTAAATTTTATCTTTGGAAATTATTGATACCCTTTTATGTCAATTCACATTAATCTATTAATTGAACCACTAAATTTACCGAACGCAATTCTCATTTGAACAGTCATCCGCTATCCGCTACTTAAACCGCTATCCGCTGCTTAAACCACTATCCGCTGCTTAAACCGCTATACGTTACGTAAACCATATCCGCTATCTAAAACGCTAAATTTGCTGAACATGACCCAAATAACAAATGACCAAAACAAAACCCTAACACTGTCACTCACTCACTCTTTCAGTGAACCTTCAAACTCCTGCAGTCTCGCCTCTCTCCTCTCTTTCAATAAAATAGTGTATTATTGTCCAAGGTCAAAGCTCAGTGCATTATTGTCAAATACCCCAAAAGTTCAGTATATTAGCATCCCAAAACCCTATATATTTCATAAGTACTGTTATTCGTGGATTATTGACGTAAACCGCATAATACTTGTAGACTTGAAGATTGCCAAATTTTGTCCCTTAGGTGTATAGTAATATGTCTAGACTATGACATATCGTGGTGGTCGAACTTGGAATGAAATTGTACATTACATAAGTGTCTTTGACTAATTATAATCAATTTTATTAGTTGTAAGTGACTGAGAAAAAGGGCGGTCATGACCCGTAAACCCGACCCAAACCGCTCAAACCGAATACACTGCACCAGATTTACCCGAACCCGAAATACACCAGACCCGTATTTACCCGAACCCGATATACGACGGACCCGAAACCCGTCCGCCCGCCCGTATTGACAGATCTAGGTAGGGTGAATGTAATTATCTCAGTTAACTACTCCAACTTGAAATAAGGAATAATTGATGACTATCATTTGGAATTTCCCTTCTTTGGAGCTTTTATAGAAAAGAACCCCGAAAAAGAAAAGATGGCCTGGGTCGCGCTTGCACACTGAGGGATGGACGAAGAAAAGAAGGCCTGGGGCATGCTGTGTGTTCGGCCCATTATAAGTACGCTCGTCGCCGGGGCTTATGCATTATGTATACTTTCCAATCGCCTCTCTTTCAAACCCCGCCGGAATATCTCTCTCTCTCTAACAGTTCCACTTTCGCCGGCAATCGGAACTTAGAGAGAGGGAGAGAGAGTGAGAGAGAGAGACAAAGTCAGAGCCCTTCTTTCTCTCTAATGGCGCCTTCCGATGATCAATCCAAGGCCGTGGAAGATTCATCCATGGCTTTTGAAGCGACCAACAAGCCTATCTCCACCATCGTCATCTTCGTCGGTACCTCTCTCTTCTTATCTCTCTTTTCATCATCCCTATGCTTCGCCTCTTTCTTGATTTCTTACTCTTAACTTGTGATTATGGTGAATGCCAGCTATGCACACCGAAGCTTTGCCTTTGGTCAACAGGTTTCAGCTCACCGCCGACGGAGAGTCTGTGTGAGTTTATGCTTTCTTTTATCTATGGATTTTTCTCTTCCCCATGTTATTTGAGTTCTTGTATGCACTTTTATACGTTTTCGTTGTTTTTTCCGTGCTGATCGACGATTATGCTAGTATGCTTTCCTATGTTACTGTTGAATTTAAGCTATTATCTACTACTTTCAGTTGTTTTAAGCTGGGTGATCGCCGATTATGGAAGTATACTTGACTGTGTTGCTCAACGGTCAGCAACTATGACTGTGTTAGCTATGCTTTTTGATTTTGGGTTTAGCTTTTACATTTCTACTTGTTAAAGCAACAGCTGCAAAATGATAACAGTTTCTGCCCCCACCAATTTTGGAGTTCAGTTGATGCCCTCAGATTCCGTTTCTATCTCCTTCTTTCCTTCTTCTGGCTGTTCTGCAGGCATCCTGCATCAGTATGCTTTGCAGTGGAAAGCAAAGCAGGGCATACTATGCTATATTGCTGATTGCTGGTGGAGAGAATTCTGAATTTCATGCATTTGATATATCTTATTGTTTTTCTTTAGATACCAAAGAGGTGGTAGCCAAGTGAGAACCATCCCCATCATCCAACCGTCACACTAAGGTTCAAGTCTTGGTGGAAGAAAAAATTTCCTATTTGGTGAAAATTGTGGGGTTGATGGGTTACAGGAGAAATTTGGTACCTTCCCTTAACCCTGGCCTGTAAACCTTATAGGTGATTACCCTTGATATAGGGGCCCAGTGAGCGGACAAATTTATTCAGTAAAAATAAAAATCTTTTTGTTTGGATTTTGCGGTTATTTGTCCTTGAGACGAAGATGAATCTTGATATTTTCGTCCATTTTGAAATAGCTTTGAGAGACTAGAGGTAGGGAAATGGGTGTTGGACTAAAAAAGCAGGAAACTGGGCGGTCTTAGTTCATATATTTGCTTAAGTAGGATAGGACACTTTTAATATATGGTTATTCAACTTCTTCCTGCACTTATTAAAGACCTCTTCAGTGATAATCTATTTGTTCGCTGCTACTCATTTTTGATCATTTTCAAGTGCTCTTGGGCTTTGGTTTTGTTGCATTTCTGTTCCTTGGTTTTTTTTTTTTTTTTTTTTTTGTTTGTGTCTTTACAGCTTTTAAATCTGCATTGTTCTGTATCACCCCCCCCCCCTCTTTTTTTTTTTCTTCCAATTGCTTGTCCCTAATATGGCTATGGAACCTTGTAGGTTTCCGAAAGGATTACCTTGGGTGCGGTATCATGGTTTTTACAAGGATTTGCAAATCAATATCATTCAACCTGGAAAAGATCCGGAACTAGGTGAGCATTTTTCCATGTTTGATCTGTTTTTAAACATCTCCTCCGTTTCCCTTCTCTTTTTAGATAGCCTTTTGTTTTTGGAATTTGGACTGCTAGTATGTTGGATGCCCCTACCCTTTCTCTTCTGCTGTACCAGACTTGTCAAATCCCCTCAGTTCAACTTGCTACTCTGGCATTGTAAACACATTGTATGTTCTTTTATTTGTGATCGGAAGCTTATTGGCGTTAGATCACCAAAATGAGAACTTTGTCTTTTTGTGAGCATTTGTTGGGGCCTTGGGGAGTTGGCTGGGGTCGTGGGAGTTAAGATTCTTTTTTCTTAGAGGAAAGGAAAAATATATTAATAAGGTAAAAAGAAGCATATGAAGCACTCTACGATAATTGTGTGCATCTAAAATAAAGTTTTTTCCACAAAGCTGGCCACTTCAAAAGAGAAAGAGCTAAACTTTCCATTATCCCAAAAGTAGAGAGTCTTGATGAAATTGTCATTCAAGTACTACCTCAATTGAAGTGAAATCAGACAGCACGCCTAGAATAGCTGTTCTGAGAATGCTGTAAGATTTACTAATTGCTTTGGATGGTCTGCCATACACATGGTGCTTTATCGCTTTTTCCGCTGCCCCATTTTCCATTATAGTTGAATTTATCTGAACATCTCAATCGGTGCTTCTGTGATGTCACCAAGAAAAATGATGAATTGTATTCGATGACTGCTGTGGTTGTCCCAGTTTTAAGTGTCAAAATTCAAAAGCATTTGACAACCTGTATTGTACGCCTGCTATAGTTACTGTTTCCTTTGGCTGGGCTCTGTTGTGAGGATGGGATAGTTTGAATGAAAGATTGAGGCTAATGGGAAAAATAGGCACATGGGCCATCCAGATTTTCTAAAGGCAATGCACAACTAAACAAGCCAAGTGTAGATAGCTAATCTCACCGAAATTGCTGACTGTGTTGTTCTTTTGTTAATTTCACTCTTCATATAGTGTTCTTGCTTATCATGAAAGTTAGTGAACTCATCCAAATTGTTGTTTGGTACTAAATTGTTTCCCTTTCTATTTGCAGTGGTTTGTCATTTATGCTGTTCTCAGTATACTTTTAAGTAGGAATTACTAAACTTTCGATGCTTTGTGTAAATATAGGTGTTGACTGTGTTGGCACAGTTACTGCCTCCCTTGTGACGTATGCAGCTATTCAGGCATTGCAGCCGGACCTTATTATAAATGCAGGAACTGCTGGTGGTTTTAAGGTAACTCGGGACTTCCATGTCCGTTTTCCCATTGGCAGATTGTAATGACTCGCCTCTGTATAAAGTGTATATTTTTGTTTTTCTTGCTATATTCCTTTGGCCACTCTCTATCTATTAAAGTGACTGGAAGTATTTTGGAAAAGGTGGGCATACCACGGCACCATGCATATTTTTGCCAGTTCCTTCTTAAGTTATTGGAGCAACGTCTGTCTTTTCTTTAGTATAAAGGTTTTACATGAGAATAGAAGGCGCTTGTAGGGTTAAAGTCGCCTACAGTTGGACATCCCAAAAGCCGCAAATGGGCAACTATCATTAGGAATTAAGTTGTATATGAGAATGGATGTTCCTTAAAGAAGTCCCATTTCCCCCCTTGCATGTTCATTGTTCATGTATTGGGCTGTTGTGGGTCCTTGGTTATGGGACTTCCAGAGGATATCTTCAATCTGCCAAAACATCAATATAGGATTTAAGCTCTCTTACAGTTTTGTAACCCCCTCTCCCATGGCTTCCCCCACTAGGAGTTTCTGAATTTGCATAAGAGATAAGCTGTTGCACCAAGCCTCTTCGGCTTTTTCCCACAAATACAAAGAAAAACAGAGTTATATTATGGAGCTCTTATCTCAACCCTGATTCCCATTTAACATGGAGGGCTTCTCTTGAACGAGAGGAAGAATAACCTTCAACTGTGAATTCCCCTCGGTCTTTGCATGAGATTAACTGATTAAGTACTTAAATAATTTTTTGCCACTTCTCCAAACGTTCCTTACCTGTTATTGTTCATTTTCCTTGTTCATGTGGGATATTTCCTTAATTGTCCTAAATTCAGGCAAAAGGGGCATCCATTGGAGATGTATTTCTGGCAACAGAGGTTGCGTTTCATGACCGAAGAATCCCTATTCCTGTAAGTGTTGACTTTCATGTCATCTTTTATGGAGATTTAATAATGTTGCCTGTTTGAGGTAGTAGGGTTCCTCATGTATGATTTTGCCTTGATGACAATGTGCTTATTTATTGTAGCTTAAGTCTTTCTTCCTTAGTAATGTCTTATTGGCCATTTTGTTTAGATTTGTTGCCTCTAAATCTTGTACTTGTTCTGCCATGGCAAAAATTATCAAACAAGAATATAATGGTGAATGGGAGTTAATGCCTGTTTTCTTCTGTTAGCTTTAGTAATATTCCCTTTTAAATTGACTTGGAGAAGTTCCTTTTCCCTTCTTGCATTGCCTCATTCGTAATAAACCGATTCGTATGCTCATCAATGTCAAAGATGAACATAAGAATGAGAAAGCATAATGATCCCAATTACAAGCAGATGAAACAATATTCTGCTTCTGATGTCTGGGATATTAGAGATGAAGGCAAGGAAGGATTAAAATGAGCCGGGTTCAAGTTTTTGTTAACTTGATAACCCCTCGGCCTCAGGAGGCCAGAGAATTCGCAAATCTGCAAAGGTTTGGAGTAGTTTCTGTATGTTTTGGTACACTGTTAGCGAATGCTTCCCAAGTGTATAATTTCTTCTTGATATGGAGACTAGTTATCATAATCCGAAATGTTGTTTTTGAACCCTTGTAACCCCAATCACTTTACCCTCTTGAATTATGATTTATAGCAAATAATTGAGAGCTTTAGATACACACTGGTGCTCTAGGTTTAAGTTGACGTTTTGGAAAAGCTAAACATGAAGTTGATAGTTAGCAAGCAAATCTGATGGGCAAAGTTATGACTTATGAGATAGATTTTTTGATGTAGTGAATGTTATGATGGTTAATCTGTTTGATAGAAGCCTGGCATTTCATGGGTTGGTATGACTGTTATGCAAATGAATACTTCTTGTTTGGAGCAGTATCATTCATAGATTCTGTATGTGGCCTGCTAGACATTTTCTCTCCTGTCTTTAATTGCTGATCTTGGAAGGTATCAGCCATCGAGACATGCGCCCCCCATATTCAAGACACTCCTGCCAGATTATCTTGAATATGGATGGCTTTCCTGGTCTTACAAAAATTATCCAAAAAATTGCTTAAAGGTACCCTCTATTTTGCGAAAACTATTTTTTGGGGACTATGTTATTGAAAATTATAATTGGGTGAACAATGTTTTTAAGTATCTATTATTTGGGGACAAAACTCACTGGAACCTACCGGAATCCGGTGAAAAATATATAAATTGACTAACTTGCCCCTGGTTAAACAATTGTATTTAGATTAACCAGTATACCTTCTATAAAGCTCAGAAGGATCGACAATTCGACATGCATTTAAGTCAGATCAAGATGAAAAACTAAGTAATAAAGCGGTTGAGAAAGGCAAACATGCAAGATATTTTCAGCACTAAGTATTGCTGTAGTTTACAGAATTGAATCTGAAATAAGCCATACACATATTTATACATAGCTTTTCTGCAACCGATTGAACTTGCTGAAGCGATGTAGCCATTTGATTCTGGCTTCCAAATAGATTATGAACACTACCTGCTTTAATTTCTTCTTGTCCATTCTCAATAATGCATAGAATGTCAAATCGAGGCCTCTATTAACTTCAGGAGATTACCATTCAGTAATAGTGTAATCTGATTCCCCGTCTTCTATAGCATTACCATATGTACCTAAAACATGTACAAGCAGATTAGAGGACAGTCCAAATTTCCCCATATGCAATTACCAAACCCAGGAAACCCAATACCTATTATCCAAGGCCTAAAAATAACCAGAAACCATTCCAAAATTTGATTAATTTTTCTCAAACTCAATGAAAAAGTAAGTAAAGGGGGAAACACAACCCCAAGCTGGATGCTATTTATTGGAGAATTATTCAGACAAGATGTTACCTTGCACATTTGGAACTTGTAACAGCTTCGAAAAGGCATTTCTTCTTCGAGCAGACTTTTCTACTCTTGCTCCCTGCTCAAAAGGCTCGTTTTCGATAAATCTCTGTAACAATACTTGGAACTGTTGATACTGCTGTGCACATTTCTATGACAGGGAGAAACAGGGAGAGGTCTTGCTATTTCCATTTCTATGACATGAAGAGGTAAATATGGATTGAAGAGGTTAATCTGAATACAATTGTTTAACCAGGGGCAAGTTAGTCGATTTATATATTTTTCACCGGATTCCGGTAGGTTCCAGTGAGTTTTGCCCCAAATAATAGATACTTAAAAACTTTGTTCACCCAATTATAATTTTCAATAACATAGTCCCCAAAAAATAGTTTCCGCAAAACAGATGGTACCTTTCAGCAATTTTTTGAAAATTATCTCATTGATCTTTATAGGTTTCTGTTGGTGATTTCAAATATTGATCCTTGAGATCACTTGTTGGTCTTGATATGTATCTGTCATTGAGTTCCAGAATTAACCCTCGATATTTGAGTTTCTTCACTTGTTGGTCTTAGTATGCATATATGATGTTGTGCTAGCTTCCTAAAGGGGCCAATTCTTGAAATCAACAAGTGAAGAATCTGAGTGTTAAGTACTAAAGGAAAAACATTGCACATGGTACACTTAGAGTATGCCTTTTGTTCCTATGGACTTTTTAATTGGTAAAAGATTACATCACGTGCAAGTATTGATGCCCAAATACTGTTGCTGCTATTCTCAATATTTGATTCCTATACGGGATGGAAAATTGCAAATACTCAAGAAGATACTCTGATTTGTTAAATTCAAAACTTGTTTATAAGAGCATGAATATATAATTTTAGGTTTCTTAAATGCTTTTGCTCGATGCTTCATACTGTGGACACGAAAATTCCCTTTTCATTCAATAAAGATGAGTTCATTTCCTTTGCATATTGTTTATGAGTCAATGCCTCAAAGCTCTAGCAAGAGTGAGGAGGATGTGTCTATAGCCTTATGATAACTGTTCATAACTCTTATTTATTGGATATGTGCGAATTCTTGACAATTTAATGTTGACTAAACCTGGGAAATGATTGACATAGGGATACTTTTGAGGCTTATACCTATGTTTACTATTGAAGTTAAATGTGCACCATATTACATCTGTAATCTGTAGGTAGAGAACTGCCCTACACACTGGAGATGTTTCCATATTCCTTACCCCTTGATCCTCCGTGGAAAATGTGTTTTGAAACCTAATTAGAGTTTCCGCAATAAGTAGCAACCCACATTCTAGGAACAAGTACCCGAGGATGCATTTATGTTTATTAGGGTTGGACTCTCGGTTGGATTACTACTTAC
Organism: Portulaca oleracea; assembly: GCA_029582165.1. Taxonomy (NCBI): domain Eukaryota; kingdom Viridiplantae; phylum Streptophyta; class Magnoliopsida; order Caryophyllales; family Portulacaceae; genus Portulaca; species Portulaca oleracea. The sequence goes on along the minus strand of CM055869.1, from coordinate 32,468,790 downwards.
CTGAAGCAAGTAGGGGAAAATCATGCATTGACTCATGAGTTTCATAGTTTGGTTAATATGATTGTTGTATCGTTTTTAGAAATCCACCACTGGTTTGTACTGGTTTGTACTTTTTGTTTTAATGCTAAAGAGTTCTTAGGTTTGGTGCTACCTCTATTGCATGTTCATGTCATCTCTTTACATGATTTTATTTCATTTTCAAAACAATCTGAATCTGTCTTCTTACAACAGGTTTTTGATTTATATGGAGTTGGTCTGCGGAAAGCTTTCTCAGCAACCAAGCTAGTGAACGAGTTGAACCTGAAGGTATCAATCCCCTTTAAAAAGTCTCCCAATATTTCACTAATGAGAAATGTATAATGGATTCAAGATAATATCTTTAAATTTTGATGCACGTGTATTTTCCTACTTTGCCGTCTGCATCTACATCTCTCTCTAACTACGCTGTGTGTTCTTAATCTGTCCAATACCTTCTTGAAAGAATCAATTAGGATTCTGCGTTATGCTGAATGTAGTTCAGTATAATGAGCCCTGTTTAGAAATTTCGAACACATGGGATCTCCTGGAACAACTGTACAAATTTGACTGCTTGGGTGCCTGAGCTTGTGGGGATATATATGCGATGTATCCACATTCAAAATTCTGTCGCAACTCACAAGTTTTTATTGCTAATTCACATGATTATCAAAATGAAAAGTTAGAGCTTCCTTTTCAGTTTTCTCATGGACAAGTGACTGCTGAGGTATTGTACCTTGAAGCTTCTCTTGTAACTCTTTTGTGACTCGAGGACTTAACATCCTTTACCAGGGTGTTTTTTTAACATTTCATGGCTTAATGTTTGAAGAAGAGTTCACTCTTTTTGGCTTATATGTTGCGGCTTTAGCATTCCTTTATGTTTACTTTGAAGCTTGAGACATTGTCTAGTTGAACTGATATTTTCTTTTTGGCACTTGTGTCAGACTGGAAAGTTGTCGACTGGTGATTCTCTGGACATGTCCCCCCACGATGAATCATCAATCACCGCAAACGATGCTACTTTAAAGGACATGGAGGTAATTGCTATGTCAGACACAAGAACTGTTCATAAAATCAACTACTTGGTGCACTTGTTTTCTTTTTTTCGAACAAATTGAATAGTAAAATAAGATTACCAAGTTGCAAAGATTGTTATTCCTCCTCTATCATCATTACACAATTTGCTCTTCTACAAAGAATTGTTATTTAACTTTTACATAAGCTGAGCATAGTATAATACCTTGTCTTTGCAAGTGGAAGATGCTGACATATCAAGTGTTTTCAAGTGTGTATTGTACTTTTATTGTTGCATGTTCCCATAGCCCTTCCTTAACCCCCCCCCCTCCCTTCTCTTTCTTCCTTCCATTGCACATTGATGGAATCTTGTTAGATTTAAGAATTAGGGTTAAATGCTGGGATCAAGGGGTGATTGTCGAGGGAAACAAACTAGTTCTTTTACCTCTCAGAGTAATCTGCGTTGGGAAGATCAGTTCCTGCAAATTCTCTCTTTACATTGGATTTTTTGGGGGTCCTCTGGCAGTATCGTGAAATTCATTTTTCATATGTCTTACATGTGGTGGAAGCCCCCTTTTTTTTTTTGGGTTGGGAGGTGTCTTCTTCAGGTGAGGAAAAATGGTACTACAAAGAGAAGAAACTTTTCTCGTTACCGATAAAGGTTCTTACTGGTAAAATTCTTGCTTTCAGGGTGCTGCAGTTGCCTATGTGGCGGACCTCTTAAAGGTGCCAGTTTTATTTGTAAAGGCGGTGACTGATATCGTGGACGGAGACAAACCCAGTGCTGAGGAGTTCTTGCAGAATCTGCAAGCAGTTACAGCTGCTCTTGATGATACTGTTGCCAAAATCATCGATTGCATCAATGGGAAGTGCCTCTCAGATCTTTGAGTTTGCCCATTGTTGGTATTCTTTGCAATTCCTTCAGAGTAGAATGAAATGTGCATTAAATCCAGCTACTACTTCTGCATTCAACTCTGATTGAAATTGTCAAATTAACATGATCTCCAACTCAAAAGGCTTATTCTGTTATTCATGGCTGGCTGGTTTCAACATCAGCAAAGAGTATATGTCAAGCACTCATTATACACATCCTAAGTTGTCAGCTCTCTTAAGTACAACTTAGTTATCATCCTGAGTTACTTATATGGCTTCCGTGCTTGATTAGCTGCTAGATTTTATCAACCTAGATGTTCCTGGTTTGCGGTTGTTTCATCACATCGGTGAGATTGTAATTTGAGGTGTGTAATCAAATGTCAAAGTTACGTATATCTATTTGTACTCTTACTTGGTTCAGCCTGATCGTGAATTGTTCTTGTAGAAGTAAAATTTATGCTTGGTTCCGCGAGATTGATTGCATTGCAATCCATTACGTTACATTCAACCAAATAATATGTAAATCTTTGCGGTACTTCTATTTTCCCCCCTACCCTTTTAGTTCCTACCTACTTTCTCTAACTCTGTCTCCTCCTTCTAACTTCTTTTAAGTCCTTCCCTTTTTATGATGTACTGCATTTGTATTTCAACAAAACATACCAAAGAGCTGATAGTCAGGTGGTAACCATCTCTATCTTCCATATTTTTAACCAATGTACAAGTGTTGGTGGAACTAAAATAGTTTCCATTAGTAAACATTTTGGGTTGCCAGGCTTTGTTTATGGGTAGTTTGGTATTGGCTAGTTAAGATCATTTGTGGTTACCCCTGAGATAAGGGTGCAATAAACTTATAGAGATTGTACCCAAATTTTTTGAATTTATTGAAAATTATATTTGTCCATTATTTTCTTGTATTAATTAATTTTGGTTACAAAACAACGAAAAGAGAGAAAAACATAAACAAAAGTTTAATATTCTTGAGTTTTTTTTTTCCCTGCAGTGGTGTTTTGGTGTTCTTTTTTATTATTTTTTTCTTTAGCTACCTACTGTTGTGTTCTTTGCAGTAATGTAAAACGTCTATTGTAATTTTCAGCCCGATTTGAGTTTTGAACAATAAAGAAGTGCTTAAATCTTGCATTCAAGTTTATACCCTTGATATTTTTTGTTTGAAAAATATCCATCATATGTATAGAGAAGAAAATCATATAAGTGTCAAATTAACTACTTTTACAAAACCTATGAGCGTTGGAAATAGAGTGAAAAAACTATGTATGGACAAGTATACATTTCATTAAAAAGAGAAGAATAAAGGAGAATTTTTAAAGGTAAAATAAAAATGTTATTCATTAATTAGGGGTAATATGGGTATTTTAATTATTGAAAATGTAAAATTGACAAATAAAAAGGGGTCAAGGTAGTTAAAAAAATTGACACTCGTTAAGGGACGGAGGGAGTATCGTTATTGGGAAAAGAATATATAGAGAATTAGGAGAAGAGTATTGCTTTTGCAGTTTTGCTTATCATTTCAACAATAAAGTTTTTTTAAGAACTAAGAAGTTGATGATCTTGAGAGTAATTTAGCCCAAATTTGAATCAAAATTCATTATCAGAGCTTGCATAGGCTGGGGCTCTTTCGTTTTCTTTTTGTTTTTTCTTTCGTTTTTAGGGGAAGGGAAAGAGGGTATTTCACATGTAATTTGGGCATGATGAGAAGAAAGTTTTTGAGTCTGAAACTGAGGTTGCTCAACATGAAGAATTCAAAGATTTGATGAGCACCTAACTCTTTCACCAAAAGCAGTTAATCATTCAAATAATAAAGACTATCCAAAAGCACAACATTCATGCTGCTTAACTACTTTCTATTTGATTAATTACACCCATGGTTTCAAGAATGAAAACCTAAAATTAAACTATCTCTACCTTATCCCTCACAATAAAACTGCCCTCCAAGAATTGAACCCTTTTTTATTTGTTTACTCATGGCATTCTTTTTAACAGCTATTACCACCTAGTATATGCAGCTTCATATATATAAATACTGGTAATTCTATGGTAGGAAATGTTTCATAAGTGCTTTGTTTTTAAAGACCAATCTAATCATAATTTGAGGGTGATTAATTAGTGAATATGGGAAGTGAAGAGGTCAGAATAAATGAGATGATGATGATGAAAAAAGCAAGCCCTGGAAAAGCAACTATTTTGGCTCTTGGTAAGGGGTTCCCTCATCAGCTTGTAATGCAGGAGTTTTTGGTTGATGGCTACTTCAAGAACACCAATTGTGATGATCCTGAACTCAAGCAGAAGCTACTTAGGCTTTGTACACACACTCCCTCTCTTTCCCCTCCTTCCTTTGTCTCTACAAATTTGGTGTTAGCAGTGTGCAACAATTCATACAACTAATTAGGTTTTTTTATAAAACAAAATCACAATTCATATTATTAGTTTAGCTTTTAGCTGAGATGATTCTTATTTGGTGGTCATTTGGGTCGGATTATGTTCAGGTCAATTCGGTTTGGGTCATATTCAGGTAGATCTTATTTAAAATCACTTTTTTCTTTAGTCCAGTAAATTTGTCTTATGAAAACAAAAATTTTACTATGCTAATTTATTCTAACTTATGCTAGCCTAACACAATTCCTTAAATTAGTATCCACTCTAAAAGTACAATTCCCTAAAAAAAAAATATTATAACTTATTATAACTTATGCTAATTTAACTATCTTAATTTGAAAATAACTCATCGAAAGAACATAGCCTAATTCTTGTGAAAGTTACATTTGATTCAGTCGCATAAGGTTGTGCCATTATGGGTTCAGGTCCATTTTGGATAAATTGGTTTCGACCTTTTTTGGGGCAGGGTCATGCAATGTTTGGGTGGATCGGATCATTCCAGTTGTGTTAGGTTTGTATATAGCCTATATGTTTTCTGTATTTTGTAATTTCAAATGCAACAGAGATGGTATAGGTTGAAACAAAGATAATTCCTTTTAACGTGAGCTTTATTCATTTTAAACCCTTGTCATTTACATGGTAAGGTTGGTTCATTTTACAGGTAAAACAACGACAGTGAAAACCAGGTACGTAGTAATGTCAGAAGAGATCCTTCAGAAGTACCCAGAGCTAGCAGTGGAAGGTCATCCCACAGTAAAACAAAGGCTGGACATCTGCAACAACGCAGTGACCCAAATGGCAATGGAGGCCTCCCAGGACTGCATCCAAAACTGGGGCAGGCCCATCTCCGACATAACACATTTGGTTTACGTCTCGTCCAGCGAGGCCCGGCTACCAGGTGGGGACCTGTACTTGGCCAAGGGGCTCGGGCTTCGGCCCGACACCCACCGGGTCATGCTCTACTTTGCGGGGTGCTCGGGGGGTGTTGCCGGGCTCCGTGTCGCCAAGGACATTGCCGAGAACAACCCGGGTAGCCGCGTCCTCCTGGCCACCTCCGAGACCACCATCATCGGGTTCAAGCCCCCTAGTGCGGACAGGCCCTACGACCTCGTCGGGGTAGCCTTGTTCGGGGACGGGGCCGGGGCCATGCTCATCGGGTCCGACCCTGACCCGACCCGTGAGACCCCGCTGTTCGAGCTCCACACCGCCGTCCAGCACTTCCTCCCCAACACCGAGAAGATCATCGACGGGAGGCTGAATGAGGAAGGCATCAGCTTCAGGCTCGACAGGGCTCTTCCTCAGATCATCGAGGACAATATCGAGGAGTTCTGTGCCGGGTTGATGGGCCGTGTGGGCCTGTCCAGGGAGGACTACAACGACATCTTCTGGGCCGTCCACCCAGGTGGGCCTGCGATATTGAACAGGGTGGAGAAGAGGCTGGGGCTGTCGCCGGAGAAACTCGGGGCGAGCAGGAGGGCGCTGGAGGATTATGGGAATGCCAGCAGCAACACTATTGTTTATGTGATGGAGTATATGATAGAGGAGTCCAAGAAGATGAAGAAACAAAGTGAAATGAAGAGGGAGGAGGAATGGGGGTTGATACTGGCTTTTGGGCCTGGTATTACATTCGAGGGTATTCTCGCCAGGAACCTTATTGTTTGATCCTAATTATTCTACGTCATTTACTGCTTCATCCAGATTATTCACTCCAATAGTTTATAAAGTTGTGTTTTGGTTTATTTAAATAAATAAAATTTTATATCTTGTTTTAAAGTAAACGGTTTAACTTCTTGCTCCTATGTTGATTTTATAGGAAAGTTTGCCAGCTTGTGGTAAGTCATCTTTCTATGTGAACTCAAAAGATTATCTATTTTAGACTGGTAAAATCACTTGTTTGATTTAATTTATATTTAGAGTAATTTACCAACGTTATTTAATAACCTTGCTAAATTACTCTAAATATAAATTAACTCTCTATTTGTAATAAGGTTAGGAGAGGAGAAGGGAGGGGAGGGGAGGGGAGAGGAGGGGGAGGGGAGGGGAATATATTAATTAACCTTCTTTCATCTTGTTTGTCAAAAATAATAGGAGACGAGGGGAGGGGAACCATTAACCCTCATTCCCTTCCATTAACCTCCTTTTCATTAACTCCCAATATGAAGATTAATTAAGGTGAGGATAACTCATTATGTTTAAAAAAAATAACTTTATTAATATAATAATTACTTCATTTTTCTTCACTCCCCCTCCTTCCCTCCCTTTTCTAATCCAAAAACAACAGTTAACCCCTCTTACCTTTCATTCTCTTCCACTTATAATCCAAACAAGATAGAAATAAGTTTCTCCCCTTCCTTCCCCTTCCTTCCCTTCTAATACCCTCCCCTCCCCTCCCCTCCCCACTCTAATAACCAAACAGACATTAAATTAAACAATTTATTTCACCAGTTGGTTTAAAAAACCAACTAAAGGGTGATGATAAGTGTCTTGTCCCAAGACACTGCTTAAATGTCTTCTCTCTTATAAAATCAATATTTATTAGCATTTTTAACCTCAATTTTTTTGGCAGATACTATTTATTATCAATTATAAGAAGTTTGGAATATGTTGGCTACGTCAACAATTAAAATTGACACCCTAACGAATGAACCTCATCCGTTGGGCATATTTTGGACGCATTTTCATAAATTTTAAAAAATATAGATAAAAATATGATTTTATAACATTTATATATATTATTATAGTTGTAGAAGTAAATCATATCGTTTTTTTGCAATTTAATTTACAAATATATAGGTTTTGTAGCATCACAAGACACTTAACAAGTGTCTTGTCCAAGACATTTATCATTTCTCAAAAAAGCTCCAAAACTCAAAAATAAAAAGAAAAACACAATATTTATGCAACAATCACTGTTGCTAGATTATTACGAGTATTTAGAAAGTACTGAAGAAACTGAGGTAATAATTACTTCAGCTGGCTCACTAAAAGTGTCGCTAGTCAAGCTGACTTCTGGTCTTCACCTTATAACTCATTCTCGTCCTCGCCATAGTCACTAGCACCAGGTTGTCTGTCAAGTTTCTGTTATTATTGTTTTCACAGTAAATAAACAAAGGTTAAAAAAACATTTACTATGAAATTAGAAATATCACTAGCTAGATATATACTTGATCTTGAATAAATGCAATCTTCAACCTAATTAAGAAATACTCAATTCATACATGTACAAGACAACAATTTGCTCCGATCCTATATATATCGCTGATTTAGAGTTATATAGGATGATAATGATTTGTGTTGAGAGAATAAAATTTAAGAGGAAAATATATTAAAGTTAAATAAATGTGAAAATATAGGAGGATATGATTATACCTCAAAATCTGACTGACTGTCTGTGAATGATCTACCAGGCGTATTAGCATTGGCAACACCGGAGAGGAGGAAGATGGCAGCAATTAAAAGAACGATAAACTTTCTAATCCCCATTTTAAAATTTTAATCTCTCTCTTAATTAGTCTTTAACTATAAACTAACACACCCAATACTGGGGAGCCGTATGAACGTGGTATTTATAATGCCAAATATTGGAAAATTTGTCTAAAGTTAAAAACATTAATTATTCCAAATGGCCAATCGAGCAATTAGATCATGGTACCAGGACCATTAATATTGTGGTCCAAATATTTCATTGTTCAAAAATTACACATATTAATTTCAAAATCTTATATACAAAATGTTAAAATCTTATCAATATTTAAATATTCAAAAACTTATATACCATGTTCAAAAACTTATATATACCATTTCTTCAAAAATAATTATATATCATGTTCTAAATATGATGAACTTAAAAAAAATTATATTTTAAAAAAAATAAGATGTTCAAAAAGTTTATCCTATTATGTTCAAAATATCACAAAAATACATATAATTAAATATAAAAAATAAAAAATGTTCTGAAACAATTTATATATTATGTAATTAAATTATAAAAGTTGGGACTATAAAACAACGTAGTCTCAAGCTTATCATCTACCACATGTCTCTTTTTATTTGTCCAATTACCTAATTTCTCTGTCCATTTTTATTTGTCCAATGACTTAACTTTTACGTTTCCAATAACTATAATTATCATTCTACCTCTTATAAATATACTTTTTGCACCTTTCCAAGAGTATTTTCAAAGACATTTTTGACAATGTACAAATTTTTTGGTCAATTCTCTATATTTCTTGGTATCGTGAAAGTAGTTTTAGGGACAATTAATCAGGGACGGAGGTAGTAATTTCTAGTTTTCTACTAAACCTATTAATTATGCCACAACACCAATTACTTCCTCCGTTTCATAATGTTACATATGTGGTCAAAGCTTAGAAACTTTGACTTTGAATTTCTCAACATAGATAATCATCTCTTTCATAACATTAATTAATATCATTAGATTTGTAATGAAACAAGTACAATATTGTAATTTTTGGCAAAATACTCCCTCCTTCCCATATTATCTGTCACTTTAACTAACTTTTCTTTTTTCCATAATATCTGTCACTTTATAATTCCAATGACACATTACTTACTAATTTATCAAATTAAGCTTATTAATTACATCTTTTTCTTCTATTTTTCTTTTTTATTCTCCTTTTTTCTTTTTTGTTCACCATTTTATTCAAGTTTTCTACATTTTCAATAAACTAAATTAATGTAGATGGAAGTTTTTTTGGTTTTTGAAATTATGTCTAGAGTTACAATTAAAATGGGAAGGAGGGAGTATTATATTTAAAAGTTATGGTCAAAATATGATATTGGACACTGCAAAAAAGTCAAAGCGGCTAATACGAGAAACCAAGGGACCAAATAGCTAAAGGATCGACCCCATGTTACTCTACATATTTATTTCCTTCTTTAATGATCATTTTTAAATTATTTAGAACTAATAAGTCATAGTCATATAATATTAGTTATTTGTTTTATAAAAAAATAATTATTTGAAAGTTGAAAATTTTATATTTATATTTTAATCTATAAATAAGATTTTTATCACAAGATTCAACATTTTAATAATGAGATTTTTATTGCAAGTATCATTCAACATTATATTTAATAATGACAAATTTTGTTTTATTTTAAAAAAAAGGAACTTATATGCACTTGACCGCACCTTATCCCTCTGATAAATAGTTGACTGTGTCATCAAAAATTTTCTTTGCCCATAGTTTTGATAATTTCCTTTTTTCCTTCTTGTTGCTCTTTTAGATTTGGTTTGATTTAGACCTATCAAAACTTATCTGAAACCCGATATTAGAACTGGATGACCCGAGCCTATAACCGAATTGACATCCGAAGTGAGATGACCCGAACATCCGAAATGATCCGGCCCAAAACCGAATTGAACCCGAGACCTATTATGAAGCGAAACGGCCCACACCGGAAATGACCTGTGTCAAAACCAAGCTGAACCCAAAACATCTCACGAATAGAATCAGCTAACACCCGAATTACCTGAACCATAACCGAACCGAAGCAAATTCTTTGCCATCAGACGTAAAGGCCAAACCCGACTCAAACCCGATCCATGCATATTGACCCAACTCAAAGGTATAAGAACGGGAATAACCCAAATCCGAACCAACCATACATGATTTCAAACCAATCCAATTCATACCTCATACCTGGATTAACCCTTAACCAAAATGGCCCAATGTAAACTTTAGCCAACCAAACTTAAGTTTGAACCAATTTAAAGTTATCCTTAAAGTGAATCGATATGATAGTAATTAAATATGCCTAAATCGAGACAAGCTAATTAACCATGAGAACTACTAAACAATCCAAATAGGATCCATGCAATCCCAAATAAAATGCAACAATTTCTTATAGTCTATAGATAGATAAATATGCAAATGATAATCTCATCTTAATTCAATGTGATAACCATAAGACTATCCATATATGGTTGATATTGAATTTTGCATTTTCATCAAAACAGTAGTAAGTGGCAGTAGCGGATCTAGGTTTTCAAATTAATAGTGTCCAATACATTATTATTCTTATTCAGTAAGTATATACATCCATTTTTTCCTCCAAAATTATACTAAATTTCAAAAAAAAAAAAATTAAGGGTGGCATATATACATCCATTTTTTCATCCAAAATTATACTAAATTTCAAAAAAAAAAAATTAAGGGTGGCCAAGGCCACCCTTAGACCTAACATAGATACGGCCATGGTAAGCGGTACACACAAAGTAATTTTGTTTTTTTTTTTTGCAAGAAAATGGCCCAAGGCCCAGAGCTTCATTCAATATTGATAGAGTCTTCAAATAATACATTCATCAAAAAAGAAGGGGGGGGGGGAATAAAACAAGACATTGTCTAAATCTTGATAAAGGCTCCAAGTAGCAAGGTGGTGGGCCACTTTGTTTGCTTCCCTTTTTATCCAATTGATCCAATCAATATTACTGCAACTCCATTTGTGTCTGACTTCATCAGCTAATAAAGCCAGCAGGCCCCTATAGGGAGAACCACTGTTGAGCAGTTCCACCACCCCTTTAGCATCACTTTCCAAGATGCCTTTGGGAACCCCCAGCTCTATGCACATGTCTAGGGCATAGCTCACAGCATGAAGTTCAGCAACCTCAGCTTTCCACCGTTTCTTCATTTTCCACCCAGCTGCCCAAGCAACACTGCCATCCCCATACCTTGCAATTGCTCCCAGTGCTACTCTTCCTCCATTTTCATCACAGGCTGCATCGACATTAATCTTGATACCTTGGAAACCACCAATCCACCTTGATATTTGTTCCCCCCTTTGAGCGTTACAGGGAATAGGACTGAGATCTGAGAATTCTTTGCTGGCCTTTATCGCTCTTTCCGCCATACTCTTTGAATCTAGAACGAGCCCTTTATGAACAAAGTCGTTCCACGCCCACCATATGCTCCAAATTCCATAGCACCAAAGCACTGACTCTTCTTGATTTGCCGTCTCCAACATATGTTCCACCCAATCTAAGCCACATCTTTCATTCCCAGTTAGGAAATGAGGGATACCCATCAGTTCCCAGACTGAACGGGTCCATTCACAGTCGACCAAGGAGTGGCGGGTATTTTCTTCATGCTTTTGGCAGATGGAGCAAGTCGAAGATTCTGCACAATGTCTGCGCCAGATATTGAACTTAGATGGGATTATGTTTTTCGCCAAACGCCATACTAAGTTTTTAACCTTCGGCTGGATAGGGACTACCCAAAGTTTCTTCCAAATGGAGGAAGCAGAATGTGCAGAGGAGGCTCCATCAATTGAACTCTTAGCAAGGTGATACCCACTTTTAACTGCATACTCTTCATTTTTCGTGTAGAGCCACCGGATTTGATCACTGCCTTTCCTACGTGGGATTGGCAAATCAAGAATGGCTTGAACTTGGTCGTATGAAAAGAGGGATCCTAAAAGTTCTACAACCCATACATTCTCCTCGCCCTCCATCACCAGTCGTTCCACCTTCCATTCTTTTTTATCTTCATCGGGACAACCCAAGAAGAAGGTGTCATTCGAGCTAACCCATCTGTCCCCCCAGACTTTGACACTACGACCATCCCCAATATTCCAACCCAACCCCTTTAACAAAAGATCTCGGCCTTCCAATAAGCTCCGCCAAACAAAACTCGCCTGGAAGCCTACTTTCGCTGTCAAGAGGTTGCCATGAGGAAAATACCGCGCCTTCAGCAAGGCTGCCGCTAGAGAGTCCGACTTTGTTAGAACTCGGAAAGCTTGTTTAGCTAACATCGCAATGTTGAAACATTTCATATCTCGAAATCCCATTCCCCCCCATCTCCTTTCCGGCTCACATATCTCTCCACCGAATCCAATGTAGGCTTCTTTTCTCGCCATCACCGCTCCACCAAAAATTGCTCATCATGCTACCTACATCATCATGAAAAGAATCAAGGAGTTTGAAAATACTCATAGCATAGAGGGGAATAGCTTGGATGACAGCTTTCAACAACACTTCTCTACCTGCTTGGGACATCCATTTCTCCTTCCAACCTTGGCAGCGAGCCCAAACCTTCTTTTTTAGGTCTTCAAAGATAACCTTTTTTGAACGACCAACCAAAAGAGGTTGCCCCAATATTTCTTGTGAGTCTGCATTTCCTTCATCTTCAATTTTGCTAGGATTCTAGCCCTTCTTTCTTCCCCCACATTATTACTGAAAAACACTTCAGATTTTTCCATATTCATCTGCTGTCTCGATAGTACTTCGTATTTCTCGAACACCTTTTGCAAAGCCTCTATGTCCTCCCACTTGTCTTTAATAAAGAAGATACTGTCATCAACAAATAGGAGGTGAGTGATGGTCGGTGCTCCTCTGCAGATTTTGATGCCATGCCACCGCGTATGAGCTACTTCCCGTTGAATGAGAGCCGTGAGACCTTCCATGACCAATAAGAATAGGTAGGGGGAGAGGGGATCACCCTGTCGTAAGCCCCTTTCCGGAATCACCATTCCCACTTGATCTCCATTTACACAAAAAGTATAAGATACAGTGGACACACATTGACGTACCAGGTTGATAAACTGATCCGGGAAGCTCATTTCTGATAGAATTTTTTTCCAAAAAGGCCCATTCCACGCGATCGTAGGCTTTACTCATATCCACTTTCACCGCCACCCAACCATTCTTTCCTTTTTTCTTCTTTTTGAGATACTGGAAAACTTCAAATGCTAACAAGGCATTGTCCGAAATAAGTTTCCCTGGGATAAACGCAGATTGGCGTTCGTCCACCAAGGAATTCATCCAAGGTTTTAGTCGGTTCACTATAACCTTGGATATGATCTTATAGAGAACATTGCAAAGAGCTATGGGTCGCAGATCCTTCATCTCTTTAGGTTGCTTGACTTTGGGTATGAGGGTGACTAAGGTATGATTAAGGTGGGCGGGCATACTCCCACCATTTAGGACCCCAAGGACCGTCCTCCCTACATCTTCTTTGACCACCTCTCAATATTTCTGATAAAAAAGCACACAAAAACCATCAGGCCCCGGGGCTTTTGTTGGCCCCATCAGCATAATAGCCAACTCCACCTCTTCAATTGTATAGCGTCCTAGCAGGTGGTCTCTCAACCTCTCAGTCACTCTACCCTGCAGCTCAGGGAAGTGGATACCATCCAAGTCTGGATTATTGGAGGTGAAGAGATGTTGGTAGTAGTCAACTACCACTTTTTGAATATCCTCCTTTTTCGTTTGTACCTTCCCATCTTGATCAAGCATGCTACAAATTGTGTTTTTCTTTCGTCTCTATTTAACTCTAGCATGGAAAAAGGCTGAATTACAATCACCTTCTTTGAGCACTTGGTGGTGGGCTCTTTGGGCCTAATATTTATCATTTGCCCCTTCCAGCTCACCCAGCTGTTCTTCAATGCACCTTCTTGCTTCTAGAGTTTGGCCCGTGGATGGAGCCATACAGAGAAAATGGAATTGTGCTCTTAGATCTCGGATTCTCTGACCAAGATTGCCATAATGATCTCTCCCCCATTTAGCAAATTCTTCCTCACACATCTTGAGCCCATCCACTATATTTGCGCAGCATCCCATGGCTTCCTCCCATTTATTTTTCACAACCAGACCAAATTCTTCGTTTTCCACCCACATAGATTCAAATTTTGGATTTCGTTTTTTGAACCTAGGCAAAATTTCAGCCGGTTTGGTGTCCAACAGAATCGGGAAGTGGTCAGAGCCTTCCCAGCATATGTGCTCCACGTGACCTCTCGAAGTGTTGTCCCTCCATTGCATGCTCGCCAACATCCTATCTAGTCTCTCCTCCACATGATTTTCCCCCTCCCTTCGATTACTCCAGGTAAAGGGGTGACCTCTGAACCCCAAGTCCACCAAATCCCACTTGTCCATCACATTCAACAAACCGCCCGCTGCTTCAAAGTCAAACCCTCTTCCACCATTCTTTTCATTTGGGAACAAAACAATGTTAAGGTCACCAAACACTATCCAATCCCCTTCCTCCTGTGCTCCCAAGAAATCTAGCAGCTCCACCGTCCTTCTTTTACATTAACCTTCAGGCCATCCATAACAGCCTATGATACGAACCTGATGGTCATCTAGTAGTAGCGAAGCCTCTATATGATGGGTCGAATATGTCTTGATATTCACATCGGCTCCTTCAACCCACATTAATGCTAACCCGCCCGCTCTTCCTCTAGGGGGAACCACCAAACACCCTTTCATATTACATTTCAGCTTCACCCTATCCATTTCATGAGCATATAATTTGGTCTCCATAAGGAAAACCACATCCGGGGAGTATTTTCGCATGAGACTGCGAAGAGAGAGAACTGCCTCGGGACTCCCCAGCCCGCGACAGTTATAACTCAAAATTTTCATTGCTCCCGGCAAGGGTGAACATCGCTCACCCCCGCCGATCCCTGGATATGGATCATATCCACGTCGTTAATTCGTCCTCTCTTTTCTCTAACCTCAACATCCAGAAGTTGCATGGATTCAACGCCCACAATAGAGTCACCCTTTCTCTTCATGCGTCCTGAAAACGAGGTGCCCTCCTTCTCCGTTGGATTGGCTCGGTTCCCACTGTGTGATTTCAGTCTCTTCCACATGCCCCTAGTTATCTCCGTTTTGTCCAAGCTCAGCCCCGCAGCTGGTTCAGAATTACCTGAGGCTATGCCAAGCCCTTTCTTACGACAATTGTCATTCTACATGGCACTGTTCATGTTCCCATCCTCTGTGCTAGTGTTCTCATCTTCTCCATTAATCAAACCCATGTTCTCTCCACCCTCTTTTCCTCCAAGGGCTGCCTTGGAAGACACCCCATCCTTCTCAATTTCCACCCTATTGTTGGTGTCTGTAGTGCCCGTGTTTTCCTTTACCCCATTGACCGCTTCTAGAATGTCCTTAAGGGACTTTCTTGCTTTTGGGATACTCTGTCCACTATCCACAAATTTTGTGCTCACCTAAGTCTCTTCCGAACCCGTCAGATCCCAGCTTTTATCCTTACTCTCTCTCCCCCTTTGTTGCCTGTGGTGTTTGATTGGGGAGGCCCTAAGCCAGTCACCATATTTCCCTTTCAGATCTTCCTCCTCATGTGGCTCACAATTATCCTCCACATGCCCAATTCTCCCACATCTATAACAGAAGTTAGGGAGTTTTTCATATTTGAAGGGAATCCACCTTGCTCCCGAATCCCCGAAATCAGCAATGGCTCCCCTTAAGGGGGGTTCCGAGATCCGCAGCCGGACCTTGAAGACTACATAACGGCTCCACCCCAAATCATCATCTTCCCTGTAGTCCACCAAGCCTCCAAAACCTTCAGCCAAGGCCTCTCCTGTAGCTCTTGAGATTTTCCCAAAGGGAACATCATACCCTCTGACCCAGAAGTTCGCATGATGAAACTTGACTTCAGACGCTACTACATTGTCTCCAACTTCTTCCAGAAGCACAAGGTGTTTGTCAAAAATCCACGGTCCCCCATGAAGGACTTTAAGTTTATCCTCCTTCGTGAAGAATTGGAAGATAAAGAGGTTATCCCCCATCTCCCGAATGCCGAATGGTTTTTTTCACTCTCCAGGCCTGACGCAGAAAGGCAAAAAGTCCCGAAATTCTGAAAGGTTTATCAGTGAACACCTTACCGATTAGCGCCAGTGCAGCCCTTGTAGAGAAATCGCATGCGTTTGTGTTGGTGCAATCAATCACCTTTTCTTCTTCCTCCGTCAATTTCAACTCCTTCCATCGGTGCAACAATGGGGAGTCCATTGTCAAACTCTATAGCAGAATCACCACCGGATTCTAAGGTGCAGCCGCCTACAGGAGGCGATCGAAGAAGGTTGCCGCCTCACACTAACCCTAGGGAGCACCGCTCGATAGGGTTTACAGGGAGGGATAACTCTTATAAAATTTCCTACTATTAAAAGTTATGTGATGAAATGTGTTAGATGTACACACAAAGTAATTACTCCAGGAAAAAAAACAATGTATTCCAAATTCATTTTCTTCCTATGTTTACCCTTTGTTTGCATTTCATATTCCTTAATGTTTTGCTCCATGACTATACATTTCATAAGTTCTTTATATAGTTCTTGATATATAAAATATTTCTCGGTAGATATTTGAGTAAAACTGTTCAGGATCGACAAAATTTTGGTTGCTAGGACAAATATAAATCATGGGACAAATTTCTCTCACTCTTGTATAACCATGTAAATCAATTAATCAGTTGATTAATAAATCAAGGGTCAAACTTTTTGCCAGTTTGGATGTGAGTTGGATATTCAATTCTATCATTGTCATTTGGTTTATATTTAAGATCTTGACTCAAGGTTTTTGTGTAGTTTAGGTCCAAATACCTGATGTTATTCTACCCGAATGCAACCTTATTCGAACACAACCGACCCAAATGAAACTCAACCCAATGTACACCTGACCCAAAATATACCCGAAACCATTAATTAAACATAAACTGACCCAAACTATACTTAAATTGAATCGGCCGCACCCGAAAGATTCTCGCCTGAAGTCAATCCGAATCAACCCAAATCGTATTGAAGATAGGTTCACCCGAAGTCAACCTGAACCCGAGGTCAACCCGTACACGAAAACCTCTCACCCATAACTTACTCGAACAGAAGTATGTCTAACCCAAACCCCAACCGGAAAACCCATTTGACATGTCTAGTTTGATTCTTGAAAAATAAAATAGAAAGACAAAAAAGAAGAAATGGCTTAGGGTCCGTCTGGACCAAGGAAAACATGATGGAAAAAAAATGAGAAAAAAATCTTTTGGGTAAAGTAAATTTATTTCTATTGTTTGGTTCAAGTAAAATTTTGAAGGAAAAAATTTATTTTCCATTCAACTTTTTTTTCCTTGTTTAATTTGAAGGAAAATGCATTGAAAAATAAAATTTGCATGAAAACTTGTAAATTCATTTTTCTAGATCATATGATGTGACTTGGGAGAAAGAGAGAGCGACAGAAGAGATTTAGAGAGAGAGATGGAGAGAGAGTTAGAGAGAGAAGACAGACAGAGAGAGAAGGGTAAAGGCAAAAAGGGTGACGCTCCGAGGAGGTACTCATGCTTCTTATGCAATGGGCCACATCGGGTTGTCGACTGTCCTATGAGGGGAAAGATTGACTCCCTCGTAAGGGAAGAAGAAAAAAAGGAAGAGGAGAAGAGGATATCTTCTCTAAAATTCATTAGCGTCGTCCAAGCTAAGGTCGAGGAAGGATCCCATGGGCGCATGTACGTAGAGACACACATCAACGGCAAGCCTCTCCCAGTGTTGTTGGACACAGGTGCGGATACGGTCTATATGGCCAAGGAGCTTGCCGATGAGGTGGGCCTCTCCTACATCAAAACTAAGGGTTTTGTCAAGGGAGTAAATGCAGAAAAACTCCCGATCTATGGAGTTGCCAAGGATACACCCATTCACATCGGGTGTTCGGTTGTAATTTTTGTGGGTTTATAAGTTAAGGTTGTCGGTCCACAGGGATGGGTGTTAGGCTTGATTTGGGCAATCGATTTGTGTAAAGGGGTTTTTCTCAAGTGCGGAAAGCAATAAATTATGTAAATAAAGCAATAAAACTAACCTAAACATGGAATCAAATAAAAGCATGAAATCAAATAAAGCAATTAAGAACAAGGAATAAGAAAACAATAAAACTACAACTAATAATGAACTTAGGAACAAGAGACTATACCTTTGATGAACTATATTCTTCAATAATCTTCAATCTACTTGGATTTCCCCCGAACAAACAAGAAATCGTGAATTGGATTACTAAGAATCCCCAAATCCTCACTTGAGAGTGGAATTTGTTACCCTTAGCCCTCCTCCTCACTAAAAGATGGATTTGATGTGGCTAACCCTGGACTAAGATTAATAACCCTAATGAAAACTAATGAAACTACTGCCCAAAGCAAACCCTACATCTGACTAATCCTAAACTGAGATTATCAAACCTATTATTCGATTAAAGCAACAAAAAGAAACCAAAATAAAACCTAGTACTAACTTTGCAACTACCTAGTGCTGAAAAACGAAGAGAAGAAAACGAAGAAAATGGTAGTGAAAGCAGTAGAGCAATGAGCGAAACAGAGCACCAATTCGAACCAAAAATCATACTACCACAAATTCAACCAAAAACTCAGATTCAAACGAAATCAAACCAAAGCCGAACATAATCAAACCGAATACATCTCAATACCCAGAACATTCCTTCCATCAAACAAAACCGAGATAAGAAACTAAATACATTTCCAGAAATCAAATTCAAACATTCAAAAACAAACCCAGAATCGATTAAAACAGAAAATAAAAGCAAGATTAAACCTAATATGATTCTAACCCTAAATGGAGGCTCTTGAGGCGTCACTCCCAGAATCTACCATTGATTCCTCCGAATCTGCTTCTTTCTCCTCTTTTATAGTCAATTTCGTGCTCTTCCTTCAAATCTGAGCCCTTCGATTCTTCTCCATGTGGACGGATGTGATGCAATCGGATGCTGCGGTGAAGATGGTGATGTATGTGGGCACTTTTTCTGTTATCTTCAACCGAATCTGCAAAAGGGAGGAGAAATTGAGTGAGATATCACAAGAAAATGGCAAAAAGAAGAGAAGAAGAAGAGATGAGATGAAGAGGAGAAGAAAGAGATGAAAGAGAGAAGAGAGATGGAGTTCGAGATGAGGAAAGGAAATGGTGGAGGTTGAAAAATGGTGATGATGGTGTTCGATGGTTTGTTTGCGCAAAGAGACAGAGAGGAGAGAATGAGAGACTGTGAGAGAGATGAGGGACGAAGAGGAAGAAAGGGGGAAAAGGGAATTGAAATGGGAATTAGGGTTTAGAAAATGTTATTACTCGGCTGAGGGGAATAAAGGGGAACGGGTAGTGGGTTTTAGGGTTTGGGTTCACGGGTTAAGATAGGGTAAACAGGTTAGGGTTCCTGGGTTTCGGGCTGGTTTCATTATGTGGATTGGGCCGAAAAGAAGAATTAGGATTATAAAGATTTAGGTTTTCTTTATTTATTTCTAATATTAATATTATTGATTCATATTAACAATAATAATAACAAAAGTAATAAAATGCTATAAAATCTAATAAAAGAGTAAAAACATAATAAAACTACTAAAGTAATTATTAAAGACAAGCAAAAATACCCTATAAAAGAGAAGAAATTGGCTCGGAACGAGCCCGAACACCACTCAAACACAAGGGTTTGCTCGCCCCGAGCAAACTAAAAACAAAGAAAAGGACTAGAAAAAGAAACTAAAAACCTTAACTCACTTTCGCAGGAATCGCGGATGCACTTAGCACATGCATCAAGCCCTTTAAACCCCCCGACAGCCCGGGTAGATGAGGTAGGTCTCGTGAGGGTTTATAGCAACTATACCTACAAAAGCCACGATAAAAGAAAAAGGGGAAAAGAAAAAGAAGTGAAAACCGAAAAACGAAACAAAACAAAAGCAAAGAAAATATTCTCGTCCCCAATCATGCATCTAGTTCCCCAACCCGCCTCAAAAAACAATTGGAAGAAGCAAGTATAAACAAATTAAGACACGAAGGTTGGAAAACTGCCAATCTTTGAGATTTTGAACCAGAACACTTCCTGATGAGCAAAACTCCTCGTGCATTTGTGCAAGTGGGCTCTAGTCGGTCCTTCCTATCCTAAACCAGGCAATCAGAGTTGTTCTCATGCTCAAGCTCGGGATTATCTATCCTACTTCACTCTTGGTTTTTCTTTCAACCACTCTTTTCTTTCATTTTCTTACTTCACTCTTTTCTTTCTTTTTCTTTCTTTTTCTTCTCTTTTTTTACTTTTCTCTTTCTTACCATTCTTTTGCTCAACTCTTTTTTTCTTTTTCTTGCTTCGCTCTTTTCTTTCCACTCAATCTGTTTTGTGTCTTTTAGAGCGTTTGTGTCGGGTTTTGCGGGATTTAAGCACCAGCCTTTGCAAAAGGTTACCCTCCCTGCTGGGTTTCTCCATACGTGAGTCATTGCACTTAAGGGGCATAGGGTGCCGATCCACCCAAACCAACCCATGACGGTAGGCCCGACAGTAATTATTTAATGCATTAATTAAGCAATTGAACAACTAAAACCGTCTAACTTAGGTAAAAATTCACAGTCGAAGCGTGTAAGATTTGAGGAATCCGCTTTCCCATTCCACGTAGAGGTCTAATAGAGATACGTCATGGCAAAAATCCTTCCTAAGGCCCATCATTATTCATACCGGCCGCTTCCAACTGACTAAATCAGCAAATTAGACAACTATCTACACAACTGTGAATGGAAACATCCTCAAAAAGAAAAACAACTTCTGGGTTTTCACAACATTTCTCCCCTTTTTATTTTCTTTTCACACACAAAATTTTTTATTTTTAGACACAAACTACGAAAAACAAAAACAAAAGACTCAAAACTAGGTAATCTACCCATGAACAATGAAAGATATCACCCCAACTCCAACACAAAACACCACAATGTCCCCATTGTGAGAAGGGTGTCACAAGCAAGGTAGAAAACCAAGAAGAACATATATACAAAACACTTATCACGTAAAAAGCGGTGGCGACCCGAGCCCACACGGCTCCAACAATAATATAATCCCAACATTCACATTCAAGGGGTTCGCTACCCAAAAAGAAAACCAAGCATGCAACATGGATCATCGATATATTCACATAAAGAGAGAGTGGAAAGTAATTACCTCAAGATCTTCAATTAAAAGCACTCAATCCACGATCCAAAGAACATCACACATAGGTTAGAAATAAACAAGAAAACATACTATGTGTGATGGTTCACATGCAAGATCAAACAGAAAAACAAACTACACAAGACACTAAGGACTAATGAACTAAGAAAACAAAATAAAATATTTACAAAACAACTCTTTTTTTCTTTTCTTAGACTCGAAAACTGGAATGCAGACTACCCTCCCACTCCAACACAAAGAGGTTGTCGTGTCCTCAAAGGAAATATAAGTAGGTAAGCAAGCACCCCAAAAATAAAAGAAAAAGACACACACAAAAAGAAAATAAAAGAAGAAAAGAAAGACTAACTTACTAACTTTATTTACAAAACAGGTGAGGAAGGATATTACCTAGAAGGCTTCTTACCAAGAAATTCACTCCTTCTCACCTCAAGATATCGGGCACCAAGTCAGAACCATTCAATGCCCGGAGTAACAAATCATGCATCCTCTCATGCATCTCAGAGTGGTGTAGGTAAGAGCACACTCGCATTGGCACATAAACAAACATTAGTGCCCTTAACAATTTATCAAATGCCTTAGAATAGTCATAGAAAGAACGAACTACAAGAATGTACAAGACTTTCCTAGGCATGGTGAAGTGAGACATGATAAAAGGCTCCTCCCATTGACTCGTAAATGGAGATTGGGTATACAAATCAACGGGAGGGTGCAATACAACACTTTCATGGACATGTTCATGCGAAGACTTGGATGCAAACAACGACTCATAAAGCATATCACCATCAAAAATATCATTGTCACAAACCAAGTTCAAACACTTAGGATCAATCCCCATAGACTCAAGTTCATCATCACAAGATTTCACATCAATGGATTTACAAGAAAGGGTAGCTAATGCCTCGCTAATGCAATAATTTTCAATGAAAGTAAATAAACCAGTATCTAGCACACATTCAATCACAAAGGATTCAACTTCACTCTCAACAAGATCATGCTCAATTGTATCAAAAGCATCATGGCATTCATCAATCTCAACTTTTTCTTTACACAAAGGCATGGACAATGGTGTGGACAATGGTTCATCATCAAGCATGTAATCATCAAGTTCTTCATCATCATACATAGAATCATCATGTTCCTCATGCTCACTAGGTGGGGCTAGAGCTAAGGAATCACTAAGTAGTCCAAGGCATGGTCGGTTATAATTGTCATCATCCTCATCATACACAGAAAAATCAACTTGCATTTCAGGACTAAAAGACGATGAATGACCTACTTCAACATTCAATTTCAACCATTTGTGAAGGAGGAGTTTCTACCCTATGATTACTCTCATGGACAAATTCACGCATATACTCATTCATGTTCGCACATAATTTTTCTACTTCCGCCTTGAAGGAAGCCAATGTAGCTTCCAAACAAGAAATTGAACTATGACACGGCGAATCACACAAGGAGCACACGGAAGGAGATTCAACATCGACACTTTGGGAAAGATCATAATAGTTTTCCACATAATCCCCACTATAAGGTTGATCATCAACATACACGGGGTATTCATATGATTGTTTAGGCAAAGTCTCACAAAAATTTTCCTTATACTCCCCACCACTAGATTGATCATAAGGATTTTGGGGGTATTCTTGATATGGTATGGCTAAAGTCTCGAAGGGTAGTGCATAATAAGAAGGTTGGACACTAGGAATAACATTTCTGTGCTCAAATTCATAAGAGTCCCTAGACAACCATTCAATAAATTCCCAAGCAACATCTTCACCTAAATTAGAAAACCCATAAAAATTGAAGAGATTATGAGTTTCATAATTTATACCCTCATAAACAATTCCCAACATATCCAATGTATCATAAAAGATACCATACAATTCACATTGAGCACGGTAATCATGTAATCTAGCAAAATATTTCCAAAATGCTTCATGCTCAAATTGGGGGAATCGAGGACTAGCCATAACTCTCTTTTTCTATTTTATATTTTTTTATATATATTTTTCTTTTCTTTTCTCTCTTTTTTTTTGATATTCAATTTTTTTGGCTACATTTTTCTAGCATAATCAAGGAAGCAATTAAACTATTTACACACAAACCAATAGCCTAATCTACCAAATAACGCCATCCCCGGCAACGGCGCCATTGTTCGGTTGTAATTTTTGTGGGTTTATAAGTTAAGGTTGTTGGTCCACAGGGATGGGAGTTAGGCTTGATTTGGGCAATCGGTTAGTGTAAAGGGGTTTTTCTCAAGTGCGGAAAGCAATAAATTATGTAAATAAAGCAATAAAACTAACCTAAACATGGAATCAAATAAAAGCATGAAATCAAATAAAGTAATTAAGAACAAGGAATAAGAAAACAATAAAACTACAACTAATAATGAACTTAGGAACAAGAGACTATACCTTCGATGAACTAAATTCTTCACTAATCTTCAATCTACTTGGATTTCCCCAGAACAAACAAGAAATCGTGAATTGGATTACTAAGAATCCCTTAATCCCCACTTGAGACTGGAATTTGTGACCCTTAGCCCTCCTCCTCACTAAAAGATGGATTTGATGTGGCTAACCCTAGACTAAGATTAATAACCCTAATGAAAACTAATGAAACTACTGCCCAAAGCAAACCCTACATCTGACTAATCCTAAACTGAGATTATCAAACCTATTATTCGATTAAAGCAACAAAAAGAAACCAAAATAAAACCTAGTACTAACTTTGCCACTACCTAGTGCTGAAAAACGAAGAGAAGAAAACGAAGAAAATGACTGACTGAAAACAGAGTAGAACGACGAGCAGAAACAGAGCACCAATTCGAACCAAAAATCATACTACCACAAATTCAACCAAAAACTCATATTCAAACGAAATCAAACCAAAATCCGAACATAATCAAACCGAATACATCTCAATACCCAGATCATTCCTTCCATCAAACAAAACCGAGATAAGAAACTAAATACATTTCCAGAAATCGAATTCAAACATTAAAAAACAAACCCATAATCGATTAAAATCGAAAAGCGAAAACGAAAATTCAAAACAGAAAATAAAAGCGAGATTAAACCTAATCTGATTCTAACCCTAAATGGAGGCTCTTGGGGCGTCACTCCCAGAATCTACCATTGATTCCTCCGAATCTGCTCCTTTCTCCTCTTTTATAGTCGATTTCGTGCTCTTCCTTCAAATCTGAGCCCTTCAATTCTTCTCCATGTGGACGGATGTGATGCAATCGGATGCTACGGTGAAGATGGTGATGTATGCGCGTACTTCTTCTGTTATCTTCAACCGAATATGCAAAAGGGAGGAGAAATTGAGTGAGATATCACGAGAAAATGGCGAAGAGAAGAGAAGAAGAAGAGATGAGATGAGATGAGATGAGATGAAGAGGAGAAGAAAGAGATGAAAGACAGAAGAGAGATGGAGTTCGAGATGAGGAAAGGAAATGGTGGAGGTTGAAAAATGGTGATGATGGTGTTCGGTGGTTCGTCTGCGCAAAGAGACAGAGACGAGAGAATGAGAGACTGTGAGAGAGATGAGGGACGAAGAGGAAGAAAGGGGGAAAAGGGAATTTAAATGGGAATTAGGGTTTAGAAAATGTTATTACTCGGTTGAGGGGAATAAAGGGAAACAGGTAGTGAGTTTTAGGGTTTGGGTTCACGGGTTAAGATAGGGTAAACGGGTTAGGGTTCCTGGGTTTTGGGCTGGTTTCATGATGTGGATTGGGCCGAAAAGAGGAATTAGGATTATAAAGATTTAGGTTTTCTTTATTTATTTCTAATATTAATATTATTGATTCATATCAACAATAATAATAACAAAAGTAATAAAATGCTATAAAATCTAATAAAAGAGTAAAAACATAATAAAACTACTAAAGTAATTATTAAAGACAAGCAAAAATACCCTATAAAAGAGAAGAAATCGGCTCGGAACGAGACCGAACATCGGGCAATGGGAAGGTAAGGCCGATATCACTGTCGCTCCCTTAGATGACAAGAAGTTCTACTTGGGAATCGATTTCTTTGTCAAGGCGAAGGCCTTCCCCATCCCCTTCGCCAACATTATGTGCATCATGGAGGAAAAACAACCGTGTGTCGTCCCGGTAAGGACGGACATTGATGAGGGAAGGATGTTATCTGCCCTTTTACTTTCTAAGGGAGTGAAGAAGAAGGAGCCTACCTACTTAGCCACTCTTAAGATGGAAGGGGGTAACAAAAAGGAAGCTCAAGTACCCGAGATCGTCCAAGAGGTACTTGAAGAGTTCAAGGACATCATGCCCATAGAGTTGCCCAAGAAACTTCCCCCAAGAAGAGAAGTAGATCACGAGATCGAATTGGAGTTAGGGGCTAAACCACCCGCGTTTGCTCCCTACCGAATGGCACCACCAGAGTTGGAGGAGCTAAGGAGACAACTCAAGGAGTTATTGGATGCCGGGTACATCCGCCCTTCAAAGTCTCCTTATGGTGCGCCGGTCCTGTTCCAAAAGAAGTATGATGGGTCACTTCGGCTATGCATCGATTACAGAGCACTAAGCAAGGTAACCATCAAGAATAAGTACCCCATTCCCCGTATTGATGATCTATTTGATCAACTTGGAGGAGCAAGGTATTTCACCAAACTTGATTTAAGGAGTGAGTACTACCAATTTCGCATAGCCGAAGGAGACGAGGCGAAGACGGCATACGTGACCCGCTATGGATCTTATGAGTTCCTAGTCATGCCGTTTGGGCTCACAAATGCCCCAACCACATTTTGCACCCTCATGAACAAGGTACTTGCTCCATTCCTTGATCACTTTGTGGTGGTTTATCTGGATGACATTGTCATATATAGCAAGACTATGGAAGATCATGTGGGGCATTTGACACAAGTGTTCAAGACACTTCGGGAGAATAAGCTTTACGTCAAGAAGGAGAAGTGTTCCTTTGCCCAAGAAGAAGTACCATTCTTGGGCCATGTTGTGGAGAAGGGCAAGCTACGCATGGATCCAGGCAAGATCAAAGCGATCCTTGATTGGGAGCCACCAACCAAGGTCACTGAGCTAAGATCATTCCTTGGCTTGGTAAATTTCTATCGGTGGTTCATCAAGGGATAGTCCGCTATCGCCGCTCCTCTCACCGACTTGCTCAAGAAAGGAAGAGGTTGGGCCTGGAGAGAAGAATGCCAACAAGCCTTTGAAATTTTAAAGAAGGCTGTCACGGAAGAACCTGTTCTAGCACTTCCCGATCTTGGCAAGCCATTCGAACTACACACCGACGCTTCTGACTTCGCCATTGGTGGAGTATTGATGCAAGATGGCCATCCCATTGCCTATGAGAGTCGGAAGATCAATGACACCGAGAGGCGGTATACGGTACAAGAGAAGGAGATGACCGCAGTTGTGCATTGCCTTCGAACTTGGAGACATTACTTGCTCAGGAGTAAGTTCGTTATCAAGACAGACAACGTTGCAACAAGCTACTTCCAAACCCAAAAGAAACTAAATCCCAAGCAAGCTCGATGGCAAGACTTCTTAGCGGAGTTTGATTATACAATGGAGTATAAGCTGGGTCGTGCTAACTTGGTAGCGGATGCTCCAAGTCACAAAGGAGAGCTTGCCGACATTAGCCAACCTCAAAGCAACCTACGTGATCGAATCAAAGAAGGATTGGAGCATGATTCCTTTGCGAAGACCATCTCCATCCTAATCAAGGATGGCAAGACAAGAAGATTTTGGGTTGAAGATGGGTTGATTCTCACTAAGGGAAGGCGAGTCTATGTTCCTTCATATTGTGGCCTTAGAAGAGAAGTCTTGAAGGAATGTCACGACAGCAAGTGGGCCGGGCATCCAGGTACGCAACGGACACTTGCATTGGTAGGCGATTCCTACTATTGGCCTCAGTTGAAGAATGATGTTGAGGCATATGTCAGAACTTGTCTTGTATGCCAACAAGACAAGCTTGAGCAAGGAGTACCTGCAGGACTCCTCCATCCACTTCCCATTCCTGAGAGACCGTGGGAAAGCATTTCCAACGACTTCATCGTGGGGTCACGCACGAGTGAAGGATATAATTGGATCCTTGTGGTGGTGGACCGATACTCGAAGTATGCCACCTTCATTCCTGCCCCCAAGGAATGCACCGCTGAGCAAGCCGCCCAACTATTTTTCAAGCATGTTGTAAAGTATTGGGGCTTGCCTCGCTCGATCGTGAGTGATCGAGACACTCGCTTTACAGGACGTTTTTGGACGGAATTGTTCAAGCTCATGGGTTCCGAGCTTAACTTTTCCACCAGCTTCCATCCTCAAAGTGATGGACAAACCGAGAGGGTGAATGCACTTTTGGAGTTGTACCTTCGGCATTTCGTGAGTGCCAACCAAAGGGATTGGGCAAAGTTACTTGACGTAGCCCAATTCTCCTACAACTTGCAGAAGAGCGAGTCCACAGGCCAAAGTCCATTCGAAATTGTCACAGGACAACAACTGTTGACACCAAACACTATTGCTACGGGCTATAAGGGTCCAAGCCCACCCGCATTTCAGTTTGCCAAGCATTGGAATGACCAACTTGGAGTGGCGCGAGCTTACTTCGAAAAAGCTTCCGAGAAGATGAAGAAATGGGCTGATAAGAAGGGGCGCCCGAGGGAATTTCAAGTTGGTGATCTCATGCTTGATAAGCTCTACAACCACGCGAGGTTAGAAGGGCGACATCGGGGCCTACTTCGAAGATATGAAGGACCCTTTCCCATTATCAAAAAAGTCGGAGCACAGGCTTATAAGGTGGAGTTGCCTCCCAAGATCAAGTATCATCCCGTCTTCCATGTAAGCTTACTTAAACCTTACCACATGGACCAAGATGATCTGAGTAGAGGCATATCTCAACGGGCACCAATGGGTATCAAGGTCCAACATGATAAGCAAGCAGAGACGATTCTTGCCAACCGAGTGGTGCGCCAACCAGGTCTACCTCCGAGCACGGAGTTACTTGTCAGGTGGAAGGGCCTTCCTATTAGCGAATCAAGTTAGAAGCCTATTCAGAACTTATGGCAATTCAAGAAGCAGATCCAAGCATACGAGGACTTGAAGGCAACGAGGACGTCGCCGGATTAGGTGGGGGAGAATGTCACGGAATTTTCCGGAACCATCTAGAATGTCCCGGAATATTCTAGAAACATCCAGAATATTCCGTATCTTTCATGAGGTCTCTAGAATTCTCTAGACTATTCTAGAATTCCCTAGAGTTCTCTAGACTACTCATGAATGTCCTAGAATATTCTAGAGTACTCTACACTTATATAGATTATTGTATAGAAGGTTCTAGAGGCACAATATGGACCGTTAGATCAAATGAATCTCCACCGTCCATTGAGGAGATGGAAGTGTATAAATACCCCCTTTGGGGTCTCATTTGTAACCATCCAACAATTGGAAGCAATACTCCAAAGCATTCTCCCAAACACACTCTTGTCTCTCTTCTTTGTCTTCAAAGCTTTCTTAGTCTCTCATAGTCTAAGTTAAGCTTGTGGAAGGCTTACTAGCAAACTTCTAATATAAAATCCGATTAAAGTTTGCTAGCGCCGCACGGGTTTTGTACAAATTAAAGTCACCCCGTGACACTTTCGAGACTCAAGATTAATAGAGGATGATGGAAACCTATCCATGCCAAGTCCAATAACTCAATAGGCCCAATTTGATCATATAGAAGTGGAGAAAGCATTAGAGGAAGAATGCAACATTCCAGGCCCAACAAAGGAGATCCAATTAAATCTTAAGGAGGTAGAAGAGGCCCGGAAGGAAAGGATGAGCATGGAGGCCCGAAGGTCCATCCATATTGTGTGCTCATTATGGCAAGAGGACGTCCAAACGTCCTAGGAAGATCGAGCCCACGTCAAAAGGGCCCAAGTGCAAGTCCAAGAAGTACTTTCCATCTTTAGCAGCTTGTACTTTCCCTTTTAGAATTTCACAGTTTTGGTCTTTTGGATGTAAACTTCACATTTCTAGCTTTTAGTTGTTTTTAGTGTGTTTAATATTATTGTCATAGTTTTTTGAGTCATGTAAAATGCCAAGTAAGATATATAAACTTGAGCATCAAGTCATAGGAGTCTAGAATAATCTAGAAGTCATGTGCTAAGCATGTGATGTGAGTCTTGGCCGCCAAGTCGGAAACCCTAGGACAGCAGGTCAGTTTTGGCGCCAACTTGGTGCCTTGGCCGTCACTCTAGGTGCTTTTGGCACCAAAAGAGTCCTAGGAGGTTTAGGACTTTAGTAGTATAAATAGCTAGGCTTGTAGCTTCTCAAAGGCATCCAACTTTGAATTATGAATACAATCAAGCTTTTAGCTTACACCTTGAGTGTTTCGTGAGAACCTCGTTGATCTCTTCTATTGTATATTGGTTTGGCAACCAAGTGGTGAGGAAAAGCTTGTCTCTGAAACCTAGAAGAAGGTATTTCTGTAACTAGGCGGGGGAACAAGAAGCCCTAGGGTTTCTTCTTGTGGTGTTTCTGTATCAACATAGATCCCTTGAACTATCCCGGTTACCTTTTATCTTTCTATCTCAGTTAGATAAACCCTAAGGCTATCAACTCTCACAAAATTCCCTTTCCAACGTCACTCTCTATTCTCCCCCAAAACGCTAGCTCACGTCTATCTCTCACCCTCTCCCAAATCAACGTCTTTCTCTCCCTTTTCCTCTCAAATCTCTCAAATCAATCCTCCCCCCCACAAAAGGCCTCACGCCAACTCCCCAAAGCCTACCCTACAATTCGTCCACCATACTCCATAAGATCCATACTTTCATAAACCCTAATCCATACCCTCACACAAATCATCCAAACTCCACAAAATCTCTCCCTATTCACGTGAAACATCCATACCCTAACCCTAATTCACGTGAAGCACCCTATACTTAGATTGGTTGCACGTCACCCCCTTTGATGTGTAATTGATCAAGCCCTAGTTTTGATCCCATTATACATCATAATTTTGGTATCAAAGCTTAGGTTTCTTTGAGTGCAACCTTAACCCCACAAAACGGCCAAACACAATCCCCTCCATGCCCAAATGCAAATCTAACCCCCTCCATGGCTCATGAGATGTTCCTTATGAGGAGAGTGTTAGGTTTTAGGTTATCTATTTCCTAAACAGATACTGATTAATTGGCGGAATATTATAACAGTTATAAACAATTAATCAAAACAACTGCAGAGGCTTTAGTAATTATACGAGATTGCTAATTCCTGCTGAAGAAGAGGTTGACCTTCCAGATTCCAATGCCGAAACCCTGTACTGAAAAGTCCACGCAGCACTCCGAGAACCCGATTGCTAGATCGACCCGATCGAGACGAATCTCAATCTAAGATGTATGTGAGATTGTTTCAGGAAACTGATAGTGTTTCCTGAAACTAGAACTGCAAACTAAAAGAAAGAGGAACTCAGGAAATCACCCTGGTATCTCTCTAAGAGTCGAAGGCAGTTGGTGTTGAATAATCTCTCCCAGAGACCCCTTTATATAGTGTTTAGAAAACCTAGGGAAAGGGTTCAAAACCCTAAAGGGCCGACTTAACGCAACAACGCACTTCTCAGGCCCAACACGGTCCGTGTTGAATCAACACGGTCCGTTTTGGACTCCAGAGAGTCCAATAGCTCGGCCCATGGACACCACGGACCGTGTTGGGACAACACGACATGTGTTGAACCCAATTCGGTCCGTGTTGGGTTGATTTCTCACAGAAATCAATTTCCAATTTTTCTAAACGTGATACAATATCATTTAGGTTATATACATTGTTCCAGGGCACTGGCTTGTGTGACCCAGTAGGACCAAATAATATAGTTGTAATTAAACATATTTAATTACTAATTATAGAGGTCTCTAGCAAGACAGATAATTACTATATTAATTTGGTTTAATCTCCGTGTATAACGAACATTGTCGGGACATTCCCAACAATCTCCCACTTGTCCCACAAGTGTTCGATTCCTTGAATTCCCTTGTCACTTAGTGTCTCATGTTCGGATAAGGTAAGCTGATGTCATCCTTATGTAAGGTCCGAAACGTTCCTCAATCTCCGAGTTTAGACTTTGAAAAAACAGATGATCAACTATTGATTCAACTGAGCTCGGCCAAGCATTTTCAGTCCAATCTCACCGAGTGGCCAAAAGACAATTGTCCCTAATAGGGAGGACAATGCCATCTTGTTCAGAAACACATTCTCACATGATCCAATCAGAATCTTTATAGCCTCTTTATTCACGAAAGGCGTTTGACGCACTCCAAAGTCACAACAGACCATGTAGTCTATGTACCGAACTCAGGATTTAGGAATTTTGAGTAGTGAGAGCTCCTATGACAATTCCCAACTTAAAGAGCTCCCACTGCGGGTCAGTTCGGTAGTTGTTCTCAACAGTACCCATGTGATTGATTTATGATGTCATCACATCACTATGATCACGAAACTTGATCATCACCTCAATCCTACATGCTAATTGTGTTGATATTATCACTGTTCCTACGTGATAATACAATTAGGAACCAGGTCGACTATCGACCAAGACTAGCGTTATCAAGTTCACTAATGGGGTTTCAGAAATCGGACCTCATCCAATTTCCCATTTTGAATGCGCTAACCTTTTTGGACATTTACATAATTCTAAACCACAATTGATGTAAATTTTGGAATCTTATTCTCAATGATGAATCAACAAGGTCATAATTCATGAACAATTCATGCAAATTTGACTTGTTAATATTCCGGAATGTGTTTAACACATATTGCCCATGCATGACTATCATGCTATAACTACAACAGGGGTTTAGTACATAATACTTGTAATGAACCACGTACATATACCATCTCACTAATGACCTTTCATATAGGAAGATATTTCCGGAACACATGTTTGGATTCATAGTGAGCTTCAGTTCCTTTGCTTGAGTGATGGCTCAAACAAGGATCCATTTCTCTCGCAAGGCTAGAAACTTCAACTAGCTCTGAAAACGAACTTCGCAATCTTAACAGTTTCTGCCACAACTTCTAAAGTCGTGCCATACTTGTCTTATTTGTAGAATTAACCGCATGTCATGTTAGGAACTTCTTCCAGTTCACCTTAATACCACTCAAAACAGATCGTATAATTTTATCTGACCTTTCAGATAATTATATTTCTCTGCATGAGTGTAGCATCAATGCAACTCTTCACAGTTAGCTTTTATCAACCACTTTAGACTTTAGGACACATCCTTAGTTTTGCTTATACATATACAATATATATGTTATGTTGGACT
Source organism: Portulaca oleracea (assembly GCA_029582165.1). Taxonomy (NCBI): domain Eukaryota; kingdom Viridiplantae; phylum Streptophyta; class Magnoliopsida; order Caryophyllales; family Portulacaceae; genus Portulaca; species Portulaca oleracea. The sequence continues at coordinate 32,436,500 of CM055869.1, read as the reverse complement.
TTGAACATCTCATGGCATACATTAATCTCACGCCTGAAGCATCAGTTATATGTCTCATCCTTCTTAGAACTTCTGATTGTTTTGAGACAATCAAATTCCGTAAGGATATGCCATGATTTTTGGAAATTAATCCATTCTGGAAGTGAGTTGAACTATTCAACACCTAGTTAACTTTGATTCAAACAATCAAAATCTTTAATCTATCATTATAGATCTAGTCTCCGATAAAATTCTTAGCCCCACCAATCCTTCACTTTGAAAATTATTTCCACGTCAACCTCGGTAGAAGCAACATTGGAATATTCTTCTTAGTAGGCAGTATATCAATCACATACAATATTAGAAAACGCATTGCTCCCACTGAACTTCTTGTAAACACAATATTATCTTTGACACTTCCCAGTATGTCAAACCTTTTTGATATCCTGGTCAAGAAGGTCAATGATTCCAACTCCTAGAAGCTTCCTTAAGACCACAGATGGTCTCTTGAAGTTTACAAGTATTCCAACAAAAGACCACTCAGTTGTGTCAAGTACACACCTTTCTTCAAAATCTAATTTTGAAGTCAGTCTTGATGTCTATCTTAATGAACCCATGTTTTGCCTTAAAACCCTCATATGCCTGTTGGCTCACACCTTCAGACAAATCAACCAAGTTCTAAACTTGGTTGAATACATGGAATCTATTTTAGATTTGGTTGCATGGAATCTTGATTTACTTAAAGCTTCTTTGATGTAGGTAGAGTCATTACTTTCTAAAAGTAACATCTCACGTTCATCCATAGAAGATCGATATCTTTGTGGTTGACGAAGTTGTTTACCTGACCTTGCTTGGAGTAATGTTCATGACACCCTCTCCTCAACGTTTTGAGAAACTTCAACTGCCTCAACCTTGTTCTTAATTTTCCGACCAATAGGAAAAAAAAATTTGAACAAGGATCAAGTAGCGGAGTTTCAGGTGATGATTATAGTGTTTTGTGTCTCTCGAACTTCGGTAAGTTCAAAACTCTCCCACTCTTTCTTTTAGAGAATAACATATTCTCTAAGAAGAAAGCATTTTTAGACACAAACACTTTCCTCTACAACAATTTGTAGAAGTGATACTCCTTTCTTTCAGAAGACGGTTCAAGAACCTCTCTTCTCCACATCATATATGGTGTCTTCTCTAGTGCTTCAAATAATCTTCATTCAGTAACTAGAGCTATGGTTAACTGCGTGTATCCCCAAAAGGTAATCGGCAATGTTGACTCAACCATCATTGATCGCACCATATCTAATAAGGTGTGATTTCTCTTTTAGATACGTCATTGAGATGTCGTATTCTTAGAGGAGAGAGTTATGAAACAATTCCACATTCTCCAGAATGGTCAATGAAATCTTTGGCTCAAATACTCACCTCCTCAATCTAATTGAAGGGTTTTGATTTTCTTGCCAAGTTGGTTTTGTACTTCACTTTGAAACTCTTTGAACATTTTCAAAGGATTTGGACTTGTGGCGTATTAAGTAGATATACCCATATCTATTAAAACAATCGTCACTGAAAGTGATGAAATAGTACAGTAAACCTTCTTCTAGCACTAGTGCTCATAGGCCCACATACATCAGTATGTATGCATCCTGATAAGTCATTAGCTTGTTCACCAATTCCAATAAGAGGTGATTTTAGTCATCTTACTTATCAGACATGCTTTGCAAACATTGAACTTTTCAAAGTTTAGGTTTTCCAAAATCCTGCACTATGCAGTTTCTGAATACATTTTTGATTAATATGACTTAAGCTTATAATGTCATAATTATGTTTCATTTGAGTCATTTGTTCAAACTCTTGGCTCAACCATTAGGATCCTTTCGATCTTATCTAGGTGCTCTCATTGTTTCGCCAAGACTACTTCATTTTGAAAATCTTCAAACTATTTCAACATTCCAGCTTCAGATGAATCTCATAGACATGAATCACCATGTGTTATTTTATTCATCTTGAAGATTTGAAGTAATTCACCCCATGTACTTGTGCTCAATTGGTCTATATACATCCATATGCATGAGTGTTTGTTGGCACGTTCACCCTTTCTTGTAAAAGGTACAGTCATGCTTTGCAGACATCACATGTTTCAAAGTCTTATCAAAAAGTCTATCACTGTGACGCTTCTTAATGCGCTCTGATTTGCATGACTTAATAGATAGTTACAAGTTTTATGTTTTGAACATGAGTTATTCCTTTTAAAACTTTTGGTTTCGATGTGTTGGGTGTGTTTATCCGAGATCCTCTCTCTCTCTCTAATTGAGATTAAGAAATACTTATAATGAGAACATAGAATCACCTATAAATTTCTCTCATAAGTCTTGTGGAAACGGATAAACAACCAACTCTTCATAAGGAACTACAACTAATTGTACGTTCCTATTTGTAGGCTGGCTCTCATCCTTCAAAGCACATCTACTTTGCTGTAGATTCTGCACATTTGCATAAATGCGAGTTTCACAGCTAGTATCTTATACTCAAAGTGGGTTTAATAAGGGTAGTGTGTATCATATACGAATTTGCCTAGAATTGAAATCATATCTCAAGTCTTTCTCATAGTTATTCACGCTCCCAGTGTCATATATGCATGATCTGGTTGTTAACCGGTTGCTGTCATTGGTTGGGTATGTACAACTGTTTGTCCTTACCTTTCCTTTGACTTCTTGTCTTTGATAGATTTCTTAAATCTTATTTTCCCTTTCACTAAAAGACTATCTTTGGTTGCCAATCTTTTAGCTAAAGGGGATCTGAGGTTTCTCATATTTTAAAATAGTCAAATTATTTCTAAACATGAGCGCCAACAATTGGCTCTTATGTAGCTCAACCGAGACTATCTGGTTATTGGTTTCATATTTATCAACTCTAACTAGTTCGATGAACTTGGTTTTGAGTTGGTAATATTGAAATCCTTCCTCTAATCTTCAAACATTTTGAAGTTAAAATTGTATGAATACTATAACATTACATGTATTCATTTGGCTTGATTGACCTCTCAATATTGATGCCTAGCTCAATGTTATATCAAAGACATGTTTCTTTTAATTCGCCTCCAAGACAATCTTGTGATAGCGATGCCAATTAAGGAATTGGTGTAATTATTTTTCTCTTTCTCAAGGAGAAAACAATATTTTATTAGTGGTGGATGTTTGAGTGAAAAGACATAAATAATTCTACGAGACAAGTTGGTTCATTTTAGTTATTATTAATCAAAAGAAATTAAACTAATTTTAATTTCAAATCAAAATACTTTATTAACTCTCACTTAGTGTTTTAATTTAACCAAGACCCACAATATCCATGGGCTCAAGTGGACTTTGGCCCAACAAAACTCGAGCCCATGTTACCTTTGGTGGATCATCTTATGATCGATCATTCAAAATGACTCTTGGCAAGAAATTTGTATCGAATACAATATTTATCTTCCTCTGCTCTTGGCCCAAAACTATTTTGATAGCCAATTTGAATTGACCTAGCTCACACCCTACTTATTAATGATGGACAAATAATTCGCTTTGGCTTTCTTTATTTATCCATCTAAGTGGTGTTTCGATAGGTTGAGCAATAATTCAATTTTGAGAGTAGGTTTTATTATCCTAAGTATGCAATTCTAGGTGAACTCTTTCGAAAAGCATAAAAGGCATAATAAAACATGCAATAACAAATTTAAAGCATAAATAAAACCCCTAGTATGGCCACCTAGACTTAATCAAACTAATTTAACTAAGCCTTGATAGTCTTCAAGAAAATCTTCTTGGGTCTTGCAACTTCCTTGGATGGGCTCCCACTCGAATCGACATCTCCATTGTTGTTGGGCTCCCACCCAATTTGTTGTCTCCAATTACAACAAATTTACAAAGTGTACCTCACAATTGAGGCCTTACATGAATTAAAATAAATTTAACTGAAATTTAAATTTAAAATTTAATTCAAAGACGGTATGCAGACCGTATTTCACCCAACCCGGTACGCAGACCGGTAAAACTGACTATCTATCGCCATACTAGAAGCACATGCAAACATGTAATATTGCAATAAATATATCAAATATAACACATGCTTAAATAACAAATTATAAAGGCATATATATAATTGCAATATAACACATAAGGAAATAAATACTAAATAAAAATTTCCTAAAAGGTTTGCATGATTAATATAATAAACAAAATCCAAATTTTTATCTTAGTTACCTAAACAGATTTAGGATTTTATACCTATACATACAAAATACTTGACTTTCCTAAAATCAAGGAGTCTAAAAGATACTATATCTTTCAAAGGTATTGTAAGTTTCCTAAACTTTACAAAATAATAGATTTTATGCCCATTATCTGATTTAGTAGTAATAGGATTTAATAATTAATTTCTAAAATTAATTACAAACCCTAAAAATACACGAATTCACCAAAACTGCTGGCAACACGGCCCGTGTTGGATCAACACGGTCCATGTTGCTTCCCAGTTTCGGTTAATTTCGTGAATGAAAAACTTAAATAAAACTATCATAACTTATCGAATTTAAAGATTTCATATCGCAGTGTTATCTAATAACCCAATATGAAATATTTTCCAGAATTTTAACAATTTCTAAAAGATTGTAAAAATTTAGGAAATTAAACTTTTTAACTCTCCGTTTAAGAGGAAAATAAATAATAATAGTCCGATAAGTATAAAAATCAAATTTTATAATTTTTCCATACAATAGGTTCATCCAATATGCTACTGTAAAAATTTCATATTTTTATCAAATTTTGAAAATTAGAATAAAATTCAGAAAAGTAAACAATTATACTTTTCTGTTAATCTGAAAATTAAAGGAAAATTGGTAAACGATTTCGAAAATTCACGAAACTTTTATCCATAACATAATAGTTACCCAGTAACCTACTGTAAAATATTCAGAAAATTTGCAAGTTTCTATAAATATACAAAATTCAGAGAAGCAACGAATTTATTTCTCTGAGATCTAAAAATCTAAATTAAAAAATATAATTTGATCGGATAAATTAACGGAAAAATTTTTTCCTAAAAGTATGGTTACCCAGTAACCTACTGTAAAAATTTCAGAAGTTTTACAAATTTCTACAAATTTATAAAATTCAGAGAATTAAACGAATTTTAATTCACTTCAGATCTGAAAACTCAATTAAAAATCCATTTTAATTGAGAAAAATCTACAAATATTATAGAAAGTCCAGAACACTTCCAGACACCTCCAGTAAAAATTTCAGAAATTTTCGAGTTCGTTTGTTATTTTATTTCGATTTTTCACATTTATCGTAAATAAACTAAATCAGAAAATTAATTCTACAAAACCCTATTTTGCGAATTTAGACCTACTTCATGTATTGCCTACTGTTTAACAATATTAAACATGATTGTTTCTAAAACATTCAAAATTAAATCGAGTTCATGTTATATTTAACAATTAAACAAACATAAAATCGATTAATTAAAGGCAATAAGAAACAAATAATAACAAAGCATGAAATTTTACAATAAAATTCCAGATTTACTATCATAAACATTAAAGATTAAAACTTTCATAAAGATTCAAAATTTTAGGCATAAATCTACTCTAGCATATTCATAATATAATTCAACTATTGACAAAATTAATTATGAATACAAGTACAATACTTTAGCATGCAATTGGTGGCTCTGATACCACTGTTAGGTTTTAGGTTATCTATTTCCTAAACAGATACAGATTAATTGGCGGAATATTATAACAGTTATAAACAATTAATCAACACAATTGCAGAGGCTTTAGTAATTATACCTGATCGCTAATTCCTGCTGAAGAAGTGGTTGACCTTCCAGATTCCAAAGCTGAAACCCTCTACTGAAAAGTCCACGCAGCACTCCGGGAACCCGATTGCTAGATCGACCCGATCGAGACGAATCTCAATCTAAGATGTATGTGAGATTGTTTCAGGAAACTGATAGTGTTTCCTGAAACTAGAACTGCAAACTAAAAGAGAGAGGAACTCAGGAAATCACCCTGGTATCTCTCTAAGAGTCGAAGGCAGTTGGTGTGGAATAATCTCTCCCAGAGACCCCTTTATATAGTGTTTAGAAAACCTAGGGAAAGGGTTCAAAACCCTAAAGGGCCGACTTAACGCAACGACGCACTTCTCAGGCCCAACACGGTCCGTGTTGAATCAACACGGTCCGTGTTGGACTCCAGAGAGTCCAATAGCTCGGCCCATGGACACCACGGACCGTGGTGTCTCAACACGAACCGTGTTGGGACAACACGACCCGTGTTGAACCCAATTTGGTCCGTGTTGGGCTGATTTCTCACAGAAATCAATTTCCAATTTTTCTAAACGTGATACAATATCATTTAGGTTACATACATTGTTCCAAGACACTGACTTGTGTGACCCAGTAGAACCAAATAATATAGTTGTAATTAAACATATTTAATTACTAATTATAGAGGTCTCTAACAAGACATATAATTACTATATTACTTTGGTTTAATCTCCGTGTATATCGAACATTGTCGGGACATTCCCAACAGAGAGTTCTTAGTAACTCAATTGTTTCTGAAGATAAACAACAACGAGAAGCAATCTTTCAATCTTGTTCCACAATCAAAGGAAAGGTTTGTTCTTTGATCATTGATGGAGGAAGCAACACCAATGTGGCGTCTACTACTATGGTGGAGAAACTTCAACTGGAAATGAGTCCACATCCCAAGCCATACTCCATCCAGTGGCTCAATCAGGGTGAAGATTTACAAGTTACACAACGATGTTTGGTAAGCTTTTCCATTGGCAAATCTTTTCAAGAATCTTTATGGTGTGACGTTTTGCCTATGGATGCTTGTCATATTCTGCTGGGAAGACCATGGTTATTTGACAGGAGTGTGAAGCATGATGGAAGAGCCAATACCTACAGTCTTGTGATGAAAAACAAGAGAATAGCCCTAGCTCCACTAAAAGTCTCCCAACCGTCCCCACCTCAAGAGAGTGACCCAAATCCCATCACTTCTATGAACACTGAACGCTCTAAGTTTAGTGAACATAAGGAGATCACTCCCTTAGATCCAAACACAAACCCTAGCCACAAAGAGCCTACCAACGAGGACGCAACCCACGAAAATCCAAACCGACTCCATCTCGTCAACCCACCATCCCAACGTGATGTTCAAGCTGATTCGATCACTAGATTTGTCGTGCTTCATGAGTAAGCAACTCACGAGAACCCTAGTGATCCCCCAAAGGTTCAAAAGCAAGCTGATCTTCAAACAAAGGGTATGATCAGGGAAAACTGCAATCCATATGACATTCCTGCCCTTTTGGTTCCAAAAGAAAACAGAAGCCAGCGTCTGTGCACCCACAAGATCACTATCAAGTACAGGTTTCCTAGAATTGAAGATCTGGTGGAGGAGCTATTTGGTACCCAAGTCAACTCCAAGGTTAATCTAAGAAGTGGGTACAACCAGATTCGAATTCAAGAAGGGGACACTGCTAAAACCAAAGGATGCCTCTATGAATGGTTAGTCACAACTCGTGGTCTAACTCGTGGAGGAGCTATTTACTGTTATGAGATTGTAGAAACAAGTTTTGAAACCCCTTAGCAAGTATGTTGTTGTCCACTTGGGTGACCTACTTGTGACTAGCAAGAGTGAGCAAAATCATATTTTCACCTCCAATCCGTTTTGGAGATCTTAGCTCACGAGAAGTTATATGGGAATCTGTCCAAGAGTCACATCTTCAACAACAAATTAACCTTTCTTGGCTATACATTCCCGGGTGATGGGATCAAGGTTGAAGAAGAAAAGGTCAAAGTTATCAGGGAGTGGCCTATCCCGACTAGCATTCACGATGATCGAAGCTCCCATGACTTAGCCTCTTTCTATAGGAGGACTGTGAAGAAAGTCAGTACTATTTTATCTCCTATGGTCGAACTATTGAAATTCAAGGAGTTTTCATGGAGCCCCACTACCGATCAAGCATTCAAAGTCATCAAGGATAAACTCTGCACCACATCGGTCCTAACCCTACCAAACTTTGATATGAGGGTTGAGTGTGATGCTTTTGGAGTTAATGTTCGAGCAGTTCAACTTGTTCTATCTCAAGAGGGTCGTCCCACAGTTCATTACATCAAGAAGTTTGGTGATCCTAGATACATGAAAGACAATGGAGGCCAACCGCGCCCACCCTCTGGGGTTCACGCTAGGCAGAATGAACACCCTCCAAGTTTGAGGACAAACTTTTCTCAACAAGGGGGGAATGATGTATTTTGGCCAACGCCAAAAACATCAAAGGAGGCCCATTATGGAGAACTGCTTGACCTAGGTCTCACCTTTGGGGACCATAGGTTCATAGAAGGAGATGGAGGCTCACATAGCCCTGGGCTTGCCTTTGGAGACTCAAGATTCATAGAGGATGATGGAAACCTATCCATGCCAAGTCCAATAACTCAGGAGGCCCAATTTGATCATATAGGAGTGGAGAAGGCATTAGAGGAAGAATGCAACATTCCAGGCCCAACAAAGGAGATCCAATTAAATCTTCAAGAGGTAGAAGAGGCCCGGAAGAAAAGGATGAGCATAGAGGCCCAAAGGCCAAACCATATTATGTGCTCATTATGGCAAGAGGACGTCCAAACGTCCTAGGAAGATCGAGCCCACGTCAAAAGGGCCCAAGTACAAGTCCAAGAAGTACTTTCAATCTTCAGCAGCTTGTACTTTCCCTTTTAGAATTTCACAGTTTTGGTCTTTTGGATGTAAACTTCATATTTCTAGCTTTTAGTTGTTTTTAGTGTGTTTTATATTATCGTCATAGTTTTTTGAGTCATGTAAGATACCAAGTAAGATATATAAACTTGAGCATCAAGTCATAGGAGTCTAGAATAATCTAGAAGCCTCTAGAAGTCATGTGCTAGGCACGTGATGTGAGTCTTGGCCGCCAAGTCAGAAACCCTAGGAGAGCAGGTCTATTTTGGCGCCAACTTGGTGCCTTGGTCGTCACTCTAGGTGCTTTTGGCGCCAAAAGAGTCCTAGGAGGTTTAGGACTTTAGTAGTATAAATAGTTAGGCTTGCAGCCTCTCAAAGGCATCCAACTTTGAATTATGAATACAATCAAGCTTTTAGCTTACCTCTTAAGTGTTTCGTGAGAACCTTGTTGATTTCTTCTATTGTATCTTGGTTTGGCAACCAAGTGGTGAGGATGAGCTTGTCTCTGAAACCTAGAAGAAGGTGTTTCTGTAACTAGGTGGAGGAACAAGTAGCCCTAGGGTTTCTTCTTATGGTGTTTCTGTATTAAGATAGATCCCTTGAACTATCCTGGTTACCTTTTATCTTTCTATCTCAGTTAGATAAACCCTAAGGTTATCAACTCTCACAAAATTCCCCTTCAAACGTCACTCTCTCTTCTCCCCCAAAACCCTAGCTCACGTCTATCTCTCTCCCTCTCCCAAATCAACGTCTTTCCCTCCCTTTCCCTCTCAAATCTCTCAAATCAATCCTCCCCTCTACAAAAGGCCTCACGCCAGCTCCCCAAAGCCTCCCCTATAATCCGTCCACCATACTCCATAAGATCCATACTTTCATAAACCCTAATCCATACCCTCACACAAATCATCCAAACTCCACAAAATCTCTCCCTATTCACGTGAAACATCCATAACCTAACCCTAATTCACGTGAAGCACCCTATACTTAGATTGGTTGCACGTCACCCCTTTGATGTGTAATTGATCAAGCCCTAGTTTTGATCCCATTATACATCATCGCGTCTCTCTCTCTCTCTCTCTCTCTCTCTCTCTCTCTCTCTCTCTCTCTCTCTCTCTCTCTCTCTCTCTCTCTCTCTCTCTCTCTCTCTCTCTCTCTCTCTCTCTCTCTCTCTCTCTCTCTCTCTCTCTCTCTCTCTCTCTCTCTCAATGGTTACAATGACAAGGAGGCACTTCCTTTTTCCTAGATGGTGTTAGATGGTGTTTGAAATGTAAAATTGGAATCTTTCAATGTTCAAAAATTAATTCTCTCATGTGACCATGATAATTCTTTGTTTAATTTGAATATGCTCCTTTTAGGCTTGTGATGTTTACAAACTTAACCATGTCGTTTTTTAATTAATATTTATCCATTTTAAATTTTTGAACCAATTTCATTTAACTAATTTTTCAGTAAATTTAGTAACATTTTTAAGTGAATGAGTGATATGTACTGAAATTTGTTTGCTAAAATTATCGTCATTTTAGGCAACAAATTTTACAAATTACACATTCACCGAAAAGTTGCTATGTTCACCATAAAAATAGCTAAATAAAAGTGGTACCAAAATTTAAGGTGAATAAATATTAACTCAAAAACGTTATATTGAATTTATAAATATAATAAACTTAAAGGAGTATATACAAACATTAATCCTAATTCTGCCCACTCACCATGGCTAAAAATAGTTGACTTTTTACTAGTTGGATTAGCCCGTACAAGGCACGGGCTAGAACCTTAAAATATGGGGAATATAATATGTATGTTATCTGTCTTTTTTATTTGGTAAATTATCTTATTAAGTTATCTAATTTTACAATTTGGATCATTATAGTATTCATTTGTAAAATATTAGATAATTCGAGAAATAGAAAAGAAGGAAAAGTCCGGTTATGTGACAAATATATAAAAAGGGAAGAAAAGAGTGACGTTAACTAGTATCTTGCTTATATATAATAGAGTATTTTCAAAAGTAATGAAGTAATTACCAACTCTTTAAGATGTTACTAAGTGTTATAAGTATGAAGCAAGAATATTGTTCAAATAAAAGTAAATCATAGTAAATATTATCAGAATTTTGTTAATCACTCAAAAAGTATAATCTAATTAATTTGATTGAAGTTCAAAGTTTAGCCATATCCCAGTCTCAATTATTTGCATTTACTCCATTCATTTTTATTTATGTGTCAGTTAGGAAATTGTATTTAGAATTTTGACTGTTAATATCTTAATTTATATAATAATTTATCATACAAAATTGATGTCGTTAAATTCGTAATAAAAATATTATTAGAAAAGTATAATATTATATATTTTATAAAAAACTTATATGAGAAAATATTAATTAAATAATAGTGCTATTACTTTTTATTATGGATTTAATAATATTGCTTTTATTATATTATTATATATCATAAAAAAATACATGAAAAAAATAAATTTAATTTATTCGAAAATTAAAACCACAATTAAAATGGAAAGGATGGAGTGTTATTTTGCCACCCACCTTGTTGTGCCCTTCTGTTTTATTCCTTTGTTCCCAAATTATTTGTCACATTAGACATAATTTGCAAATCCACAACATTATACATTAATTTACTTCTTTGGAAATATAGAAATAGTGAATAAAATTGTAAATAAAAGAAAATTGGTGAATAAAAAAGAAAAATTAAAGAAAAATATCTAATAAAGTTAATTTTGATAAATTAATAATTAACGTCTTATTGAAATTATAAAGTGACATATATTAAGAAAAAAAATTAGCTAAGTGATTGACAAAATGAAAAGGATAGTGTATTTAATAGTGGTATTGTATGACATTATATTTTTTTGGTCTCTGTGTTCAAATCTTATTGATACCGTAAACTGGCTAAAGTCCTCATCACATGTATAGCTTATTTGTTTTTCGATCAACGATCACGTGAGGTTGTAGAAAATAGTCTACGCAATAACCCTTTGTACGAATATGCTCCCTCTATTTTATTTTTTCCTTATCAAAATTTTCACATTTTCAATGTTTGTTAATCAATGACTTTGCATATACTGCTCCCTCCATTTCATAATATAAAAAAAGTATGTGTAAGATTTTGACCATTATTTGCTCAATATATCAAAAAATTATATAATTATATTTTTATTAAAAAAAATTTATTACTCCCTCCGTTTTTTTATTGTCACCTTGGTAATTGGATCAAAAACTTTGGCCATTAATATCTTAATTTGTACAATGATTTATTATACAAAATTAATGTTGTTAGATTCGTTATAAAAAATACTATTAGAAAAGTATAATATCGTAAATCTTTATAAAAGTATTATGAGTGAAATTATTGGTTAAAGATGGACCTCAAAAAGCGTGAAAGACAATTAAAAAACGGAGGGAGTATAAATTTTAGCATAATAATAGTTCACATAATATATTATTATATATATTGAAAAATTTATGGTCAATATTTCAAAAGTTGATTACAAAATTATCATGGCAGCAAATATTCAAAATAGAGGGAGTATTTTTCATTACATGACTTAATAATAACAATTTTACGTAACAATAAATCATTAACGTACTAAATAACTAGTGATCATAATTTTTAAAATTTGACTCATACTGAGAAATGAGAATCAAATCGATAATAAAATTCGGAAGCGGAGAGTATTATTTTGCCGCTCACCTTGTTATATCGTGTTATCCTTCGGTTTTGTTTAATACTGGTATTTTGTACTCCCTTGATCCTTGAAGTAGCCAAACCACTGCAAAACAAAGTTTTAGGTAAAAATATGTGACAATGACAAAAATGCTCTCAAATAGTGTTGGGTAATTGGTTTCAGAGCCATTTATAAAAGGTAAGAGTAGCTAAACTGTAATCTTTTATGTGGTTGGTATGAGCAAAAATGATGCAGTAGAGTGAAATTATAGAAAGTATAGTAAGGTGTGGAATGATATATTGTGGAAATTGTGATTGATATATATGGTATGTGAGGAAAGAGAATCTGAAAAGTAGAAAAGAAAAGTAGTCAGATACATTGCTAATGATTATGGTAAATGTGTTATGATATGGTAAAGTGTGGAAAAATATTAAGTACTTCATCGGTCCTTTTTCAATAGTCAAAACAACTAATTTTACAAAATCAATGTGTCTTGGAAATATAGTAAAAGAAAAAATCTTGCATTGACTAGAAAAATTATGTAGGAAATGAGTTGTCTACATAAACCTAACGATAGAAATTACTAGAAGAATGAAGAAAAATTTTAAAAGGTAAATAAAAATTTCATTCATTAAATAAGGGTAATATGTGTATTTTAATTACTAAAAATATAAAATTGACAAATAAATAGGGACAAGGTAGTTAACGAAATTGACACTAGTTAAGGGACGAAGAAATAGTACGGTGAATTTAGGATACATAAGGTATATTTTGGTTTGTGCTTGGAAGTTATTGATATCCTGAACTAGCGACAATACTGCTCACATGCGCGGAAAGGTCCGATACAGGAAGTGTCATGAGTTCCAATGCACACAATTTCAAGGTTTTCCGATCCTGTAATCAAGGATTCCAATTACACAAACTTGGATTAATGTTAATATGCTGCTGATCAACTTGATTAATTCAATTGATTTTTCTGGAAAACCAAGTGTTAAGCTTTTCTTTTAGGTTATGGCCTAAAACTATACAACTTACATAGGTTCTTGGTGCCCATCTCATATTCTTCTTCAACGTATTGCAAACTGTATTGCATTTTTCTGGAAAACCAAGTGTTAAACTTGGTTGATTGGTTAGGGTTTAGTCCCAGCAAGGCTCTGTTGAACTCAAATCTTGCAAACTGTATTGCATTTTGTTACACATTGCAACGCAGCGTTGTGGCTAAAAATTTGCACCAGTGAAGTAACATGCAATTTATTAGGTGCACCTGGAGCATGTGTTCCAGATACTATAATTATTCACTCACTTTGTAACCCATCTACTCAATTTGTCTTCATTCGATCATGTCAAACCTTAAGATGTATTGTTTCCCAGCAATTTGTTTTATCTACCCTTCAATGTTCAAGTACGTTGATTGCACTAGTGTTATTGTTATCAGTTAACTAGTCTGTGAATTGTCTTTCAGTAAGGGTTTAGAGAAAAACTGAAAGTAGAAAAACTACTCGTGTGTACGTACCAGTCTATATTTTCTTAATCCCTACATACTGACCATGTGGGTGAAAACCAGCTTTTCACCGCCATAAGAAACCTCGGGTTTATTGTTGCCGGTTAACTGGTTTCTACATTGATTATCATTTGAGGTACAAGAATCTGTTATCATGATCCAAGGTGAAATAACAATTAGAGCTCTCATTTGACAACTTCAAGCATAGGAAAGTCTCTCCCTTAACCACTTATTCCACCAATTCGCAAGTATGTAACAAGCTAACAATTAAAAATCCTTCAATTAGATTTTCATATTCATACAAAATACTTTGATTTAAGACATACGTTTGTGCAGTTTAAATGCTTGGATTTATCTATAATACTATTTTTAAGTTAATTATTACAAGACTAAATTAAAACACAACAATTATAAGGAGATATGAAAGAAGTTGCTTAGGCAATATTACAACAAAATGATCTAGCTAACATTCATCAAAATTAATCTGTGAGGCAAGAGCATCAGGAAAATATTTACCTGTTGAGATTGCCTCCTTCGAAGAGAATGAATTCCATTTAACTTATTTCTAATTGTAGATAGGTTTGCAACAACATCAACCATATCCAACCTGACTATAGCAAATGATGTCAGGGAAAACTGCTTGTATGAAGTTGTGTAAACTCATGCTCTCTTCAAACATGTCATTTAATCTGTAGGTCTGTTTCCCATTTTCGCATACACATCACCGCTTGCAGACAACTCGTTTCCTAATCCATATTCTGTGATAAACATCTTATATCATTAAGATTATGTGACAGATAACTCAGAACTAACGATTGACAAAATTTTAGTAAGAGTTGCGAAAAGAGCATAACCGTTACTCCCAGATGCCAAAACAATTGTAGCATTTGTAAATTGTAAGTTGTCAACATATCAAATGATTTATTATGTAAAATTACTGCTATTAGATTCGTCACAGAAAATGTTATCCAATAGTTCCTCTAACTCCAGTAGAGCTAGACTGATTTTTCTGAGAGTTGGTTGTGTCATTTGAATGGAATTTAAGCAAACCTAAAATGATCAATGTGGGGAACCATTTCACCATCAAGCAGAACGTTGCCTGATTTTATGTCACAGTCATGAACCATAGGAGTATCACAATGATGATGAAGATACTCCAATCCAAAAGCTACATTGGCTGCGATATCAAGTCTTTGAGCAAGATTTAAGCTCCTTGGCGCATCAATCGTTTCCTCTTCTCTAAAAATCGGCTTTTGATGCATCCAATCTTCCATTAACCATGTACTCGTACACTAAAGCTTTCAAGTCCTTCCCTTTATAACCAACACTTGAACATGCTATCACCTTGACTAGATTGGACATTTTGCCGTCAAACTCTTCGGAGCACTTTGTGGTGAAGATTAAACACCTTGAAGGCAGTAACTGTTGATTTGCGCATGTCAAAAATCCAACTTCTAGTGCCCATAAAAAAATTGATATCATGAACCTCTTTTCTTTTTACTCTACTTGGAAGTACATGCAGGGAGCTTCAACTCCGCCAATGGGGTACCTCACCTTCAAAACTATTGTATGATGGTTTGAGGATTTGTAGAGGGAAATCTTTTACAGATCTTGGGATTATACCAGATAGATTATTATGCGACAAGTATAACGCTTAATTAGAGATCTCTTGCTGCAATAAATGGTGAGGCCGGGAATTGCACCTTGGAAATGGTTTCCTTGCAACCATCGCTCCTCTAGTGTTATGCAAGCACCCAGAGTCGTTGGAATCTCACCTGACAACATTGTGTATTCAATAACTAACGACACTAGAGTTTGGCATGTGCCCTATAAGATTATTTTCATTTAAGAGAAGTCTAATCATCTGGGTTAAATTTCTAATACTAGATGGCATAAGGTCTGATAATTGATAGTGGATAAATCTAAAAGTAATAAATTGTGGAGCTTCCCTATGACAAAAGGAATGACATCAAAGAATTTATTGGTCCAGAGACTAAACCTCTGCAACGCAGCTAGCCTGTGAATGTAAGTTGGAATTTGGCCAGATTTCTAATTTGTCCCAAAATCTAAGAGAAATAGAGAAAGAGCATTGTAAAGTTGCAGATAGAGGTCGGAAAAACTCCTCCAAAGTTTATTTTCAAATGAGAAGATAATCACTCCAACCTAACAAGAAATGAAGTCCAAATTAGTGGACTGATCGAGCCCAAGAGAGAGAGAGAGAGAGGATAGTTCAAGTTTGATGATTTCAACAGTTGGATATTAAAGCATGAATCGACCCAACGAAGCGTGAAGAATATAATTCGAGTTTGGGAAGCATGGGTCCTAAACGTAAAGGTAGGCTTCCATTCAGGAACTGGTTTGCTCCCAAGTCTAAGACTGTCAAGAGCCAACGAGAGATTAAAGATGGTTGGTTGGACTTTTCCTGACAGCATATTTACACCAAGCAAGAGTGTTGTCAAGTTTTTTTTAGCCTACCTAGGCTATTTGGAATGGTCTTGATCAAGCTGTTTTTAGACATGTCAATTTCAACAATCAATTTCTGGAGGGATTGAGCCTATAAAGCTATTGTTTTCCTAGAGTCTAAGTAAACTCAAGTTTCTTAGAAATGGAGAAAGGGTACTTGTGAGCTTGGAGGAATGGATCTATAATCTGTTCGCTCTTTGCAGTTGATATGTTGATGTCTTTCAAGTGTATATGTTTGGTGAGCTTATAAGTGTGAAAACCTATGTGTAAGAATATAAAACAAGCTAAGGAGATCAAAGAAAGCTTTTATAAGGCTTCCTGGATCCAAAAGACCCCACCTCTGGGTGTTGAAGGATTGACATGGGAGTGTCAAGCCTCGGCAACCAAGGATTTGGTTGTTGAGTGCTTGGCACGGGAGTGCCAAGCCTCGGCAAAAACCTTTTGATTGCTGACCGCTTGGCATGGGCATGCTAGATTATGGCACAGGCATGAAGGCTCAACATTTGAAGCAACATTTGTTGCATTCTTGGCACGGGGATGCCCAACATGGCCAATATTTGCTACATGTCTATCTTATTTTTCACATGCTCAAACTCATTTAATACATGTTTTTTATAGCTGATAAGGGTAGTTAGATATAGTAAGATATCTCAACTACCTTAAACTATTTTATTTCTATTTTTCTAAAAAATTGTTATAATACACGTCTAATTTCACTCTTTGTACTATTTTATTTTTTTTATTTCTTGTTAAAAATGACCAACAATGATTCTCCTCCAAAATGTTTATATAATTTGTTTGGAGTAATTAAATTGAACTCTATGTGAGCAAGATCTTATTATTAAACATTACCTATTTTATACTGATAAATATGAAAAATATGAAAATTCAAAATCAAACAATACAAGAAAATATATTTCATTTCAAAAAAGTCTGACAGGAAATTAGAAGTATGAGAATTAGTTTATACTGATAGTGATAGATTTGAAAATTTATAATCAAAATAATACATATAACTTTCTTTCTTAGGAAAGATCAAATGTAATTGTGGGGGAAAAAATAAAAAACTTAAATTTCCTTAGAAGTTCTCAAGAAATTGGAAACTAGAACCTACAAAATGTAGCTTCAACTGCTATAATTTTAGGGGCTAATTTAACTCCTACAAATTCGGAAACAATTTTAAAAGAAAACTGATTTCGCCTAGTTTCAGCCTTTTCCATCTAAAATCTCCCAAAGAGCTTGGCCAAACATACACATAAGCTAACCAGACTTCATTAGTTTACCTGTCATGTTGATTAGAAATAGAATAAGCCAGACAGAATCAGGACAAGGCTTTTGTGTCATGTAATGTACAGTGCACATGCAACAGAGAGAGTGTCCTCAAATTTGAATTTTTGATGATACAGATACAAAAAGGGTTTTTCCCATATAAATAGAGAATCTAAAATTAAATGGTAATTCAACAATCTTTGTGTAGCCCTAACTTTTACACAACCTCTACTAAACTGATTGCCCCCAGCCCAGCACAGCAGTCCCAATGCAGAGTTTAAACGAAATATCAAAGTTTGAAACCAAAACCCCATCTTCTAACTTGACAAGACCGTTCTGTGAGTGCCAGCTGATGTTGAACCCTAGTTTTATACAACTCCTGAGGGGAGACGTAGTACTAGTTGCCCTCCGAAGATGCTGCAAAAGAGAACAGGGGGAAAAGCCTTGTCAAATTGCATTCATCTTAATTTGTAACAATTGACAACAAAAAAAAAAAAAAAAGCATAGAGCAACCTTTTGACATAGTAGTAACAAAAATCTGCCAAGATGAAAGTTTGGACAATTTCTGAAATCAGGACAAACGATGGCCATAATCCATAGCCCAAGGCTGTAAGGAGGTGCCCGCGACTATCCACCACCTGTAGAAAAGCAAAGTGAGTCCCATCAAGTTTACACGCATACAACCATGCGCATTTTATCAAAAGTTCGCATGCATGAAATACATCTCATGCTTATGAACAGGAATTACTAGAATCAAAATAAAACACGGCGGAGCATATTATCAATGTCATTTGATATCCTATTAGGAGTGTCAAATAAAACCATCCATTCAAACAACCACCAGGCTTCACATTTGCATGTGGAAAACCCATAAGCCATTGAAATATTGGGTCAAACTCAACGTAGGTCATACAGTGCTCCTTGAGCAGGGTCAGTGACATACATTGTCTCACACCATGGCCCGAACAGTGTTAAACAAAGCAATAAAATCTTCTATACATTTTTTAATGGAACCAGTTCAAACCCAGTATACATCATATAAGTTTTACTACAGCACAGACAGGACTTTGGGGATCAGTTTTTATTTATTTTTTCTTTTGTGTGTGTGTGTGTGTGTGCTGTGTGTGCACACACACTAAAAGAAGCCAACCGTGATCTTTATTCCATTCTGCAAGTTCACACCACCAACTCCGTAACAAGTTTCGACTGCATTGTTGCAACCTTGGGGCAAATAGTAAAACAACCCCGAGACGAATGATTCATTGATGCCTTGTCAACAATGCTAATGCAATGCAAGCAAGTTTAGAAGCAGGAAAAGAAACAAAAGAAAAGCAGAAAAACGAGAATCACATCTCTCCTCAGTCAACTCATTGCCATAGATCTCATTCCAACATCCCCAATGAACAGAAAACATCCATTATCCAATCTACAATCCAATTGTACTATCATAGTATCATGGTCAGAAAACCTTATATCTATCCACACATAAATCTCTAAACCTTTGTTGATGGCACAAGGAAACTGGAGCAGTTTAACTAATAGTTGATGGCACTAAAAAAAATGAGAAGATATAACAGCAGTTACAGTGCTAATCCATTGTCAACGTGACAGATAAGGAAGAAAGTATATTTAACCCAAAAACAGGCCACCAAATAAGCTGTATTAATCACAAACAGATATATATCAATTCTCATTCAACAATTACATTTTGAGGTAAGCAGGTGCAGGTGCATATAATTACCAGTTTGAGAACTGTTGGGACATTTCACATGTAACCTGAACTCAAGGTATAATAGCCTACGGCCCTACATTTTAGGAATCATGAGAAGTTATCACCTCTAAGTCCTGTTGGGACTTTTCCTTTTCTCTAGTTCATTTCTAGTTTAATGTGTAAGGCTGCCCCAAAAACCTTTAAAACATTCTAAAATCCCCGGAAACAATATCAACATCCATGCAAGGGCTTACTCAGCACCAACTAGGCACGTCAGATTGCTTTTAAGAGTGTGGCTTCAAGACGCGAAGAAAAGACATTATGAAAGTTTACACTAAGCCCTCAATGGTTGCAATGGTCCTAAAACACTGAAAAACAATTTAGGAAATCAAAAGGGGCAGACAGCCACGTTCTGAGCTTTGACAAGATAGTAGTACTATAAATATATAGAAAATCTATACACCTTACACTTTGGGTCCCAAGAGGCCCAAACCACTTTACCATCTAAACATGCTAAAACATTCCAAGTATCTCACTATCTCCACAAATACTTCAATGAGCGTAACAACTTCATTTGCACCATTTAGTAGATTCTAAATTGTGATGACATGCACATATGGTGTCGTTATTTGATATCACCGAACTTTATACAACACACTTTAAACAATCTACAAGTCACAGAACCCTATATGCCATTATGTATCTGAAAAATTCTTGGACATATTAACCGAAATCCCAGAAAATTTAGAATTTTCGCAAAATTCCTTGAGTGAACTTCAAGTAATTTATCTAAGTCTCTCAGAATTCTCTCAGCATCTCTTTCTGAGCAACTTAGATGCTTGTAACAACTTCATTTAGCTATCTTGCATATTTCAGAATGTGACCCCAAAGTGCCATAGACAGCTATTATTGTAGTATAGTATGCAACACAGTTTAAACAATCCAGAATAGAAATAAAACCTATAGACCATTATTAATTATCCTGAACTCCAAATACTCATCATTTGACATTGTCATATCCTCCCACAAATTCCAAAAGCCATGTACGATAGCCTTTACTTTTGGGGCTTTAGGGGGCAACAACTTCATTTAGCTATCTGGATTCTGGAATGTTCTTTGAATCCACACACCATAAGAGGGTTTCCTTAGAAGCAGACAGTCATTATTTGAGATCTTATCCGCCCATCTTTCCACAAAGATCCAGAATATTGTGTATAATAGCCTCTATTATTGGGAGGGAGGGAGTCTAGACTCTTGATGGGAATCATTGTGCATCCTTGAAAATAAAAATCACAAAATGTTTCAAGATAACTTATGAGCATCTTAATTGAGTCTAACTGTTTCATTACAAACGTAGATTTGAAGCTCGATTTCTAAAATGCAACAGAAATGGGCAGTATGGCCACTTGCATTACTTAGTAAAATTACAAATGGATACAAGATGAGTCGGAGATTTTTTAGGATATAGTTACTATATTAGTACACATAGTTCCCATTCAAATTTCCAAAACTTCTTGCATGTTTTCTTAAAACCCCCCAAATAAACTATGAAGAGTAACATGTCATCTTGGCACTGTCAAAAAGAATCTGATCACCAAATCACTCTGGTCGCCAGACCTAAAATTAAATTAGGACCTTAATAACCCAATAAACAATTTCCTAGAATCATGAAAGTGAAAACCATATCATTTGTTTTGTGGATACCAACAAGCTCTGAAGACTCAGCCACCTAAATTTTCCAAGATCATCAAAATTTATCGGTACACAATAGGCCCTAAATGGTAAATAATAGTTGTCGATATCCTCAAACCTTCAAAAGGTGCCTAAAACTATGTAGGGCATCATTTGACAACATATCACCAAGACCTACTAACACACGTCTAAATATCCCTCAACTGAATTTTGATGACTTTCATTGGCAGGTGGGGTTTTATAAAGTCACAAACAAGTTTTAGGTGACCCTCTAGATTAACCATGATCGACCTAAAAAATGCAACAGAAATATTCATGGAGGGTAAATACACATGGCCAGCATTTGACATCTACAACAAAATTTAGATAAACTCCAAAATCTATGTATAGTAACTTGGGGAATCAACATGGGCACACAATCTTTTGCCAAATTTGTTGACATTTGGTAAAAGTTCCAAAAGTTGTGGATACCAGCTATCCAGAACGAGGACACTCAAAGGCTCTGGCTACAATACCTCCATAACCAATTTAGACATTCCAAATATCCCACTTAACATTTTCACCATTCATCTAGCATGATGCCTTCATTAGCTTCACGAATGAGATTTTGAAACTCCAAAAAACAAGCATTATAATCATCTACAGTAAGCCAAAGCCTACCCCATCTACAACAAGCAAAAAACTATCTTAACTGGTCCTGAATACTCTGCAAGTGCCGTCATTTTATCCCTCTTTTCTGGCAAGTGAATAAGTAAAATACTATAACAGTCTTTAGCTCTATTCCCCTGCCCCCAAACACACAAGAACTTGTGCACCTTCCTTCCACTCCTCATCCATTTCTTCATCTAGAAAGGGGGATTTCAGAAACTAAGCCATTTGAGCTACAAATCCTACAGGATACTAAGAGATGCATTTTTTGATAGGAAAAAGATATATATTAATAATAGAAATTAAAGAACTGATGCTCAACTAGCATTATATAAAGTTATGTACAACCAAAAAAAACAAATTGTCCACAAAATCTACCAAATCAAAGTTTGCTAAACTTCCCATTAACCTAAGGGAAGCGACTTGACAAAATTGTCTTTTAATCAAAAGAGGGATTTCAACCCCCTCAAAAACCCTTCGGTTCCTTTCATTCCAAATAAGCCAAAAAAATCCCATGAGGTATTCCCAAGGCCTTCTTCTTGGATTCCCTTCCGAAGAAACTCTCCCAAGATAGGAGATGACTCCTAATTGAATAGGATATAACCCCAGAAACACCAAGACAACCCAATGCTAAATCCCAAAGAGATTTGGCAAAGTCACAATGCAACAAAAGATGATTTGCGGACTCGAGAATGCTTACCCAAGGCCAATGATATGGCGAAGTCACAATGCTAAGGCCCAAAGAGATACTTAACCAAGGCCCATGATATAGGTGACACTGAAGAAATTTCCTCAAATTAAACGCTAAGTTGAAGATTGCAGTTTGTTTAAATCAAACTTCCTGGCCCACATGTGGGGTAGCCACAAGTGAGCTTTGGACCCAAAAAATTTTAAATCAAAAGAAGGATAATGGGTTAGTTCAAACTATAAAGATTGAGAAATTACTAGAAGTCATAAATCCCAATGACAATGTCTCTTTATAAACACAAAATATATTTCACAAGCTGACTTTGACTATTCTTTGTTCTGCATCTCCTTCAACAGTGGGATATAAGTGCCGAAAGAGGTGTGTGTGTGTTGGGGGGGGGGGGGGGTTGAAAGTTAAAATGTGACTCTCTTCATTAAGCTTTTCTTTGTTCAGTATGTCTTTTTCTAAACATTTTTCCATATAGCTTTATTTCAACTTTCTTTTTCAATTGAAGAGATTGGGGGGAGGGAAGGGCATAATTTGTTTCCATAATCATACTCAAAACGTTCTAAGAGGTTTAAGTTCAATATCAAACCTGAAGGACCCAGTGGGCACAGCTCAAGAACCTCGCTATTCCAAGCGCAAACACATAATGTGCCGTAAATGGTTCCACAATCTGGAAATGAATTTTGAGTCAACAAATAAAATGTCTAAGCAATAACAAATTCCAGGAAAAAAAAATCTTCCCAAAAGTACTGCACCTTCGTATTTTGCATGACCCGCAGCTGAGGGAGCACTGACACTGCTTCTAAATACACACAGAATGCCCACAAAATTCTGTTGAAGACGTTGTGTGAAGTTGTCGGATGAACAAGGAATGCCAAGGCAGCACATGGCAGCAACTGCAAATTACCAAGGTGGATACAGAATGATTACAGAGCATCAATACAAGACTAAAGAAACAATGCCGGCAAGATTGTCAGGGAGGAAAGGTACAGAGTGTAAACTTTACAGACTATAGGAATGCAGAGGAAGGAAGCAAGGACGGAGCTATCTTACAGAATCGTGCCAAAACAGCAGACAAGCCACAAGAGTGGTCTATAAGATTTGCCCCAACCATATCAAGCAGTAGAGGGCATCCAAATCCCAGTTGATCAATGCGAGAGTTTCTTCCTCCCTTGCTGCCTACCCCGTTTGGATCCCTTCCCCAAGTCTCAACTAGGATTTGGATTTCCCCAAGTCAAACCTAATGTAGGACTCAAGAACTCCAATTTCCCATCTAAGATCAAAGCTGGTAATTTCAGAAATGCTAGAAAATTTCGACTTTTGACAGACTCCTTTCCCCTAATCTTACCAAAAGATGTAACCCCCAAGTATAGAAAAAGGCCTCAATAAACTTCAACTATGGCAGGCTCTCATGGTTTTTTTAAACTAATTGGTCTGTGGTTCCAACAATGAAAATTCCTCAACTCGTGTTTGTTATTGAAGGTAGCTGATGCAAGTTCTCAATAGGTGACTCTCCTCCCCATCCCTTTGCAAGGGTCCTTCACCAGATAAGCAGGGCACCATATATGGTAAAAAGAAATTTAAGAACTAAAATAGAAAACATTCTGCCACAACTTTGGCCCTATCTCTATTTCCCAGGCCTCACTATCTCCCCTTTCTCTCCGCTCAATAGAATTACAGACAGTATCCGTGGATGCTGAATATCACTTCTGGTGTGCTTGCAATCTGCCATCAACAATGTTTCTGAATCTGTTCATTTTCCAAGTCTCAGCAGTTTCCTAATCTTAAAAAGGGACCGCTAAGTTCTCAAATAGGGAACCCATCTCCACCCATTAAAGAATGAGAACATACCATACTTTGGATCAGATGAACTAGATTAATGAGGGCATCCATATCCCAGTAGCCTTGCCATCCAATTAGAGAAAAACATGATGGATTTTCATTGGCTTTATGTTGACTTGAATAGGAGTCTTCATAACTAGGAAGATGTGTACCATCCTAAAAATGAGGATGGACTTGGTATTAGACA
The DNA here is from genome assembly GCA_029582165.1 of Portulaca oleracea. Classification (NCBI taxonomy): domain Eukaryota; kingdom Viridiplantae; phylum Streptophyta; class Magnoliopsida; order Caryophyllales; family Portulacaceae; genus Portulaca; species Portulaca oleracea. The sequence continues at coordinate 32,412,099 of CM055869.1, read as the reverse complement.
TCTCCGTGAAATGAATGAAGCTCTTAAAGCAAAGAAGGTCATGGAGGTTTGCCATGGAGGATGCTTTGTGGAGAAAGGTGATTTATGCTAAGCATGGGATTGTTTTACTTTTTTTTATATATATAGGAACTAAGCATGGGATTGTTGAGCATTGCTAAAGGAGTAAGAACAACTCTTCTGCCATGAAGTTGCTGGAAATGAATTATGAGTGGTTATGACAAGTTCCGATCTAGAGTACACTTTAATGATGAAAATGGGTGGAGTCTAGTTTTAGCGTGATCTGAGGTACGGAGATCAGAATGGCTCAAATGAAAGACAAAACAATCCAACAAGTGATCTCGTGGAATGGTCATTAATAGCACCATAACATAACTTTCTTAGGAGCCTCCACACAAGACATGGTGAGATGGGATTTGAGTAAGAAAGGGACCTTTTCGGTTAGCTCCTATTATTTCAATCTTCTTATTTTGCATTCTTCCGCATTGCATCCTTCTGAAACTGGTGCTTTCCCTTCCACCAATATTTGGAAGGCTTTGGCCCCTTTAAGGTTGTGTTCTTTGTTTGGGAAGCAACGCATGGGAGTGCTATCACTTGTGATAATTTACAGAAAAGGGGGGAGAATTTTGGTTAATAGGTGTTCTATGTGCAAGGGGGATTTTGAATTGCCTGGTCATTTAGTGCTACAATGCACCTTTGCTAGGTCTCTTTGGATTTTAGCCTTTGGGTGCCAAGGTGTTGCTTGGGTCGCTTCCCATTCAATCAGAAGTCATCTTCTTGCTTGGGAAGGTGTCAATGGTAGGAAACCAAAGAAGAAGAGAACCTTGCTTCAAAAGGGTTCGAGAGACTTCAGCGCTTGAAAGATAATTTTATGAAATCTCTCTACTTTTGGGTTACTGAGAAATTTAGCTCTATCCGCGACGAATTTTGTGGATAGCGTATATTTCGTTTGTACATAACTTTTTTAGGATGCTTCATAAGCATTTGATCTATTTCATCCTTTTATAAGGAGAATTAGATCGTAGTGCTCTGTATTTTAGGACTTGGGATTGTAATAAGACGAACTATAAAATTGTATCACAGTAAACCAAATTGTAAAACTATTGGACTACAGTGGACCGCTACCGAGTTGGGTGAAACCAAAGTAACACATATTGACTCCGGTACTCCTAAGTCCTAACACTTCATGACTTAGAGTTTAGTACAACATAGTATGACATATTTGATTGCAGTAGTCCAAACATTTCAAACCATTAGATCGTGGTACATCAAACTATGACAATCCACCAAGGTCGCGGTGCACTGTAGTCACAATTTGGCTAATTGTGATACAATTTTAAAATTTGGCTTACCACAATCCCAAGGCTTAAAGTACAGTGCACTACGATCCAATTTTCTTTTTATTAATATATCTTATTTTCCTATTTAAAAATAAATAAATTTCTTAAGCCGAATGAATGGGAAGATGAAAGTGAGCTAAGTGTTTTAACTTCGCTTGCTAATATTGAGATTGCTTTAGAGGGCAATGAGGACATTCCTTGGCATCTTCACACAAAATGAGCACTTTACTTTTTTTTTTTTCGATAGGAGTAGGGGTCGTAGGGCATTTTACATTATATAGCTACTGTAAAAGGTTGCTTTAAAGAGTTGACTAAATAGGTTTTCCACATCAAACTATATGGAAGTCTAAAGCTCCCACCAAAGCATGATTTTTTTACTTAGGCTAGGCTTCCCTAGAACCTTGATCTTTTTCATCTTTTTATAAGGAAAATTAGATCGTCGTGCACTATAAATTAGGCCTTGGGAATGCGGTATGCTGAACTTTCAAACTGTGTCACAGTAAGCCAAATTGTGAAACTATTGGACTACAATGCACCACTACCGAGTTGGGTGAAACCAAAGTATGACAGATTGGACTTCAGTACTCCTAAGTCCTAACATTTCATGACTTGGAGTTTAGTACACCATAGTATGACATATTTGATTGCAATAGTCCAAACATTTCAACAATTAGATTGTGATACATCAAACTATGACAATCAGAAAAAGAAAACAAATAAGGCGAGGCAGCATCTATGGTTCCACTTAAAATTACGGTTTTACTAACTGAACATTTGCCAAGTTGAAATAGTTAGCAAAAATCAAGCAAGAACCATGAAACACCCAACAAATCCATCAAAAGGCTATATTCAAGATACAATGTGTCTTCAGTATCCTGTATTTCTGAACCCAGAAGAACAGGAATTAACTTGGTTTGACACGCGTTTTACCTCTTAATTATAAAATACAAACACAACTTTACCAAAATCAACCAGAAAGACTAAAAGAGTATGAAAAGAGCCACCAAAGCAGCTAAACAGTGTTTCTGATATCCTTCAAATGGTACCCATACACAACCATACCACAAAATGATATCCTTTCACTGGAAGGTCAACAAATAGGGAATACTGTCAAAAATTAGAAGGAAGAAAAGATTAGCAAACAGTCAAAGAAATGCCTTGAGTGCCAATCCTCGTGCCCCACCCCCATGGCCCCACTCTCCTGCCCCCATTTCCAACACATAGGATACGGCCTCTATTCTCTACCTCACCCGTGGAATCACTTTTTTTTACAGGCAATCTAAAGATCAATTAATGGACACCAAAAAGATACTGCCTATTTACAAAAGCAAAATCAAAACCTCACAAAGTCTCAAACTCCAAGGTGACCTTTGTATTATCATCAAGAGCTTTACACCAACTAAACAAAGTTTTCAAAAAACACAGGTTAAAATCATTTAAATTTCACCCATGGAATCACTTATTCCTATGAACTCCAAGAATTACTTCCTCTATTGACTAATTGCCCAAAAGTAAATGATGACGGTGATGACAACGATGATAAAATAATGGACGACAACATTTCATAGGCATGAAAGGCAAGAACTAGAATACGTGTCAGTTCCACGAAAACCAGGTTAAATGCACCATTGATGCGAAATGCTTCACTCACCACAAGATAATTAGCGAAATTGTCCTTGTCTTCCATGTAGGTTGACCTCAAGTTGAATCGAATCATATAAATCACCCACAATGTAAAAACTAAGGTAGCTGAATCAAGCACTGTGTGTATATCGTATTCCATTACGAAACTGCAGTACAACCTAGCCGCTAAAAAGATAGCAGTCAGATCCTGCGTTTTTAAAGAGAGGCCTGCAAGTCATAGAAAGCAGAAAAGTTCAATGAGGACCCATAAGTAAGCAGACAGAGGGAGCAGTACAATATGAAGACATCTACAGTGAGCAGCATATCAATAATGAGAATTTGGCACTCTAAGAGTAGCCCCCCCCCCCCCTTTTTTCTTCACAGGTACAAAGTGTGCGTGCGCACACACACACACAAAAATGTCACAACTTAGCAGGTAAAAAGCACCCCTTATCCATGCAAACAAGCAAAGGCAGCTTCACAAGATGCTAAAATGAAATTACCCAAAAAAAATAGAATGAACTAGAATACTTCTACTTCTTCCCTATTTGGGAGAAGCAACCAATGAATATCTGCCCATGTACTTGCTAGATAAGACCCAACTCCTCCTCAGTCCCTTAAGCTATACAAGAGGGGGGAGATGAGAAAAGGTTGTATTTTAACTGCGAAAAGATAGAACAAGCTATAAAGCACATATTTGCCGGCAATCGCTAACCACACCATCAAAACAATGGAAAAACTTCCGAATGCAAAACCACAAATTCTTTCAAGAATTAGGGCAATTTTAAATAACCCAAAATTAGAGCTTCCCACCAAATAAAAGTTGCTTCAAGACTAGCTAATAAGGATCCATCAAACTTGAAGCAATGCAACTAATCGATCAACAAATACTATCAACAGCTATCAACCTTTAGTCAAAAAGATAAGCAAATTGGTGAAGCATGTGCAAAAAAGGGGGGGGGGAAGAGGAGGAGGAAGAGGGAGGGGTGAATTATGGCTAATAGGTGTAGCATGTGCAAGAGGGATCTTGAATCTCCAATCATCTATTGCTTCATTGTGACTTCGCTAGGTCTCTTTGGGCTTTAGCCTTTGGGTGTCTTGGTGTTTCTTGGGTTGTATCCTATTCAATTAGGAGTCATCTCCTATCTTGAGAGAGTTTCTTTGGGAGGAAACCCAAGAAGAACAATGCCTTGGTTATACCACATGATTTTTGGGTTAGTTTTTTGGTTGTACATATCTTGGCATGGTGCTAATTGGGCATCAGTTCTTTCAATCCTATTAATGATATAAATCTTTTTCCTCAAAAGAAGGATAAGCAAATTGGATAAACCCTCTCAAATCCAAGCCAAACTGAGGAAAAGATATAGTTAAGACTGAAAAGCTCTGTTCTTGCAGCATTGCAAAGATAAATCCAGCTAAAAAGTTCAGTTCTTTAACCCATGATCAATTAAGTTGTAGTATTGATTAACAGATAAACACACATCCTACTTATAATGGAAACGATACTGCGAATTCGCAATGACATAAATGACTCAAGGTTAACACAAAACCCTAAATTCGTCAAGAAAACTAGGGCAAATTCAGCAGCCTGCCATTCGAACTTAAAAGAAACGACACAGGTCTTATTATCCTAGACCGATTTTTGCACCAGCGCAAAATGTAACAGGCGAACATGAAGTTTGAATTCGAAAACAACTGAACTGAACAACACATTACCACCATGAAATCAAAAAGAAAAAGAAAATTACTCAAGGTTGAGCCAAAAGCGAAAACTCTGCAAGCATTGAGGAAAACTAGAGTAATCTAAAAGAGAAATAGAGAAATTACCGGCGCAAGTTTTCTCCTTGGCGAGCTTGTAGACGAGGACGGCAATTCCAATGGCATGAACAGCCTCAGCAGCGACAAAGAGGTTGTCGTGGTCATGAACAACCGCCCTGAGAACCACCAACGCCGCCATGCCCGAAACCACCGCCAAGAAAGCCTTGACCTTCGGCGGCTGCCTCTTCAGCCACAAATTCACCGTTTGGATCGGCCTCTTCGGTGGCCTCATCTCTCTCTATCTCTATCTATCTCTCTAGATTTTACCCTATCTCTCACTATAATTTAGGGATTTCTCTATATCTCTGTCCAAGATTCAAGAATATCTCTCTTGATACGATGACAATGGTGAAAGATCGCTTCAATGGCGGATTGAATGAATGCACCGCTTTCTGGGAGGAGGGTGGTGGCGTCGTAGTGGCTTCAAATTCTAATTGGAAAAATCGTGTAGAATTAGAATTTAGCAGACTTTTTTTTTTTTATCGAAGAATTTTGCATACTTTGATGATGTATCCTATAATCCTATTGGTTATTATATTTGTCTTTGATCTCATATATTACAACAATCTGTATCTGTAATCTGTAATTTGCTAAAAAAGTTTAAATTTTTTGGTCCAAGAGCAAGAAGTGACTAAAATGGCCTATATTTTGGCTTAATTTTTTGAAGGGGTTTGTGTTTTCAAAAATAATTAAAGGAAATGTTGTCTTTGTGTTAATTATGGTAGAGTGACAATATAGCCTAAATCTATATTATAAATTGTAGAATAGGAATAGTCAAATTTCTTTCCTCTATAAACTCTTGATTTGCATGTATTATCCAATATCCACCGTTGATTTTGTAAGAAAATTCAATGTCAGTCTTCCATATATATAGTTACTTTATCAGAAAAAAATAATTGCATATTAATCTCTCATTTTAACTTCCTTTTTTCCCCTCTTTTCTTGGTAACCTACCTATAACCCTCTTCTTCCCCATCTATCCTCACTCATTACAAACCATCGCCTCCCTTCCTCTTGCTCACATTCTTTCTGCCATTGAATTCCAACATTGGATGAACATCAAAATTGGAAGCTTAATTGGATGGATGAGAAATAAGTGCTCATGGCCTTCTTTCATTTTTCTTCTTTTTCTGTGTCTCTGTGTGTGCGGAGGAACTTTGCATATGAATATATATATCTACCAAAAATACAATGAAATTCAATTAAGAGTTTGGGGAAAATTGAGGGAATCAGCAGGAGCGGAGCCATCACAGGTTCACTTGGGATCACATGACCCCGCTTTAAAAAAAAATCAAAAATATTTATATTTTCATTAACGGACTTATAATATATAAGGCTATCTTTATTGGGGAGTACCCCATCCTAGGTGGCATAACATGTGGAGGAGAGAGAAAAAAGAAAAAAAAAAGAAAACGGAAAAGGATGAGAGAGAAGGGGTGTTGAAGTACTCCTTAGAGTACTACTTTCTTACACAATTTGACAACTTGATGTTTGTTTTTTATTTTTTCAATTCAATAATTATTACTTTTGCTTTTAAAAAAAAAAGGAGAACTCAATTTATCTCATCTTTAACTATAAAAAAAACTAAGAGAACCCCATGTGGAGTTACTCCCATTAACAATGTATAGATAGAAATCTCAATCTTTTACTTATGTGGCAAGAGGAGTACCCATTTAAGATACTCCCCAATAAAGTTAGCCTAAACATATACATACAATATGTGACAACTAACCATCAGAAAAACTCTTTTGGTTAAGTGGTAGACGCCTGTTTGAACTTATAATTTGAAGTTGTAGTTTATTCGATTCTTATGAAAACCCTTTTCCCAATTTCTTTTTTTCGCCTTTTAACCCAATTTTCGCTAACTTCGCAAATGAGATCTGAATTCTTCCACTGCCACGCCCTCACCCTCGCCTATTCTAATATCTCTACCACCAGCTGTTCAGCCCTCTACCCTGTCTCTCTAGCCCCACTGGCAACCACCAGACCATCATCATCCCCACCGGCCCACAGACGACCACCACCACCATCTCAGCCTTTGGAGTCTTGCCCAATAAATTGTGTTAGGTTTTATCATAATAAATTGATTGTTTTCAAACTTTATTTCAAATTTAGAGTATTTATTCAATTTTCAAGTTCGATTTGTTTGAGTGCGATTATATAGTATTATTGTTATAAATATTATTCTATTTGTTATTAGTTAGTTGAATTTGTTTATCAAACTTGAAAATTTAGCCTGATCATTTTTTTAGATTTTATTTTGTTCAAGTGTTCAATTCTCTTCTAATTTTTGTTTAACTTGGATTGGTTCATTTGAATGATATTTGCTTGAATAATTGTTATTGTAATTTCTTTTTTTCTGTTCAAATGGAAAGATATTTCAAAATTTATCTACTCAATCACGATCTCCTTCAAGTTCTGCCAATTTTTCTTTGAATGAAGAGAGTAGAGAGCATAGTCCTAAACTATATCAACTAGTCAATGGAAATATTGATGAAGGAAATCGAGTTGATTTAAGTCTCATTCAATCAAATCAATCTGAAGAACACCTAATTGGCAATATCATCCAAATGAACTAGATTTAGTAAGACAAATTGGATCAATAATTTTTTGACTTATTGTTTTGACTTTTTATATTTGACTCTCAACCCGCTTGATTTTATTTCTGCCACCGTCGGAATTAGGATTTGTTGATTGGAAGGTTTATCATATTTTATTTTATTTTTTTCACCAACTAGGTATGCATAGATGATTCTGGGTGTGGAAAGATGAGTGGAATCTCATGGCAATATGACATTGATTGCTAGTCGTTACAGATTTCATTGGCTTGCTTGATCCCCCTCCTTTATTGAGGTAGTCTATAATAAAGCAAATTCTAGACTTGTGAGACGGCCTATGTGACAATTTATATCAAGATAAAAAAATCATTGTCCTTTGGGAGGGTGATTGTCGCACCGGAACATGTTAATTATATGATTCGTGGGCATGCTATAATACTTGGTTATGTTTTCCTGCGTGCGTCTCATTCGTCTGCCTATTAACTTAAGAGTGCATAAACATGGCCTTCAAGTGGAAAGGAGTTATTGTTTTTGTGTAAATGGAGAGGGCCAAGAGGAGACTACTGACCATCTTTTTGTCTATTGTCCTTTTGCTGCAGGTATAAGGGAGAGTTTGAACAAATGACTCAAATGAAACATGACTTTGGCACTATAAGTTCAGTCATATTAATCAGAAATGCATTCAGAAATTGCATAGTGCATGATTTTGGAAAACCTAAACTTTGAAAAGTTCGATGTTTTGTAAAGCATGTCTGATGGGTAAGATGACTAAAATCACCTCTTATTGGAATTTGTGAACAAGGTAATGACTTATTAGGATGCAAACATTTTGATGTATGTGGGCCTATGAGCACTAGTGCTAGAAGAATGTTTATTGTACTATTTCATCACTTTCAGTGATGATTTTTAGTAGATATGGGTATATCTACTTAATACACCACAAGTCCAAATCCTTTGAAATGTTCAAAGAGTTTCAAAGTGAAGTACAAAACCAACTTGGCAAGAAAATCAAAACCCTTCAATTAGGTTGAGGGGGTGAGTGTTTGAGCCAAGATTTCACTGACCATTCCAGAGAATGTGTAATTGTTTTATAACTTTCTCCTTTAGGAATACGACAACTCAATGACGTATCTAACAAAGAGGAATCACACCTTATTAGATATGGTGCGATCAATGATTGTTGAGTCAACATTGTCGGTTACCTTTTGGGAATACACGCAATTAATCATAACTCTAATTATAGAACAAAGATTATCTGAAGCACTAGAGGAGACACCACATATGATTTGGAGAGGAAAAGTCCCTGAACTGTCTTCTAAAAGAAAGGTGTATCACTTCAACAAACTATTGTAGAGGATAGTGTTTGTGTCTCAAAATGCTTTCTTCTTAGAGAATATGTTATTCTCTAAAAGAAAGAGTGGGAGAGTTTTGGAACTTACGAAGTTCAAGAGACACAAAACATTATAATCATCACCTAAAACTCCGCTACTTGATCCTAGTTCAAGTTTTCCTATTGCTCGGGAAATTAAGAACGAGGTTGAGGCAGTAGAAGTTCCTCAAAACGTTAAGGAGGAGGTGCCATGAACATTACTCCAAGCAAGGTCAGGTAAGCAACTCCGTTAGCCACAAAGATATCGATCTTCTATGGATGAGCTTGAGATGTTACTTTTAGAAAGTAATGACTCTACCTACATCAAAGAAGATTTAGCAAATCAAGATTCCATAAGGTCTAAAAATGGACACCATGAATGCAACCAAGTTTAGAACTCGGTTGATTTGTCTGAAGGTGTGAGCCATCAGGCATAGGACGGTTTTAAGGCAAAACATGAGTTCATTAAGATAGACATCAAGACTGACTTCAAAATTAGATTTGGAAGGAAGATGTGTACTTGACACAAGTGAATGGTTTTTGTTGGAATACTTGTAAACTTCAAGAGGCCATCTGTGGTCTTAAGGAAGCTTCTAGGAGTTCGAATCGTTGTCCTTCTTAACCAGGATATCAAAAGGTTTGATATACTGGGAAGTGCCCAAGATAATATTGTGTTTACAAGAAGTTCAGTGGGAGCAATGCGTTTTCTGATATTGTATGTGATTGACATACTACCTACTGAGAGGAAGATACCCATGTTGCATCTACTGTGGTTGACTTGGAAATAATTATCAAAGTGAGGAATTGGTGGGGCTAAGAATTTTCTTAGAGACAAGATCTATAATGATAGATTAAAGATTTTGATTGTTTGAATCAAAGTTGACTAGGTGTTGAATAGTTCAACCCACTTGTAGAATGGATTAATTTCCATAAATCATGGCATATCCTTAGGGAATTTGATTGTCTCAAAACAATCAGAAGATCTAAAAAGGATGAGATATATAACTCATGCTTCAGGCTTAAGATTAATGTATGCCACGAGATGTTCAAAGCCCAACATAACATATACATTATATGTATAAGCAAAACTAAGGATGTGTCCTAAGTCTAAAGTGATTGATAAAAGCTAAGTGTGAAGAGTTGCATTGATGCTACACTTATGTCAGAGAAATATGATTATCTGAAAGGTCAGAGAAAATTATACGATCTGTTTGAAGTGGTATTGATGTGAGATGGAAGAAGTCCCTAACATGACATGCGTTTAATTCTACAAATGAGACAAGCATGACACGACTTTAGAATTTGTGGCAGAAATTGTTAGGATTGTGAAGTTCATTTTAGAACTGGGTGATGTTTCTAGCCTTGCGACAAAAATGGAGCCTTGTTGATAGGAGCCATTACTCAAGCAAAGGAACTGAAGCTCACTATGAATCCAAACATGAGTTCCGTAAATATATTCCTGTATGAAAGGTCATTAGTGAGAATGTGAGATGATATATGTGCGAGGTTCATTGCAAGTATTGTGTACTAAACCCTTGTTGTAGTTATAGCATGATAGTCATGCATGGGCAATAGGTATTGAACACATTTCTGAATATTAACAAGTCAAGTTTACATGAATTGTTCATGAACTATGACCTTGTTTATTCATCATTTAGAATAAGATTCTAAAATTTTCATTAATTGTGGTTTAGAATTACGTAAATGTCCAAAAAGGTTAGAGAATTCAAATTGGAAAAGGTCTGATTTCTGAAACCCCATTAGTGAACTTGATAACGCTAGTCTTGGTCGACAGTCGACCTGGTTCCTAATTGTATTATCACATAGGAACAGTGATAATATCAACACAATTAGCATGTAGGATTGAGGTGATGATCAAGTTTCACGATCATAGTGATGTGATGACATCAATCACATGGGTATTGTTGAGAACAACTACCGAACTGACCCGCAGTGGGAGCTCTTTAAGTTGGGAATGTCATAAGATCTCTCACTACTCAAAATTTCTAAATCTTTAGTTTAGTACATAGACTACATGGTCTATTGTAACTTTGGAGCGCGTCAAACGCTTTTCATAACAATAGGCTATAAAGGCGGTGTCTGGGTTACATTTAGATCATGTGAGAATATGTATTTGAACAAGATGTCATTGTCCTCCTTATTAGGGACAGTTGTCTCGTTGGCCACTCGGCGAGATTGAACTGAAAATGCTTGGGCGAGCTCAGATGAATCAATAGTTGATCATCTGCTTTTCAGAGTCTTACTCGGAGATCAAGGAACGTTCGGGTCTTACATAACGATGACTTCAGCTTACCTTATCCAAACTTGAGATAGTAAGTGACAAGGGAATTTAAGGAATCGAACACTTATGGGACAAGTGGGAGATTGTTGGGAATGTCCCGACAATGTTCGATATACACGGAGATTAAACCAAAGACATATAGTAATTATATGTCTTGCTAGAGACCTCTATAATTAGTAATTGAATGTGTTCTATTACAACTATATTATTTGGTCCTACTTGGTCACACAAGTCAGCGCCTTGGAACAATGTATGTAACCTAAAATAATATCGTATTATGTTTAGAAATGTTGGGAACTGATTTCTATGAGAAATCAACTCAACACGGACCGAATTGGACTCAACACGGACCAAATTGGACTCAACACGGACCGAGTTGGACTCAACAGGACCGTGTTGGTCCAACACGATCTGTGTTAGTGTCACCACGGACCGTGGTGTTCTACCACAGACTGTGGTGTCCATGGGCCGACTTATTGGACTTTTTGGAGGTCAACACGGACTGTGTTGCCTCAACACGGACCGTGTTGGGGCCTTAGAAAGCGTCATTGCGTTAAGTCGCTCGTAAGGGTTTTTGACCTCTCCCCAAGTGAAGAGGTCCGGGTTCCATTCTCCACTCTGGTGATCTCTGCCAAGCGAGCCGCTTCGACCAACTCGAACCTTGAGTTACAATTTCCGATCACCTATGGAGTTGGGAGGCTAGTCTCGGCCATCCAATGGATGGGCCCCGGGGCTCCTTAGGGGGGGCCCGCCCACAACACCGACCCCGGAGGCCTCGGGACTGGACCAGGCCGTCTCGAGACTAGAGAATAGAAGGTATCGGGGTGCGAGTGTTTAAAACCCGGGAACAATAAAATCAAGGCACGGACGTGGCATCAGAGAGCCTGCTCGCCCGAGCCGAGCTTCTGGCTCGCCCGAGCCAAGCTCCTGTCGAGCGCAAACTGGGCGTCAGAGGGCCTGCTCGCCCGAGCCAAGCTTCTGCCCGGTTTTGTTGCGCACGTGACCTTCCGCCCAGCGACGACTTGCTGCAGGCAGAAGGCCTGCTCGCCCGAGCCGTCCTATGGCTTGCCCGAGCCATCGTTCTGGAGGACGCCGTTTTTACTCTGTTTTAACTTAATTTCTGGTTTAGTATAAATAGCTTGTTATCATGTTTTTCCAGGGACTTTTTGACTGATTAATGAATATGCTTATGCATTGGTTAGGGTTTCTCCCTTATCCCTCAAAATCTTGCTTTACTTTATCCATTAATTAATGGTGGTGTTTGCAAGACATCTCTTTATTGATCATTTGGTGGATTATTCCTTTATGATGGTCATGGTGGGATGCTAGGCTTTGGTGGTGGAATCTCCTTTATCCAAAGTCATATCCAATCCTTTTGGGTGTCCAAGCTATTGTTAGATTGTTGATTCAAGTCTCTCAAGCTAGTATACATTCTCTCCCACCGTGCCACGCTCCATTTGGTATCAGAGCACAAGGTTATTCATCTAGGTTGAGTTTTCCATTGTTCTTGCTAGTTTGTTCTCTATTGTTGGGTTTTTGGTATTTTTTTTTAAAATATTGGTGTTCCCCAACCCTTGTGACTCCAAGTGTGTTGGAGAAATTGTTATTGCTATTGTGTTTGTTGATTTTGATGCATATCGGAGCTTGGAGGAAGAGTTGGAAAATTTGTGTCCTCAAGGTGTTCGATAAAATGCCCAAGTGAGAAAAACACAAAGAACCCTTAGCCAAACACAAACCAACCACAAAAAAACCCCAAAACTCCACAAAAATACCCCAAACACAATCCGTCCCATACCTTTCCCTCGATATGGATGGTCACGATGATTCCAATCGAGAGGAACCTAGCCACCGGAGGAGTTTCCGAGTCCAAGGAATTGAGGACCGACTCGCCACGATGGACGAGAGGTTCATTTCTCTTGAGAATCGTAACGCCAACATCGAGCGGACTCTTCTGGAGATTGCGGCAGAAATGAACAATTTGACGGTGCAACGTCAAGGTCAACCACAAGTTGAACGACGGAGGCGAGCACAAAGCCCTATCCGTCCTCCTCCAAACTTTAGGTCGAGTGACGATGCTAGAGGCTCTCCACGACACCGAATTCGTCGGAATGTGCAAGATCCACCCCCTCGTGACGACTTCCAGGACATTAAAATTGACATTCCCGAATTCAACGGCTCCACTGACCTGAATGACTACATCGAATGGACCCAACTGATGGATAGGATCGTCGAAACCAAGGAGTATGACGATGAGAAGGCTTATAAGATCGCAAGCTTGAAACTCACCAAGGCCGCTTCGCTTTGGTTTGAGAATATGAAGTCGCAACGGGCTCGTGAAGGGAAGGCGAGAATTTCCACTTGGACCCGACTTAAGCAAGTGATGAATCGCCGCTTTTTACCAAGCACTTACCGACATGACAATCTGAAAAGGGCATATGCCCTTACCCAAGGCAAACGAGCCGTCGGGGAGTACATATCGGAATTCGAGCAACTTCTTATCAAAAGTGGCCTCCAGGAACCTGAGGATCAAACCATGATGCGTTTTTTGAATGGCTTGGATCCCACTATCACTAAAAGAGTTGAGATCCAACCTTACTATTCCCTGGATGAGTTGTGTAGCTTGGCCCTTCGGGTTGAACAACGTCGGAAAGAAAGGGCCCTCGCCAAATCGACCTCACGCAGCTACTTCCCACCGTCAAACCGTCCTCCTCTTCAATCGGCCACACCCAAACCTAGTGAGACACCCAAGTTCCCCGCGACACCTCGAACTGACAAAGGAAAGGGACTTGTTGTGGCGTCTCCTACGGGAACCACTCGTCTCATGGAAGGAAAGAAATGCTTCAAGTGCCATGGATATGGCCACTTCCAGGCCGATTGCCCGAACCGACGGACCTTGACTCTCAAGGAGGTTCAGAACATTGACGAGGAATTGCAAGGAGCCCAGGATGAGCCTGAATTTGTTGTCGAGGATGCATACACTAGTGATGAAGGAGAAACCGCAGCTGTTTCGCGTGACCAAGGAGGCGCTCTCGTCTTGAGGCGAGCTTTGCATGTTCAAGAAGCCCCTCTTGACAGAGCCCAGCGGGAGACTATATTCCAAACACGATGCTTAGTTGGGGGCAAGGTGTGCGAGCTCATCATTGACGGGGGAAGCTGTACTAATGTGGCCTCTACCTATATGGTTGAAAAATTGGGATTACCCCTATTGCCTCATCCCCGTCCCTATTCGCTGAAATGGCTCAATGACCACGAAGGCATTAAGGTAACCAATCATGTCTTAGTGAATTTAACTTTTGGCACTAACTACAAAGACTCTATTGTTTGTGATGTTGTCCCCATGAGCGCGTGTCACATATTGTTGGGTCGACCGTGGCAATTTGACAAGAAGACCACTCATGACGGATTGAAGAATACTTGCTCCTTTATCCACGAGGGCAAGAGGGTTAAACTCCTTCCACTAGCACCACATGAAATATCACCACCTAAACTTGGGGCGGGAAGTGAGGAGCCCAAACACTTGAGTGAGACACGGGTCGAGCGAGCCCTAAGTAAGGGGAAGGCTATTTTTGCCTTGCTTCTCTTAGAGGCGAACACATGTGAGGAAATGAAACCTAAACACCCTCTCGTTGCCCCTCTTCTTGCTGATTTTGGAGATGTGTTCCCCGAAGAGCTCCCATCGGGTCTACCTCCTATCCGAGGTATTGAGCATCAAATCGACCTTATACCGGGCGCTCCACTCCCCAACAAGGCGGCATATCGGTGCAACCCGCAAGAAACAAGGGAGTTACAAAGACAGGTTGACGAGCTTATTTCACGAGGCTATGTTCGAGAGAGTATGAGTCCGTGCTCCGTTCCGGCCCTCTTGGTGCCGAAGAAAGATGGAACCTTCAGGATGTGTGTAGATAGCCGAGCCATCAACAACATTACCATCAAGTATCAGTACCCTATACCGAGGCTTGATGACATGGTCGATGAACTACATGGCTCCTGTATCTTCTCCAAGATTGATCTACGGAGTGGCTACCATCAAATCCGTATGAAGGAAGGCGATGAGTGGAAGACAGCGTTCAAGACAATGGGGGGATTATATGAGTGGCTTGCCATGCTATTTGGACTTTCCAACGCCCCGAGCACATTCATGCGTCTTATGAACAAGATGTTGAGACCCTTTATTGGTAAATTCGTCGTGGTTTATTTCGATGATATTCTAGTATATTCGAGGAGTGAAGCGGAGCATATTGTGCATTTGGAGCGGGTGTTCGAGGTTTTGCGGCAACAACGGCTTTACGGCAAACTGGAGAAGTGCGAATTTTGCACTCCCCAAGTCACCTTTCTTGGGTATATTGTTTCCGGCACGGGAATTTCTATGGATCCTTCAAAGGTGGAGGCCATCCGTTCTTGTCCCTCTCCCTTTACCATTACGGAGGTGAGGAGCTTCCACGGTCTTGCTTCATTTTACCGCCGGTTCATTAAGGGCTTTAGTACCCTTACCGCCCCTATTACTGAGTGCATGAAGAAGGGCGCCTTTGAGTGGACCCGAGCAGCCCAAGGAGCTTTTGATAAGCTGAAATCCCAACTTTGTGAAGCTCCGGTGCTTGCTCTCCCGGATTTCACACAAACCTTCGAAGTTGATTGCGATGCTAGTGGTGTAGGCATTGGAGCCGTGTTGATGCAAAACCAACGTCCTATCGCTTATTTCAGTGAGAAACTCAGCGGTTCAAGGAGGAACTATTCCACGTATGATAAGGAGTTTTATGCTCTCGTGCAGGCTCTAGATCATTGGTCACACTATTTGAGGCCGAGCCAGTTTGTCCTTCATTCAGACCATGAGGCGCTCAAATATTTGAATGGACAACACAAGCTTAGCTCCCGGCATGCTAATTGGGTTGAGTTCCTTCAAGGATTTAATTTTGTAGCGAAACACAAGAAGGGGAGTGTAAACGTGGTCGCCGATGCACTTTCGAGGAGACACTCTCTTCTCTCCGTAGTTAAGGCGAGGGTACTCGGCTTTCAGCACTTAAAGGAGTTTTATAGGGAGGATGATGACTTTAAATCACACCTCGGTGGTGGTGATGGGCCGTATTTGCTACAAGACGGATTTCTCTTCAAGGGCAACAAGTTGTGCGTCCCAAAATGTCCGTTGAGAAAGCTTCTAGTGCAGGAGGTACATGGAGGTGGACTCGCTGGTCACTTCGGTATCAATAAGACTATCGACATGTTAAAAGAGCACTTTTATTGGCCGAAGATGGGAGGCGATGTGCAGGACGTGATATCGAAGTGTATTATCTGTCACCATGCCAAGAGCCAGTTCCACCAAGGGCTTTATACACCCCTTCCGGTTCCGAATGGTCCGTGGGAGGATTTGAGTATGGACTTCATTGTAGCTCTTCCCCGAACCGTGCGTGGCAAAGATGCAATTCTAGTCGTCGTTGACCGTTTTTCTAAAATGGCGCATTTCATTACCTGCGAGAAAACCGATGACGCCACACATATTGCCACCCTTTTCTTTCGAGAGTTGGTGCGTTTGCATGGTGTTCCGAGGACTATCGTGTCGGATCGTGATACTAAATTCATGGGTCACTTTTGGAGGTCTTTGTGGAAGCTCTTGGGAACGAAGCTTTTATTTAGCACATCGCATCATCCTCAAACAGACGACCAAACTGAGGTAACTAACAAGACTCTCATTACATTACTTCGAAGTCTTGTGAGTCGGAGTCTACGAGATTGGGATGCCAAGTTATGTCACGCCGAATTTGCCTATAATCGATCCCCCTCTTTTGCTACGGGCAATTCACCCTTCCAGACTTACTATGGGATCAATCCTATAACTCCTATCGAGCTTCTTCCTCTTCCTTTAGAGTCGAGGGTTAGCTTTGAAGCAAGTGAAAAGGCCGCTGAGATTCAGAAGCTTTACCGGCAAATTCGAGAGAAGATCGAGCGCACCAATGAACTCTATAAGGCCCGAGCCAACAAGCATCGCCGTGGTATCACGTTCAAGCCCGGGGACTTGGTTTGGCTACACTTAAGGAAGGAACGGTTCCCTTCCCGGAGGAGTAATAAGCTAATGCCACGAAGTGAGGGACCGTTCAAAGTTTTAGCCAAGATAAATGACAACGCCTACAAGCTTGATCTTCCGGGTGACATCGGTGTTTCATAAACCTTCAACATCGGGGATCTTTCACCCTACATTGAGGATGGTGAACCCGATGTGGATTTGAGGACAAATCCTCTTCAAGAAGGGGAGGATGAAGAGGTCCGGGTTCCATTCTCCACTCTGGTGATCTCTGCCAAGCGAGCCGCTTCGACCAACTCGAACCTTGAGTTACAATTTTCGATCACCTATGGAGTTGGGAGGCTAGTCTCGGCCATCCAATGGATGGGCCCCGGGGCTCCTTAGGGGGGGCCCGCCCACAACACCGACCCCGGAGGCCTCGGGACTGGACCAGGCCGTCTCGAGACTAGAGAATAGAAGGTATCGGGGTGCGAGTGTTTAAAACCCGGGAACAATAAAATCAAGGCACGGACGTGGCATCAGAGAGCCTGCTCGCCCGAGCCGAGCTTCTGGCTCGCCCGAGCCAAGCTCCTGTCGAGCGCAAACTGGGCGTCAGAGGGCCTGCTCGCCCGAGCCACTCATTGGCTCGCCCGAGCCAAGCTTCTGCCCGGTTTTGTTGCGCACGCGACCTTCCGCCCAGCGACGACTTTGCCGCAGTGTAAGGCCCTGCTCGCCCGAGCCGTCCTATGGCTCGCCCGAGCCATCGTTCTGGAGGACGCCGTTTTTACTCTGTTTTAACTTAATTTCTGGTTTAGTATAAATAGCTGGTTATCATGTTTTTCCAGCAACTTTTGACTGATTAATGAATATGCTTATGCATTGGTTAGGGTTTCTCCCTTATCCCTCAAAATCTTGCTTTACTTTATCCATTAATTAATGGTGGTGTTTGCAAGTCATCTCTTTATTGATCATTTGGTGGATTATTCCTTTATGATGGTCATGGTGGGATGCTAGGCTTTGGTGGTGGAATCTCCTTTATCCAAAGTCTTATCCAATTCTTTTGGGTGTCCAAGTTATTGTTAGATTGTTGATTCAAGTCTCTCAAGCTAGTCTACATTCTCTCCCACCGCGCCACGCTCCACCAAGTTATCTAAACACTATAAAAAGGGGTCTGTATGAGAGACTATAACCTACCAACTGCCTGAGACTCTTAGAGAGATACCGGGGTGATTTCTTAAGTTCCTCTCTCTTTTAGTTTGAAGTTCTTGTTTCCTGAAACATTCTCTTACACCAAACACATACATCTTAGATTGAGATTCGTCTCAATCGGGTCGATCTAGCAATCGGGTTCCCGGAGTGTTGCGTGGACTTTCAATAGAGGATTTCTGCATTGGAATTTCAAAGGTCAACCTCTGCATGAGTCGGATTAGCGATAAAGGTATAATTACTAAAGTCTCTACAATTGTGTTTTCCTGGGTTATTAATTGTTTATAATCGTTATGATCTTTCCGTCATTTAATCTGTATCTATCTAGAAAATAGATAACCTAAACCCAACAACCCCCATATTCATGAAGTAACTCGTATGTTAACTAGTCATCTTATAGTTGCATATTTATAGTCACCCCATATTCATGTAATAGTTCCCATTTAGGAAATAAAGAGTTCAAATTGTGAGGGACTTCAAATTTTTTTTTTTTATTGGCAGATGATTTTAGTATGCATATTATCATGTCTATTTTCAATAAATTTATAATAAAAGATCAAAAAAATCGAAGAACTAATATTAGTTGTTAGACCCAACTTTGATGCCACTTGTTAGGATCGAAATTGAGATATGAGACATCTTGTTAATTGGGAATTAAATACAGATTGAACTGGATCTAATATTAACGGAAGTGAACAAGATAATTAATTTGGGGATGTAGGTAATTATGGGAAAAAAAATAACCAAGATCAATGTAATGGTGATGAAGACAAGGTTTTTACGTGGAAACCCAAATCGGGAAAAAACCACGGGAGGCAAGATAAAATCCACTATAATGGGGAGATTACAAAGGGTATCCCAAACGGTTGTATAACGCAACAAGATCAAGAAAGAAAGACCTCAAAAGATTATAGCACAACATGAGTAGATTACAAAGGGTATCCCAGACGACTGTATAACACAACGAGATCAAGAAGAAAAGATCTCAAACGGTTATAACACAACTTGAGACATATCTCGAAGGAAGGGTAACGAGATATAATTAAGGAGATTTCAATCTCATAATAAAAACTCTCAAAGTGGAATAGAAAAAGAGATCTCATAAAGGTGCCTAAGAAGCACATAATTTGGCGACACCAAACTAGGTTGAACAACCTAGTATTTATAGTAAACTCAAGTAGATGTGGAATAGGCTTCTAGTCAAACTCAACTGCTCGGAGCCAAAGCAGTATCAATAAGAAAAATAATTATTTATTTCTAAATTTGAGTCTGAATGAAATTGGGACACTACCCAACATTAGTCACTCCTCATTTTTCTATTAGTTGGTTCTATTTATAATTCATCAGCAGTGTTGATACAACTAAACCAATATAATGCATTCTTATGCAAAATTTTTAATTTAGAATCTACATGGAAGAATATAATATTAGTAACGCCTAATTTCTATATCAATCACTTAAATTCTAATACAATTAGAATAGACGTAGTCTGATTCTTTTTCTTCGTTGCAACTAAATAGATGGAAAAAAATATCTTTTGAGATATTGTTAGAGGCATTATAAGAGATGGTCATTCACCTTTTTTTAGTTCCGTCTTTAATCAATTAACACAAAATATTTTTATAAAAAAATACAATATTATACTTTTTCAATAATATTTTTCATTACAAAATCTAAATGATACCAATTTTATTTGATGAATCACTAAAGAAATTAAGATATTAGTGGTTAAAGTTTTTGACATAATTACCTAGCTGACACTTAAATAAAACGGAGGGAGTATAAGATAACTAAAAGGAACGTTTTTCCATTAGAAAATATAAGAGATAACTGAAAGGAACATTCTAGGTACAATAAGTTGGGAACTTAAAAACTATTTTATTTATTAGGTGACTTCAGTAGTTATATGACCAAAATATTATAAAAAATCAACGTGTATTGAGTAATATAATATTGATCACTCTTGAATCGTATATTAGTCACCTATATTCTAGTAAATTAATAGAATTAGGACCATTTATTATTCGTTTTAACTAGATTATAACTGGAAAAATAAAATCTATCTAATCCAATATTTGTCCCCCTAAGATGGTATATTAGTGATCGTTATTCTGATACAATTAATATACCTAGTAGGGGTGGAAACGGTGCGGTGCGGTGCGGTTTCGGTGCGCCGGATGAAACGGTGCGCGAAAATCATAAACCGGAACCGGAACCGAATCACCCGGTTTTAAAAAACCGGTGCACCGGCTTTAACGGTGCGGTTTCACCGGTGAACCGGAACCGCATAAATTTCTATCAAACATAAAAAAATCTCTATTTAATAAAAAAAATCTTTATTTAATAAAAAAAAAGTGAAAGCCAAATTTACTAGCCCATAAACCCAACCCAATAACACATTAACACCTAATGTTCTTTTTTTTAACTAGTTAATTTATATTATTTTTGTATTAATTTTTGGGTAGAATTTTTTTTAACCAAAATTTATATATACATGTATTTAATTATATTAACGGTGCGGTGCCGGTTCCCCGTCGGTGTGAATATCCCAAACCGGAACCGCCCCGTTTAGTATCCGGTTTTTCCGGTGCGGTGCACCGGATTTTTAAACCGGTTCGGTGTTGCCCCTTCCCGGTTTTTTATCCGGTTTCTGGTTCGGTGTGCCGGTTCCGGATTTTTCTTCCACCCCTAATACCTAGTATGAAACTTTTGTTTTTTGTGCGGTTAAACTCTAGAATTTGAAAAAAAAAAGAGATATTATGATTTTATAAGATGTAATCTTACAATGAGACAAAAATCCTATAACTACCTAAACTATGAGCTATGTGTATTGATAATTAATTAAATATATTTTATCCAAGATCTTACCGTAATCTGTGTAATCACGAAATACATCAAATTTGTTCCTTTGTATCCGGAGTTGCAAGATTTTGATATCAATTTCCTAGTAGTTTTGGTCAGTGGGAACATAAATTTCAGGGACGATGATATACGCCAATAACCATCTTGCATGATATGAAATGTCCATATAAGCACTCATTTTTATTTTTAAAGAATATTTGCCAAATCATTACTGTGATTAAGTAAGTAAAAATATATATATAGACATTTAATTAATTAAACAAAATTGTAGGGACATCATCGTAAATGTTAGAGAAAAAACGTCAAATGTTTAAAAAAATATGAATTTATAAGGTTAAAAAATAAATAATTATGTTAACTTTTACAGCTATTTAAAATAATCTTTAAAATCAGGTCTAGCAAAAAACTCATTAAAAATGTAGAACTTTTTTAAAAAATATTTTATTTTAAAAATAAATCATGATCTAAAACTTATTTTCAAAAATTTAAAAACAATACGTTTTTCAAAAAAAATATGAAACCTAGCATTTTTTAAATATAATAACTTACATTATTTTACGTTTACAAATACGTAATGAAATGAAAAATTTATTTAAAATGTAGAACTTTTGTCAAAAAACTTTTTTTAATATTTATTTTTTTTCTATAACATTTATGATAAGGTTCTCATAATTTTGTTTAACCAATTAAAGGTTTTTATGTGTTTTTTATTTACTTAATCACAATAGTGATTAGGCAGGTACCTATTTTATAATAAAAATGAGCATGCTTATGAAAAATTGTCATGTCATATAACATGGTTATTAACCATCATGCAACAAGGCACATATCATTTTCGAAATTTCGATAAGATTTTGATAATCAATATGCAAATATAACGAAACAAGTATAACCATTAATTGAACTCCATAATTGTAAACGTAGTGTATTGATTATCAATTAAAATATAGAGGCCTCCTAATTGTCGGCGAGTTTTAATTGTGATAAAAACAATCAGGTAATCCATCTCACGATAAGTTATTATGCGACACACTTATATTAGAATTTGAAAATTTCAATTTTTGATATTTTTGTTACGCCCCCCATTTGTTGCCAAGAATAGGGAGGGATTTATATTTTGGGTGATGATAGGAGTCATAGCCCAAGACATTTATGAAGTATCTTACCCTTCCCCCAAATTAATATTTTAATGATTTTGTACAACAGTTTTTATAACAATAAGTAAATTAATTATCATATATAAGAAGCTTTGGTTGTGTCCGCTATGTCCATGAACACAAATTACACCCTTAGTTAATCAACCCCGTTCATAATTAGTTTTCTTTTAGACTTTTTTGAAAATATAAAAAATAATGAATAAAAGTATAACCTTACCCAATTTTCATGTAAGCTTTGGAAGGGGCAAGAATCATTCCCCGAAGGGGGGATGGGGACGGGGATATACTCCCCCGTCCCCGATCCGCCCCGTTGCCAACCGTAACTATAATTATAGAATTAAATCATATAGTTTTAGTTTAACTTAATATATATTTAATAATATCAAAATGATAAACATCTTGGTGCAGGACACATCTTCAGTGTCTTGTCATTGTATAAAACCTATATATTTGTAAATGAAATTGGAAACAAATTACATGATTGACTTCTATAACTATAATAATTCATATAGATGGTAAATAATCTCTCTTATACATATATTTTGTTTAAAATTTACAAAAATGCATCTAAATATACCTAACGCATGTGGTTCAATTATTAGGGTGTCAATTTTAATTTTTGGTGTAGCCAAAACATTCCAAGCTTTTAATAATTGATAATTAATAGTAACTTGTCAAAAAATTGGGGTAAAAATTATAATAAGTATTAATTTCATAAGGAGCAAAACACTTAAGTAGTGTCTTGCACCAAGACACGTATCATCACTCTAATACTATAGATTAAATAACAGGGCCAGACACTTAAAAAATGTCTTGGCATGACTGTTATCTTTTTTTTCTTAGCTTTGAAATTCCTCAAGTGAAAAACTGAAAGCAACAAAAAAGAGGAGGAAAATGGGGCAACTTTTAGCTGAAAAACTTCTTCAAAAGGAGCAAAATGGTGACGGAAAGTTGAATAGATGGTTCATTTACCCAACATGATACAGAAATCAAGGAGCAAAGGCTAACGACCTCGTGGCTAGCTGCGCATTGTATCCTTATTTGATAAATTATTATGAGACGAACTTATGTTAGAATTTGAAAAATTGAAATAGTTCCGAATCAATTTTTGATATTTTTGTTACGCCCCCCATTTGTTGCCAAGAATATGGAGGGATTTATACTTTGGGTGATGATAGGTGTCTAAGCCCAACACATTTCTTAAGCATCTTACCCTTCCCCAAATTAATATTTTAACGATTTCCTACAGCAATTTTTATAATAATAAGTATTAATTATCAAATGTAAGAACCTTTGGTTGCGTCATCTATGTCCATGAACACAAATTACACGCTAAGTTAACAAACCCCCTTCGTAATTAGTTTTATTTTAGACTATTTTGAAAATATAAAAAATAATGAATAAAAGTATAACTTTTCCCAATTTAAATGTAATACTATATTTATAGAATTAAATCATATCGTTTTAGTTTAACTTAATATTTAATAATGCCAAAATGATAAACATCTTTGTGCAGGTCATATCTTCAGTGTCTTGTCATTGGATAAAACCTATATATTTGTAAATAAAATGGGAAACAAATTACATGATTGACTTCTATAACTATAATAATTCATATAAATGGTATATAATCTCTCTTATATACATTTTTTTTTTAAAATTTACAAAAATGCATCTAAATATACCTAACGCATGGGGTTCAATTATTAGGGTGTCAATTTTAAATTTTGGTGTAGCCAAAACATTCCAAGCTTTTTATAATTGCTAATTAATAGTAACTTGTCAAAAAAAATTGGGGTAAAACTGATAATAAGTATTAATTTCATAAGGAGCAAAACACTTAAGCAGTGTCTTGCACCAAGACACGTATCATCACTCTAATACTATAGATTTAATAACAGGACCAGACACTTAAAAAATGTCTTGGCAAGACTCGTATATTTTTTTCTTAGCTTTGAAATTCCTCAAATGAAAAACTGAAAGCAGCAAAAAAGGAGGAAAATGGGGAAACTTTTCGCTGAAAAACTTCTCCAAAAGGAGCAAAATGGCGAGGGAAAGTTGAACAGATGGTTCAATTACCCAACATGATACAGAAATCAAGGAGCAAAGGCTAACGACCTCGTGGCTAGCTGCGCATTGTATCCTTATTTGATAAATTATTATGAGACGAACTTATATTAGAATTTGAAAAATTGAAATAGTTCCGAATCAATTTTTGATATTTTTGTTACGCCCCCCATTTGTTGCCAAGAATATGGAGGGATTTATACTTTGGGTGATGATAGGAGTCTTAGCCCAACACATCTCTTAAGCATCTTACCCTTCCCCAAATTAATATTTTAACGATTTCCTACAGCAATTTTTATAATAATAAGTATTAATTATCAAATATAAGAACCTTTGGTTGCGTCATCTATGTCCATGAACACAAATTACACGCTAAGTTAACAAACCCCGTTCGTAATTAGTTTTATTTTAGACTATTTTGAAAATATAAAAAATATTGAATAAAAGTATAACTTTTCCCAGTTTAAATGTAATACTATAATTATAGAATTAAATCATATCGTTTTAGTTTAACTTAATATTTAATAATGCCAAAATGATAAACATCTTTGTGTAGGTCATATCTTCAGTGTCTTATCATTGGATAAAACCTATATATTTGTAAATAAAGTGAGAAACAAATTACATGATTGACTTCTATAACTATAATAATTCATATAAATGGTATATAATCTCTCTTATATATATTTTTTTAAAATTTACAAAAATGCATCTAAATATACCTAACGCATGGGGTTCAATTATTAGGGTGTCAATTTTAAATTTTGGTGTAGCTAAAACATTCCAAGCTTTTTATAATTGATAATTAATAGTAACTTGTCAAAAAAATTGGGGTAAAAATGATAATAAGTATTAATTTCATAAGGAGCAAAACACTTAAGCAGTGTCTTGCACCAAGACACGTATCATCACTCTAATACTATAGATTTAATAACAGGACCAAACACTTAAAAAATGTCTTGGCAAGACTCGTATCTTTTTTTTTCTTAGCTTTGAAATTCCTCAAGTGAAAAACTGAAAGCAGCAAAAAAGAGGAGGAAAATGGGGCAACTTTTAGTTGAAAAACTTCTCCGAAAGGAGCAAAATGGTGAGGGAAAGTTGAATAGATGGTTCATTTACCCAACATGATACAGAAATCAAGGAGCAAAGGCTAACGACCTCGTGGCTAGCTACGCATTATATCCTTATTTGATAAATTATTATGAGACGGACTTATATTAGAATTTCAAAAATTGATATAGTTGTGAATCTATTTTTGATATTTTTGTTATGCCCCCATTTTTTGACAAGAATAGGGAGGGGATTTATATTTTGGGTAAGGATAGGAGTCTTAGCCCAAGACATTTCTTAACCATCTTACCCTTCCCCAAATTAATATTTTAACGATTTCCTACAGCAATTTTTATAACAATAAGTATTAATTATAAAATATAAGAACCTTTGGTTGCGTCAACTATGTCCATGAACACAAATTACACCCTAAGTTAATCAACCCCGTTCGTAATTAGTTTTATTTTAGTCTATTTTGAAGCTATAAAAATAAGTAATAAAAGTATAACATTACCCAATTTAAATGTAATACTATAATTATAGAATTAAATCATATCGTTTTGGTTTAACTTAATATTTAAAAATACCAAAATGATAAACATCTTGTTGCGTGACACATCTTCAGTGCCTTGTCATTGTATAAAACCTATATATTTGTAAATAAAATTGGAAACAAATTCATGATTGACTTCTATAACTATAATAATTTATATAAATGGTATATAATTCACTTATATATATATTTTTAATATTTACAAAAATGCATCTAAATATACCTAACGCGTAGGGTTCAATAATTAGGGTTTCAATTTTAATTTTTGGTGTTGCCAAAACATTCCTAACTTTTTATAATTGATAATTACTAGTAACTTGTCTAAAAAATTGAGGTAAAAATGATAATAAGTATTAATTTCGTAAGGAGCAAAACACTTAACCAGTGTCTTGCACCAAGACACGTATCATCACTCTAATACTATAGTTTTAATAACAGGGTCAGACACTTAAAAAATGTCTTGCTTTGGCAAGACTCCGTATCATTTTTTTCTTTGAAATTCCTCAAGTGAAAAACTGAAAGAAACAAAAAAAAGGAGGTAAATGGGGCAACTTTTGTCTGCAAAACTTCTCCAAAAGGAGCAAAAGGGTGAGGGAAAGTTGAATAGATGGTTCATTTACGCAACATGGTACAGAAATCATGGCTAGCTGGCCATTGTATCCTTATTTGATAAATTATTATGAGACGGACTTATATTAGAATTTGAAAATTTGAAATTGTTCCGAATCATTTTTTGATATTTTTGTTATGCCCCCTATTTGTTGGCAAGAATAGGGAGGGATTTATATTTTGGGTGATGATAGGAGTCTTAGCACAAGACATTTCTTAAGCATCTTACTCTTCCCCAAATTAATATTTTATTGATTTCCTACAACAATTTTTATAACAATAAGAGTTAATTATCAAATATAAGAAGCTTTGGTTGCGTCAACTATGTCCATGAACACAAATTACACCCTAAGTTAATCAACCCCGTTCATAATTAGTTTTATTTTAGATTATTCTGAAAATATAAAAAATAATGAATAAAAGTATAACCTTACCCAATTTAAACGTAATACTATAATTATAGAATTAAATCATATCCTTTTAGTTTAACTTAATATTTAGTAATACCAAAATGATAAACATCTTGGTGTAGGACACATCTTAAGTGCCTTGCCACTGTATAAAACTTATATATGTGTGAATAAAATTGGAAACAAATTACATGATTTTCTTCTATAACTATAATAATTCATATAAATGGTATATAATCTCACATATATATATATTTTAAAAAATTTAATAAAATGTATCCTTTTTTGCGTGAAGCTTTCTGTTTTTGTTTGTCTGAATCCTCACAAATTGTTACAAATTTTGTGTTTAAATACCAAGACATCAGGCAAAACTTTGCACACACAAACTCAACCATCCTTAGCTCTAGTACTTTAGTTGCAGTCACAAAGTCGAGATTCCCAGGTTTGATCCTTGACCTAATCATTTATTTGTAATTCTCAGGTATCCTCTTGCTTGATTTTTGTAATTCTTTGCTTTTCTAAATCACTCGATTTGAGTTTAAGTTCGATTCAACTTATGGTAAGATGTAGTTAATGGAAAAAGTGTTGTTGAAGTTATAGTCCAAATTAAACAATTCATTTTGCATATTTAAGTCAAAGGTATTTCAATATATTTAAATTGCCCCATTTACATGAATATTCAACGTAACTTAATGCATGTAGTATATGGTTGATGTCATTACTATTTATTGATATTCAAAGAATATGGATGTTCAAGGGTGAGCCTACACAACGAACAATGAAAGTATCTAAGGAGCAGGAAGTTGAGTGGTCCGAGGCACAAAGGATCGCGGTAAGTGTAGACCTTTTGCGAGCAGCCAAACAACTGCTTGAATTCCTGGCAACCATTGACAGAAACCGACACCTCTATGAAGGTCCTGTTTTGGATTACGCCGTTTACAGGTACGTACATATATTACATACAATGTGTCCGGGTGTGATCCAATTTTGAGTGCTGACTGACATTGTGATACTTATGTTTATAGGTACCAGAAATGTTGGCTTCCTCTGCTAGCCAAACAAGCTGAGTTGGATGTCCTAGAAGGCCCTCTTGTTGTGCCCTTGGACTGTGAATGGATCTGGCACTGTCACCGCCTTAACCCGGTTGGTACCTCCCTAGAACAAAGGGGAAAAAATAACTTAGTACTTGTTTGGCCTAGTTATTGAGTGTTTTTGGAGTTTGAAAGCATAAAGTAGGTCAAACAATGATTTTTTAGAAGCTAATAATTTTTTTTCCAAAATATGATTTTGGCCAAAAATAGCTCCAAAAGAAGAAGAAATAAATTATTGCTTCTCCTTCGAAAAAGCTAATGACTGCTCAATCTATGAGATTTTTTTGGTGATAAGTTTCTATAATTTCAAATAGCTATTCTTGATTCCCATAAAGATGGTATTTAATTTTTTTTAATTATGTTAACACCTTTAATATTATGTTGGACATTTCAATATTATGTTTAAATTTTTAAACATTTTTAATTATTAAATTCATACAAAGACGGTATTTAGTAAATTGATATATAAATATTTAATTTCAAGAATTTTATAGTCATCTAATACCATATACAACTATAATTATAACTATAACTATAACTATAACTATACGATTATAATTATATTTATAATTATCATTGTAATTTGATAGTCTATTTAAAAATTTATAAAAATAGACAATTGTAAATAATCACATGATAATTTTACTTTTAAAAAATGCATGATAATTTTTGAAAGTTAGGCTAAACAATTAAATTTAGTAAAATCACTATATCATAAGTTAGGCCAAACATTCTAATGTAATAAAATCATTTGTGTCATAAATTAGGCCAACCACTTCATTATTTCTCCAAACATAGCTTTTGTAAAAACTATTTTTAAGAAGCAAAAACAATGATAGACAATTCAGACAAATTTAAAATTAGGTTAAGATCAGTTTCGAACAATAAAAATAAGAAAGATAGTGGGCTCGAATATTCAACCAACGAGTTAATGCTAATGAGGACAAAATCTACGATGACACATATTTGTTTTTCAAGTGGGGTTAAATTGGATGTCTAGGTCAAATAGTTTTTCGATGATAGTTGAGTCCTTCCATGATTATCGCTTGTGTGTACTTGCGGTTTTATCAATTTAAGAAGAGTTTATTGAAATCTAAGTCAACAATTTCAACCATAAGCCTATTTTTCTATGTATTGTCTCCATCCTTTATCTTATATAGAACATAGAAATGAATGACTAATTTTGATGGGTTCCTTAGATACGTTATAAGGCAGATTGCGAGCAACGCTATGGTAGAATCCTTGACAACTCCAACGTTGCCTCCACCATTTTAGGCACTTGTTCTAAACAAACAGAAGAAATTTGGACAAGGATGTATCCAGATGAGCCGTTTAAGCTTGATTTAAGTGGCATCTACCCTAAGATTGATGCAGTTAACAAATTAGCCCATATCCAAACAAGCACATACTATGATCTTGTATCAGCTGTCAAAAGGCAGAGCACTTTCTTCTACCAGGTGGGCAAGTAAAGATTACATATGAGCAAGCTTTATTATTAGCTCTACACTCCAAATTTCAGTTGTATTATTTATAAAAACTTTCGACAGCACAGGTATCCAGGCCATTCGTGAGCAACGACCTTTTTCTGATAGAAGCCATAGCCCGGTACAAGGGTTTCCTTCATCTGATTAAAAGGAATAAGGAGAGGGTACCATGGAATTTTGCGTTCCAACCTATGATATTGACTTGATATGGCATGCTCACCAACTGCACCCTGCATTTTACTGTAAAGACACAACTACAATATGTGGCGAGGTGCTTGTGCATGACGACACCAACTCAGACATAACAGAAGGTGATAAGTTGGGTGTCGGTTTCATAGAAACTACCAAGCAGTGGGAGCAAGTATATGGGCACAGGTACTGGAGGCGGAGCGATGTACAGAGGACATGCACCTTCTTCACTTCTTGCCGTTGATGCTCACCTGCTTAAGGATATTCCAACTAATGTAGTTTTTGACAAGGAGTGTGACAGTATAATTCAGGTACCCAAGAAGACACTAATAGAGGTATGTTTCAAAAGCCAAAGCAAATTTTTCAGGAAATTCCATCAGTTAGTAGCCGTGATGAGATGTTATTTTCTATGCTACAATATTTTTTTTGTTGGATTTCGAAGTATGCATAATCAACAATCTCGAAAATGGATAACAACATCGATCTATTGCTCTGTTATATGTTGATTAATTTTGTGAAACCAACTTCTCTTGTTTTTCCTTCTTACATATCCAATCCTTTTTAGGTTTTACTGGAGATAGTTCAGGTTAAAGGCCTACCTGAAGGGAGCACAGATAATCTGGTTGTACTTTTCAGCAAAGTGCAGAAAAATCCTCTGCGCACCACTGTGAAAAAATTGACCATTGCTTCAGAATCAGAGAAGAAGCAAGTTGTGAATTTCCTATGCGAACCAACTGCAGAGCAACTCTTCGAATTAATGTTAACATCCAGCTCTAGAGAGACTAGAAAAGCATCAAGTGTCAGTCTTGGAAGTACAACTATCTCGGTAACAAAGGTTGTCAATTCTGAACAAGGACTCTCGACCGATACTTGGTTAGAAGTGTCCCCGTCTACGCAAATCGCCACTGTGAAGCCAATCTCCCTGCGTATTGCTTTCTCGTTCACTCCTTCGTTTAGTGCTCCATATCTGCTCAACATGGTTCCTTCACAGGGTTTAGATGGAAGTCACACCTCTCTTGTAGATGAGGATGGCAACCAACTTATTGAACTTTATATAAGGTATGTCAAGAATTTATGTTACAATCATGGACAGGGAAAACTATTTTCTGATCTTATTGATGGGTTTTACAGGCAGGGAAAATCTGGACAGAAGCAAGTGGTTGGCATTTTAGACTTAGGAGAAGCTCGCATCCTTGCAAACAATGTAGGGAAAGGATGGTCTTTGGTGGATTCTTCATTTGATTTATGTTCTCAAAATGAGCCAAGTAGTCAGGGTAGTTTGTACGAGATCGTTGGCCACAGAAAGGTATGCATTTATCTATTATTTAATGAAGTCCAGTTTGATGATAAATGAGGAGAAATCAGTTCCAGGAAGTTTTCTTCATTATATGCAATTGCTAACCTCTTCTCTTGCACATTCTTGTATTGGGAGTAGTAGGGGTGAGAAAAAACCAAAACTGGTAAACCAAACCGCGAACAGGGAAACCTGAATCGAGGGGAATGAGGCGGTTAACCGGATCGGCGAACTGAAAGGCTACCCGATTCGGTACAGGTTTACGGTGTGCAAAGCGACCATTAACCGACCCGAACCAATAACTTTATAATATCTATTTTTTTTTTTTCTAAACTTCATTCTGTCTCAT
This sequence comes from Portulaca oleracea, assembly GCA_029582165.1. Lineage (NCBI taxonomy): Eukaryota > Viridiplantae > Streptophyta > Magnoliopsida > Caryophyllales > Portulacaceae > Portulaca > Portulaca oleracea. The sequence continues at coordinate 32,380,779 of CM055869.1, read as the reverse complement.
ACATAAATAAATAAAGGGTATATTATTTGCAACTTTTTTTATTTGTTTTACATTAAAAAAGATTCCATCACCTGAATATCAAAAAGACCCATGTACTGTTATTTCCATTTTCGTTTATCACTGATCATTTGCTTCTCATTTTGTTTTATCAATCTTTACCTCACCCCTTCTTTCTCTTTAAAAATCTGACAAGCTCTTAATTTTTTTTCTTTTGTTTTTCACATTTAGTGACTGGTAATGAGAAATATTGAATGGTTGCTATATATACATGCATTATTAATTGCAAGTTGGATTTTTTTTTTTTATTTTTATGGCAAGTCTTACTCGATTACCACAATATATGGAAATTGATTATGCTTGAAATTAATATTCTAAAAAGGAATTATATTTAATTATTAGCATAATCAGAAACAATATTTTTAATTATTGTGAAGTTTAACGTGAAGGTATAACAATCCGTTTGGTTAAATATTGCACTAGAATTTCTAAAATAGAATCTAAATTCAACTCTAGAAATATCTTTTGGGTGTAATTGAAATGGTTAATAAGATAATATAGATAAGTTATTAAGTTTATCGGAGTAGAATCCCATTTTAATTTCTAGAATCCTTTCCGCCCTATTTTGCAAATAATATTTTATAATTGAAAAGGTTATTAAGTTTACACGAATAATTTAATCGGCATAGTTAACCCATTTATCCGGTTCCATTTCATGATTTCCCAAACTGAAAAAACTAGTTAACCGGTCAACAACTATCCGTACCAAACCGAACCGTGCTCACCCCAAAGGAGCAACAACATGCTGCACATAGAGTGTTTCTCAATGGAGGATCTATTGGAAACTACCTCGCTGAAACTTATCAAAAAGACTTAATCATGCAACCAAGTTACTCCAAAGCTTTGCTTTCTTCTATGTTTGATTAGTGAATTTGTTTAGGTGCTTATAATACCTGGTATAAAGTCAGACTATGAAGTCGAGCGTCAGCAACAGGACGATGATCACAACTTCATCACTGCGGTTGAATTCTCTTCTCTAAATCCATATGGGAAAGCAGTAGCACTCTTTAACTTGAAAAATGGGTATCTTGAGGTACTTCTACTTCACTTCTCAAAATAGTAATCTAACTAGACGTACATATAATTTCTGACATATTTAAGATGAAACCTTTACAAACAGATCAAGGAGGATTGGTTCCTTAGTCCAGGAATAATTTCAGCATATATTCTGTGGGACACTATGATCAGCAAAAGTAGTTTCTTCTCGATTGAAATGTGTAAGTGGGACAAACATCAAGCCTTTAAACATGAAATTGCGATACTATGCGGTGAGGTAGGTTCGGGCGGAGCACACTGCTTATCTGGATACGATGGAGGAGCACACTGCTTATCAGGGTACGATGTAGAACGCTGTGGAGATTCATATGTCACTGGTGCTCACAACGGAGGAGCACACTGCTTGTCAGGATACGACGGAGGAGCACACTGCTTATCAGGGTACGATGCAGGATGCTCTGGAAGTTCTTGTGGTACTGGTGCTCAGAACCTAGGAGGACCTTGCATAGTAGGAAAAAGCAGTGACGGAGGTTCGCGTGGAAGTGGCGCTCGTTGTGGAGGAGGACGTTGTGGTGGTTCTTGTAGGGGCTACCCTAGTAATTAATGATCTATTCTATGAAACTGCCCTTACATGTATCTTTCATGCACAATACTAGATGGTTGGCGAAATGAATAAACAAAGAAAAACCTTGTTTGTACTAGTGTGTGTCTAGTTTAAGAAATGTTAGTTACTATTGTACGTACTATTGTTTAACCATCCGGATTTCGTAGCAATTACTGTAAGGATCGAGATGGCAGCATGAAAAAGTTAGTAATGGAGAAAGTTTGAACTATCATTATTCTCAAGGTTTCTTCATAACAAAAAATTAAATCATATATATTGCTAAAATTGTGGTGAATGTTTCTAAATGGCATTTTGTCCCCTCCCCCTCCTCCTCCTCCCCCTCCCCCTCCCCCTCCTCGGGTTCATTCAAAATGATTCCATGTAACAAATGGTAGAAACAATGGACTCTGCAATTTTACATGTGATCCAAATAAAGCAAAATCAAACACCTCCGAGATTAAAAACATGCATGTAGCAGAAGATAAAGGTATCACACTATTAGCGTAATTGAATTATATTGTTCATTGAAAATCTCAAGTAACTCCTGAAAAAAATAATTTAAATTTCTACTGCGTAGTATATATTAAAATGATATGGGTGGCATCTATTAAGTGTCTTGTCCTAATATGGTATTTATGTATTTTCATATTAAATTGAAAACAAAAATGATATGATGGACTTCTATAACTATAATATCATATATAAATTATAGGAACCCAGGAGGGGGGTGAATTTAACAAATAAGATCTACACACTAGGTAAGGACGTTAGAGCAAACTTTCTTGGTTTCAAACCGAGGATCAAAACACAGTGTAACTGAAATACCTCTTTATATTTATAACAATCAAAGAACAAATTACACTTAGGAAACAAAGCAAGAAGTAGCAGCCTGGAGACAGTTACTGATAGGTTCACTCACCAAGACCGAAGGTACTTGAGTCATCTACAAATAAGGATCGTCGTAGGAAAAACCCTAGCGGCAATTTGGAACATGATGGATTACATTGAAGCTCAAACTCACACAGCCTTAGTCCGTCAAGGCTCTGCTACACATCTTCTCACCACCACATTTGGATACAAGAAACACTCACCACGGTCCTCGACTATACCTTCACCTTGGAACCATTGGCTACACACTTAAAAATCTTAACGATTTCCTACTCTGCGATTACTTCTGTGGAATCGCCTAAGTTCTCAGTTCTTCAATCGTCCTTTTTGTAGAGGGCTTTGGATGCTAGAACTTGAGTCATTCCAACGGTAACTTACCTTCATTGTTGATTCTTCCCTTTTGTGTAGATGCTTCCTCAATCATCAATCATCCAACGGATTCTTTCCTTTTAGTCTTGTATTTGATTGCACAATCCTCCTAATTCGTTTTCCTTTTCTGGAATTTGGCTTTCCTTATGATTTGTATCTGCAAATAAATCACACAATCAGAATATATATTATATAATCAGAATATATATAATATAAGGAAATTTCCCTTTTCTGGATTTTGGCTTTCATTAAAACCTAAGGTCCTTCGTGGATGCGCAGATTAAGGACCTTGAACCTATCTTCAACATAAATTATATAAAATTATATTTTTATCCTTTCTACAATTTTTTTAAAAATTATAAAAAAAAGGTGCACAAGATTCACTTAATAGATGTGTTTCGATATATTAGGATGCCATTTGTAATTGTTGGCGTAACCAACGCATTTCAAGCTACTTTGATAATTAATAGTATCTATATATAAAATCAAGTGTCGAAAATGCTGATAAGTATTAATTTTATAACAAGCGAGACACTTATACAATGTCTTGTTGCAAGACACGTGTCATTGCCCGTAGTTAGCGGAGTTGGCAGCTTTAGAATACGAAAAAGATATGGGATTTGGGGAAAGATACCTTTTAAGTGTCTTGTTGTATTATTAAAACCGTATTATTATGTATTAAATTGAAATAAAATCATATGATTGGATTCTATAACTATAATATCACATATTATTGCATAAAGTTATGTATACTTGTTTCCATTATTTTCTATATTAGAAAAAGATGCCTAAAATCCTGTTAATATCTCCAGAAGGTGCACATGTCCCTGTATGTGTAAAATTGGATTTTGATGCTACCAACAATGTGGCGGAGTATGAAGCATGCATCAAGGGTCTACAATCTGCTTTGGCTTTAGGCATACGCCACATAAAGGTGTTTGGAGACTCTAGCCTCATCATCAATCAGGCTAATATTCCGTGGAAGGTTCGAAGTGAGTGTCTCTTAGCTTATCAGCAGAAGCTTTTAGGACTTGCGGACCAATTTGAGAAGATCAGTTTTCAATACCTTTCTAGGGATCACAATGAACTGGCTGATGCCCTGGCCAAGTTATCTTCAATGATATCAATCCCATCAGGCACGCTCCAGCTACCAGTAATCATAGAGCGACAGTCTGAACCCGCGTATGTCTGTGCCATAGAAACACAAGAAGAGGATACTGAGGAATGGTTTCTTGACATATACAATTTTTTTCGGATGGGAGAATATCCGGCTGAGTTAGATGCTCGAGGACAACGAGCGATCAGGTCTCTAGCAGCACAATACTGCTTGATTCAAGATCGTTTGTACAAGAAGTCACCTACAGGCATCAATTTGTTGTGTATCGACTCCAAAAGTGCAAAGGAAGTTATGGCTACTGTACATGGAGGAGAGTGTGGGCCTCACATGAATGGGCGCATGCTAGCGAAGAAGATTCAAAGAGCTGGTTACTACTGGACCACTATGGAAGCAGATTGCTTGAATTTTGTTTGAAGATGCCACAAATGTCAGGAGTATGCAATCTACAACATCAACCTCCTTCATATCTGACAACACTGACCTCTCCATGGCCATTCTCGGTATGGGGTATTGACATCATTGGTAAAATACACCCAACCGGAACAGGAGGACATGAATACATCCTGATCTCTATTGATTACTTCACTAAGTGGGTAGAGCCAGCCTCTTTTGCGAAGCTCACATCCAAGCACGTGGCCAAATTCATCCTTCAGAACATTATATGTCGATATGGAGTGCCTCATGAGATCGTCAGCGATAATGGGAGTCACTTTCGAAAGGAAGTGGAAGTCTTGCTCACCAATTACAAAATTCAGCATCATCGGTCTTCATCTTATCGACCTCAAACCAACGGAGCTGTAGAAGCAGCCAATAAAACGGTTGCAGGAATCCTTAAGAAGATTGTCATCACTTACAAAGATCGGCCTGACAAGTTAGCATTTTCCTTATGGGGATACCGAACCTCAATTCGAACTGAAACAGGAGCAACACCCTATTCATTAGTGTATGGGATGGATGAAAGGCGATTAAGGGCGTTGCATAATGTTCAGGTGTACTAGAATAGGATCACTCGCGCCTTTAATAAGAAGGTGAAAAGTTGTTCACTTCAAGAAGGTACTCTAGTGCTTAAGGAAATGAGGGTACCAATACAAGACCCAAGGGGAAAGTTTGCACCTAATTGGAAAGCTCCTTATGTGGTTAATGAAATTTTACCGGGAGGAGCAGCTCGGCTTGCCACTATGGATGGAGAAGATGTGATTCAACCAACAAATTTGGATCAGCTCAAGAGATATTATGTTTAATATAGCCAAGCAACTGGAAAACCAATTTTTAGACACTTGGCCAATATTCGATTTATGCTCATAAAAAGAAGAAAGATAAAGTTTACAAGGACACAATGATTGTAAATAATACTTCTTCTTTTATTAATAATTAAAATGCAAGTACACTGCTTGTAAATAAGAAAATTCAAAAGGCATAATTAAATGAAAGTTTATTCTAGCAAAGCAGTTCAGTTCCTTCACTTCCATCCATCTTCTAATCTTGTTTCACCTTCTCTATGTTGCAAGTGGTCTTATGGTCAATCTCCATGTCTTTAGACTCGTTTGGGTCCGTCTCTTTGTTTTTAGGCTTATAGGCTCGCTTATGTGATTTCCGTGTCTCTACCCTCGGACCAAGCCGGTCCTTTGCCGTCACCCTCGCGCCGAGACGATCCTTTATCGTGGAACGAGGACCCAGTCTCTCCCTCATGGATGTTCGACTTATTAACGCCTCTCCGGCACGGCGAGACTCGTCAGCCGCAATTAGCCATCCGTGATATTCAGCGTCAGCAATCTCTGATATATGTGCCTTTGATGGAGCCTTAAGGGTCGGCCTTCTCGCTTAATACTTCAACCAAGACTCTATCACCGAGCCACGAAGCTTCAATTGCTCGGGGGTTTCACATAGCCGCTCGGGGATGTCTGTTTGCGGCCCATCTGTCGCAATACCCGCTCCGGAAAATAGAAAGTCATGTGTATCAAGTCGGCGATACATACATAGGCGTTGCGATAATAACTGGTCACATATTCGGGAACATGCCACCACTCGATCCACCACGCGATGTCGCGAGGTTCCTTCAGAAAGGCGATCGGTTCAGTTACCGATCGGAGCTCGGTATATTTGCGCCTCCTTTGACAATAATTTACAAGCGCCGAAGGGTTACGAGGATCTTCGATAAGGCCCAAATGCTCCATCAGCCAGATCTGCCCAAGACAGTTAGCACGGGTTACAATTGCATGCCAATTATTCCAAAACTAACGGAAAAAAAAACCTTATAGCCCGCCTAGGTTATACAGACAGTAGGTGTTTTTTGACAAAAACTGAGGGAGGAAATGTACCTGAAGAAGTAGGGGGCTCCCACGAAGCTCATATTATGGATCCGGATTATCCAAGCCCATCATAGTTTCCGCTAGCATCAACGACACTAGATTAAAACCTCGCGCCATGTCTTCAACGACCTGAATTAGGCTCTCCGGCCCGGTTCTTCGCCTGCCATGATAGAAGCAAAATTCTCCAAGAAAGCATAATACGAGTGCTCGCACTCGTATCACAGGACCATATTCACAAAGTGTCAGGCGATTGAAAATATTCGACAATGGTTTGGAAATGTACCTTATCGCCAAATAATGCGCTTCCTATGACTCGGTTCGGAAGACATAGCAATTCCTTGTACTGTTTGGTGTTGTCGGCAACAGTTGGAGGTGATGTCGGCCGTGCGAAATGATTCGTCCCGAGAATAGACGACCACTCTTCAGGTAATGGACATAGCTCCATCAAGGAAAAGCGGAAAACATGCATCTTCGGATCCCAAAAAGCTCCTGCCGCTCGAATAAAGTCATGGTTGACTCTCGCTTGTCGGAGACTTAGCAATTTCGTCAAGCTATCTCTCCCGAGCTCTTTCTTCTCGTCTCTGGACAAAGTGCTCATCCAAGTTGCGAGCTTCTTCTCGAAGGCCATGATAGGAGGATTTTTTTTGTGATATTAGGAAGCTCTTTTAGATGTAAAATGCAATTGGAGTTGATGAGTGATATCCGTGGCAAAGGATTGGGTATTTATACAATTTCATCCATGATCAAAATGGAGCAAATCGGCCAGCAAGCAGTCACATAGCCGTTGCCATCATATCCCATGATTCAAGCCTTTCTTCAACGGCTAGCGAAAAAAAAGAAAAAAATAATATAACCCGCCTGGGTTATATCTTCGGCAGGACAACACGCACGTGCCACGGCCAGCCCAGACCCAGCTCTCCTCGCTTAAAACCCGCCTAGGGTTTAAGCGGTCCAGGCCCAATTTTTGCTTCTGTGGCCCATCTGCGCGATGGCCCCTCTTGGGCCTCTCTGTTTTGGTTTAAATTGGCCCATTCGTGTTTTTTTTTTGATGTTCCGGTTTCTGTTATCGATCCAATGATGTCCGGTTCTGAAATTTTTGCTTGAGCTATATCCGACACTTAAGTTTTTGTTCTTTTTTATGTTATTTTCTTTTTGGGGAAGCGGGATTAATCGGGATTAATCCCATCATGTAGAAAATAAGTCGAAATTGCATTAAATAAAAGCGTCTAAGTTGTGCATACACCAAGTTCGAGTCTTGCATAAAAAATAAAAAGAAAAAGAGTCTTGCATTGCTTAAAGGTGATCACCACAGGGAACCGACACCGGGAAAGACTGGAATCGACACCGAGAAAAACTTGAACCGACACCGGGAAAGACTGGAACCAATATGAATCGACACCGAGAAGGACTGGAATCGACACCGGGAAAGACTAGAACCGACATCGGGAAAGACTGGAACCGACACCGGGAAAGACTGGAACCGACACCGGGAAGACTGGAATCAACACCGGGAAAGACTGGAACCGACACCAGGAAAGACTGGAACCGACAGTGGGAAAGACTAGGAAACCCCATGGACCATCGGCATCATGTCCGATGACAAGTAAGGCGTCATTCTCACCTGAGATCAACATCGACCTCTCAACAGTCAGGACTCAGTTTCCAAGCATCAGGCTTTCCAAAAGATCAATAAACCGAGCCCAAAGAAAATAAAACAGGCCGTGAATAATTATCAAAACCCACAGGGGTTTTAATTTTATTTACAAGCCCACACAGAAGCAGGTCTGACGCGCGCCCCCAGCCCAGAGAGGATAAAACCCGCCTTGGGTTTGATCCGACCCAGAAAGAACAAACCCCGCCTAGGCTTTGAGCGAAGAAGCAGACGACGCCGTTTAGCGCCACGTCACGGATTCGCCTGATAATATTATCAAAGCCCGCATAGGCTTTGATGATTCTGGCGCCAAAAAAAATTATGCATGCATGCGATCCCCTAATTTTTGCCCACGTGATTTGACCTCCTTTGACCACCCCAAAACCCGCCTAGGCTTTGGCCTCTGATGGCATGATTTTTTGGGGTATGTCCCCCACCTTTTCCCTCCAAAATCCATTCTCCTTCACCTATAAATACCCCCTCCATTCCACCTTCATTTCACCAACAATCATCATCTATTATCACTTACTCTACTCTCATTTTCACCATATTATACCTCCACTCTCTCAAATTCTCTTCATAATTCTATTCTTCTATTACCACCGTAATCATATTCTTCATAACCATATAACCATCCATTCACCACTTTTCCTAAACCATCCACTTTTTCTCATCCGGGTTTCAAGTCAAGGGGCAACTCAAGGGGCTCTATCCTAAGGCTTAGGTCTAGTGAGAGTCTCTTGTCCTAGGTTTTCCTGGGTTGTGACGGTGCAGTCCGGAAGTGTGTCCAGGTCTTCTCGGTGGCTGTGGCGGCGGAGGGATCCAGGTGTGGACGGAAGGGAAAGGCGAAGGTGGTGGTGAAGTGGGAGGAACAAAAATCCGAAGAAGAAGAATCTCAATTATCATTATGCCTTGTGGGTAAATTGTGGATGGAACGGAAGTTCAATGCATATGCCCTAATGGCTACCATGGAAATGATATGGAAACCAAGCCACGATCTTGAAGCAAAGGAGTTGGATGATAACCTCTTTCTGTTCCAGTTTTCCCACTAGAGGGATAAGGAGAGAGTCCTTGAAGGGGCACCATGGTTGTTTGATAAAAGTATTGTATTGATGAAGGGAATCTTCAGTGATCAAAGACCTTCGGCAATGGCGGAAACCCTGACCCATTCTCCTTTCTGGGTTAGAAACTACGACACTCCCTTTAAAGGGAGAAATGAGAGGAACATTAAAGTAGTGGCAGACTCAATAGGGTTGTTCATGGAAACTGATAGTTCTGATCTCGGGAAGATGGAGAAGGCGATACGGGTCAAAATTCTGATGGATCTCAAGGAACCTTTCCCACAATAAGTAACTCTTGAATGGAATGGAACAGAGATAGATCTAAAAGTCAAGTATGCGAAGTTACCAAACCTATGTTACTTTTGTAGAAGGGTGGGACATGCTGAAAGAGATTGCCAGGAGAAAAATGAAGAGAAGGATGACACTGTGATGTACAACTATGGTGAATGGATGAGAGCATCCCCATGGTTTACAAGGAAGGGGCTAACAGCAACGGGGAAAAAAGGGGGAAAAAGTGCGGCAAGGAAACTTGTGTTCAAACCAAAGGGGAAGGAAGATAAAGAAGACCAAGTCATCAACATTGAGGAGATGGTGGATACCATGGGGAAGATAAGAATGAAGGAAGACAGAGTAGGAGGAGAAAAAGAGAAGAAGTAGGGAAAGGAGGGGATGCTGGAAACATAGAGAGACAGGAAGGGACAAAAACAAATGTAGAAGTAGAAAGAAAAAGAGGCGAACAGGAGCATGTAGTAGGGGAAGAACAAAAGAGAAGGAAACTAGAGGGAGACAGGGACATAATAATACAAAAAGGACGAGGATGGAAGATAATCCCAAGTAACATAGATCCTGTGTGCCTCATAGGAAATGAAAATGTGAGAAAGAAAAGGGAGGGCCCACACCATGAGGCGATGAAAGTGGAAGGAATAAAGAAGTTGAAGGATAATATGATTGGGGAACAGAGAAACCAACTAGAAATTGAGGGGGTGGCTGTGAGGCAGCCCCGCCAGGATCCATGAAGGTCCTAGTTTGGAACTGTCGTGGGCTTGGGAACCCACGAGGAGTTCGGGGCCTAAGACGCATCATATACTCTGAAGATCCCGACCTAGTCTATGTATGTGAGACTAGGCTTAAAGAATAGGAATGGACTGAGATTAAGAGAAAATTGGGGTTAGAAAATAGAGTGTTTGTGAGTTTCAGAGGAGAAGGACGATCGAGAAGTGGATGGTTGGGGATGTTATGGCGGACGACGGTTGAGATTAGTCTAAAACTTAAAGCCAACAATTTTATAGATGTGGAAGTTGGTGAGCAAGGGGTTGTAGGAAGATGGGCTTTCACGGGAGTTTATGGTTATGCAGAGGATGATCAAAAAGAAAAAACTTGGCATCTCCTTAAATCACTGAAGATGTCGGGAGTCCCTTGGCTATGTGCTGGAGATTTCAACACCATTAGCAGTCATGGGGAAAAACATGGGGGAGCTATGGTGGCGGAAGAGAGATTAAGGGGTTTTAATGAAGCTCTAAGTTTTTGTGACCTTCGAGATTTGGGGTATCAAGGAGCAAGTTATACCTGGACAAATAACAGGGAGGGGGAAGATAATATAAGAGAAAGGCTTGATAGATTTTTGGGGAATAAAGAGTGGTGCGAGGCCTTTCCATAAAGTGAGGTGAAGCACCTACCGAAAAGGAGATCGGACCATCTCCCAATTTTGTTGGAGGGCCAACGCTACTTGGGGGGTGTTCATCAGAGGAGAAGGTATGGCAGACCATGTAGATTTGAAAGAGTTTGGATGGAGAAAGAGAATTTTGAGGAGGGTGTTAAAAAAGCATGGACCCCAGGTGGAGGTACATCCATAGAAAAAAGATTGAAGAGATGTTGTACTGATATGAGAAGGGAGTTTGGCCATGATTTTTCCAAGAGGAGACCGGAAAAAAGAGAAAAGGAACAAGAGCTGCTAAAAATATCAAGCACTAGAGTTTAGTGAAGAGAACATGATACGTCTAAATGAGGTGGAAAAGGAGATTGAAGGATGGAGAAGCAGGAGGAAATGATTTGGACGCAAAGAAGCAAGCAGAATTGGCTAAAAGAGGGAGACAAAAATACGGGTTTCTTTCAAGAGAAGGCCAATCAGAGAGCAAGAAAGAATAAGGTGATAAGAATAAAGGATGAAGGGGGTGTTTGGAGAGAGAGGAATGAGGATGTGCAGGAGGTCTTTAGGAGATACTTTGAGCATCTTTTCATTGCCTCGAATGATCTAGACACACAACCTGTAACTAGCTGCGTGACAGCTAGGGTGACCGATGAACAGAACTCGAAACTGGAGCGACGCTACACGGAGGAGGAAGTTCACACTGCTCTAGTACAAATGCACCCAAATAAGGCCCCTGGCCCCGATGATATGCCAACTCTCTTTTTCCAATCTTACTGGCACATTATAGGCCTTGATGTTATCTCTTTTGTCCTTAGTGTCTTGAATGATGGAGTGTCTCCCCAAAGTGTTAATAAAACTTTGATAGCTCTGATTCCAAAGACAAAAAATGCTTCCACTGCAAAACATTATCGCCCTATAAGCCTATGCAACGTAGTGTATGAATTGATATAAAAGACTATTGCAAACAGACTAAAGCACTATCTCCCAGATATTATTGATGAGTCACAGTCAGCTTTTGTCCCGGGGCGTCAGATTACAGATAATGTGATGGTTGCGTTTGAGCTTTTTCACTTTCTTAGGAAGCGTCCAAAATATGTGAAGCGTGGAAATATGGCTCTAAAACTCGATATGAGTAAGGCCTATGATCGAGTCGAATGGTTTTTTGTCAGAGACATGATGTTGAGTCTAGGTTTTGCGGGGAATTTTGTGAACTTAGTCATGAGATGCATAACTACTGTCTCGTACCAATGCTTGATTAATGGTTATCCTACTGAAGTGATTACTCCAAGTAGAGGTCTCCGCCAAGGAGACCCTATGTCCGCTTATTTATTTTTATTATGTGCAGAGGGCTTCTCAGCGCTCATCAGGAAGAAAGAGGAAGGAAGACAGATCTATGGGATTCGAATAGCAAACATGGCGCCCACTATAAGTCATCTCCTTTTTGCGGATAATAGCTTCCTTTTTGTTAGGGCAATCAAAGAAGAGGCGGATCAAGTACTGGAAGTGCTGAAATCCTACGAAAAAGCATCCGGACAAACAATAAATATTGATAAATCAGAGATCTCTTTTGGTCGAAATGTAAATGACCAACTGAAAGAAGAACTCCTGGAAAGGATGAGTTTTAAGGTCGTAGATCATTATAATCGCTACCTTGGTCTACCTACCTACATTGGTAGATCGAAGAAGGTGGTTTTTGCATCAATTCTTGACCGGATTCGTAGGAAGCTAAAGGGCGGGGTGGAAAGAGCGATCCCTATCAAGAGCTGGGAAAGAGATTTCGATAAAGGCGGTCTCTCAAGCTATACCAAATTACGCTATGCAATGCTTTGAGTTACCACAAGGGTGCCTAGCGAAAATAGAGTCAATGCAAAGGAGGTTTTGGTGGTCGAATGGGGAAAAGGATAGAGGAGTAGCATGGGTGGGCTGGAAGCAGCTAGGAGACCTAAAAAGTGAAGGAGGGCTGGGATTCAGGAGATTGGGAGCTTTCAACACAGCCCTGCTAGCAAAACAAGCATGGCGCCTAGTGACAAACCCAAATTCTCTGATGAGTAGAGTTTTAAAAGTAAAATATTTCAAGCACGGAGATTTTTGGCAAGCGAAGCAGGGTCATCAACCTAGCTATACGTGGCGAAGTATTTTGGGGGCAAGATGGCTGCTGGAAGCGGGCTCCTACTGGCAGATAGGCACAGGTACCTCAGTGAGAATATGGAAGGACCGATGGCTTCCAAAAACTCCAAGCCATAAGGTGCAATCGCAAGCAAGACTACTGGGTGAAGATGATACAGTTCAGGAGCTAATTGATGATGAATCCAGAGAATGGAAGGAGGATCTAGTATCTTTGTGTTTGAATGAAAATCACGCAAAAGAAATTATGGCTATACCACTTGCCTGGGAAAAGGAAAATGATAAGTTGATGTGGGCTGAAACGAATGATGGCCAATTTATTGTCAAATCCGCCTATCGGCTGGCTCTAAAGGAGATGAAAAGGAAGGAAAATGAGAATGGGTCAACTTCAGGGGGTAGGGAGGAAGGGTGGAGTTTATTATGGAGTGCTACGGCGGCACTGAAGGTGAAGCATTGTGCCTGGAGAGCTTGGAAAGATGCACTTCCAACACGAACAAATCTCCTCAAGAGGAAAATGGATCTAGATCCAAGATGCCCAATGTGTGGGGAAGATTATGAATCAAATACACACCTTTTTCTTGATTGCGAGTACACCAAACAGGTATGGTGCCATGGTGTAAGCAGCTAGACTAGATGTGGAAGAGAGGGTTCAGAAAGATTTGGGACAATGGATGGCTGCCAGACTAAAAGAAAACAACAAGGAAAGGAATGGTATTCTACTTACGACGATTTGGGCAATTTGGAAGGCCCGGAATAACTGGATATTCAAGAGAAATTGGTGGAGGTCGGTGGATTTGACAACCCGGATCACCGATTTCGACTGGAAATAATTCGACGCCCAAGAGAAGCAAAATGGTGGTAGAGGAGGCACCACGGGAACCAGGTGGTTGGCGCCGGAAGTAGGTGTGCTCAAAATCAATACAGATGCAGGTGTGGAAAATGAAGGGCAAGGATGTATGGCAGCAGTTATTCGAAACCACCAAGGAGATGTGGTGGCTGTGGAGAGGGAATATAGAAGTGTGTCTTGGGAGGTGGGGGCAATGGAAGCAGGTGCAATTAGATTGGGGATGAAGCTAGCAAAAGGGATGGGAGTAACAAAAATTGAAGTTGAAGGGGACTGTCTGGGAATAATAAATGCCCTAAATAGGGGAGGTGGTGGCCCAGCATTGGCAAGTGGCATCATAAAGGATTGTGTGAAGATGAAGAGGGAGTTTATTCCTTGTTCGTTTATCTATATACCGAGAAGACTGAATGTGGTAGCCCACACTTTTGCTAAGGAAGGGGCTAGAAATAGGAGTAGTATTAGACTCTTTAATAGTTGTCCTAGTAGTATAGGAAATGCTGTCTTTTTTGATAAACAGGAACTACATCAATAAAATATCTTGACTGCGGCTGTTTTTTTTAAAAAAAAGGGCAACTCTAGGGATCAATTTCGTCGTCACTACACCCTAAGCAAGGTTCGGTTCTTTGATTTAAATTATTGTATTTAATCATGTAATCCTTTATTTAATTCCGTGCTTGTACATATTTTGTAAAATAAAACCGCATTTGTTTTAGATTGCATGATTCGAATAATAATTCTGCAAAACTAATCAAACTTCTCCCCGCTCTCTTTCTTTTCAATGTTTATTTTAGTAGAGTTTGTTTTATAACAGGCAGATTCGAGAGTTCTTATAACTCTCGAATTCGTAACCTTACCCCCGAATCTAGAAATCGGGTTCGTAGACCGGAGTCTTTCAATTTTTATGGTTTGTCGATTTCCTTAAATTGCCTGGCGACTCTTTAAACAATTTTATAAATTCGTTTAATTATTTAAAGTATTCGACTTCTTACACAAAATTAATTTATGAAAATAATTTAATTTTTGTTCAATGATAATGATAGGCTTGGTCCGAGGAGAAAAGGGCCAGAAATTAGTAAAACCCAGGAGGGTTTTACTAATTTCTACCCATTATCTCCCTGGGCCTGGAAACGAGAGATCCGGCCTAGGACTCGTCAAAGCCTAGGCGGGTTTTGATGTGTTTTGGCGGCCCGCTCACTTCTTGGGCCCTTATTTATCAATTGGGCCGGAATTAAATTGTTATGAGATTATTTTTGTGTAATTTTCGGATAGTTTAAATAACAAAAAACGGGTTTGTAAATAAATAAAGTTCCATCACCCCGAAAACGAATTTCGAAAATTAAAAATATCCTTATTTAAGGATTAAGAAACCTTAGTCGGCTCCCGATCCCTTAAGTAGCGCATCACGGAAAAAGGGTCACTTTTTCCGGGGTTCTACACCATCCATTCTGTCTCGGAGTGCTCATGCTCGTCATCCTCATCACTGTCCCAAATACCGTGGATGGACAAACCTTCATGAAACCCAACTGCTTCGCGGATAGGTTGGCCCGTTTCAACAATGAAAGAGGATGGGTCAAAGCTGAAATCCCCACAGAAAATAGCATTTGTATGCCCGGGCATAGGATTACTTTGATTGTTTGATTTCTTGGCAGCTTTTGGTTTCTTGTCTAGCGGTGTATAAGTCTCGTACTTTAGTACATAAGGCCCCTTGCGCTGGATAGAGTTAGTCTCCATAATCTTAGGAGGGTGACTAGTCACACTAGTGGCCCTCCTGCTGGAGCTGGACCGTTTCCATCCAGGCGAAGTGGTCTTATCATTGTGCATTGCCTCTAGTTGGACACAAATGTCCTTTAGGTAATCAAAGTCTTTCACGACATGGTACCCTAAGTACTAGGACATACTGCTCTTGAGCCCTTGCTTAAAGGTAGACAGTTGTAGAAGGAGGGGAATTGTCTCATTGATGTTGGATAACTTCGTATGCCATCTCTCAAAAAAATCCATAAAGGATTCATCATCCCGCTGCTTCATGGTGGTTTGGTCATCCACCTTAGCTTGTTTCTTCTGGATGCAACTGTAATGGTTGATGAAAGCCTTGAATAACTCACTCCAGTCGGCTTTCGTTTGGGGTGACAATGCATGATACCATACCTTAGCTTCACCATCTAGGGTGGATAGGAAGACGGTAGAGTATAAACTAACATCAATCCAGTTTAAGGGTGCAAACCTCATGAACTCTTCAACATGGTGAATGGGATTCTCAGAGGGTTTGAACCTGATATTTGGCACTTCAACTTTGTTAGCTATCTTTAGGATTGGCTGAACAAGCAATGGAACCTCTAGGTACTTGTCGGCTAAGGCTGGCACAGTGCTCATTGCTTTGGTGAGGCTCTCTAACTTCTGCTCAAGGGCCTTAACAGCGGGGTCCCTTGTAGGTTTTGGCACTTCTGGAGTATTGACCTTTGACTTGGATACCCCTATTCCTCCAGAATTTGAGGATGTCTTGATGATTTCAGGTTCAGATTCGTATCCATGCATTTCTTCGTCATTTTCCTCAACGTTCAGCCCCAATTTGGTATTGATCATAGTGATGGCCTGCAACATACCATCCATCACTTGTTGTTCATTCAGTCTTTTACTCATCTTCTGCTCCTGTTTTAGGGTATTGGGAAACACAAGACCTTGCATTTTGGTGTAGAGCTCGTCGAAATGCTTCGTGATGTTAGCTTCGGTGCTTTGCACCGGGATCTCTTGGAATTGCTCTCCAGATATGATGTAGTCACTAGTTGCAGTTGGATCGTAATGCGGGTTTGGAATTAAACGACCAGTTCGCGGATCTCGAATGCGGCCTCGGAGTCGATCACCAATGATGCTTGCATGGAAATTCAAAGTTAGGACACTCGATGACATACTGTGACACGTACTACCCGATGCATGCATGCCCTAAGAGACCTATATGATCCTAACAAACTCGATGCATATATCCTGACATAAAGGACTGACCCACTTTTTGGGAGTGCATGACCTAACTCTATATGAACCTATAGACAAAACATTATAAAGGGTCGAATAAAGCCAAACATAGTGAGCGGGTCATAAATTGTAGGGCACAAGTCAGTGTTTCTCAATTCGGATAGGCCCAAACCGCAAGCCGACCATTTTAAGGAGAATCCGTAACATGGCCCAACAATTCAGACAGCTCAAGCCATATTGACTATTATGCGGACTAGAATAATGTTCAACAAAACTGACAACCGACCTTTCTTTTTTGTCTTTTTTTTTTTAAAAAAAGAAATTTACTCAAGGAAAATGGATATTGTAAAGGATTGGATAAAGCCAACAACAAGCAAGCTTTAATTAATTTATGGGTTTAATTGATAAATCCAATATGGTTGGGCCTAACAACGGGTTGGCCATAAATGCGATGGATTTATTAATTAAATCGACAAATTAATTTACTCGAGCCTAGTGACTATTATGTAGTCTAAAACGCTATCCATTAACTTTGTTGGACCGTTTAATTAATTTTTGGATCTTTTGTTAAGAGAATTTCGTAAAGGACCACATAATATCATCAAAGGCGAGTCAATTTTTATTTATTAATTAAAATAATCATCCTTCAAACATAAATGGGTCCTTCCACTTGGGCTAACCATGATGCCTTTTGGGTTAATTATTCTAACAAATAAATAATCATTTTCTCAACCCAATGAATTTTATATGGACTAGAACAAAACCTCTAAACTAGAGTCAACTCTAAAATAAACAAAAGAAGAAAAGGGGAAGGGATACACATAGCACATAGCATACAACATGAAGGGATACCCTAAACCAAGGCTATATATTCATGGATTATTATGGTTGGGTTACATGACCTACCGCACGTTCTCACCCCGGTGCTCTATACCGTTAGGTAAGGAGTGTGAGGTATTGCTCAGAGAACTTCAAGGAAGCCCTTTGAGTGGAAAATGGGGAGAGGAGATACCAAACGTTTGGCGATGTAGGATGCATATCACAGGTAGTGGCCTGCCTGCTCTAGAGGGAATCTCCTAGGTATACTCTAAACCGTCGCCTTCGTGCTAATGTGTCAAAAGACGCGATTAGTGGCCCGGTATGCAAAGGATGCCTAAAGAATAATAAAATCAAGAAATAAATCAACTTCTCCCTTTTACGATTTCAAATTAATTCGATTTTATCAAGTTTTACCCTCTTTTTAAATTTATGTCCCCAGTGGAATCGCCAATATGTAGGACCACGGGAAAAGTGACCACTTTTCCCGTGATGCGCTACTTAATGTTCGGGAGCGGACTAAGGTTATTTAATCCTTAAATAAGGATATTTTTATTTTCAAAATTCGTTTTCGGGGTGATGAAACTTTATTTATTTTACAAATTCTTTTTATTTTATTAAAATACCAGAAATTGCACTAAAATATTTTATTGATAATTTAATACCGGCCCACTACCGAGTCCAGGCCCAAAAGGAAGCAAAAAGTGCCGGCAGAGGACTCTAAAACCCCCGCGGGTTTTAGAGTACTCTGGGCTGGGCCTTGTGCTCCGTTGGCCTCAGAGAAGATGAGTGAAATCCAATAAAACCCGCGTGGGTTTTATTGGTTTTCTGACCCATTTCTCTCGGGTGGCCTTGGATGGGTAAAGAAAGGTGGTATTAAATCATCTATAATTATGTTTGTGCAAAAATCGTATATTTTAAATAATTAAAAGAGTTTGTTAAAAAAAAAGGTAAAGAGTCGCCAACCGATTTAAGGAAACCGACAAACCGTAAAAATAATAAAAAATAACTACGAAACCCGATTCTAAGTTCGGAGGTAAGGTTACGAATTCAAGAATTATAAGAACTCTCGAATCCGCCTGTTAGAAAACAAACTCTACTAAAATCGACATTAAAAGGAAAAAAGAGCTGGGAGAAGTTTAATTAATTTCGTGAAATTGTATTCTCATCATGCAATATAAAATGGAATTTTTGGTTTACAAAATATGCACAAGTAAATGAATTAACGTACAAATCACATGATTAAAAAACGATAATAAAAAAAAGCAATAAAACGAACCTCTTTTGATTTTAGGAGCCCGAATGCGGCCGGTTGAAACTCTTGACTTTGCCTTGACCTTGGACTTTGATGGAAAGATAGAAGTGGTTTAGGAAATGGTATTAGGGTGATGATATGGATGTGACAAAAGTGATTAGGAGAGGTTTAGAGAGTGATTATGGAAGAGGGAATTTTAAGGGAGTGATGGAAATTTGGTAGAATAAGGGTGGTAGAAGATGATTGTTGATGAAATGAGGGTAGAATAATGGTGCTAGTTGATGGGGAATGATTATGGGAGTGAAATTTTGAGAGAGGATTTAAGTAGAGTATAGGTGTAGTGGAGGATAGTTGATGATAATTTGAGTAGAATAAATGGTATTAGTTGATGAAATGATAGGAATGAAGGAGGGTATTTATAGGTGAAGAGGTAGTGATTTGGAGGGGAACATACCCCTAAGATCATGCCCCCTATCCCATGCAAAATCAAACCTGATGCGGGTTTTAGAAGTCAAGGTCAGAAGGTCAAAGCACATGGGCTAAAATCAGGGGAGGGTGATCAAGATTTTTGCGCCGAGTTTGAAACAAAAAACCCACGCGGGTTTTAAATAATCTCGCACGGATCGCTGACGTGGACAGAACAAAACGACGCGCTTCATGTAATAGAAAACCCACGCGGTTTTGTAGTCGCTGGGACGGATCTGCTTCTGGGCCACCTTTGGTTTCTTAAAACCCAAGCGGGTTTTATCTCAGTTAGTGGGCTGCTTTGAACTGCTATGCCTGCTCCGCCAATCACCTAGGCCCAATGACCCATCTTGGCATCCAGCCCAACTAATTTATCGGATTTTTGTCGGGTGGGGATTATGTCGGTGCAAATCCCGGTGTCAACAACTATGTATAAATATGTGTGTGTGCATGTGTATGTGTTTGTGTCTGTGCATGTGTTTATGCATGAGTATGTGTCTGTGTCTGTGCATGTGCATGTGTTATGTGTATGTGTATGTCTTTGTGCTTGTGCTTGTGCCTATGCATGTGCATGTATATGTGTTTGTGCATGTGTTTGCGCCTATGCATGTGCATGTGTTTGTGCATGTGCATGTGCATGTGTATGTGTTTGTGCCTGTGCATGTGCATGTGCATGTGTATGTGTCTGTGACTGTCTATGTGTTTGTGCATGTGCATGTGCATGTGCATGTGTATGTGCCTGTGTCTGTGTTTGTGTTTGTGTTTGTATTTGTGCATATGCTTGTTGTACCACATGTTTGAGTTTGTTGAGTCTTTGCCACGTGTTAAAGTCTTTGTTAGGGTTTTGTTAACACGTGCTTTGAGTCGTTATTAGGTGCAAATATGTGTTTTGAGTCTTTGTTAAGTGTAAATACGTGTTTGAGTCTTTGTTAGGTTTTTGTTAACACGTGTTTTGAGTCTTTATTAAGTGTCAATATGTGTTTGTATTTGTGTTTGTTGTGTCTTCGTTAGAGTCGGAACTAATTTTGAGATACTGTTTTAGTTCGTGTAATAATCATTGGGTTCGAAAAGAAATGAATTTGTAAACTCGATTAATTAACCGTAAATTTTATGATTAGCCCGATTGTGAGGCCCATTCATTTTAAAGGTTATCTAAGTAAATTTTAAAGGTTGTTTATTGATTCATTTTAACTCACCTTTGATGGTTTTATTCGGCCCTTCTAAGTATTATCTTATTTTGGGTCTAAAGAAAATGATTAATAATTAAACAAAGTCAGTGTGTGTTATTCTAGCCTGCATAATAGCCTCAAGGTTAGAGAAAATAAATTTATAGATTCGATTATAAAGTCTAAAAACAAAATCCATGGTCAACCCGTTGGTAAGCCCATCCACGGTGGAATTAGTAATTGAGTTTATAAGTCTGTTTTAACTCACCTTTTGAGGGCTTTATTCGGTCCTTTATGACATCCGCTTTCCATGAGTTTAAATAAATGTGTTGGGTCATAAAAAACAAGAGTGTAAATAGAAGTCTAGAAGTCAGTCTCTCAGTGTGTCAAGCATTATTCTAGTCCGTATAATAGCCAACGCAGCTTGAGTTAACACAAATTTGTTAGTTCAAGTTATAGATTCTCCTTAAAACGGTCTTTGAGAAACACTCACTTCCACTTTCCAATTTATGTCAACTCGCTATGTTTGACTTTATCCAGCTCTTTATAATGCTCTTGTTGTAAAAAGTGTTGTTGTTTATAGTCGTATAGGAGTAAGAACACATAAACATGTGCCATAGTTGAGTCGTTTCATAAGTCAGTGTATAGGTGTCTTACACGTTAGGAGGTGTGATATATGGTCTAGTAGGCCCTAGTCGTAGGTGAGTCTTTTCTTGATTCAACATGTATCTGTCAGTTTTAGGAAGTTCAATGTAAACCCAGATCATGGGTGAGTTTTTGTTTAGAGTCAAGATGTAAATGTCTTTCGATCTCTTTGGAATGTTTCATATAGAGTCTAGGTCATGGGTGAGTTTTAGTTTTAAGAGTTAGGATATGAGTGTCTTTTTCTTTAGAAAGTTCCATATAAGGTCTAGGATGAGTCTTTGCGTTAACGTCTGCATGTAAGTGTCTTTCATTCTTTAGAAAGTTTCATGTAAAGGTCTAGAATGAGTCTTTGTGTTAGCGTCTGCATGTAAATGTCTTTCAGTCTTTAAGAAGTTTTCATACGAGGTTTAGGTCATAGATGAGTCTTTTCTTGAGTCAATATGTGTTTGTCATTTTTAGAAAGTTCCATGTATACCCAGGTCATGGGTAAGTCATTGAGTCATTGTGTAAGTGTCTTTTATTCTTTAGGATGCAACATGTAGGGGTTAGGTCCTGCAAATCATAAGTAAGTTGTTGAGTCATTTCTCGGGTTAGCACATAAGGGTCTTTCAGTCATTAGGGAGTCGCAAGTAAGGTCCGTGTCATAGGTGAATATTTTCTTAAGTCAATGTGAGACTTTCCTCTTTTAGAAAGTCCAAAGTGAAACCCCTGCCATGGGTAGGTCGTTTCTTGAGTCAGCAGTTAAGTGTCTTCGTTCCTTAGAAAATCTCATATAGGTCTAAGTCATGGATAGGTCGTTCCCTAAGTCCGCATGTGTTTTTCACTTTAAAGATGCCAATTGCAAACCCATGTTATGGGTGTGTCTTTGTCTAGAGTTAGCATATAAGTATTTTTCTTTTTGCAGAAATTCTAGTATAAGGTCCAAGTCATGGGTAAGTATGTGTCTAGAGTCGTCATGTAGATACCTGTCTTTTGTTTAGGAAGTCCAGCGTACACCCATGTCATGGGTGAGTCTTTTTTTTTTTGTTGGCATATCATGTGAGTGTCTTTCTCTTTTAGATTCGATTATTAAGTCTAAAAACAAAATCCATGGCCGACCCGTTGGTAAGCCCATCCATGGTGGAATTAATAATGCAGTTTATAAGTCTGTTTTAACTCACCTTTAGATGGCTTTATTCGGTCCTTTATGACATCCGCTTTCCATGAGTTTAAATAAATGTGTTGGGTGTTAAAAAACAAGAGTGTAAATAGAAGTCTAGAAGTCAGTCTCTCAGTGTGTCAAGCATTATTCTAGTCCGTATAATAGCCAACGCAGCTTGAGTTAACACAAATTTGTTAGTTCAAGTTATGGATTCACCTTAAAACGGTCGGTTTGTGGACAAGCCCTTCCAAATTGAGAAACACTCACTTCCACTTTCCAATTTATGTCAACTCGCTATGTTTGACTTTATCCGGCCCTTTATAATGCTCTTATTGTAAAAAGTGTTGTTGTTTAGAGTCATATAAGAGTAAGAACACGTAACCCTATGCCATAGTTGAGTCGTTTCCTGAGTCAGTGTATAGGTGTCTTACACGTTAGGAGGTGTGATATATGGTCTAGTAGGCCCGAGTCATAGGTGAGTCTTTTCTTGATTCAACATGTATCTGTTAGTTTTAGGAAGTTCAATGTAAACCCAGATAATGGGTGAGTTTTTGTTTAAAGTCAAGATGTAAATGTCTTTCGATCTCTTTGGAATGTTTCATATAGAGTCTAGGTCATGGGTGAGTTTTAGTTTTAAGAGTTAGGATATGAGTGTCTTTTTCTTTAGAAAGTTCCATATAAGGTCTAGGATGAGTCTTTGTTTAACGTCTGCATGTAAGTGTCTTTCATTCTTTAGAAAGTTTCATGTAAAGGTCTAGAATGAGTCTTTGTGTTAGCGTCTGCATGTAAATGTCTTTCAGTCTTTAAGAAGTTTTCATACGAGGTTTAGGTCATAGATGAGTATTTTCTTGAGTCAATATGTGTCTGTTATTTTTAGAAAGTTCCATGTATACCCATGTCATGGGTAAGTCCTTGAGTCATTGTGTAAGTGTCTTTTATTCTTTAAGATGCCACACGTAGGGGTTAGGTCCTGCAAATTATAAGTGAGTTGTTGAGTCGTTTCTCGGGTTAGCACATAAGGGTCTTTCAGTCATTAGGGAGTCGCAAGTAAGGTTCGTGTCATAGGTGAATCTTTTCTTAAGTCAATGTGCGACTTTCCTTTTTTAGAAAGTCCAAAGTGAAACCCCTGCCATGGGTAGGTCGTTTCTTGAGTCAGCAGTTAAGTGCCTTCGTTCCTTAGAAAATCTCATATAGGTCTAAGTCATGGATAGGTCCTTCCCTAAGTCAGCATGTATCTTTCACTTTAAGGATGATAATTGCAAACCCATGTCATGAGTGTGTCTTTGTCTAGAGTTAGCATATAAGTGTTTTTCTTTTTGCAGAAATTCTAGTATAAGGTCTAAGTCATGGGCAAGTATGTGTCTAGAGTCGTCATGTAGATACCTGTCTTTTGTTTAGGAAGTCTAGCGTACACCCATGTCATGGGTGAGTCTTTTTTTTTTTTTTGTTGCCATATCATGTGAGTGTCTTTCTCTTTTTTAAGAAGTCTAGTGTAAACCCATGTCATAGTTAGTCTTTAAGGGTCAACATATAGTCATTTGCATTTTAGGATTTCTCATATAGATTTTAGGACATATATACCCATGTCGTGGGTAAGTCTTTCCCTTAAGTCAGTATATAGAAGTCTTGCATCCTAAGATGTCCCATGTAGGTCAATTAGCATAGTTAAACCCATGTCCTGGGTGAGTTTCTCTCGAGTCAGCATATAAGCATATTTCATTTTTAGGAAGTCCATATAGGTCATTTAGGACATGCATGCAATGGGATGAGTTTTTCTTCATTTTTTCTAGTGTCAAGGTCAAAGCCTGAGCCAACAATAAAGGGAGTATTGGGGCGACAGGAAATTCTACAACCACAATTGATCCCGGGGACACGACACGGAGAATTGATAGATTTTGAAGAACAAGATTGAGGATATGATCCAATTAGGGAACTACCCCTACCAAAAGCAACACAAAGGATCAAATAGAGCATGGATTCCCTATGCGAAGACAAAGAGGCACATCATCAAACGAGCTTTAGAAATTAGCTATAGTTTTTGATTGTCAAGCATTCATTTCCGGAGTCTATTAGAGTTAAGAGTCAGTTCTTAATTCATGTCTTGAATTTAGTTGCTCTTGTTGTTATTTGTTCAAATAGAATTTTGTGCTTGTACTTCAGATTTGTGTTGAAAAATTCTCTCCTCCATTCACCATCCTTACAAACCAAGTCTGGCGAATTCATCTTCTCTTATCCTTCCATCTTTGTCATATACCTCATTCTCATCCCTTCATTTCTTGAATCCAGGGTTAGAGAGATAGAGAAAAGAATTCAATAAGAAAAAAAGGATAAAAAAAGTAGCGTGAAAAACTATAGAGTGGCCGATTTGAAAACCCCATTGAGGCAAATCGGGCAAAAGGAAAGAATAAAATCGATGAGAGAAGTCATCCTATACCCTCCTATCCAACAGGTTAAGCAAAAGGAGAGAATGTCGTCAGGAAAGACCAAGTCCAATAACCTCTCTAAAGTGAACACTCATTAGAAATGTCGCAGCTTAACCAAATGTGCCGAGAACATGGGGTTTCCGCCTCACTTTCATTTCACCGCCCATATTACCCTCATGTTTTCTTCCACCTCGACTTACCAACCAGTTACTTTTTGACCTTGCTATAAAACCTTAACCTTTTCACAAACTATTCCTCCATTAACCAAATCGAAAAGGTGTGCTTTGACCTATGGAGAATAGGAGGCAACCTATGAGGGAGTTTAAGAAAAAAGAGTTTCAAAAGAAAAGAGTTCGAAAAAAAAGTTAGAAATAAAATAAAAAAAGTTGAGCGACATAGCAAAAAATACAGAGAAATAGCAAAAAAAAAAAAAAGAGGAAAAAAAATGGAGAAAGAAACAACAAGAAGAGATGACAAAAAGGGGAAAGAAACAAGAGAGAAGAAGAAGAAGAAAAGAGGGGAGAATAAGAAATTAGAAGGTTGAAATAAAGAGTCATGCACACTAGAAAAATCCCATGAACCTTTCCCATCTCAAACCTTTCCTATCTCAAATCATCACCTCATCATCCATATACCATCCATAACCTACATATGAACCCTCAAGCCTTAGTAACCATCTTTCCGAACCGTTAAGCCTTCCTCGAGGCACTTACCCTTCAAAGTTGCGCTTAAAGAACTACGACTGGCCCAAACGAATACCTTTTCACTTTAGAGAGCGTTCCTCATTAAACTGGTCTTAGAGAGAATAAAAAAGAGAGAATAAAAGAGCTAGTCTGAAAACCCCACCTGGGCTGGCTAGGCAAAAGGTGAGGGAAACCCTGGATTCTATCATCACCATCAACCCTCCACCCTTCTTTCATTAGACTTGGACATTATTCCATAACCATGTTCCAACCTTTTCCCAAGAGATGATGTCTTACCCCATTTGACCATCTCTTCACCCTTTCAAGACACGATCATTCTTGAGTGTCTCCTTATCCCATTCATTAATAAACTCTCGTCCACCATTTCTTTCACCAAACACTTTCTAACCAACCTTTTCAAGCCTTTTCTTATATCTTACCCATGGAGGACTTTTCAGCTTGGTCATTATTACAAGTATGAAGTTTTGTTCTTAATGCCCACTCTCAAACACACTTGAGTGTGGCTTACTTCTCAGCAAGAGCAAAAGCCGTCTACATCAGATCAACGGCTAACTGGCAACCACGTGATCACAATCAGACTCAGAGACAAGCTACTCTAAACTGGGGGCTCACACTACCTTTGTGACATCATTCAAGATATTTTTCGGGGATAGCTTCCAAGAGGGACACCTACTCCCTATCCTTCAAGGTCCTGGATCTTCATTCGCGTTGACGTTTTAATAGTGGTCTCGAAATAAAAGAAAAAAGAAAAAAAAGAAATAAGGAAAAAGAGGAAAAAAAAGGATAAAAGATAAAAGAAAAAAAAGAAAGAAAGAAAAAAAAAGAAAAAAAAAAGAGAAAAAGGGAAAAAGAGAGACTAACTTGAAAACCTTATGGACAAGTTGGGCAAAAGGAGAGATTGAGACTCACAACAACCAAGGACATATTAGCCTTCCATCAGTGCAACATAAGAAGTAATGCCCTCCTTCTATTCCATGATCACCATGCATCATATCATCAGCCCACATCAAATTAGGGGCTTGCAAATCCCCTAATGTGTCCTCCAAATCAGGACAATGTCATCCAGAGTCTACATTAAATTGGGGGCTTACAAACCCCTAATATGTCCTCCCAGAGCAGGATAACGTCATCAAGTTTCTACGCCAAAATGGGGGCTTGTCATACATAGATTTGCAAGCGATCGAGGTCATCTACGTGAGCATCCAAGAAGCACATCCTTCAAGCCTAGTGCCTCCTTCATCATTCTCTATCTTATGGACCGAATGTTTCTCATACTGAATTTTCCTGAAATTCCACACAAGTGGCCTTGATCCTTAGGAAGTCATTATCTTAGGAAATCATTGTCATAGGAAAGCATTGTTCTAGAGAGTCATTGTCATAGGAACGCATTGTCTTAGGAAAGTCATTGTCTAATTATAGAGTCGGGGGGTTACCTGCGTATAGAATTGCATGTTTAGAATCATAAAGCGCTATGCGTGTAGCATGTCTAAGCATAATGGGTTTGCATTGCACCCATAAGTTGTGTTTGAGTCACATTAAGTTAAGTTTATCATGCATAGAGTCAGTCTGTCGTGCATAAAGTCTATAGTCATTCATAAAAGCATAAGTGTATAAATACTTATGTCCAAAAAAAAAAATGCAAGAGTCTAGTAGATCATTTGCATACATAGTTGCATAACAAAAGAAAATAAACAAAAAAAAAATAGGCAAAGAAGTGTCACTTCATCGTTCCAGAATGCAACATTGGGGGCTGGTTAAGCCCATATGCCATCTCATTCAGACCGGTCGACATGGTTTCATATCACTAAGAGCAAGATTATAGCAACCTCTAATTATCCAACTCTAGCCGGTCAATTAAGCATTCAATCAAGTCATAAATCGATTGTCCGACACGAAGAACATGATCATCTTCATCCGCCAGACATGAATGGCGACTGTCTGACACGAAGGACAGAATCTTCACAAATGACTGATGCGGATCAACGACCGGGCAAAATTCGAGAATCCTTTCCCCAGTGAAATTCTAAAAGCAACATATATGCGCTTAAAGCAAAATTTGAAGTATCACTTACTTTAAGTTCAACTTAAAGTGCTAAAACAAGCAGTAGCATGCAAGTCGCCTCAACAACAACATGCTATTAAAAATAAGCTTGTCGAAGAAATAAAGCATACCGAGGTGCAAGAACGAAGGGATTTCAACGAATGCTCATCTTGTCAGAAAACCAATTGTACCGGCATGAATTCCCTACTTGGATGTTCTATGTATCGTCTTCCTGGCCTACTGGCAGAGAAGCATGTCTGTGTCCTCTTCTCGGAAAATTCATCTTTTTGCGTTGAAAAATGAAAATACCCAAAAGGCCTTCAAGAAAGAAGGAAGCAAGAGAAGTAGTGAAGAATGCTGTGGCTAGAAGCTCCAATTTGTGATCACAAGAGTTCGATTCACACAGCCACATGTCATGCCCTCATTTGCCTAGGCTAAAGTCTAATCTGCCTTGGGGCTATCTACAGTAATTGCAAGCAATTCGGTCTCCTGCATAGCCTGCAAAAGCTGGAGTGAATGCAAAGATTCCCCTCTTTTTTCTAGTGTCCGGTCGTCCTAGGGAAAGAAGGAGACTTTGTCTTTTCTCCATGTTTGTTGCTAAGGGCCCGAGTGAATGCAAGGATTCCTCTCTTTTCTCTAGTGTCCAGCTGGCCTAGGGAAAGAAGGAGCTTTGTCTTTCCTCCATGCTTGTTTCGAAGGGCTCAAGCTTGTACATTTTCAAGGAGAGCATTGATGTATAATGGGATCAAAGATTGGATCTTGATCGGATTACACATCAATGTCACGTGCAATCAATCAGTACATGGGATTCTTCACGTGACTATGGAAGAATGAAGGGTGGATCACGTGAATAACCAGGATCTATGGAAGGCTATTTCTGACATGACGTCTTTTATGGGAGTATGAAAGATGGAATCTTGGAAGGGATTGAGAGAGGGGGTGACGTGAGAAAAGGGAAAGATGGAGAGATTTGGCGTGAGGCCTTTGAGAGTGGGGGAGAAAGATTATTGCTAGAAAGTAGGGAGTTAGTTAGAGGAGAGAGAGAGTTTGTTATGGAGAGAGAGGGAGTTTGTTGAAGCTATTTTATGAGAAAGAGAAAGAGGGGTTGACGTGAATAGGGGGAGAGAGTTCGCGAGATTGAGAGTATTGTGAGAGTTGTTTGACTAGCCTTAGGGTTAACTAACTGAGATAGAAGTAACCGGGATAGTTCAAGGGATCCTATCTTGATACAGAAAAACCACAAGAAAGAAAACCCTAGGGCTAACTTGTTCTTCCACCTAGTTACTGAAACACCTTCTAGGATTTAGAAACAAGCTCTTCCTAACCACTTGGTTGCCAAACCAAGATACAATAGAAGAGATCAACGAGGTTTTCACGAAACACTCAAGGGGTAAGCTAAAAGCTTTATTCTATTCATGGTTGATAAACGAGGTGCCTTTGAAAGGCTACAAGCCTAGCTATTTATACTACTATAGTCCTATATGGACTGGGACTCTAGACTTTGCGTACAAGCCAGTCAACTAGGACTAGGAGTCTCCTACTTGGCGTGCAAGCCAAGGAGATCCTCTAATCTAGACGCCAATAACATCTTCCACCTTGGATTAGGACTCCTTACCCTAAGGTGAGTTAGTTATAACAACCTTATCTTAATAGGACTTGGCTTTCCTAATCTAATATGGATTAGTTACAAAATAAGCAAACCTTATCTTAGATAATAACAAATCTTGGCACCTAAGCTATCTAAACCACACGCCTATTTCACACACACCTTCTAGGATATTCTAGAACATTCTAGACTCTTCTATAACTTCATGCTCAAGTTTATATAACTTACTTGGCATCTTACATGACTCAAAATACTATGACGATAATATAAAACTAGGTAACATTAAGCAAAAACATCAAATGAAAGATAAAAGTACAAAAGATCATAAATGTGAAATTCCAAAAGGGAAAGCGCAAGCTGCTAAAGGTGGAAAGCATGACTTGGGCTTGGACTTGGACCCTCTTGGCGTGGAGCTTGATCTTTCTAGGACGTTTGGACGTCCTCTTGGAAGAAGGAGCAAGTGATATGGGTTGGCCTTTGGGCCTCCACAATGAATCTACTCCTTTGGCTCGTTCATTCTCCCTTTAGTTGAATTGGGCCTCCTTTGTTATTGGACGTGTCGTGGACGACATGGATGGATTCCCATCATCCTCCATGAATCTTGGGTCTCCGAAGGTGATCCCAAGGCTATGTGAGTGTAACGCCCCGGAAAATCAATTGTAAAAAGGTCAATGTCAAGAGTAATGATAAAGGTAAATTTGCGGAAGACTTCACTTTTCAAACGGGCGTCACTGCCATATCCCCGAAGGAATACAAGGCAAGAAGGAAAATTACAACTGCTTGACAACGAAAAAGGAAAACAACTAAAGGACTTTAAGGTTCAAGAACAACATTAACTAGTTCAAACAGCTAACTAATACAAACTTCTAACTTCAAGACTGCTGACCTCACATCTAGATCCCAACCCTTCCAAATTGTTGATCAGCACCTGAAAACAAAACATTTACAAACATGAGGGGGGAAAACTCAATAATGTCTACCCCTAACAGTCAAAACAATTATATAATTCATTTCAACATATTTTAAGGGGAGGCGTAACAGTTCAAACATTTCAAAATAACATTCACCAGATAACTTTGCCATTTCCATTTTTAGTGCGGGCAGGGCTTCCATATTGCCCCTCGAAGTCAAAGACTCGTCAATCATACATATTTCTTTCCAACAACTTTCCATATCATTCTCATTCCCATTCTCAACAATCCACAATCACTATTCAAAAAAAAAAAAAAACCGGATGGCCATCGCAATCTCAATTCAACACTACCAGGCGTAACCTGGTCTTTTGACAGTCTCCCTCACAGGTAACGACCTGATCCTAAGGAGACTTCCCGGACCCGCATTATACTCATATCCTTTAATTTAGTCAGGATTACAATTCCAGTTCAATCCAATATCAACCAACCATTTTCAAAACCAACACTTTTAACATCAAAGCCAAAGGACTGTCCATACTTTATAAATCAAAGAACATAACGTTCTCAACAAATAGACAATCAATTTAATATAACGTTCCATTCGGGATGCAAGTTCCAAAATACGGTAAAAATCATTAAAACAGTTAAGGAGCGCCATATCTAATGGGGATTAGGGCATAGACATTACCTGAATATGTGATATGCTTCACGTAGAAAATTCACAGGAGCTTCTAATCGGGTAACTCGCTCGATCCTAGATTAAAAACGAGCTAAAATTAATATTTCTACCACTAACAACTAAACACTTACCAACCTATTGTAACCTTTCCCAATGAGTTAATAATTTAAAGAACGCATTAAAGTAACGGTATCACGACCTAACTAGTTTAAACATAATATACTTCAAAGTACCATAGGATACATGCATGCATAAAATGATGCCAAACTAACTAGTGTGACACCTAACATGTAAACTTGCATGGTATTATTCACAAAAAATACAGGTATGCCATTGTAACATTTAAAGAATATGTTAGGTTATATAGTCACACAAACTTATTCAACACCATACTTTAGGGTTCCTAACATGTTCCTAGGTCAAGACTTACTCAAGCTAACCTAATAACATGAACTTAAAATTAATAAGGAGAACTTAACATTTATACATAAACCTTATAATCCTAAAAAAAAAAAAAATCATGAGACTTATAAACAAATAACATGGGACTTTTATAAACTAAATTATGAAACTTTGATACCAAAATATATGAAACTTCCAAACTAAGAAACATGAATTAAAATATGAAACTTTAATAATATTAATAACATGAATTTTAAAATAATAATAATATGAACTCTAAAATATTAACATGAATCTTTAAAATAATATTGTGAAACTTTAATAATAACATAAAAATATAATAAATCGAAACTTAATAATAACTTACGAAAACTTCAAACAATAACATGTAACTTTATAATATGAGGCCAATAATAATAATAATACAAACTTCATAGTAACTTAGTACTCAATAACAATAATAATAATAATGTGAAAGTTTTAGTCACAACTTAGAAATAATAATACGAACTTAAAATAATACGGACTTAATAATAATATTACGAACTTAATAATTTACGAAAACTTATTAGAAACGATACGAAACTTAATAACTTACGAACTAAATAATAATTATATGAAATATAATAATAAAGTTACGAAACTTAATAATAAAAGTACGAAACAAAATAATAAAATCACGAAGTATCATAATAAAATTCGAAACATAATATTTACTTATAATATTAACTTATTAGTATTACTAACATAAAATATCATAATATTATGTACATTAGACCTCATTTACACATAATAAACTCAAATAATATTCCACCATTTCTCCCCCATTTACCACCACACACACACCCAGACTCTACTCTACCACAACCCACCCTTCGAACCCCTGACCTAACCAACCCACACCCATGCATACATCAAACC
The DNA here is from genome assembly GCA_029582165.1 of Portulaca oleracea. Classification (NCBI taxonomy): domain Eukaryota; kingdom Viridiplantae; phylum Streptophyta; class Magnoliopsida; order Caryophyllales; family Portulacaceae; genus Portulaca; species Portulaca oleracea. Next base: position 32,348,966 of record CM055869.1, on the reverse strand, counting down.
CACCCCATGCATACGTCCAACCCAACACACATACACACACATCAACACGCATTGTAAAATCAGTATCCTAACCAACTAAAGATAGAGACCCATCCCCCTTTCTTTCCCTACTATCCCCTTGCATACATATACACAACTTACATACACACTAAAAAATTAGGGGGGAGAGAGAGAGAGAGAGAGAGAGAGAGAGAGAGAGAGAGAGAGAGAGAGAGAGAGAGAGAGAGAGAGTTATACTAGACAAAAGGGAAGAGGAATCAGCTAGGGCGCTCGACGGTGGGCTGCGGGAGGTCCGGTGGTCGGCGGTCGGCGTTGGCAGCAGCAGGGTGGTCGTCGGACAACAACACGGAGATCAGCAGCAGCTCTGGTCAGAAACGGAAGGAGGAAGAGGCTCGGGTCAGCAAGCGGGGGTGCTCTGGGCGTTCTAGGCTGCGGTGTCGGACTGCGGTGGTCGGGAACAGTTGGTGGTGGCGTGTCGGTGCAGCAACGGTGGTGTTGCGGTGCAAAGGAGGGAGGAAGGAGAAGGGGTGTTGTCTGTGGGTGTAGCTCGAAGAAGAAAAAGAGCAAGGAGGAGCTGAGGTGGAGGGAGTGTTTGTGTTCTCTGATAACAAAGAAGAGCAGAAGAAAGAAAGAGAGATGGGAGGAGGGTTGAGCGAAGAGAAGAAGAAAAAGAGGAGGGGGTAATATAGAAGTGGAATGGGGGAGGGTTTCGTACAAAATTCAGCTGCATGGGGTTGCATGAGGGGTATCTTATTAATAGATAGGTAAAAGAGGGAGGGGGAACAAGAGAGAACCGTGACAGTAGGGTTTTGGGGGGAAAGTTTATCTGTTTGAATTACTACAATGGGAGGGAAACGTGGGTTAAGGGGGAAATTACTGATTTGAATTAGTAAAAAGGGAGGGAAAAGGATTAGGGTTAAATTAGGGGGGAAAAACTTACAAACTGATCCTAATAAAAATTACCCGATAACCGAAAATTTCCTAACTGATATTTTTCAATCACTAAAAATTCCCAACACATCTCATAAAAATTTTCTCCTAAAAACAACATTTTTTCTTCTAACACGAATCCTACAACTGATCCCAATAAAATCAACCGATAACTGAAAATTTCCTAACTGATATTTTTCAGTTAATAAAAATTCCAAATAACCCACTCGTGGTCCTAAAAGCTCCATGTGAAACATATATATATAATTAACGGAAACAAAATGCACGTCAAGACAATTAACGTTATACATAATGACATTTTTCGAGGTTTTACATCATTCCCCACTTAAAGAAGTTTCGTCCTCGAAACTTAAATCTAACATTAACCACAACACATTTATTAACGTCATCCTACTCAAAAACCCGAGGTTTTACAGTGAGCCTCCATTTCTTTCCATGAACCTAGGGTCCCCAAAAGTGAGACCTAGGCTAGACAAATGTATTTGAGGCGTGGGCCGAAATACATTAAGCATGACTAAGTGTGCCCAATAAGGAGCGGTGGTCTTCTCAAGAATAGAGCATCAAGTTCAAAAATAAGAGCATTCTCCTAATGTAAAACCCTGAAAAATCCAAAGATGTTGACCGTGACGTCGTTAGTAAGTTAGGTTTGACTTCGTTATTTATTATTATTCGTTTGTGTTTTATTTTGCTGACACTTGAGCTCGTAGGATCGTGAGAGACTAACAAGGGTATATCGGTAATTTCATGGGTTTAGTATTATTAGTTTTACTCTTTTTATTATTAGTATTACTATTAATATTATTGAGTTATGTGATTAATTACGTGAATATTGTTTGCTATGTGATTATATTATTATTAGTATTATTATTATTATTATTATTGCTATTAGTATTATTATTAGTTGTCTTTAGAAAAATCAATTTTTGTTTTAGTGTTGGGTTGGGCTAAGGGTTAGGATTAGACTAATTGGGCCTTAGTTAAGTGGGTAGTATAAAAGTTAACTCTGTCTCTCTTTCTCAAACCCTAATATCTCCCACCTAAACCCTAATCTTCCCTCTCTCTCTCTCCCTCGGCCACCACCCCAGCCGCGCCACCAGACGGCCGCCGCCACCACAGCCGGAAACCACCGCAACCCCGCCGCAACCACCTTCTTCTTCTCTCACTTTTCCCTCTTTCTCCCTCTCGATCTCCCTGTCTCTCGCCTCCTGCCCAGCCGCGCCACCAGACGCGCCACCACCGTCGCCCACCAGCACCGTCGTCACCACCCGTCGCGACCCTCGCCGGTAAACCACTGTGCCTTCCTTCTTCTTTCTCTTTTTCTCTCTTTTCTCTCATTGCGCTAACTTCGCTGCTCCGCCACCATCATCGCCGGCCACCGCGACCTTTGGTGTCGCCGTCGCTGCCTGACCACCAGGCGACCCTCGCGCTGCCGCCCAACGTCGCCGGAGCCATCGGAAACCGCCGCCCAGGAACTCGAAACTGCCGCTGCTGCTGTCGTCGTTGCTGCTGTCGACCGACGCCTCCCGACGATCCCCGACGACTTCCAACGACGCCTTGACCGCCGACCTCGACCCCGACGCCAACACCCTGACCTCCGTCCACCCAGCCGCCGCCTGCACCGCCAAGAAAAAACCCCCCTGCAACCCTACGTAAAAACCCTAACCCTAAAAACCCTAACTGATTTATCTATATTGTTTTGATATTTTTTTTCCTTTTCTTTTTCCTTTTTCTTTTCTGTTCTTAATTTCAAAAATTCAACTGTTTTCTTAACTTATTGAATTGTATTATTAGTTTTGTAATTAGGAAAATTATATGTAATCTTGTTCTTAATTGTAATTATGTGTAATTTGTTTATTTGTTAATTGTAATTTTATGTTGTAAATTGTAAATTGTAATTAGATTAGGTTGTAATAGTTAGTTATTAGGGTTAGAAGTGTTTCTTTATAGTTCTTTATATCCTTTATGAATCATGTAGACCACCATATTATTATTTTATGCACGAAATTGGAAGTTTAATATCTAGGTTAAATTCTTGTTTAAAAAATTAAGTTGGTTAAATTAGATTCGATCTTTGTTAGTAATTCGTTTCTTGTTTAATTCTTGTTTAATAAGTTAGGTTGAGATTATTGTTTATTAGTTCTTGGTTCTTGATTTAATCTTGTTTAAAAGAAATTAGTTTTGTTTAGGGTTCTTGATTAGAAGTTTAAATGTTTATATGTTCTTTATAGTTTATTCATATGTTCTTAAGGTTCCTTCTTGTTTATTGGTTAAAAAATTCATGTTTAAGATAGTGGTAATATTTCATGCGTGACTATTATAAGGTTAGTATTAGAATATATGCACATAAGGTATGCCATGTTAGTGTATGATATTTTATGCGTGTTTTAGGATTAGATTAAATTATTAAAGTTGATTTCATGTGTTGCAATTTGGTTTTGATGATGGGAAGTTTGATGTTTGAACCCTAAGTTAAGTTGGACTTTATACCTTAGACCCTAGTTACTGTTTTGAGCCCAAATTAGAACCCGGAGATCAATTGGTAAAAGTTAGAACCGAAATTACAAATTAAATAAGAACCTGGATCGGGACAGTTTCGTTAGTGTCTACAGATCGAGTCACCACGGCTAGAGTAGTTACCTTTTGATCAAAACCTTTGGACTAAAGGTTCCCTTAGATGTTAGGAACCATAGGAATTTTACGGATCGAACGTTTGATTTGTATAACCCGAGTTATAACATTTTTACCAGAACCTGTCAGATCTGGACCAATTGGGAATATGGGTGTTTTTAGAGTTCTTTAGGACTGATATGGGCTTGGCCATCAACATAGAAGTTTTATTAGACATCCCGAGGTTTCCGAAAAGTCCAGAACCAGACCCATAGGATGTCGGGAAGTCGAGTTGTGACCCGTTTTATGTGAACATTGCAATCTGTCCTCTGCTTACTTTTATTTATGAAAATTGTTGAATAAATTTTATGTGTGAACTTGTTATATAATTCCTTGAATGTGTTAAGTGTAAATCATAAATGATAGGAACCTAAGTGTTCCTAGGGGATGGGTTAGGTAGTTGATAGTTAATACTAACTTCGTTAGAACGCGTTTTGATTAGATAATTGTTCTTATTCTAGGCCCGAGTTAGTGCGTGACGATAGTGAGCTCAAGTGTGTTCTCCTTATTGCTGTACTGTGACGTTATTCAGGTAATGTCTATGCTCTAATCCCCACTGGGATGCTCTTTAAATGCGTTTTAATGTTTTATAATCTATTTTGAGAATTGCATCGTGAAAGGGGACTTTTGTGGAAATACGACCATCTGTTTTGATAATCTTTTTGTTTCGATTGTGATCTTGGTTTATTTGAGTTGAGAAATTGGATGGTCTTTTATTCGAAGTTTTGTTAATGGTTTTGATAACTTGGGATGGTTTGACTTGAGAGTCGTGAGTTCAGTTTGAATACTGTGTAAATAATTCAAGTGGAAACGTTAAGCGGGTTTCGGGGGATAACCTGTTGTGCAGGTGTCACAACCTGCAGGGTTATGGACCAGGAGATCAGGGCTTCCTTCCCTGATATAGGATAGAATTTTGATGCCTTTGGTAGGCGATATTATTTATGCCTTTGGTGGGCGATATTATTTATGCCTTTGGTAGGCGATGTTCTTGATGCCTTTGGTAGGCGATGTTCTTGATGCCTTTGGTAGGCGATGTTCATGATGCCTTTGGTAGGCGATGTTACTTTAAGGGATTTGGTATCCCGCCCGCAAATTAAAATATGGATTGGATGGGTTGAGGAAACAGTATGGGATTAAAGGTTTGTAAAATGTTTGACTCGATCCCTCTCCCCAAAATGAATTGAAATGAACTTAAACTGTTTTAAACGTTAGGGGTAGACATTATTGAGATTTCCCCCTCATTTTTGAAATGTTTTGTTTTCAGGTGAAGATCTAAATGCTGGGGACGGGAATTAGAAGTGAGGACGACGAGTCTAGAAGTCCTTGAATCTTTTTATATTGTTTTCGTTATGGAATCTTAAAGTTTTGTTTTGAGTTGTTAGTAGTTACCGTTAGCAGACAGTTGTGTTTTCCTTTCTCGCCTTGTATTCCTTCGGGGATACGGCAGTGACGCCCAAACTAAATTTGAAGTCTTTCGCTAAGTTTTGTCTGTTAACGTTAGTTTGACTTTGAATTTTCTATAATTGAAACTCCGGGGCGTTACAGAATGGTATGAGAGCTCTGGGTTGCGACCTAGTAGCTCCTAAGAGTCCTTTAGGTTTAGATGGACCCTAGGAAGCTAAGTTCGGAGTGATGAGCATAGGATGGGGGAAAAGGGTTTCATGCTTTTCCTAAATATTTTTAATTATATCATCAGTATTTTATGTGTAATGCGTTCTGACCTTGTAGGATGGCACAACGCACACACTGTCACCAGCACCCCACGCCGTGCTTTCACCGCTACACACCCATTCCTCCTGGTGGGTACTTGGGAACCCACATGTTGAATTTCTACGATGAGATCGACCGATACACCAAGGATGTCCCGAACTCTTGCTTGCGTGGCAACGAGGAAGCTCAGGCCAACGCTTTTCTACTCACCTTACGAGACGATCCCTGGTGGGGCCATACTGTGCCGTCGTTGCTTCCACCCCTGCTTCCGGAGGAGGGGTACCCACACCCGTGCTGTTGGTGTCAGAGGTACCGGGTAGAGCTGGAGCATCGAATCCCGGGGGTCTTTTCTAGGATCACCCGGATTGGGATGCGCCGAGTAGAGAGGGTCCAAGTGAACCCAGCTCCTACACCAGTTGAGGATCATGAGGATGACCTTGAAGAAGATCCGGAGGAGGATCCCACAGAGGACGACGTCCAGGATTCCGAGCCCGAGGTAACCTCTAGGGTCACGGCTGCACCCGCCGTCGAGCCCGAGCATGAGATCCAGCCCGAGGAGGAGGATGAGGTGGACCGGGGGACAGGAGAAGACCCCGAGGAGGGTTCGGGGGATGAGACGAGTGATCCCGAATGGACTCCAGTTTCAGCGAGGAAGAACCCTCGATGCAGGAGGATCATCTGAGTGGGATGGCCACAATGTGTTGAGTAGTAGTGTATAGCTGTTACGTTTGTATTTCTGTTGAACTGTGATATAATCTGGATATTGGTATGTTGTTTCTTTTGGGTATTTGTCCCGATAGGGAAAGTTGTACATATGATTTCATTGGTGTGCATAGAAGTTTTGTTTTGTGATACTGGTATATATGTGACCTTTCAGTATGTGATGAAAATTCATGAAATAAGTTGATGACATAAGAAATTACTTGGTGAAATAGATTTACAATTTCGTATTGTTTAGCACCCTATGAGAAGACCGGACAAAGTAGCTACCTCTAGTATGATGTTGAGTCAATGGATTGGAAAACCCTTAAGTAGTCTAAATCGACCCTTTGAACCAGGATGTCGGACGTGAACGGTTCTCAACCCAACCACGGTACTCGCGAGCGCCCGCAAGCTACAGCCGAACAGCGCCCTCAAACCGCGACTGAACTGCGTCAGCGCCTTCCTCACTTGATATCCGGGCCGAGTGCAATAGCACCGGGGAACGACCTAGCCAGCTTGCTGATGATTGAGATGCTTAACAAGCACGAGGATCTACTGAAGAGGGTGGTGGATCGACAAGGAGGAGAAAGGGAAAATGATCCCTCCGCTCTCCTCCAAAGGTTCAATAGCTTCAACCCGCCCACTTACACCGGGGTAGCTGACCCCAAGGTCTTTGAAGATTGGGTTAGGGAGATTGAGAAGATTTTCGACACCACACACTGTCTTGAGGAGTTAAGGGTGGACTTTGCTGCTTACCACCTAAAGGAAGAGGCCGATTTGTGGTGGGCCAGTGTGAAGGAAATAAGGACTGAACCGGGTCTCGACTGGAACCGCTTCAAGGTTGTGCTAAGGGACCGATTTTACCCAATTTCTCTCCAGAAGGCGAAAGAAAAAGAATTCATGAATCTGCGTCAAGGGGAAACTAGTGTGCTCGCCTACTCTGCAAAGTTCACCGAACTATCTCAGTTTGCATCTGCTTTGGTAGCCACTGAACAGCTAAAGATGGACCGTTTTGGGATGGGTCGAGCTGCAAGATTCGTGGATCGCATGTCATCGCGAGTTCACGTCTTACGAACATCTTTGAACGTTGCCTCATTGTAGAAAGGGTGATGCATGACATGGAGCAGCGATTAGGCATACGAGGCAAAAGAGGAAAGAGCCACCCCGTTTTAACCCACCTCAACATTATCAGGAGAAGAGGTTCCGCCCTAACAACTGGCAGGGAAACCAGTCTTCGGGGCATAAGCCATCGAATATTCCAATATGCAAGGTTTGTGGTCGACCAGGCCATTATCCACGGGATTGTAGAGCAAGGAACGTGCGAGGAGGATGTTTCAACTGCGGGAGTTTCCAACATCAGGTACGTCAGTGCCCTCAGCAGCCGACAGGGGGCCGAAGTGGAGGGAACAATGGAAGCAACGGAAATAATAGAAACAATGGGAATAATGGGAATTGGAGAGCCCCGCAGACAACATATCAAAATCGGGGAGGCTATAATGGGAACCAAAGGCCACAACAGCAAAACCAAGGTGGATCTGGTGGAAATCAGAATAACGAGGAGGCGGCAAACCCCTCGTCCGCAATAACAACAACCGCGCAACGCAGAGGACAAGTATACGTAATGAGGAAAGAAGAGGTGAGAATGAAGCGGACGTTGTAGTGGTACCTTCTCTCTCACCTCTACACCGTCTGTTTTATTTGATTACAGTGCTAGTCATTCTTTTGTTGGACGAGCTATAGTAGAGAAGGCTAAGATGAAACCCTCGGAGAATAGTAAGCCTATGTCGGTAGCCCTACCCACCGGGGATACCATTAGTTGTGGAGAGTTATATGGTGGATGTCCTATAGTGATAGCAGGACAGGAGTTTGAGGCCGACCTTTATATGTTTGACCTAATGGAGTTCGACGTTATTTTGGGGATGGGTAGTTAGCAAAATATAGAGCCCAGATAGATTGTTATAAGCAAAAGGTGACCTTAATGGGACCGAACGGAAAGAAGGTAGTGCATTGGAGTGATAGGCATCTTCAGAGTGTGCGGATCATCTCTGCCCTCAAGGCTCAGAAGTTGTTGGGTCAAGGTTGTGAAGGGTTTCTATGCAACGTAATCAACACCAAGGCGGAGGAGCTTACGATTGAGGATATCCCGGTAGTGCAGGAGTATTCTGATGTATTTCCGGGGGAGATCCCGAGCCCGCCTCCAATCAGGGAGGTAGATTTCTGCATCAACTTGGAGCCCGGGGCCGCACCTGTTTCAAAAGCCCCATATCGCATGGGGCCCGCAGAGCTTAAGGAGTTGAAGACTCAGCTGGACGAGCTGCTAGAAAAGGGATATATATGACCCAGCACGTCACCATGGGGAGCACCTGTACTGTTCGTGAAGAAGAAGGATGGTAGCATGAGGTTGTGCATCGATTACCGGGAGTTGAACAAGATTAGTGTCAAAAATCGTTACCCTCTACCTCGTATTGATGATCTTTTCGACCAGTTGCGAGGAGCAACAACGTTTTCTAAGATAGACCTGAGGTCGAGTTATCACCAGTTAAGAATTCGCGAAGAAGGTATCTCTAAAACCGCATTCCGAACTCGGTATGGCCATTATGAGTTCATGGTAATGCCTTTTTGGCTTACAAATGCCCCACCCGCCTTCATGGATTTGATGAATAGAGTGTTCGAGCCGTTCCTAGATAAGTTTGTAGTGGTGTTCATCGACGACATATTGGTATATTCAGGAACACGAGAGGAGCATGCGAATCATCTGAGAGAAGTATTGACGACTCTACGGAGCAACGAGCTTTATGCGAAGCTTAAGAAGTGTGAGTTTTGGTTGGAACAAGTAGCTTTCTTAGGACATGTGGTGTCCAAGGAAGGAGTGGCAGTAGACCCCCAAAAGGTGGAGGCCATCACCAAGTGGCCGACACCGAAGAATGCCACGGAGGTTAGGAGTTTTCTGGGCTTGGCAGGGTATTATAGGAAGTTCGTGCAAGATTTCTCGAAAATCGCCACCCCGTTGACCAATTTGACTCGGAAGTCAATGAAGTTCGCATGGTCGGAAAAATGTGAGCAAGCATTTCAGGAGTTGAAGAAGAGGCTTACCTCAACCCCTATTCTCGCTTTACCTCGGGGGAACGAGGGTTTTGTGATCTACAGTGATGAATCGCATGGTGGATTGGGTTGTGTGCTCATGCAGGATGGGAAGGTGATTGCATATGCATCCAGGCAACTGAAGACGCATGAGAGAACTACCCCACTCATGACCTGGAGTTGGCAGCAGTGGTTTTTGCACTTAAGATTTGGCGACACTACCTTTAGGGAGTAAATTGCGAGGTGTTCACCGACCATCAGAGTTTGAAATACCTTTTCACCCAGAAGGAGTTAAATCTTAGGAAGACTCGATGGATGGAATTTCTGAAGGACTATGATGTAAACTTCCATTATCATCCCGGAAAGGCAAATGTAGTGACTGATGCCCTGAGTAGAAGACCGTATCCTGCTATAAACCACTTGATGATGATGTCGCACGAGTTGTGCGAGGATTTTAGGAGATTGGAGATTAATGTGGTAACACCTGGGAAGAAGGCTGTATTGAATGCCATGGAGTTGCAACCTACCCTTATGGAAGAGATCAAGAGGACTCAAGAGCTGGATTTGCAGCTTGTCAAGATACGGGAGGAAGTTTTGTAGGGGAAAGCCCCTGGTTTTGTGATCCATGAAGATGGTACGTTACGATTCCATAATCACATCTGCATACCTAATATGGAGGAGCTGAAAAGAAAGATCTTAGAAGAGGGGCACAACACGCCATATTCAGTGCATCCAAGGGGAAATAAGCTGTACAAAGACCTGAAACAGATGTTCTGGTGGAGTAATATGAAACAAGAAGTGGCAGACTTTGTGGCAAAGTGCCTTACATGCCAGCGAGTCAAGGCGGAGCATCAACGACCAGCCGGACTTCTGCGGCTAGGCGTCCCTGAGTGGAAATGGGATTCGATATCAATGGATTTTGTGATAGGTCTACCAAGGACCAGGCGGAAACACAATGCAATATGGGTGATTGTAGATCGATTGACCAAGTCAGCTCATTTTCTAGCCATCACCAACAACTGGTCCCTAGATCAGCTAGCTCAAGCCTATGTAAGAGAGATTGTAAGGTTACATGGAGTACCCAGTTCTATAGTCTCAGACAGAGACACCAGATTCCAGTCTGGTTTTTGGAAAAAGTTACAAGAGGCGTTTGGTACAAAGCTCAAGTTCTGTACTGCATTTCACCCAGCTACAGATGGACAGACAGAGAGAACCATCCAAACCCTCAAAGATATGTTACGAGCATGCGCATTAGATTTCAAAGACTCGTGGGATGACGAGTTGACTCTCATTGAGTTCTCCTACAACAACAGTTACCATGCTAGTATAGGGATGTCACCCTTCGAAGCTTTGTATGGAAGGAGATGTAGAACTCCCCTATGTTGGCAGGACATCGATGAAGCTCTAACGATCGGACCGGACCTAATACAGGCCACCACTCAGAAGGTTCGGATCATTCAAGACAAGTTGAAGGCAGCACAAAGTCGACAAAAGAGTTATGCTGACAGAAGGAGAAGACCTTTAGAGTTCGAAGTAGGGGAATACGTGTTTTTGCGGGTTTCACCCACGAAGGGAGTTATGAGATTCGGCCAGTCAGGGAAGTTGACACCAAGGTTTATCGGGCCATATCCAATCTTGGAACGCATTGGAGATGTTGCCTACAAGTTACAGCTGCCAGGAGAACTTCCAAGAGTGCACAATGTTTTCCACGTATCACAACTTAGGAAATACGTTCCGAACCAGACTCACGTGATTGATCTCGAGCCGCTTCAACTGCAAGAAGATCTGAGTTATGAAGAGCAACCGCTAGAGATACTAGACCGTAGGGAGAAGCAGCTTAGGAGGAAAGTAGTTCCCTTGGTAAAAGTACGATGGGCAAATCATACCACAACTACAACCGGGAAGCAAAGACGAAATGAGGAAGAAGTACCCTCACTTGTTCCAAGCCTAAGGCGCGTCAAGTTTCGGGGACGAAACTTCTTTTAAGAAGGTAATGATGTAAAACCTCGAGTTTTAGGAGGAATGGAACCGTTAGTTTCCTTACCGGACCGTTAGGGTTAAGTTTAAGTTTCGAGGACGAAACCTCTTTTAAGAAGGTAATGATGTAAAACCCCGAAAAATCCAAAGATGTTGACCGTGACGTCGTTAGTAAATTAGGTTTGACTTCGTTATTTATTATTATTCGTTTGTGTTTTATTTTGCTAACACTTGAGCTCGTAGGATCGTGAGAGACTAACAAGGGTATATCGGTAATTTCATGGGTTTAGTATTATTAGTTTTACTCTTTTTATTATTAGTATTACTATTAATATTATTGAGTTATGTGATTAATTACGTGAATATTATTTGCTATGTGATTATATTATTATTAGTATTATTATTATTATTATTATTGCTATTAGTATTATTATTAATTGTCTTTAGAAAAATCAGTTTTTGTTTTAGTGTTGGGTTGGGCTAAGGGTTAGGATTAGACTAATTGGGCCTTAGTTAAGTGGGTAGTATAAAAGTTAACTCTCTCTCTCTTTCTCAAACCCTAATATCTCCCACCTAAACCCTAATCTTCCCTCTCTCTCTCCCTCGGCCACCACCCCACCAAACCACTGCATGGCCGCCACCACAAACCTTCTTCTCTCTCTTTTCCCTCTTTCTCCCTCTCGATCTCCCTGTCTCTCGCCTCCTGCCCACCGCGCCACCAGACGCGCCACCACCGTCGCCCACCAGCACCGTCGTCACCACCCGTCGCCACCCTCGCCGGTAAACCACCATGCCTTCCTTCTTCTTTCTCTTTTTCTCTCTTTTCTCTCCTTGCGCTAATTTCGCTGCTCTGCCACCATCATCGCCGGCCACCGCGACCTTTGGTGTCGCCGTCGCTGCCTAACCACCAGGCGACCCTCGCGCTGCCGCCCAACGTCGCCGGAGCCATCGGAAACCGCCAGAACTCGAATCGCCGCTGCCGTCGTTGCTTTGCCGACCGACGCCCGACGATCCTCGACGATTCCAACGACGCGACCGCCTTGACCCACCCCGACGCCAACACCCTGACCTCCGTCCACCCAGCCGCCGCCTGCACCGCCAAGAAAAAACCCCCCTGCAACCCTACGTAAAAACCCTAACTGATTTATCTATATTGATTTGATATTTTTTTACATTTCTTTTTCCTTTTTCTTTTCTGTTCTTAATTTCAAAAATTCAATTGTTTTATTAACTTATTGAATTGTATTATTAGTTTTGTAATTAGGAAAATTATATGTAATCTTGTTCTTAATTGTAATTATGTGTAATTTGTTTATTTGTTAATTGTAATTTTATGTTGTAAATTGTAAATTGTAATTAGATTAGGTTGTAATAGTTGGTTATTAGGGTTAGAAGTGTTTCTTTATAGTTCTTTATATCCTTTATGAATCATGTAGACCACCATATTATTATTTTATGCAAGAAATTGGAAGTTTAATATCTAGGTTAAATTCTTGTTTAACAAATTAAGTTGGTTAAATTAGATTCGATCTTTGTTAGTAATTCATTTCTTGTTTAATTCTTGTTTAATAAGTTAGGTTGAGATTATTGTTTATTAGTTCTTGGTTCTTAATTTAATCTTGTTTAAAAGAAATTAGTTTTGTTTAGGGTTCTTGATTAGAAGTTTAAATGTTTATATGTTCTTTATAGTTTATTCATATGTTCTTAAGTTTCCTTCTTGTTTATTGGTTAAGAAATTCATGTTTAAGATAGTGGTAATATTTCATGCGTGACTATTATAAGGTTAGTATTAGAATATATGCACATAAGGTATGCCATGCTAGTGTATGATATTTTATGCATGTTTTAGGATTAGATTAAATTATTAAAGTTGATTTCATGTGTTGCAATTTGGTTTTGATGATGGGAAGTTTGATGTTTGAACCCTAAGTTAAGTTGGACTTTATACCTTAGACCCTAGTTACTGTTTTGAGCCCAAATTAGAACCCGGAGATCAATTGGTAAAAGTTAGAACCGAAATTACAAATTAAATAAGAACCGGGATCGGGACAGTTTCGTTAGTGTCTACAGATCGAGTCACCACGGCTAGTGTAGTTACCTTTTGATCAAACCCTTTCGACTGAAGGTTCCCTTAAATGTTAGGAACCATAGGAATTTTACGGATCGAACGTTTGATTTGTATAACCCGAGTTATAACATTTTTACCAGAACTTGTCAGATCTGGACCAATTGGGAAGATGGGTGTTTTTAGAGTTCTTAGGGACTTATATGGGATTGGTCATCAACATAGAAGTTTTAGTAGACATCCCGAGGTTTCCGAAAAGTCCAGAACCAGACCCATAGGATGTCAGGAAGTCGAGTTGTGACCCATTTTATGTGAACGTTGCCATCTGTCCTCTGCTTGCTTTTATTTATGAAAATTGTTGAATAAATTTTATGTGTGAACTTGTTATATAATTCCTTGAATGTGTTAAGTGTAAATTATAAATGATAGGAACCTAAGTGTTCCTAGGGGATGGGTTAGGTAGTTGATAGTAAATACTAACTTCGTTAGAACGCTTTTTGATTAGATAATTGTTATTATTCTAGGCCCGAGTTAGTGCGTGACGATAGTGAGCTCAAATGTGTTCTCCTTATTGTTGTACTGTGACGTTATTCAGGTAATGTCTATACTCTAATCCCCACTGGGATGCTCTTTAAATGCGTTTTAATGTTTTATAATCTATTTTGAGAATTGCATCCCGAAAGGGGACTTTTGTGGAAATACGACAATCTGTTTTGATAATCTTTTTGATTCGATTGTGATCTTGGTCTATTTGAGTTGAGAAATTGGATGGTCTTTTATTCGAAGTTTTGTTAATGGTTTTGATAACTTGGGATGGCTTGACTTGAGAGTCGTGAGTTGAGTTTGAATACTGTGTAAATAATTCAAGTGGAAACGTTAAGCGAGTTTCGGGGGATAACCTGTTGTGCAGGTCTAACAACCTGCAGGGTTATGGACCAGGAGATCAGGGCTTCCTTCCCTGATATAGGATAGAATTTTGATGCCTTTGGTAGGCGATATTATTTATGCCTTTGGTGGGCGATATTATTTATGCCTTTGGTAGGCGATGTTCTTGATGCCTTTGGTAGGCGATGTTCTTGATGCCTTTGGTAAGCGATGTTACTTTAAGGGATTTGGAATCCCGGCCGCAAATTAAAATATGGATTGGATGGGTTGAGGAAACAATATGGGATTAAAGGTTTGTAAAATGTTTGACTCGATCCCTCTCCCCAAAATGAATTGAAATGAACTTAAACTGTTTTAAACGTTAGGGGTAGACATTATTGAGATTTCCCCCTCATTTTTGAAATGTTTTGTTTTCAGGTGAAGATCTAAATGCTGGGGACGGGAATTAGAAGTGAGGACGACGAGTCTAGAAGTCCTTGAATCTTTTTATATTGTTTTCGTTATGGAATCTTAAAGTTTTGTTTTGAGTTGTTAGTAGTTACCGTTAGCAGACAGTTGTGTTTTCCTTTCTTGCCTTGTATTCTTTCGGGGATACGGCAGTGACGTCCAAACTAAATTTGAAGTCTTCCGCTAAGTTTTGTCTGTCAACGTTAGTTTGACTTTGACTTTTCTATAATTGAATTTCCGGGGCGTTACACCTAATGATCATGATGACATAACTTGAGGAAAATAAGAGCCATCGACATCGCGATCGATGAAGTCTCCAAGCATTGAATTGCCACCGAAAATGAAAATCAGAGCCACCGGCAGAGATCGGTGTAGTCTCAGCAATAAGAGTCGTCACATCAACTTCGACAAAGCCTCAGGAATATGGATCCAGTGAAGTCTCTGGCATCGCATCCAGTGAAGTCTCATCGGCATAAAAAATGCCATCAATCGTAAGAAAGATAAAAAACAGGGTGACCAATCGGCATAAGTCCCCAATATCAGAGCCATCGGCATCGTGCCCGATGAAATCTCTACCCCGGGCCATCGGCATCGCGATCAATGAGGTTCCTCGGTATTGAATTGTCATCATCATCATCATCATCATCATCAACGGCTTCCAACCACGCATCTGGTTAGTCTTGGCATCTGGCCTCGCGTTCAGTTTGTCATCATCATCAACAAAAATCCAAAAACAGGGTAGCCCATCGGCGTAAGTCCCCATCAGCATCAGAGCCATCGACATAGTTTCGGTGAAGTCTCAACAACTAGGGCCATCAACAGAGTTTCGAAGCGGTCCTGATCCTGAGCCACCGGCAGAGTTTCGATGAAGTCTCAACCCTAGGGCCATCGACATCGCGATCGGTGAAGTCCCTCGGCATTGAACATGCCCAGAAACATCAAGCATGGGCACCGGGAAAGACTGAATCGACACTGAAAAGACTAGAACGACACCATGAAAGACTAGAATCGACACTGAGAAAGACAAGAAAATCAACATCAAGTTCCAAGAGCCATCTGCAACATGTCCGGTGAAGACTCTCCAACAAGTAAGGCGTCATTCTCGCCTGAGATCACTTATCGGCACAAGTTCGCCAACCGCATCACAAAACTTAGCTTCTAAGTGTCAACCCACACCTTCGAGTAGGACGCCTTCAGCGCCCGAGGTCATTCCGAGTAGGATGTCATCAGATGTTCAAGATAACTTCAAGTAGGGTGTCATTCTTGCCTGAGATCAGCACACGATACACAAAACTCATCAACAGTCAAGTAGAGAATCATACTTGCTCGAGATCATCCCCGACAAAGGTGCATGCCGCCCACAACTGCGATGCAGGACTCAGCTTCGAAGCATCACCCCCAGTCTTCGCACTCCAAAGTCATATCCTTAGGCTTTGCATTCCAAAGTCATATCTCGACCGGTGTCTATCAAATCAAGACTGCTTTGATTTTCGTCCTATCCTCGGACTCAATCAAATAGGGGGCTCTCTGTAGACACTGGGATTTGGAACATAAATATATAGCGTTTCTGTATAAACAAAGCAGAAATAAAGCAAAAGAAGCCGATCGATGAGCTAGTATAGACATCGGATTTTAGCATAGATTTTATATGCTTTTGAATGTAAATTTAATTATTTCTCTTTATGTACTTTAGTTATATACTTAAGTCATAATTAGGGAAGCCAAGCCAAAGATAAACCAAGACACTTACTCGCATGCACTCTACATGCACAAGTTCGGACGAGCACACATACACCATTACATGTGAATTTCCTAGCCTATTGCATGCATGATCTTTACATAAGCAACTAAGCTTCATTTAGCCATGCAAGCCATGCAAAAGCTAAGTAATGATCACATGCAAAATACTTCCAAGAGGTCTCAAGTTCAAGACCTCACAAAAACATGCATAAAGGTTGCTGTAACGTGGTTTTTGTACCCCGGTTTCATATCGTTCTTCTCGAGGAGCTAGGGGCCTTGGCTAGGGCGACTTGACTCTAGGTGAGGTTTAAGATCATAAGATAACAAGAGGATTTTTGGTGATAAACACCAGTAACGAAATACAAACACAACTATGTCCGGTCAATATGGGAAAAATGGGTGTCGGGAGATTTCGGGATGCAAATGGTAATAAAAACGAGGGTTTCGCAATTAGAAAATAACAAAATAGAAGAATCAAGTGACAATCCCGTTAGAATAAACCCATCGGATTTCCTTTTTTAATGATAATCCGGATTAACTTCCTACAAGCCCACCACGGACCTGAAGGGTTAAAGGAACAGGACTCTCTAGTTAATCTCCTTCCACTTTCGTGGATGAGTATTAACTATCCCATTTCCTATCTTCCAACACAAGTGTTGGACGTATTCGAGAGCTCTCGATCTCGAATACATCCCACTTGGGGGAAGAATAGGAATGGGAAATTAACTCCACTATAAATTATCTCCTAAACTTGCTAACCCAAGCCAAATCAACCACTCACATCCTTAATTTCTCCCTAACCCAAAAAGGGTTCTAGCCTCTAATCATCTTAATTAACATTCTAACAACATAAACATATTCAACATTCATGATTAAAACAAAGAACCTAAGAATCCAAAGCAATAATCAAATGACAATAAACACCAAACAATCCAATAACAAAAACAGAGATTGAAATGTAAATAGACAAATTAAAGAGAGTAGGGATTAAGAAATGCTCATTAGATGATGACAACATAGGGATGATCAAGAGTAGATAAGAATCCAAGCTCCAAAATAAAGAGAAATCTTCAGAACTTCAATAATACTCCAATGAAATCCAGTGCAAAAGCAATAAACCAACTCTAATTACTTACTAATTACTAAGAAAACACTCTAATCTCACTCTAATTGATAGCTAAGATGCTGATAATTCAATGGTAATTGCCTCCCCCACTTCTAATCGTCCAAGTAGGTATTTATACAAGCCAAAGAAGTTAAACAAAACGCAGCATTTTAAACAACAGCTTCGCGTGAACTGCAGGGGACCGTAGTTACGGTCTATAGGACCGAACCTGCGGTCCTCCAAAGCATCCTGGGCGATTCTTCTCCTCTTCGCTCGACCGTAGGTGCGGTCTCCTCTGACCGTAGGTACGGTCTGCTTCGGGAACAGTCCTTTTATGAAGGGCGTAGTGACCACAGTAGGTGCGGTCCCTAGAGACCGTAGGTACGGTCTGCTTCGGGCAAGCTGATTGTTGGGCGTAACGCCCGCTACGAGAAGGGTGGTGGGGCTACCAACTTTGACGCTTGCAAAGGCTTTGAAGGAGAGATAGGTAACACCCGCTACGTTCACGTAGCGGGTGCTACCTATTCAAAATTCATCAAACTCCAACTTTGCGATGCTCAACATGTCCCGCCTTGCTTCACTCCTCGCCTTTGACTCATCTTTGGCCCGGGGAATCTCGGGATTCCCAAAATTGCTACAAAATAGCCCCTTTTTGCTACATTTTGAGTAAAAACTCCAAAATCTACAAAATAACCAAACACGTAGTAAAAGTCATGAAATTAAGCATGAAACGAGTCAAAAGCCTAAGAATTAAGGCGTTATTTAGACATAAAATTGAGTCTAAACACCCCCCACACTTAAACTTTTGCTCGTCCCGAGCAAAACAAAACAAAAAAACCTACCTAAACTAAAACAAACTCCTCTGTCGTAGGAGAGAAATGAGTGCAATTAGCGTATGCACCAAGCCCTTTGAACCCCCCGGCAACCCGAGTGGACGAGATGGACTCGTGAGGGTTTGTAGCGGCTATACCCACAAAAGCCAAGGAAAAAGGAGAGAGAGAAAGTAAAAACAAAACCAAAGAAAACGAAAGAAAAGGAACAACAGCTTTGCCTCAAAGGATCCCGCAATCTCAATTAGGAAAACGTTATTAATCCTCCAAAAGGAACCGTTATGAGCATCTCACAAGCACCTATCCCAAGCAAAAATCAATCTTAGAAGTGTTCGATCTCCTACACCTCATGCCAAGCAAAACCCCATGTGCGAAAGTGCTAGTGGGTTTTAACTGATTCCGATAGACCCTAAGGACTCATACCCGAGCTTAAAAATAAACGAAACGAACAAGGAAAGAAAAGAGTTGCCCTTCCTTGCATTTGGTCGCCCTTGGCTTGGTGAGGGCCGTAGGTGATGCAAGGAGAGGCCCCACACTTTATTAACGCTTAAACTTTTCTTTCTGGGTTGGGTAATCCCAACAATTTTTTTTTTATTATGCTTAAAGTCGAGGCTAGGTTTGCGGGAATTACAACGTGTTGCACCAGCGGTTAGTGGACCTCGGTACTATCGTTCTTCCTCAGGGAGCTAGGGGCCTTCATAGTGATTACTTAACTCTAGGTAGGGTTTAGGATTAAGAAAAAGGCGATGGACTTTTAAGATAAAAACAGCACAAAAGCTAAGTTCGGTCAAAAGGTAAAACAATGGGTGTCAGGAGACTTTCGGGATGCAAACGGGGATACGGAAATGGGTTTCGCAACAAGAGAGTACGAGAAAGGGAAATCAAATGGTAATTCCGTTGGAAAAAAAACTACCGGGCTTCCTTTTTCAAGGATAGTCCGGATTGACTTCCCCAAAGTCCATAGACAGATACGGGGAGTCGATTAAACGAAATTTCCTGGTTAGTTTCTATTTGCTTTCGCGAATTAGAACACTAACTATCTCAATTCCTACCTTCCAACAAGCATTGGATGTATTCGGGTGTTTTCACACCCAATTACATCCCACTTGAGGGAAGAATATGAATTGGGAAATTGATTTCCTAACTAGTTACTCACTAAAATTGCTAACCCAATCCCAATCACCCATTCACTCCCTTAATATCTCCCTAACCCATTAGGGTTTCTAGCCACTAATCATTATGAAAACTAAGCTAACAACATCCAAACCAAACCTAAACATGATTAAAAAGATAAACAAGATAACAACCAACAATCAATAAAACAAACACAAGCAACAATAACAAAAACAGAGATTAAAAGATAAACTATGAAATACAAGAGAGAAGGGTTAAGAAATGCTCATTGATTGATGACAAAGAGGCAAAAACTCTGAATAATAAATGCTCCAATGCTCCAAAATAAGATAATAATCTTCAAACTTGGAATAAGACTTGAAAGATTCCAGAACATGAACCAATAACTCAGCAAAATCTTCACTAACTCTCTAATCCAAGGCTTAAGAGAAGGCTCAAAGTATCATAAAAACTAAGTAAAAGATGATTAAACGATGTCTAAAGGCTGATAAAAAGTCTCCCTGCTAAAAATGACCTAAAAAAAATAAAATAGTACTTAGGTTGTTACTTAAAACACAGCACTTAAGTCACTACAGACAAACTGTGTCCGCAGGGGACCGTGGGCACGGCAAGGTGACCGTGGCCACGGTCCTGCGTAAGGCAGGAGAAATCTCTCTTCTCTTCGTTGTACCGTGGGCATGGTACTCAGGTACCGTGGCCACTGTGTAGGCGATTTAGGGTTTTCACTTCTTCGCTCCTTCGCACTGCCGTGGCCACGGTCATGGGAGACCGTGGCCACGGTCTCCTTCGGCCAGCTTCTTCTTGATCAGGACAGTATGTTTACCGTAGCCACGGTAAGGTTGACCGTGATCACGGTCCACCTCGGCTGCAACTCCTCCTTTTGGGCGTTTGGCTTCAATCTGACTGTGGCTACGGTCAAGGTGACCGTGGCCACGGTCTATCTCGGCCACTTGGTTACTTCAGGGCGTAGCGCCCGCTTCGGAATTGGTCGCAGGGCTACCTTTTGACGCCTAGGAACTTGCACTTGCGTTTCCGCACTTTCAACATACTCGGCCCTTCGATTCCGCTGCCTTCGACACGACCGGGGCTCGGGAAATCTTAGGGAATCTCGGGATTCCCAAGATTTGTGTAAAAATGGCCCATTTAGCACAGTTTTGAGTAAAACCTTCGGAACTACAAAAAGTAAACAAAACGCATTAAAAGTTATTAAAAAGAGCTACCAGACAAGTCAAAAGCCTAAGGATTTAGGTGGTATTTAGACGCGAAAACGGGTCTAAACACCCCCCCACACTGAAACTTTTGCTCGTCCCGAGCAAACAAAACAAAACAAACAAACTAACACTAACTCCGCTGTCGTGGGAGAGAAACGGATGCATTTAGCGTATGCAACAAGCCCTTTGAACCCCGCGGCAGCCCGGGTGGACGAGATGGACTCGTGAGGGATTGTAGCGGCTATACCCATAAAAGCCAAAGAAAAAGGAGAGAGGGAAAGTGAAAACAAAACCGAAGAAAAACACAAGGAAAGAAAAACAAAGGCTTTGATTCACAAGATCTCACATTCCAAACTAAGAAAACGCGATTAAACCTCCCAAAGTAACCGTTAGGAGCACCTCACAACATCAAACTCAGGTAAAGTTCAATCTTAGAGATTTTTCAACTCCCTACACTTTGCACCAAGCGAAACTCCACATGAAAAGGGTTTTACAGGAGCCAAAAGACTCTAAAAACTCGCGTCCGAATTTGAAAACATCGAAACAACCAAGAGAAGTGTTTCCCTCCCTCGCATTTGGTTGCCCTTGGCTTGGTGAGGGCCGTAGGTGATGCAAGGGGAGTCCCCACTCTTTTAGGAAGCAAAAACTTTTCCTTTTCTTTTTTTCTTTTTTTTTTTCTTCTTTTTGGTTTTTAAAAGTCGGTATTAGTCTTACTTTCGGGAATTGGACGGCCCATATAAGGGGCATACCCTCCCAACACGGTCTTTTCCATTCGCCTCTCCGTCGCAAAGCGATATGGGAGGAGGGTTAAGGGGTATCCATGTCGTACCACGAATACCGGGCCCGTGTAGGTTGGCTAAGTGTGGGTGGTTAATATCTACAGCGACACGCTCCACTTATTCAGGTTATTGTATCTTAAGAGAGCTTTTCTTTCTTTTCTTTTCTTTTTGCTTTTGCTAAACGAGAAACAAAACAAACCTGAACACAAGCTCCTAAAACCTCTCGGTTCCAGCAAAAAGAGAAAGGAACGGGGGTCTCGCCAGACACTTAATGAAAGGAGTTTATTAAGGGTAAGTCTCGACTAGAACCTGAATTAGGGTCGAAAATGCTCCAACCGGTTACTTTTTAAAGAAGTTTAAGAACGGCTTCTCAACTCCGAAAACGAGATCCAGGAAACGAAACCAAACAAAGACAAAACGAAAAGAAAAACGAAAAGGTTTTCACTCCCTTTTTTCTCCTTTTTCACACGAAAATTTTCAAATTTTAGCAAAAACTAAGAAAACAAGGAACAAAAAGACTAGGTGATCTACCCTTGAAGCAGAATATCTCCCCCCTCCCCCCCCCCCCCCACACTTAAAACTCCACAATGTCCTCATTGTGGGAAGGAGTCACCTGAAAAGGGTAGAGAACCCACAAAAACACAAACAAAACAACTAGCAAGTAGAAATGGTGGCGACCCGAGCCCACACGGCTCTAACAGCAATATATATCCCAACACAGACATTCACAGGGGTTTTCCACCCAAAAGAAAACCAAGCATGCGACGGATCATAATGGGAGTTCACGTAAAGAGAGTAAGGTGGAAAGATATTACCTCAAACTCTTCATAAGCGTTAAAACAGCGATCCAGAGTCGTCGTTCGAGTGAATCAAAACAATGTTAGAGTAAAAGACGACTTACAATCGATAGAACTCGCATGCGAGACCAAAAACAAAAGAAAGGAAAATCTAACTTAGAAACTAAGAAAAACAAAACTAATTACAATATGTACATTGCCAATGACTTACCTTATCCCCGAATCTCACTCATTGAGGCGGGAAATAAGGGTGAAACTCCATACATACCAACCGAAATGATTGATTCATTGCATTCATCACAACAGTATTCATGTACAAACCATCAATGATCAAAATACAACCGAAACCAGAGTAAACAAACTTCTCGGTCCACAAGAATAACCATCGAACAACCAAAGGATAACCCGGCAACAAATGAAAGACCAACAACGCAAGGCAAACCCAAGCATCATATCCAAGCAACCCCAAAATCATGCCAAAACATGCTAAATGAAACGGAGAGATCAACACACCAAAACCATCAGACATCGCATCCAAACCCCGAAGAAGAACCCCCCTCCCCCCCCCCCCCACATTTATACTTCACAAAATAAAGTAAATAAAAGCAATAATAAAGGTTGGGTGGGGGCTTGAATGCTTACGAACGGTCCTCAAGTGGGCCCTCCCGGAGGATGACGGGGTTGGAGTTGCGATTAGATGCTAGCAAGCATCTCCTGTTGGGTCTCGATCAACCCTTGCAAATTTTCGATCAACGTCTATTGGTTTTGGATGAGCTCCCGTTGTTCTTGAAACTCATCATGAAGCTCCTGGAGTTGCTCGCTGATATGTTCAAGAGTGGTGTCCCGCACTTGACTCGGCTCGGCTTCGTCCCTTTGTGCTTGTCCTCCCTCTTCTTCCTCTTCCTCTTCCTCTTCTTCATCGGCCTCTTCTTCTTCGTCACCTTCCTCCTCGGGCTCCCCGGGACCACCCACTGCAAAACGATCCCCATAAGTTTGGCCATATGACCAATTGCGTTTGTCGGTGACATCTAGACGTTGCACGGCATTGTCGTCACCCAAATGAACGACGACGCTTTGGGGCTCGTTCCCGTGACGGTAGAATGTTCGCATCTTGTTTTTCTCCAAGAATTCCATCTTTCGCAGGCGAACACCGTCTATAGAATCGGGGAAAAACCGTGGGGTCCATTTGTTGAGGTAAGACTCGAACCCTTGTTTCCTTAGGAGATGGGTGATGATGTGACCCATACCAATGGTCATGTTCCGGCTTTCGAGGCTTATTTCTCGGAGACAATGGAGGATGCAGGAGCCGGTGTTGACTCGGCGACTGTTAATGGCGTTGTAGAGGACGAAGAGGTCGTCCTTCCGGATGCTTGATCGCCCGGCGTCACGACCAAAAATAGAGTTGAGATGATGCGGTGGAAGATACGGACGTTGAGTTTACAAAAATCTCGGGCCTTAGAGTTGCTCGGGCAATAGTATTGCGCTTTTGGAGTTCAAACCTAGGGATAGCGCCTCCTCCAGCAAGTGAGATCGCGCATTGCCTCTTGTTCATTGAAGTTAACAACCTCGCCATAGAATATCCCGTCCTCGGGTAGGCCTAACGCATTGCAAAGATCCTTGAGCGTGCATTCAACTTCCTTCTTGGCCACAATGTATAAGAAAGAGGCTTGGGATGTGCCATCTTCCTTTACAATCAAAGAGCTAAGGAACTCGAGCACCGGTTGTTCGATAATCGGCTCATTGATAGTGGCAAAGACCTCTCAGCCCATGGTTTTGATGAAGAAATCCATGCTCGGTTTACAAAAAATATCCTTGGCCGTCTCTTCATGATAGAGGTCCGGAGCACAGATTTTCCGCTTCTTGAGCCGCTCAAACCTCGCCTTATGCATATCGTCCCGGAAGGTAACCTTAACCTTCGGGTCGCATTGAATCACGGAGGCCGGTTGACCCTTGTACCGGGTTTTGTCGGGCTCAGCAGAAGTCGATGGGACAGGGGTTGGTTCTGGCTCGGTCCGGGCTCGTTTAGCACGACCCATTGATTGCACTGAAAAACAACACACAACCACCATAACAACGAAACACCACAAGAAAATCACAACCACGAAACCCAATTCAACCTCAAAACCCAATTCAACCACAAATTTCAACCACAAAAACCAAGAAAATTCCCGAGCAACCACAAATTGCAATCAACACAAAACCCAATTCAACACTTCACCAAAACACTCCCAATGTCAACAATATCCACCAAAATTTCAGCCCTAAACCCAACCCAATTCGTTCAACCAAGAATCACAAGGAATTCGCACAACATACAACCCAAATACAAAGAAATCGAGTGTTTAAGCACCAATAAATCAAGGAATACCTGGCTTGAAGACTTTGAAGGCTTGGGTGATGAATTTCGAACCCCACTAGTGCAAAAACCCAAAAATATGGCTCGAGGAGGGCCAAAATGGCAGAAAAACGCAGGTAATGCACGGCTAGGGCAAAAACGCGGGGGAGAATGGAGAGAAATGGAAGGATTGACGATGAATTTGTGAGAAATTGCAAGGAAATTAGGGTTTGAGGGTTTTAGGAGGGTTTTCGAGTGTGAGAGAGTGGAGGGAAATGAAATTGAAATGAGGGAAAATGAGATGAAACCCCCGACAATATCCGCAGTTTTCGACTCACCGTGGCCACGGTAGATTTGACCGTGGGCACGGTGTGGCTCGGGTGGAGGAAAAAGAAGGGAAAATGCAGGGTAGTCACCGTGGCTACGGTCACATTCACCGTGGTCACGGTGACCTTCGGGAAGAGACTTTTCCAAGAAAATGTTGCGATTTGACCGTGGCTGCGGTGAAACCTACCGTGGTTACGGTCCACTTCGACCAAAGGGAAACTGGGAGCATTTTGTGGAGTCTGACCGTGGCTGCGGTGAAACCTACCGTGGTCACGGTCCCTTTCGGTCCAGTTCCTGTACCTACAAGGCTCAAAACTTGGAAAAACACGTTAAGTCCTAAAATCTACCCTCTTATTATCCACTCCTTTGTCTTCCTCACTCAATTTATCATCAAAGGGGACCTTCCCATCCCCCAAAAATCACATTCAAATCCCGACCCTCATAGAACCTCTCTTTATTTTCACTCTCGCTCTCGATTTTTTTTTTTCGTTTCTTTTCGATCTTTTCCAATTTTTCTTCAACTTTTCTAATTTTTTTTTATATTTTCTCTTTCTTTTTCTCAAATTTTTCAAGACCACTAAGGAAATAGAAAATGCTAAAAATAAGGGAAATAAAAAGGAAGAAAATGAAAGAAAACACTAAAAGAAGGGAAAGTAGGTCATACCTCTCCCGAGTGCTTGTTTTTATAAGTCCTAGCTCGACCTTTCCCGATGCTTTTCAATCCTCAAAATTCTCAAGATACACCACAACTGTCCCAACATATTCCTCGCCCATGATGTACGGTTTAAACTTTGATGAGTTCGCCTTGAAACATTTTCCTTGTGCATCCTTCAATTCAACCACTCCGGCGCGAAGAATTTTCACAATTTTGAATGGACCGGACCATCGTGATCTCAATTTACCGGAGAATAACTTTAACCTCTAGTTGAAGATGAGAACCCTATCGTCTACCACAAATTCACGCCGGTTCAACCTCTTGTCGTGCCATGCTTTGGTTCTTTCTTTGTAGATCTTGTTGTTCTCGTATGCATGACGCCTCAACTCCTCAAGTTCTTCCAGTTGAAATAACCGACTACTTTCGGCCGCCTTAAGATCGAAGTTTGAACTTCTTGATTGCCCACATGGTTTTATGCTCCAGCTCCAAGGGGAAGTGACATGCCTTCCCGTAGACAAGACGGTAGGGAGTAGTACCGATCGGAGTCTTGTAGGCGGTGCGGTATGCCCACAAAACTTCATCCAACTTTTCTGCCCAATTTTTCCTCGAAGAGTTGACCGTCTTCTCTAGGATCTCCTTGATGGCTCAGTTTGAGATTTCCACTTGACCTTGTGTTTGTGGATGATAAGGTAGTCCCTTCTTGTGATTTATGTCGTACTTAGCCAAAAGAGACTCGAACTTCTTCTCTATGAAATGGGAACCGTTATCACTAATGATGACCCTTGGAATGTCGAATCTTGGAAATAGGGTCTTTTTCAAGAATCTCGAAACGGACTTCCCATCACACCTCACGCATGGTATGGCTTCGACCAACTTTGAGACATAATCCACCGCCACTAGGATGTATTGAAAACCTCTTGATGACGGGAAAGGTCCCATGAAGTCTAACCCCCATACATCGAAGACTTCAACTTCAAGAATATAATTCAACGGTGCTTCATTCTTCCGGGAAATGTTTCCGGATCTTTGACATCTATCACATTGCTTGACATGCAAATGGGCGTCACGAAAAAGAGTTGGCCACCAATATCCTGATGGGAATCAGCCTCCACAAATACAGTTGATTCAGGAGTGTTATCACTTGGTGGGCATACTTAAGAAGGGCATTTATGCAGAAGGAGGTCAAGGACATTCACCCCATGTGATGTCCTTGCTGCTTATCTCCCTATCTCAACTGTGAAGGTCATTCGATGTTCTGCCTGGCTGTTCTATTTTTGACTTGTGGCAAGGTCCTTTATCTGGACAGCGGTAAAGGTCCTTTACCTTGGGCAGCCTTGATACTTTGGCGATCTTTCCGGGGCATTTTGGTCTTCTCTCAGGAGGTCCGATTTTTCCCATATACTCTTAAAGGTCCTTGTTGAGTTCCCGCCATTTTGGAATAAAACCACTTGTGTTTCTTCACTTGTCTTGCATAGATTGGAGTCTAAGTGAATGAAGATCCTCCAATGAGGAAGTGCCAAGTGGAGGGCTGTGATCGTCCATGGGTTGTCCAATGATGGTCGAGTACTTCATAGTGAAGTCATATATTAGCTTTAATCATTTGTAATTAGCTTAATTAACCACGTTTAGGAGGTTTCTTCGAGATTAGGAAACCTCACTCTAGTTAGTTGAGCTCCTTGCTTGCTTGCTTGGCTGCCTTTTTCCTTTGTTTCAGCCGAGTATATGTATCTTTGTATTAGCCACTTCATTTCACATCTTACGAAATACAAAACCCAAAGAAAGCTTTGAGCTTCCTCGTTTGTGAGTTTCTCAAACTCTCGTTTTCCACTCCAGTATCTAGGTCTGATAGCCTAGTGGTGTTGTGTGGACTTGTTGTGATCTTGTTTGGAAGGTGATTAAATTTTGTAACCAAACGAAGGTCCTTCAAGCTGCCCGGGTATTCATTTCACTTGAAGGTGCTTAAGTACTGTAACAAGTGAGATAATACTTGACCTATCTTTTCTTTCATTTGTTTTTCTCTCCTTGATGCTTATTGCATCACAATTGTTGTGGTTAATTGTTGTCCGAGAGATTGGTGTCCTTGTGGTGTTATAAGCTTGTTGAATTCAGTGCCTTTAGCGAGCTTATATACATCATAATTGGTATCAGAGCTAGCTTACCATCTTGGTGAGTTTGTTTAGATTCATTTGGTGTGAAGTAAGAAGAAACCGAAGCTATGTCTTCCAGTCAAGTTCAACCTCAAAGTCCAGAAGATGTTCTAAGGGAGAAAGAAGAGCTGGCGAAACGAGTTGAATTCCTTACAGCTCAACTCAGGCACTATATGTATTTGAGGAACCAAGAGCTTAAGGGTTCAGATGGAGGTGCTTCTGAATTGGGGAATCTGTTTGGAGATGATGATATCGAGATTATCAGCGAAAAAACAGAGAGACGTTCACTTAAGGAGGAAAGGCTTGATTTCAAGGTGGATATACCCGAGTTCGAGGGAAACCTCGATCTAGTGGTTTTCTTGGATTGGATGCAAACGGTAGAACGAGTCTTTGATCTAAAGGACGTTCCCGATGACAAGAAGGTAAAATTTGTAGCTTTGAAATTGAGAAAGCATGCATCTATATGGTGGAGTAATTTGCAGAAAAAGAGAGTTTCTGTTGGGAAGGATAAGGTGCGTTCATGGCAGAAAATGAAGGAGAAGTTACAAGCCAAGTTCCTTCCAGCCAGTTATCTTAAGGATAACTATTTGAAGCTTCAACAGTTGGTTCAAGGAGGCAAAACAATAGAGGAGTATACCAAGGAGTTCGAGCACTTGCTTTGGAGGTGTGATCTTAAGGAGAATGAACCTCAAATACTTGTGAGGTATCTTTTTGGTTTGGATGAAAGAGTGAGGAATATTGTGGAGTTGCACCCTTGCACTTCCCTTGATGAGTTGAGCTCTTTGGCTCACAAGGTGGAGTTGCAAAGGAGGAGTAGAGGGTAGGAGGTTCATAGCCGAAACCAACCCCAAACACGTCCAAACACATTCCCTAAACCATCCTTTACCCCACAAAAACAACCTTTCCAGCCCAAATACACCCCCACTAAACCAACTCCAAACCCTCAGCCCTATATCCCACAAAGGCCTACCTTTACTGAACCCAAGGCCCTTGATAAGAAGAGATGTTTTCGGTGCCAAGGACCTGGACACATCGCGTCCGAATGTCCTAACAAACGAGTGGTATCTCTCGCTGAGTACCAAGCAGCCTTGTTTGTTGCACCAGAACTTGGAGTGGAGGAGGAGCTTGAAAATGAACCTTTGGGTGATCCAGTTTATGATGAGGTGGTTGAGGAACCGCACGGGAGATGTTGGTGGTAAGGAGAGTTCTTAGTAGCTCTTCCGTGAAGGAAGGACAGAGCAACGGAGAATATTTTTCATTCTCGGTGCACTATTAATGGCAAGGTGTGCTCTTTGATTATCGATGGAGGAAGTTGCACCAACGCTGCCTCACAATCTATGGTGAGCAAGCTCAAGTTGCAAACCAGTCCTCATCCGGCTCCTTATACCATCCAGTGGCTTAATCAAGGCAAGGGCATTCACGTGGATCAGAGATGTTGAACTTCTCAATAGGTAAAACGTACCAAGACTCTCTTTGGTGTGATATTTTACCTATGAATGCTTGTCATGTGTTACTTGGCAGGCCTTGGCTTTTTGATAGAGCCGTGAGTCATGATGGTAGAGCAAACACTTATACCCTTCTCTTTAACAACAAAAAGATTACCCTTGTACCCCTTAAGCCTACCCCGCTTCCAAAACCCAAGGAGAATTTGGTTACTGATCCAAGCTTGATCACTCTCTTGGTTGCTGAACACCATGAGTTTCACGGTCATAAGGACCTTATTCTCCTAGACCTAAACACACAGCCTAGCTCCACAAATGACCACCCCCTTCTTGCCCCTCTTCTGGAACACTATTCCTTTGTGTTTCCTGAGGAGATGCTTCCTGGTTTACCTCCCAAGAGGGACATTCAACACAAGATTGACCTCGTGCCTGGGTCAATACTCCCTAATAAACCAGCTTACCGTATGAACCCCAGTGATATTCAGGAGATTCAAAGGCAGGTAGATGACCTTCTCGTCAAGGGGATGATAAAGGAGAGCTTAAGTCCTTGTACTGTACCAGCTCTCTTAGTGCCAAAGAAAGATGGGAGTCAAAGAATGTGCATTGATTGTCGTGCTATCAACAAGATTACCATCAAGTATAGGTATCCTATACCTAGGCTTGAGGACCTTCTGGATGAGCTTCATGGGGCTCAAGTGTTTTCAAAGATTGATTTGAGGAGTGGCTACTACCAAATCAGAATCTTCGAAGGGGATGAGTGGAAAACGGCATTCAAGACTAAAGGAGGTTTGTATGAATGGTTGGTTATGCCTTTTAGTTTAACTAACGCCCCATCTACTTTTATGAGGTTGATGAACCAGGTTCTGAAGGCCCTTATAGGCAAGTGTGTTGTTGTCTACTTTGATGACATACTTGTTTATAGCCACAATGAGGAGGATCATGTCAAGCATTTGCAAGTTGTGATGGAGATACTATCCAAGGAGAAGCTTTATGGAAACTTAGGGAAATGCCAATTCTTCACCGACAAAGTTATGTTCCTTAGCTACGTGATCTCTGCTGAGGGCATTCACGTGGATGAAGAGAAGATTCAAGCTATAAGAGATTGGCCCGTCCCCACCACCATCCAGCAAGTGAGGAGTTTCCATGGATTGGCTTCCTTCTATAGGAGGTTTGTGAGGAACTTTAGTACCATCCTAGCTCCCATGACTGAGTTAGTGAAGGCTAAAGGTTTCTCTTGGACTCCAACGGCACAGAAGGCCTTTGAAACTATCAAGGAAAGGTTAACCACTGCCCCTGTGTTAGCCTTGCCTAGTTTCTCAAAGGTATTTGAAGTTGAGTGTGATGCGTGCAGGTTGGGCATAGAGCTGTCTTATCTCAAGAAGGCGTGCCTATTGCTTATTTTAGCAAGAAGTTGAGCGATGCCAAGAAGTGCAAAGGTGTATGATAAGGAGTTTTATGCGATCATTCGGGCATTGGAGCATTGGAGGCATTATCTTATTGATAATGAGTTCATCTTGCATAGTGATCATGAGGCCCTCAAGTTCATTCAAGGCCAGCATAAACTAAACCCTCGCCATGCCAAACGGGTTGAGTATATGCAAGCCTATCATTTCATGATCCACCACAAGGCCGGTCACTTGAACAAAGGAGCTGACGCCCTCTCAAGGAAGTTCCTTTTGTTGCATGTCCTTGATTCAAGAGTGCTTGGTTTTGAGCACCTCAAAGCCTTGTATCCCGAAGATGAAGATTTCAAGGAGATTTATGGAGCATGTCAGCAGCGGCCCCAAGGAGATTTATTCCACATTGAGCATGGGTTTCTCTTTAAGGGAAACAAGCTGTGTATTCCAAAGACTAGCCTATGTAAGCTTCTCATCTTGGAGGTTCATGGAGGTAGTTTGGCAGGCCACTTTGGGATCGAGAAGACTACATTGATGATGAAGGAGCATTATTACTGGCCCAGGATGCAGAAGGACGTTGAGCACTTGGTCAAAAGGTGTTCAATATGCCAACTTTCAAAGAGTCACAGCCTACCACAAGGTCTTTATACCCCACTGCCTATACCCCAAGGCCCTTGGGAAGATATCAGTCTGGACTTCATTGTTGGGTTGCCAAGGACCCAAAGAGGTAAAGATTCTATTTTGGTGGTTGTTGATCGTTTTTCAAAGATGGCTCACTTTATTCCATGCCACACTACTTATGATGCTGTGAGAGTTGCTGAGTTATACTTCCAGGAGGTTGTAAGGCTACATGGAGTTCCTAAATCCATGGTTTCTGATCGTGATGCAAAGTTCTTGAGTCACTTTTGGGTGACATTATGGAAGAAGTTCGGTACCAAACTCAAGTTCAGCACAGCATGTCATCCCCAAACTGATGGCCAAACGGAGGTCACCAACAGGACTCTTGGTACACTGCTGAGGTCCTTGGTGAACAAAGACAAGAAGGGATGGGATACTTTGCTTCCTCACGCTGAGTTTGCATTTAACCGAGCTCCTAGAAAGGCTACTGGTCTGTCCCCATTTCAAGTAGTGTATGGGAGGAATCCAATCACCCCTATAGATTTGGCTCCCATAATTACCTCAACCAGGTTCAGCCATGATGCTAGTGTAAGAGCCAAGGAGATTCAGGAGCTACACCAACATGTCCGAGAAAAGATAGCCAAGTTCAATGAGAAAGCTTCAACTTTGGCTAACAAAGGTAGAAGAAAGGTGGTTTTCCAACCTGGGGATCTCGTGTGGATCCATCTCAGGAAGGATCGTTTTCCATCTAAGAGGAAGGGCAAATTGGTTCCCAGGGCAGATGGTCCTTATGAAGTGTTAGAGAAGGTGGGAGACAATGCCTACAAGCTGTCACTCTCAGATGATTATGGAGGAAGTGCTACGTTCAATGTTTCTGATTTAAAACCTTTCTATGCTGAAGGAAACGAGATACCAAGTCTGAGGGCAAACTCTTCGCAACTTGGGGGGGATGCTTAAGAAGGGCATTTGTGCAGAAGGAGGTCAAGGACATTCACCCCATGTGATGTCCTTGCTGCTTGTCTCCCTATCTCAACTGTGAAGGTCATTCGATTATTACTGCGCATTTTCTATTTTTTACTTGCGGTAAGGTCCTTTATCTAGACAGCGGTAAAGGTCCTTTACCTTGGGCAGCCTTAATACTTTGGCCATCTTTCCGGGGCATTTTGGTCTTCTCTCAGGAGGTCCGGTTTTTCCCATATACTCTTAAAGGTCCTTGTTGAGTTCCCGCCATTTTGGAATAAAACCACTTGTGTTTCTTCACTTGTCTTGCATGGATTGGAGTCTAAGTGAATGAAGATCCTCCAATGAGGAAGTGCCAAGTGGAGGGCTGTGATCGTCCATGGGTTGTCCAATGATGGTCGAGTACTTCATAGTGAAGTCATATATTAGCTTTAATCATTTGTAATTAGCTTAATTAACCACGTTTAGGAGGTTTCTTCGAGATTAGGAAACCTCACTCTAGTTAGTTGAGCTCCTTGCTTGCTTGCTTGGCTGCCTTTTTCCTTTGTTTCAGCCGAGTATATGTATCTTTGTATTAGCCACTTCATTTCACATCTTACGAAATACAAAACCCAAAGAAAGCTTTGAGCTTCCTCGTTTGTGAGTTTCTCAAACTCTCGTTTTCCACTCCAGTATCTAGGTCTGGCAGCCTAGTGGTGTTGTGTGGACTTGTTGTGATCTTGTTTGGAAGGTGATTAAATTCTGTAACCAAATGAAGGTCCTTCAAGCTGCCCGGGTATTCATTTCACTTGAAGGTGTTTAAGTACTGTAACAAGTGAGATAATACTTGACCTATCTTTTCTTTCATTTGTTTTTCTCTCCTTGATGCTTATTGCATCATAATTGTTGTGGTTAATTGTTGTCCGAGAGATTGGTGTCCTTGTGGTGTTATAAGCTTGTTGAATTCAGTGCCTTTAGCGAGCTTATATACATCATATCCGGCTTGTAGAACCCTCGCCGCCGTCTTTTGGGAGCCACCGTGACCTCCTACCGGAAACTCGTGACAATGAGTCAAAATAGATTGCACTTTATTCTCGGGAATACATCGCCGGTACATCCCGTCATTGCAAAGCCGGAAAAGGAAGGGATCATCCCAATAATAATGCTTCACGTCGTGGAGAAATTTCTTCTTTTGGTGATGGTTCAAGTGTTGGGGAATCACCTCGCTTGCCAAATAATTCACAATATCCGCATACCAAGGATGAGAGCTAATCGCCAAAAGTCGCTCGTCCGAGAAAGTATCAACAATCGGTTGGGTGTCCTCCAAGTCGACAAGAATCCTGGAGAGGTGATCGGCCACGACATTCTTTGTGCCCGCCTTATCACGGATTTCCAAATCGAATTCTTGCATGAGCAAGACCCACCGTATTAGCCTCGGCTTTATCTCCTTCCTTCCCATCAAGTATTTGATAGCGGCATGATCCGTGTAGACTACTACCTTCGAGAGCATAAGGTACTGTCGAAACTTGTTGAGTGCAAAAACGATCGCCAAAAGTTCTTTTTCCGTGGTGGTGTAGTTTCTTTGGGCATTGTCAAGGGCATGGCTTGCGTAATAGATAACCCTCGGCTTCTTGTCCACCGTTTGGGTCAAACATGCCCCCACGGCAAAGTCACTGGCGTCGGCCATAATCTCAAATGGTAGTGTCCAGTCCGGAGGTTGAACCACCGGGGCGGAAATCAAAGCCTGCTTCAGTCTGTAAAACGACTCAAGACACTCATCAGTAAAAATGAAAGGAGCATCTTTACATAAGAGGTCGGTTAGAGGTCGAGCAATTTTCGAAAAGTCCTTAACAAATCGGCGATAGAAGCCAGCATGTCCAAGGAAGCTACGCACCCCCTTAACAGAAACTGGGGGTGGTAGGCGCTCTATGACCTCAACCTTCGCCTTATCCACCTCGATGCCCTTTAAAGAGATTAAGTGACCCAAAACAATACCTTGTTCCACAGGCATTTCTCCCAGTTGAGCACTAGATCCACTTCTTCACAACGAGTTAATACTTTTTCCAGGTTTAGCAAACAATCATCAAAAGAATTACCGTACACAGAAAAGTCATCCATAAAAACCTCCATGCATTTCTCAATGAAATCGCTAAAAATAGCCATCATACAACGTTGAAAAGTCCCAGGGGCATTACATAAACCAAATGGCATGCGTCGATAAGCAAATGTCCCGTATGGGCAAGTAAAGGTGGTTTTTTCTTGGTGTGAAGGGTGGATTGGAATTTGAAAGAACCCGGAATATCCATCTAAGAAGCAAAAATGTGAGTGACCCGCCAACCGTTCTAACATCTGGTCAATAAAAGGAAGGGAAAATGGTCCTTCTTTGTTACTTTGTTAAGCTGACGATAGTCAATGCACATTCTCCAACCGGTCACAGTTCGGGTACTTACTAATTCTTTCTTATCATTTTCAATTACGGTCATTCCACCCTTTTTTGGCACACACTGAACCGGGCTAACCCATTCGCTATTCGCGACGGGGAAGATGATCCCAGTAGTGAGCAACTTCACTACCTCCTTTTTAACCACTTCTTGCATGTTAGGATTTAAACGACGTTGTGGTTGCCTAATAGGCTTGGCATCTTCTAGCAAGTCAATCGAATGCATGCAAATGGACGGGGATAAACCTTTCAAATCTTTTATCTTATAACCTAATGCACCTCTATGTTTCCTAAGCAAATCAAGCAACTTGGACAATTCAAAATCATTCAAATTCGCATTCACATTCACAGGATAAGATTTCTCATCATCCAAGTAAGCATATTGGAGGGAAGGGGGCAACGGTTTAAGTTCTAAAGAAGTAGAAGATTGAACTTGGGAGGAAGACATACCTTTGAAGATCGCATCTTGAATCTCCATGCACTCCATAATAGGTTCATCAATAATAATTTCCTCGTGCATAAGTGAAGAGTCAAGAAGGTTGATGAAGAAAGTGATGTCGGAGCCATCGGTCTCGAATTGGAAGGACTCCAATAAGCATGCGTCCAAGGGATCGTCGCAAATAGATTCAAGAAGGTGGGATTCCTCAACATACTCATCGACGAGAATCTCCATCATATCAATAGCGTAGCATGAGTCCCCATAAGAAGGACCTTTCAATGACCCCTTAAGTTGAAAAATAATACTTTCATTCCCGACATTCAATGACATACTTTCATTCTTCACATCAATAATTGCTCTCACCGTAGCAAGGAACGGCCTTCCCAAAATAATGGGGATGTTGTTATCCTCCTCCATCTCCAAGATAACAAAATCACAAGGGATCAAGAATCGCCCTACTTGAACCGGGATGTCCTCCAAAATCCCCAAAGGTCTTCGTATGGAACGGTCGGCCAATTGAAGGTTGATTGTGGTAGGAGCTGGATCATCAAGGTGCAACTTTTTGCAAATTGTGTAAGGCATGAGGCTTACACTCGCTCCTAGATTGCATAGGGAACGGCCAATTCGCATATCACCAATGGTGCATGGAATAGAAAAACTCTCAGGGTCGTCTAGTTTCTCCGGTGACTTGTTATCGATAATGGCACTACAATCCGCCGTCAAATGAATTGTAGATTTTTCTTGGATCTTCCTCTTGCTTGTAAGAAGCTCCTTCATGTGCATCTTAAAGGATGAGACTTCAGAAATGGCATCAAGAAAAGGGATGTTCACTTGAAGTTTCTTGAGCATCTCAATGAATTTTGAAAATCTTGCATCGGATTTCGGCTTTGCCAACCGCTTGGGAAAAGGGACCGGCAATAGCTTTGGTTTCTCAATGGGTTGGATTGGCTCTTCCTCTACCATCTTCCCTTTCCCTTTTCTTACTCTTTCCATTTCTTCTCTTTCCTTGCTTGATTCTCCCAATTCTTCTTCATATGCTCCCTCACCCAAGACTAGTTCACACTCCCGCTCTTCTTCCAAATCCTCCTCCTCCGTGATATCGACCACGTCACCTTCCTTTTCACCCAAGACATCTTCCACCACCATCCTAGGGCCATCAACCTCCTTACCACTCCTCCACGTAATCGCATTAAGTTGTCCCTTCGGATTCGGTTGGGATTGGCTAGGTAAAGATTGGATGGGTGGAGACTGTTGCGCCATTTGAGCTAATAACAACTCAAGGTTCTTGTAGATTGTAAGCATAGTTTCCTCGAGGTCGAATGGGGTTTTGGTTGGCATAGGAAAGGTTGTTGTTGGGGTAGATGGCTTGAACTTGTTCTGCTTGATACTCCTCACACCTCTTCAATGAATGTGGTCCTCCACAAAAATTGAACACAAAAATTCGGGCTTCTGGAATAATCATTGATACTTCTTGAGCCGCTTTGACTTGCTTTGTGGTCTGTTCTAAAGCCGTCTTTTGCTGCATCTCGAGTACGACATTCATAAGAAATTTGATCGTGGGATTGCTTTCAAGCGAAGGACCATCCCTTGGACCACGGCCTCCTCCCCAATGAGGAGAGTTTTGCTTTAGCTCATGAAGAAATACATTGGCTTCCTCCGCCGTCTTCTTTAGGAACATGCCTCCCGAGGCATGGTCAATAGATTCTCGTAAGGAGCTACTCAATCCATAATAGAAGTGGTGCAGTAGTAACCAATCCTCCAAGTTGTGGTGCGGACATCTTCGTTGAAGACCTTTAAATCTCCCCCATGCTTCGAACAACGATTCATCAGGCTCTTGCTTGAAGCTCATAATTGCTTGCCTTAACCGGCACATCTCATCGTTGGGGAAAAATCGCTGAAGGAAGTCCCGGCTAAGGGCTTCCCAAGTAGAATATGTTCCGGCCGGACATGTGTTGAGCCGTAGTAGTGCCTTCCCCTTCAAGGTGAGGGGGAAAAATTTTAACTTCATGTACTCGGCGGAGACGCCATTCATTTGCACAAAGCCAATACGCTGCTCAAATTTGTTAATGTGGTCTATAGGATTTTCATGCTCCCCTCCGTGATACGGAGCATTCTCGAAGATGTCCAACAAATACGGCTTGAACTCGAACGTGGCGTTCGATGGTAATGCAGGTAGAATGATAGGATCGCCTCCCGTACCCGATGATGGAAGGGAATATAATGCTAGGGTACAGGGTGGAATTTTCTCTCCAGCCATTGGAATTTGAACCGTTTGTCGCTCCCTTCGCTGTCATTCTCATCTCGAGTTGGCGTTTGCTTGACGGATAATGCTCTCCGGGTTTGGATTTGGTGGAGTTATCGGAGTTTGGCCTCGCCGAGATCGAGTACGCATGCACAAAAATAACAAACAAAAGAAGTCAGATTTCCAATATCAAAGAATAACAAAATCTCTAGCAGGTGAAATGATCCTAAACAAACACACGTAGAGTAAGGTAAAAACTAGAAGGGGCGCTTGCTCCCCGGCAATGGCACCATTTTGTTGCACCAGCGGTTAGTGGACCTCGGTACTATCGTTCTTCCTCAGGGAGCTAGGGGCCTTCATAGCGATTACTTAACTCTAGGTAGGGTTTAGGATTAAGAAAAAGGCGATGGACTTTTAAGATAAAAACAGCATAAAAGCACTAAGTTCGGTCAAAAGGTAAACCAATGGGTGTCAGGATCGGGATTCCCAAGATTGGTGTAAAAATTGCCCATTTAGCACAGTTTTGAGTAAAACCTTCGGAACTACAAAAAGTAAACAAAACGCATTAAAAGTTATTAAAAAGAGCTACCAGACAAGTCAAAAGCCTAAGGATTTAGGCGGTATTTAGACGCGAAAACGGGTCTAAACACAACGGCCCATAATGCGGGGTTTACCCTCCCAACACTGTCTTTTCCATACACACCTCCGTCGAGAATTCGATATAGGAGGAGCTTAAGGGGTAATAGCATCGTACCGCTAATACCGGTCCCGTGTAGGTTGTCTAGCTTTATGGTGGTTTGATGTCGTTCAGCCGACTCGCCCCACTTAATCCGATTATTTAGCTTTGGTTTCTTTTTCTTTCCTTCTTTTGCTTTTGCTTTTGCTTTTGAGTTTGCTTTTGCTTTTGCTTTTGAGGAAAACAAGCTCGGACACAAATCCCTAAAGTCCCCCAGTTTCAACCAGAACGTGAAAAGAATCGAGGATCTCGCTAGACACTCAATGAAGGAAATCTAAGAAGGTAAGTCATGACAATAACCCGAGACAGGATCAAAAATGCTCAGACCGGTTTCTTTTAATGAAGATTAAGAACGATTTCTCAACTTCGAAAACAAAATCCGAGAAACAAAGCAAAACAAAAACAAAAATTTTTTAAGGGTTTTCACTCCCTTTTTTCTCCTTTTTCACACTAAATTTTTTCAAATTTTAAGTAAAACTAAGAAAAATAGAAGATCTAGGTTTTCTACCTTGAGCATGAAATGTCTCCCCCCCCCCCCCAATACTTAAAGCTTCACAATGTCCTCATTGTGAGGGGGTGTCACAGAAAAAGGTAGAAAAACTACATAAAAACACATATGTACAAATAGCAAACAAATGGTGGCGACCCGAGCCCACATGGCTCCAACAACAAGATATACCTAACACATTCATACTTAGGGGCGCGCCACCAAAAAAGAAAGATCAAGCATGCAACGGATCATAATAATCATCAAGTAAAGAGAAGGGTAGAAAGATATTACCTCAAGCTCTTCTAACATAAATGCTCAAGCCATGATCCGAAGTCTTCAATCAATAGAAATATGATATTAAGGGAAATAGACGACTTATATTTGACAATAGTGCATGCAAGATTGAAAAAACTTGTAACGCCCCGGCCCCTCCTGGGCCGCGAACATTACCATAACTGCTTTAAGGATCGCTGACTGGCCCCAGAATTCACCACGAGTCTTTCCAGCGTGCTTCATCCTCGCTCACACGCTGCCTGAGAAAACTTCCCAGGAGGTCACCCATCCTTTGACTACTCCCAGCCAAGCATGCTTAATTGAGGAGTTCCCAACGGATGAGCTACCATAAAAGAAGGTGCACCTTGGTGATATAAGTAGTCATTTCAATCCTTTTAAGCCACACTTTTTAACCACATACCAGGGGTATTAAAGTCACCCCCACTTAAGCACACAACGTCCTCGTTGTGCAACAATCAAATCCAGAATCTTTGCCCCACTAGGTGATTGCCCATGGCTCTCCCATCCACTGGCGCAGCTCACGGTCGCGGGTCGGCTCTGATACCATCTGTAACGCCCCGACCCCTCCTGGGCCGCAAACATTACCGATAACTGCTTTAAGGATCGCTGACTGGCCCCACAAATCACCACGAGTCTTTCCAACGTGCTTCGTCCTCGCTCACACGCTGCTTGAGAAAACTTCCCAGGAGGTCACCCATCCTTTGACTACTCCCAGCCAAGCACGCTTAACTGAGGAGTTCCCAATGGATGAGCTACCATAAAAGAAGGTGCACCTTGGTGATATAAGTAGTCATTTCAATCCTTTTAAGCCACACTTTAACCACATACCGGGGTATTACAAAACTAAGCACTAAAGAGCTAAGAAGAAAAACTACGAACAATATATACATTGCTAATGATATACCTTATCCCCGAATCTCACTCGTTGAGGCGGGAAATAAGGGTGAAGTACATGCCACACAAACTATACCATCTCAACCAAACAAACCCAACCAGATGCAAAGGACAAACATCACCAAAAACAAGCCAACTTCCTTGGAGCTATCCATTGTACAAGCCAAAAACCTAGGCACCAAAATGCCAAACCCCACAGATTCTTGCTTTCCAACTAAATCCCCGACAAAGCACCCCCCACACTTATGCTACATGCAATAAAACATGTAAAAACAATGAAAAATATCAAGTGGGGGCGGGGACGCTAACAAACAATCTCAGCAGTCGGGTCCTCCCAAAGGAGGAATGGGTTGGTACTGAAGTTGCAATTGAATGTTATCAAGGATCTTTTGTTGCACCTGCAAAAGCTCTTGTAAACTTCCGAGCAAACTTTTTTGGTTTTGAATTAATGCTTGCTGCTCTCGGAACTCGGTATGTAACTCCTCGAGTTGAGCACTAATTTGCCCTAACGATGTACTTCTGGCTTGACTTGTACTCGCGTCCTCTCCGTGTTCTTGCTCCTCTTCTTCTTCGTCTTCGGATTCTTCTTCACCTTCCTCATCGGGTTCGAAAGGACCACCCATCACACGACGGCCTCCATGCCTTTGCCCACACGACCAATTTCGCCGATCGGTGATATCTAACCATTCTTCAGCGTGATCTTGATCCAAACGAACCAGGACACTTTGGGAGTCATATCCGTGGCGATAGATTGTTTGTGACTTATGTTTTTCCAAGAACTCCATCTTTCGCAATTGAACACCGTCGATAGGGTCGGGGAAGTACCTTGGAGTCCATTTTGCAAGGTAAGACTCGAAGCCTTGCTTCTTGAGAAAGTGACAGATTATGTGACCCATGCCAATGGTAATGTTGCGAACTTCAAGGCTGATTTCCCGAAGGCAGTGGAGAATCCAGAAGCCGGTGTTGACACGACGACCATTGATTGCATTGAAAATGATGAAGAGATCATCTTTGCGGATGTTTGATTGTCCAGTGTCTCGACCAAAGATGGAACTTGAAATGATTCGATGGAGAAGTCGAACACTTAGGTTGCAAAAATCCCGAGCCTTAGAATTACTTGGGCAGTGAACCTTAGATTGACGATTCCGGGATTTTGGATACCGTCACCGCCAACAAGTGAGAGCCTTCATTGCTTCTTGCTCATCGAAGTTGACAAAGTTTCCATAGTACAACCCGTCCAAAGGAAGACCCAAAGCATTGCAAAGGTTCTAAACCGAACACGTTCTCTCTTCCTTGGCTACCTGATAAGTAAATGTAGCTTTGGATGTTCCATCCTCCTTCACCACCAAAGAACTTAGAAACTCAAGTACCAGTTGATCGATAATCGGGCCACTAATGGTAACAAAAATCTCCCAACCCAAAGTCTTGATGAAGTAATCCATGCTTGGCTTACAATAGATGTCTTTCACCGTTTCCTCATCATAGATATCGGGAGCACAAATTTTCCATTCCTTAAACCTCATAAACCTTTGTTTGTGCATTTCGTCACTAAAAGTGACCTTCACCTTTGGATCACATTGAATGAGAGAAGCAGGTTGTGCCTTGTATCGATTCTTATCGGGTTCCGACGACTCAGGTGGTGGAGGGGTTGGTTCTTTTTCGGTTCGGGCTCGCTTAGGTCGACCCATTAGAACAAATAGAGAGTGGAGAGTAATAACAACACTAGACTCACACAAAACCCTATGTTCCAATCAAGAACATTCACCAAGAAGCACCCAAAATCAGCAATTAACGAAATTAACACACCAAGATGCAAGAATTGCCTGAAGGAAGAACTTAGGGATGTTGCTTTGCCAATTTTGAACCCAAAAGAAGAACACCACCCAAAAATTGCACTTGAAAAGCTTCAAAAATGGTGAGAAATGGTGGGAGTGGCGCGAGTAGGGTAAGAAATCGCAAGTTTAGAGAGTGGGGAAGGAAGATTTGTGAGAGGTTGAGGGGTTAGAGTTTGAGTATTAGGGTTTTGAGAGGGAGAGAATGTCGTTTGAGAGTATGAGAAGAAGAAGAAATGAGTGAAAATGAGAGAGAAATGAATTAAAGGCCCGTCAGAATCGCAGCTCTTCGACGGACCGCAGGTACCGTGTATCAGACCGTAGGTACGGTCTCTTGCTGGAGTGCGGCGCTAGAGACCGTAGGTGCGGTCTTTCCCTGGAGCAAAAACTCGAAAAATCGGCACAGCACGACCGTAGGCGCGGTATGGGTAGACCGTAGGTACGGTCTCCCTCTGTCGATGTTGCCTGGGAGATGTCGCGTGCGCTACACCATGGGTGTCGGGCGCGACTTGCTTGAGTGCATCGATATTTTTGCTCAGTCCACGCATGCGTAGCAGGTGCTACCTAGCTTTCGCTCGGCACCTATAAAACTCAAAATTCTTTGCAAATAAAATTAAGTCCTAGGATCTCTACTCCTCTCATTATCAAATTTTCTTTTCTTCACACTCATAATCATTCAAAAACATCTCTCAACACTCAAAAACCACAATGAATCACTCTCTTCATAAATTTTTCTTCTCTCTCTCGATTTTTTTGTTTATTTTCTCAATTTTTTTTATTTTCTCTCTTTTTCTTTTTTTTTTTTCTTTCTAAAACATAACAAAATATTAGGGTGAAAAGAAATAAAAAGTGCAGGAAATAAATGAAAGCACTAAAGAAAAAGGAAGTAATTCATACCTCCTCCCGTTGCTTGTTTTAGGTCCTAGCTCGACCCAATCCTTCTTTCAATTATCAAAGTCAGCGAGGAACACCACAACCATCCCCGCATATTCCTCTCCCATAATGTAGGGTTTGATCTTTGATGAATTGAATTTGAAACATTCTCCCTTGGTGTTCTTAAGTTCAACAACCCCAGCGGGAAGGATCTTCACAATCTCAAATGGTCCCGACCACCTCGATCTCAACTTCCCGGAGAATAGTTTGAGCCTTGAATTGAAGATGAGAACTCTATCACCAACCTCATAAACACGATGGTTTAATCTCTTGTCATGCCATGATTTGGTTCGCTCCTTGTAAATTCTGTTTTTTTCATAGGTGTGCCACCTTAATTCCTCAA
Organism: Portulaca oleracea; assembly: GCA_029582165.1. Lineage (NCBI taxonomy): Eukaryota > Viridiplantae > Streptophyta > Magnoliopsida > Caryophyllales > Portulacaceae > Portulaca > Portulaca oleracea. The sequence goes on along the minus strand of CM055869.1, from coordinate 32,306,382 downwards.
GTTCCTCCAATTGGAACATTCGATTCGCCCCGGCCTCCTTGAGATCGTAATTCATCTTTTTTATAGCCCACATCGTCTTGTGTTCAAGTTCTACGGGAAAATGGCATGTTTTCCCGTAGACAAGGCGGTATGGAGTAGTTCCTATTGGCGTTTTGAAGGCGGTGCGATAAGCCCATAAGACATCGTCTAGCTTATCCGCCCAATCTCTTCGTGAGGAACTAACTGTCTTCTCCAAAACTTCCTTAATAGCACGATTCGAAATCTCTACTTGGCCTTGGGTTTGAGGGTGATAGGGGAGTCCTCTCTTGTGAGTTATACCATATTTAGACAAAAGAGACTCGAACCTTTTCTCTATGAAATGAGATCCATTGTCACTAATAATGACCCTCGAAATACCAAATCTTGGAAAAATAATATTCTTCAAAAATCTTGACACAAATTTCCCATCACATCTCACACATGGAATAGCTTCAACCCACTTCGACACATAGTCAACCGCCACTGAAATATATTAATGGCCTCTTGAGGACGGAAATGGACCAATAAAATCCAACCCCCACACATCAAAAACCTCCACCTCGAGAATGAAATTCAGTGGTGTCTCATTTTTCCGGGAAATGTTTCTGGACCTTTAACATTTGTCGCACGACTTGACGTGAAGATAAGCATCTCGAAAGAGGGTCGGCCACCAATAACCGGCTTGTAGAACTCTAGCGGCCGTCTTTTGAGATCCACCATGACCTCCAACCGGGAACTCATGGCAATGTGTCAATACGGACTTCACTTCACTCTCGGGTAAGCATCTTCTATACATTCCGTCATTACACAATCGGAACAAGAATGGATCGTCCCAAAAGAAATGCTTTACATCATGAAATAACTTTTTCTTTTGGTGATGGGTCAAATTTTGAGGAACCACCTCGTTAGACAAATAGTTGATGATATCGACGTACCATGGGTGAGAAGGCTTGACGGACATAAGGTGTTCATCCGGGAAAGAGTCCTCGATGGGTTGAGTATCCTCTAAATCAACTAGGATTCTCGATAAGTGGTCGGCCACCACATTCTTGGTTTCGGCCTTATCACGAATCTCCAAGTCGAATTCTTGCATAAGTAAAATCCAACGAATGAGTCTTGGTTTTGTTTCTTTCTTCCCCATTAAGAACTTGATCGCAGCATGGTCCGGGTATACAACAACCTTGGAAAACATGAGGTAGTGCCGAAATTTATTTAGAGCAAAGATGATAGCCAAGAGCTCCTTCTCCGTAGTTGTATAATTTTTTTTGCACACTATTGAGTGTATGGCTTGCATAGTAAATGACTCGCGGCTTCCTCTCTTTAGTTTGAGTCAAACATGCTCCGATTGCGAAGTCACTCGCATCGGCCACGATTTCGAAAGGTAAGGTCCAATCCGGGGGTTGGACTACTGGCGCTGATATTAATGCTTGTTTTAACCTGTAAAAGGACTCAAGACATTCATCAATAAAGGAGAATGGGGCATCTTTGCACAAGAGATCGGTCAAAGGACGGTCGATTTTCAAAAAATCCTTGACGAACTGGCGGTAAAAGCCGGCATGGCCAAGGAAACTACGCACCCCTTTAACAGAAACCGGGGGTGTTAGGCGCTCTATCACTTCAACTTTTGCCTTGTCAACCTCGATGCCCCTCGAAGAAATCAAATGCCCCAAAACAATACCTTCTTCTACCATGAAATGGCATTTTTCCCAGTTCAAAACCAAATCAACTTCCTCACAACGAATAAGAACTTTCTCTAAATTATCCAAACAATCATCAAAGGTATTACCATGAACAGAAAAGTCATCCATAAAGACTTCCATACATTGTTCAATGAAATCACTAAAAATGGTCATCATGCATCGTTGAAATGTTTCGGGTGCATTGCACAAACCAAATGGCATACGTCTATAAGCAATTGTACCGTATGGACAAGTAAAAGTAGTCTTTTCTTGATGCGCGGGATGGATTGGAATTTGAAAAAAACCTGAGTACCCATCTAAAAAACAGAAATATGAATGACCCGCCAACCTTTCTAACATTTGGTCTATGAAGGGGAGAGGGAAATGGTCTTTCTTGGTCACTTTGTTCAATTGGCGATAGTCAATGCGCATCCGCCACCCCGTGACGGTTCGGGTACTAACTAGCTCATTATTTTCATTCTCAATAACTGTCATCCCACCCTTCTTAGGCACACATTGAACCGGGCTTACCCATTCGTTATTTACGATGGGGAAGATGATCCCAGCGGCTAAGAGCTTGACCACTTCTTTCTTTACCACTTCTTGCATATTAGGGTTCAACCTACGTTGTGGTTGCCTAGTTGGTTTTGCATCCTCTAACAAATCAATGGAATGCATGCATATAGATGGGGAAATTAATTCCCTTCAAATCCTCAATTTTATAACCTAATGCACCCTATGCTTTCTCAACAAATCAAACAACTTAGACAAATCAGATTCATGCAATTTAGCATTCACAATAACAGGGAAAGACTTTTCATCATCTAAGAAAGTATATTGTAAGGAAGGGGGTAAAGGTTTAAGCTATAAAGAAGGGGTAGAGGATTTAGCTTGGGAAGAAGACATACCCTTGAAGATAACTTCTTGAATTTCCATACACTCAATATGAGCCTCATCAATAGTAATCTCCTCATGCGTTGGTGATGAATCAAGAAGGTTGGTAAGAAACATGATGTCGGTGTCGTCGGTCGCAAATTGGAAGGATTCTAGGAGACATGCTCCTAAAGGATCATCACATGTGGACTCAAGTAAATGAGATTCTTCAACATATTCGTCGAGTAGCACCTCCATTACATCGATAGCATAACACGAATCCCCATACGAAGGATTTTTCAAAGATCCCTCGAGGTTGAAAATGATACTCTCATCACCGACATTCAATGACATACTACCCTGTTTCACATCTATCATCGCTCCGGCCGTAGCAAGAAACGACCTTCCCAAGATAATAGGAATGTTAGAATCTTCATCCATCTCTAGGATTACGAAATCACAAGGTATCAAAAATATGCCCACTTGGACCGAAATATCCTCCAATATACTCAAGGGTCTACGCACGAAACGATCGGCCAATTGAAGATTGATTGTTGTGGGAGTTAAATCGTCAAGATTCAACTTCTTGCATATAGAATAGAGCATAACGCTCACGCTAGCCCCTAAATCACAAAGAGCACAACCAATCCTCATGTCACCAATAGTGCAAGGAATAAAAAAAACTCCCGAGGTCAGCGTGTTTCTCAAGGGTTTTGTTGTCAATAACTGCACTACAATCCGCCGTCAAGTGGATAGTAGACTTCTCTTGGATTCTCCGCTTGCTAGTGAGAAGTTCCTTCAAATGCTTCTTAAAGGATGGAACCTCGGAAATAGCATCTAGGAATGGGATATTCACTTGAAGTCTCTTGAGCGTCTCTATGAATTTTGAAAATTTAGCATCCGGCTGTGGCTTGGCTATCCGCTCGGGAAAAGGAACCGGCGGTAATTTTGGCTTCTCGATGACTTGAATTGGTTCTTCTTCTATCATCACTCCCTTCCCTTTTCTTAATCTCTCCATCTCTTCTCTTTCTTTCTTAATCAACTCTTTCTCAATATTAGATTCTCCTTGCTCCTCCTCACAAACTTCCTCATTTCTTTCCACAAAAACAAACTCACTCTCTTTTTTTTCTACCAAATCCTCTTCATCCGTGACATCTACCACATCACCTTCTTTTTCTCTCAAAACACCCTCCTCCACCATTTTAGGACCTTCAATCTCCCTTCCACTCCTCAAGGTGATTGCATTAAGTTGCCCCTTAGGGTTGGGTTCAGGTTGGCTAGGAAGGGATTGGATAGGTTTGGCTTGTTGTGCCATTTGAGCTAGTTGTAACTCAAGATTCTTAATACGGGCTTGGTCTCTATCTTGAGTCAATGAGATCTTTTGCAATATTTACTCAATAGAAAATTCTTGTGGTGGTGGTTTGGACGTTTAGGATGATTGACCTTGGTGAGGGTTTTGTTGGTATGGACGACGGTTTTAGTTTTGGAATCCGGGAGGTGGGTTTTGGTTTTGTGGGACTTGTTGGTTATAGGCATAGTTTCCACGAGGACGAACTGGATTTTGAGTAGAATAGGAAAGGTTATTATTAGGATAAATTGCTTGAACTTGCTCGGATTGGCATTCTCCACATTGTTGTAAAGGATGTGGTCCTCCACAATAATCACACACAACAACTCTAACATCCGGAATAAGCATTGGTATCTCTTGAGCTGCTTTAACTTGCCTTGTGGTCTCCTCTAAGGCCTTCTTTTGTTGCATCTCCAATACGACATTCATAAGAAATTTGTTTGTAGGGTTGTTCTCCAAAGAAGCACCTCCATCTCTTGAACCACGGCCTCCTCCCCAATGTGGAGAGTATTGAGATAACTCATGAAGAAATACATTCGCTTCTTCCGTCGTCTTCTTGAGGAACATGCCACTGGAGGCATGATCGATAGACTCTAGCAGAGAACTACATAATCCTAAGTAGAAATGATGTAAAAGTAGCCAATCTTCCAGATTGTGGTGAGGACATCTCTGTTGGAGGCCTTTGAACCTCCCCCATGCTTCGAAAAAGGGTTTCACCGGATTCTTGTTGAAAACTCATAATGTCTTGCCTCAATCGACATGTCTCATCATTGGGAAAAAACCTTTGAAGAAAATCACGACTAAGGGCGTCCCATGAAGAATAAGTACCCGGTGGACAAGTGTTGAGCCACAATAATGCCTTCCCCTTCAAGGTGAGAGGGAAGAACTTCAACTTCATATATTCAACGAAGACTCCATTCATATATTCAACGAACCTATTGATGTGATCGATGGGATTCTCATGTTCACCTCCATGGTATGGAGCGTTCTCGAATATCTCAAGCAAATATGGCTTAAACTCGAATGATGCGTTTGGTGGTAACGCAGGTAATACAATGGGGTCGCCTCCCGTACCTGATGATGGTAATGAATACGAGGCTAAGGTACGGGGTGGATTCGGATCTCCATTTGCCATTCGAATTTCGATCCTCTCTTGCTCCCTTTGTTGCCTTTCTCGTCTCGAACTAGCGTTTGCTTGTCCTATAATACTTTCCGGGTTCGGAATCGGTGGAGTTTAGGCATTCGGCATCGTCGAGATCGAGTCTTCATACACAAAAGAACAATAGAAGAATCAAATTCTTAACAACTAAGGATACCAAATCTCTAGCAAAGAGAATGATCTTGTTCCCCGGCAACGGCGCCATTTTGTGCGCTTGTTCCCCGGCAACGGCGCCATTTTGTGTAACGTGGTTTTTGTACCCCAGTTTTATATCGTTCTTCTCGAGGAGCTAGGGGCCTTGGCTAGGGAGACTTGACTCTAAGTGAGGTTTAAGATCATAAGATAACAAGAGGATTTTTGGTGATAAACAGCGGTAACGAAACACAAACACAACTATGTCCGGTCAATATGGGAAAAATGGGTGTCGGGAGATTTTGGGATACAAATGGTAATAAAAACGAGGGTTTCACAATTAGCAAATAACAAAATAGAATAATCAAGTGACAATCCCATTAGAATAAACCCACCGGATTTCCTTTTTCAAGGATAATCCGGATTAACTTCCTACAAGCCCACCACGGACCCGGAGGGTTAAAGGAACGGGACTCTCTAGTTAATCTCCTTCCACTTTCGTGGATGAGTATTAACTATCCCATTTCCTATCTTCCAACACAAGTGTTGGACATATTCGAGAGCTCTCGATCTCGAATACATCCCACTTGGGGGAACAATAGGTATGGGAAATTGACTCTACTACAAATTATCTCCTAAACTTGCTAACCCAAGCCAAATCAACCACTCACATCCTTAATTTCTCCCTAACCCAAAAAGGGTTCTAGCCTCTGATCATCTTAATTAACATTCTAACAACATAAACATATCCAAAATTCATAATTAAAACAAAGAACCTAAGAATCCAAAGCAATAACCAAATGACAATAAACACTAAACAATCCAATAACAAAAACAGAGATTGAAATGTAAATAGAAAAATTAAAGAGAGTAGGGATTAAGAAATGCTCATTAGATAATGACAACGTAGGGATGATCACGTGTAGATAAGAATCCAAGCTCCAAAATAAAGAGAAATCTTCAGAACTTCAGTAATACTCCAATGAAATCCAGTGCAAAAGCAATAAACCAACTCTAATTACTTACTAATTACTAAGAAAACACTCTAATCTCACTCTAATTGATAGCTAAGATGCTGATAATTCAATGGTAATTGCCTCCCCCTCTTCTAATCGTCTAAGGAGGTATTTATACAAGCCAAAGAAGTTAATCAAAACACAGCATTTTAAACAACAGCTTCGCGTGAACTGCAGGAGACCGTAGGTACGGTCCTTTGAAGCATCCTGGGCGATTCTTCTCCTCTTCGCTCGACCGCAGGTGCGATCTCCTCTGACCGTAGGTGCGGTCTGCTTCGGGAACAATCCTTTTATGCAGGGCGTAGTGACCACCGTAGGTGCGGTCCCTAGAGACCGTAGGTACGGTCTGCTTCAGGCAAGCTGATTGTTGGGCGTAGCGCCCGCTACGAGAAGGGTGGCGGGGGCTACCAACTTTGACGCTTGCAAATGCTTTGAAGGAGAGATAGGTAACACCCGCTACGTTCACGTAACGGGTGTTACCTATTCAAAATTCATCAAACTCCAACTTTGCGATGCTCAACATGTCCCGCCTTGCTTCACTCCTCGCCTTTGACTCAGCTTTGGCCCGGGGAATCTCGGGATTCCCAAAATTGCTACAAAATAGCCCCTTTTTGCTACATTTTGAGTAAAAACTCCAAAATCTACAAAATAACCAAAAACATAGTAAAAGTCATGAAATTAAGCATGAAATGAGTCAAAAGCCTAAGAATTAAGGCGTTATTTAGACACAAAATTGAGTCTAAACACTTTTAAATAAGCTCCCAACGTCCATGGTGTGAACAGCTGACTTCGTGTACATCACATTCACTCCCTCACAGTCCAAGAATACATGAACCAAGCTTGAGTCATATCTCTCCTTTCCCAAGTTCGGTCATCCTTAAGCTTTTTCACACCCATATTCATTCACCACGAGCTGCCGTCCACTCCAAAACACTCCCCCTTGCTGCCTTGCAAACTGTGCTGTTGACTGCCGAGGACCACGTGATTGATATGTGATGTATGTTCATGTATCTCAAGCTCCTCCTAAATCCTATAAATACCCCCTCTTTCCATAGCCAAACTCACTCAATCGTTCACTCATCCTTCCCCTCCTACACTCTCATTCATCCATTCTCTCATCACTCTCTAATCTCTATTCTAGTATCACCATTCTACCAACACTCCTATAATCTTTTCACCACTTTATTACCTCCATAATCTCCTATCCTATCCTACTTTAAGCCTCTAAACCCTCATCCTATCCATTCTTACATAAACACCACAAAAGTCTAGCCTTACACCACCCAAAGCATCCCAAAATCCATAAAAAAGCTATTCTTCCTACACCTTTTTCTATCATCTTTTCACCATATTCTAACCATCCTAATCTCCATTCCTCCATCTTCTTCAATCCTCTAATCCATACTCTTATCCTATTATTCCTTATCCCTACATAAATCCCCCATAAAACCTCCCAAATACATCACAAAACTATCCTAAAAACCCACAAAAAGAGTTCCTTTTTCCTACCTTTTCCTATCCTTCTCCATCACTTCCCTACCATCATAATCTCCATTTCTCCACTCCTTTAAGCCCCTTTATCCCTACTCTCATCTTACCTTTCATTATCCCTTCATAAACTTCATAAAACTCCACAAAACGCCTAACTTTTCTACTATCCAAAACACAACAAAAAGAGCCTTTTCCTACCCTTTTCTCACCCCTTTTTCCACATTCATTTCCATCCACTTTTGGCATTATTTTGGCATCTTCAAGAGGGTGATTTGAGGCATTCAAAGGAGCTACAATAAAAGCTAGGAAGGCTTCCCCCAATAAAGTCACAATGTAAGCTTTAAAGTGTTCTTTCTTTAATTCATGTAAATAAGAGTGTATTTGTATCTTTTACTCTTGTAAATTTATGTTGCATGATTCAATGAAGTAATTCTATAAAGTTCTTATTTTTTTCCCTTCCAAATGTTATCAAAAGCACATCTTTAAACTTTTAGTATAGTCTTTCCTTTTGTGAGAGGCAGACTCTTTAAAGTCTTTACTTTTCGAGTTCGTAGCCTTACCCCCGAATCCATTCTTGGGTTTCGCAGGCGGAGTCTTTCTTTATTTTATCTTTAGTTTTTCTTGGCTTTTCTCTTTAAAAAGTTGGGTGGCGATTCCCATTTTGAACCAAAACACATCGAGGATTGCATAAACTATGGTTAACATGGTTTTACAATGTATCAATGCAACTTTATGGTTTCTTTCTTATATTTCTAAATAATGTTTGCATCCATCGTTTTCTTCCGAGCCTAACATTTGAATGAGCAATTTGGGTTAAATTTAGAAGAGCTTGGCACAAGTGGATGTTCACTCTTAAAGGTTTAATTCAATGACTCATAAGATGCATAAGTAAAGGGAAAGTGATTTTACAAAATATTATTCATGAAATGTAAGGTTGATCTCCTTAAAGAGTTTTCAAAGGTTAAACCCCAACACAAATCACCGAATCACACCCCAATCCAACGTGGACGTTCGGAATCCCGAACGGCGAGGAAAAATGTTCACACCTTGTCCCTTTTTATTTGTCAAATTTACAATTTGAATAATTAAAATACCCATATTATCCATATTAATGATGCTTTAGAAATCTAAATATTACTTAAGATGTGAAAAGTCATTGTTAAGTGAAAGGGGTATACTTGTCAAAGTGCAATTTTTTTACTCAATTTTCTAGAGACATTGGACTTATAAAATTAGTTACCTTGACACTCAATAAGGGACGGAGGTAGTAATTGTTTTCTTGGTTGTCAGGGAAGTAGATGAAGCTTTGAGACCCGACATCTATGCTTTGGTTGATGTGTGCTCACCTGAGGAGCGTCAATATCCACATGCAGTGTTTGGAGGTAACCAAATTTGTTTAGAAAGCACCAAGATGAACCAACCAAGTCAGTGCTTGATGGTCAATGGTAGTGTTTAGGCTTATGTAGGGGTGTGCATAGTCCAGTCCAGACTAGAAAAATCCCGTGACCCAGACCGGCCTGGACATGGCCCGTACCAACCCGGTTATGCTCGGTTCGGTCTCCGGCCCATAATATTTATAATTTCGGGTTTCCGAGTCAGTCCTGGTCCAAACCCTAAAAAATCAAATTGGACCGGTTAACCGGGTTTATACTTTTCGACATATACGTAAATTAATTAAAATCAAATCAAATACATATTTTGTCCATAAATATAATTATTTTTTTATATTTTTGAAGTTATACACTCACTATATTTAAGAGTAATTATTATTGCCTAGTTGTCTTTGAATCAACTCATAAGATCCATTCAAAAACAAAAATTTTCTAATTATGGGTAAAGTGATATTATTACTGTTAGTTTTCCAATTTTCAACTTATGTATATGTCATTCCTAATAAAGGTCGCTAATAAAATGCGTTAGTTTCATAAGTTGAAGTTTAATCAAATTAATCTTCAACACAAATTTCCTAATTAATTTTCAACACAAATTTCTTAATTGAGGCGGTCGTCAACAAAAATTTTTTTAAAAAAAATAGTCTATTACTATTAATTTGTTACTAATGCATTATGAAATTTCTAGTAGTAAACTAATTATACAAATTAGTACTATAGAGTATAATTAAACACTAATTTCTTAATCAAGGTGGCAGCTACGGGCTAGTTAAAAATTCGACTATTGTAACAAAAGTTATTTTGACACATAAAGAATGTGATCCAATCAGTCCGGGTCGGGTCGACCATCCATTTTCTCGGCCCGATCGGGTCTAGGGTAAATACGGTCCGGTCTTGGTCTATTATTTAGTGAAAATTTGATCTTCGGGATGAGCTAATTCGCTTCGGTCCAGGTTTGGACCAGTGCACACCCCTACGCTTATGTGTGTGATGCCCTATATGCCTTGCCCTTCAGTGATTTCGGGAGCATGTTCTTGTAAACATGAGCAAAGGCCAACAATTTAGTGATTATGTGATCTTGCCTAATAGTGACAGCTAATACGGTCCAAAACGCATTATAAATGGCTTAATAAATTGTCATCTAATTCCTGTTGTGTGGTAATTGATAAACACCTTTAAAAATCCATGAACAAGTTGAAACATCCTCAACTAAGTTTAGGCATAACATTATGAACATGTTCCACTCTTTACCCCATCCGTAGGGCATTGTTTGTTCGTAAAAAGCCTCGCGTTTCTTTGATGACACTGCCAGTATTTGACAATTTCTCCCTCCAACCACCTTATAAAACGCGCTCGCTGACTTTTGGTACTTACAATTTTGTGGCACTTGGTGTACATGGATGGATGTGCATTGCACCTGGAAACAAATCTGACCTATTGATGTTTGAAACTTCGAAGAGTATAGTTCATCAAGGGCTCATAATTGGCTCGAGTTTTGTTTTTTTCATTCTTTTATTTTGGGGGGGGGGGGATGAGCAATTAGTAAGAAATTTTGTTTCCTGGTTTAGAAACATAAGAAGCAATTTTTTTTACTAGTCAGAATCGGAGCACTTGTAGTTTTGTAATAGTATGTATCATCCATGAGGTCAGGTTGCTTACTAATGAAAAGTTGTCAAAGGTAGATGATATCACCACCTTCTCTCTTCATTTTTTTAAAAAATTTTACATTGGTATATGTCAATGATTTTGTTGAAATTTTTGAGAGGAGTGTAGCAGAAGTGTATTGGGTCAATGTTTGTAAAGAAAACATGACATTTGGATTTGGAAGTGGAGAATGTTACAAGGGAGAAATTGGATACATGGTGGTGGTGGGAGGAACTTATTAATTCAACACCTCAAGAACATGTCCCAAATGCCTATTTATATGTGTAGTAAGAAGGTGCTAGAATCTTTAGCCTCCTTACTAATTTGTAAATATCCATATTCTAGATTTTTCTTTCATCATCTCTTAATATATTTAGAACATTCCATGATAATTTTTTCACATAATATCCTAGATTTTCTTATAGATCTTTCTAGACATTCTTTTCATAATTTTTCTAGATTAATATTTCCAACACTCCCCCTTAATCTAGAAAAATCTTATTCATATCTTTTCTAAAATATGATGTCGGCTCCCCCTCATTTTGATATCCTTGATCTCTTGATAATGATGTGTGCATCATTTTTCTCCTTGCATTTTTCCTCAGAACTCTACTTCTGCCTGTTGGTTGAATGTGCTTTAAAGTTCGTCGATTGTATCTCAACGATTTATGTCTTGACTCTTGAGATCCGCTTATTGTATTGAGCTTCTTGCAATGGTCTTGTTGCAGATTGCCTCACTGCTTGAAATTTCTCCTTCATGCTTCTCCTCCATTGCTTCTTGTGTCTAACATCTTTCCTTGAACTCTCCACTACTTGAATTCATTCACTCTTCTCAAATATTTGACCGTACGTATGCTTGTTGGATTTTGTTGATTTGTTATGTTTGGGATACTTTGTCCCAATTGGGGGAAGTTGGCCATATGTTGGCATCCTCCCCATCTCATGAATTGGGTTGGCTTTCTTAGTTGGCCACCCAGGAATTTTTGATTAGGTTAGACTTTTAGCTAACCTTGCTTGGTTAAAGAAGGTGTTCATGCTTTCTAGCAATGAACAATTTTTTTTTGTGGCATCTTAGCCATGCTTGGTAGAATGTACGGGAAGAGTAGTTGATCAATGCCCTTGGCCTTGAATGTGGAGAAAGATGTTAAAACAATAAAAATAGGGAAATTGGATTCAAATAATGTAACGACCCGGCCCCTCCCGGGCCGCAGACATTAACCATAACTGCTTCAAGGATTGCTGGCTGGCCCCACAAATCACCACGAGTCTTTCCAGCATGCTTCGTCCTCGCTCACACGCTGTCTGGGAAAAACTTCCCAGGAGGTCACCCATCCTTTGACTACTCCCAGCCAAGCATGCTTAATTAAGGAGTTTCCAACGGATGAGCTACCATAAAAAAAGGTGCACCTTGGTGATATGAGTAGTCATTTCAATCCTTTTAAGCCACACTTTAACCACATATCCGGGGTGTTACAATCACCCCCACTTAAGCGCACAACGTCCTCGTTGTGCCACAATCTAATCTAGAATCTTTGCCCCGCTAGGTGATCGCCATGGCTCTCGCCCAATGGCGCGCACGGCCGCGGTCGGCTCTGATACATCAGACGCCGGCTCTCGGCCGCGGACATTAATAATCGCTTCAAGGATCGCTGATCGCCCCATATATCACAACAAGTCTTTCCAGTGCTTCATCGCTTCATCCTCGCACGCTGGGAAAACTTCCCAGGAGGTCACCCATCCTTTGACTACTCCCAGCCAAGCACGCTTAACTAAGGAGTTTCCAACGGATAAGCTACCATAAAAGAAGGTGCACCTTGGTGATATGAGTAGTCATTCAATCCTTTTAAGCCACACTTTAACCACATATCCGGGGTGTTACAAATAATACGAACTTTTGGCCATATAAGACTTAATAATAAGAACTTTGACCTCTTGTTGCCCCCAGTAACACGCCACCGAGTTACCTTTTTCTTGACTCGTCGGGGAAATGATCTGGCGGTGGCGGCACGTGCCCCTTGTTGTTTAACATTGCCAGGTCAGCCATTGACTTAAAAAATTGTCACGTTAGCCTGTGTTTACCCTCCAGACATTTCCCACTTCATTTGTACGTTAGGTTTTTTTTAATTTTTTGTTTTGAAAAAAGTCCCCTCAACTTCTGCTGAAAGTTCTTCTATCATCTTCATCTTCTATTCTCTCTCTAAACTACGACAAACGATTCTGGGTTTGGGAAAGGGTTTTGTGAAAATTTGCTTGCAAATCTACAACAATCGGTTGCAGGAGTGACGTGCGTGGTCATTTTCATCTGAGTCGAGATTGTGCAACGGACAATAAAACAGAGGCAGGTTCGCTTTTTCTTCCTTGCAATGATGACTATGTCGACGGATCCCTAGCTTTGATAGGGTAAAAGATTCTCTTTTTCTTTCCAGAATAATTCTATTTTTTACAGATTAGGGTTCCTGTGGAGGGAATCTTGATGGAAAATTTTCCATTTAAAGTTAGGGTTCCTGTTGAATATGTTTTTGGGGGTTTAAAATTGAACAAAATGGTAACAATTGTTCTTGTTTTTTGTCTTATGCAGAACTATGTCTTTTGATGAGGTGGATTTGACAATTTACTACGGGGGTAAGTTTGTGGAGGACCCAGAAGATAGATATGATGGTGACATGGTGAGATATGAGGCTTATAACGTGGATAAACTATGTTATTTGGAGATAGTAAGGCTTGTGAAGGATGAACGCCACACCAATGTTGAGAATGTGTACTATTCCATACCTGTTTTTGATCTGAAGTCATCATTGAGGAGGTGTTTCACACATTTTGAGAGCATTGATATGTTAAGTTGTGCACAAACATATGGGGAGATAACAGTTTATGTTGTGCACACAGTGGATGAGGTTATATTAGATGATGTAGTTGTTGGTTATTTGGGACCCCCCTGGTTACTCCTGGAAAATTAGGGAAGAGATTTAAAAGAGGGGCATCAAGGACTCCCAAAAAAACTTCCTTGCCTAGCAGCCCAAGCCTATGTGGGGGGGAAGAGAGTGAAATCTGTGATTCCCAAATCCCCATTTAGGAGGGTGAAGTCCAAAACCAACACAGCCAAAATGGATGATTTTGTTGTTGAGCAACCCACCACCCAACCATCCACCCAACATTCCCAAGTGGATGACCCTTTCATTGAACCAACCACCCAACAATCCCAAGTCGGTGACCCTTTCACTGAACCATCCAACCAGCCTGACAACATTGTTGAGGACCCTATCATTTAACCTTCCAACCAGCCTGACCATGTTGATGATGACCCTATCATTCAACCATCCTTCCAACATTCCCAAGTTGATGAGCCAGTCATTGAACCCTATACCCATGCTGATGACTATGCTGATGACCATGATTTCAGAGAGAATGTTGAGGAGCCTATGAATGACATTCCAGTTGGTAGAAGGGCTCAATAGAAGGTTGATAAAGGCAAGGAGAAGGTTCTCTTCTATGATGATTCTAGTAGTGACCCTGATGATGAGACTTGGGTGCCGGGAAAAAAGGTTGTTGATGAATCAGATGATGATGATGTCAACATTAAATCAGGTGGTAGGAAGACAAGAAGGAGATTGGATATGGATGGTGAGGATTGGTGTGAGGATGATGATGAATAAAGTGATGATGATGATGTTGAGGGTGAAAACTCAGTAAATGAAGAAGTTGATACCTCATATGATGAATACAGAACTGCTAAGGAGAAGGAGGCTGAGTTTAAGAAGAAAAAGAGTGAGGAGGTGTTCAAAGAAGATGGAAGTGTAGGGATAAACACAATGGAACATCCTGATGACTGTGTAAGTGACTACGATGACTCCGAGGCTGAGATGGAGACAGATGGAGACAGTGGAGAGGATGTCCCAAGGATGCTGAGGAAAAGAACCAAGAGATGCAATATTGATGAGCAACCTGAATTCAAGGATTTTCAGTGGGAAGTTGGTATGACTTTTGGGACAGCAAAAAAATTCAAGGAAGCAGTTGCTAGGTATGGTTTGTATGGAGGTTACAGTGTCAAAATTGGTGTGTCAGACAATAAGGTTGGGAAGTATGGTGTTGTGTGCCAACCTAGCTGCAAGTTCAAGGTCTATGCTTCATGGGATAAGAGGCTGTGGACTTTTGTGGCCAGATCAGCCAACAACTATCATGCTTGCACTAGGAGCATGACAAAGAACTGTCAGTTGAAATCTCCGTGCACAACAAAAAAAAAAAAAAAATTTAGGTATGGGCAACAAATTTAGATTGACTTGAGCAACAAAATAATAGTTATTACATTAGTTTACAATGGGGCAACCAAATAATGTTGTAGGTAAACATTGTGCATGGGGCAACAAAAAAACAAAATGGCAGCCAATGATAATACATTAGGCTTTAATTTCTTTTTTTTGCCACAAATTAAGGCCCATATGTCTAAATTTGGGCCCAAAAAATAATGCACAACAAATAACCAACCTTAAGTAACAAATTGCCCAGCTATTTTATGTATCTTCTCTCTCTCTCTCTCTCTCTCTCTCTCTCTCTCTCTCTCACAGACACACACACACGCACAAATCATAATCGATCGCTGGTGATGATAAATATTCCTTTTGTTGATCTTACCTGAGCATCAATGGTGATCGAAGAGTTAATTCTCAGTCGAACATCAGTGGCGGTCAGTCCAACTCTCAATCCAGGTTTAACAATCAAAATTAGCTCGCATTTGCCCTAACTTCTGTTTTGATGTTCTTATTTTGAGTTCTAAATCATTGTTTTCTAATATTGGAGACCAGAAGCAGTAAGAGGAGGAATTCGGAAGGAAATTGAAGGAATTAGAGTCTGAACTTGCTTCGTCGATTGAATCGAGGCAGAAGTAGGAAAAAAGGTGAGATGCTAACATTTTGCAGCTCAACTGTTTGATGAAATTCCTGTGTGAGATGATTGTTACTCTGTTTTGTTGTTGACGAGGGCTATGGCAGTTGGATTACTTGCAGAATGATAATCTTTTGCTCGAGGACAAGCAGAAGGAGTTGAATGCTACGATACAAGGCCATCTTGAGTCCAAGGAGAATTATGTAAATGCCTAGGAGGTTTGTGTCGATCTTCCCCATTCTCAATTTATGTCTCGTATTCATAGTCTTGACAATTGATTATGTCTTATTAAGGGATCCCTAAAAATTGAAACAGCTTATGTCATATTAAATTGGTACGGTAGTATCTGTCTTTGGCGAGGTTGAAGAATTTAGCACTCATGAAAAAATTATCACTTCAATTCTCTTCTAATTGTAGATAGAAATGCTTTCTAACTTAATTATCTTTGGCGAGGTTGAGAACTGTTGTGAACAAAGTTGACACACACACACACTCACACAGAGAAAAAAAAAAGTTTATTATGCAGGGGCTTCTCATTATAATTAGGGACGGGTAGTTTTGGCAATAGAAGAACAATGTGATGAATTTAAGGGTTAGAGAATTGAAAGATAACTAGGGAAAGGGAAGGCTCCTGCCCTGCCTTCTGCTCTGTCATGTATTCTGTGTTGCTATGGACATTATGGCATGGGCTGTTGTCAGTTGTCACCATATCTCTTACAACTTGCCTCTGTTCTATTGTCTTATTCAAATTGGCAGTGATTTTGACTCAAAGAAACGATATTGTCACATTTTTGAGTTTGGCAATGTGTAATTTATCTATATGTAAGACTTTTGTCCAGGATTTGAATAAGATCATGTTGTTAGTTTTGCCAAGGCAAGCATGCCAGTGTTTAATGGTGAGATTGATGAGTGCATATTGCCAATATAATCAATAAGCGCTGTAGTAAGTTTCAGTTTCAACAATATGGTGATTGGGTCAGAATGTCAAGACCTGGGAAATTTATTGTTTTTTTTTTGGGGGGGGGGGGGGGGGGGGTTGCACTTTGGTTGGAACAGATGATCTCAAGTCTAACATTTAACCAAGAGAATACGCTAAGAGAGGAGCTAATGGTTGATCTTCTCTAGTATTTGAGCAACATGCTCGATCAAGCTGTGGCTAACTGGGTGATCGAGTTTGATTGACAGACAAGCTAGATCTGTCGTCAATGTCGATTTTGATTCAATTGCATTATCCTATTACTACTGCAGCTAGTCTTGTCCTCTCTCCGTGGATGGTAGACATCTAATATCGACCAGAAGAATTGTATATTTGATTGTTTGTTAGACAATTCATTCTAAACACAATCTACCTTATCTTGCAATTGGTTCACTAGAAGAAAGATTACAAATTTGGTTTCGGTTTGACCGTTGGGGAGTAAGATTATTCAAGTTTGAGTTGTTGTGAGATCAGCTGAGGGCGTTACTTCTGCTAGAAATAGGAGGTGCTTTTTAGTCTATTTGGAGGATGCATTTTCTTTTTTTGACCCCCTTTTATCTTGGCCATATTGGTTTGTATTCTATTTTCATAAGAATATTGATTTGCAGGCAAAATTTGTAACCATAGAAAAAAGGGGGTGTAATACTGTGTGTTTGCTGGTTAAGAGTCGTAATTTGATTTTTAACAATATTTGGCTCATAAGTCTTTCTGTCATACAACTTATTTGGTGAAGTGGTGATGTATAGGCAATATTCTCTGACAATATTCTTGCTTTTGTTTTTGTTACAGAGAGAAAGATACCCCTAAGTTAACTGAATATGGCTTCCAATTCCTGGTAAGTGTCATAAGATACCTGGGTTCTTTTTCCTGGTAATTGTCATGGGTTTTTCAAATGTCTTGAGTGTTTTCATTGATTGTTAGTTGTCTTCGTTGTTCTGTTTTTTACCGATCTCCTTTTGTTCCCCCTATTTTAAACTATTAGTAAGGCCAAAGTACGTACAACCAAACAACAAGTGAAATAATCCAACTGTTTCGATAAATCTGCTAATGATAAACCAGCAGAAGAAACGAAATTACACCCAGTATGTAATGAGGTAGTTAAGCAGCTTGGTATTATTTTTTTGATCTCTCTCTCAACATTTTCCTGATGTTCTTTGAGATGTCATGCATGATTACATGCCAAAAGAAACCAACGTAACTTGGGCAGATAAAAGAAACCAACATAACTTTATACCAGCACAAAACCTAGTGAAAATCAAACCTTGATATGAACTTTCTAGTGGAAACCAAGCACCCTATCAGTAGGGCATCCCAATATCGAACTTGTTGTGTGATTATTAGTGTTGTACTTGACATGTTTTCTTGTGCCAATTAGCCTCTTTTGACTCCTTGTTTTATTTACCTTATTATTTCGTCTATTTTTTTTCGTGTGATCCAGGTAAATGTCTACCTCAAGTTCTAGTACATATGCTGCATCTCAGTTTCTCAGTGCAGGTAATTTTTTCCCCCACTTTCTTGCCTTTCATTCACTTCTTTATTTGTTTCTGCATTCTTGTAGTTTTGCTGTCAAGTGATGGATTTTAATTTTGAATGTGGTTCAATGTATTTTGGTCGTTTGCCATAGTAGTAGTAGTGGTGTGGTTTGAATGGTGTTTCTGGTTGGAGAAAGTTAAAATTTTTGGAAAACATTATCTAAACATTGGAATGAAGCTCATATTAAAGCTACTATCATCAACCTGAAAAAAAAAATCTAGGCTAATTTTGGGAATCCAATCAATCTTTCGAATTATGATAATAATTGATATTAAAGTATAACTAACGAAATAATTATGCTTACATTGTGGGCTGGTGCATGTAGAATGACACTGATTGTGTATCGGTTCATGAATGCTTTATCCTTTATTTTCCTTCTCTCTTTTCATGTCTTGATAATAAGTACGAAATGCATTGAATTTTGCTTATTACAGTTGAATTTTGCTTCTTATAGTTGAATTATGCTTATTATGCAATTTCTTGGTGTTTCAGTATGTAGACATGATAGTCATTATGCCCTATTCTTCATTTGAGACCATATGTAGTTCATATTATAGGATTTGGCCTTTTCAGAGACAATGGATCAACTGATAGGATTTTGATTTAGACTTTCAAATTTTTGATAGTATTACCCTATTTGCAACTAGAGTTCATTGTTGAATAATAGTTAGCAACACTGTCTTTTGGGGATACTTTCTCTTGAGTATGATATCTGAGTATGATAGCTAAAGTTCATTGTTGAACTACTCACAACTTTTAAACACTGCATCTACATGCTTGAAGAGATCAGAGCATCACTTATGGAGAGGGCTGTCACTAAAAAGAAGATCATGGAGGAATCTGAGTATGATATCTGCCCCAGGATTAGGACTAGATTAGAGAAATCTAAGCTAAGAGCAAAGAATGCATATGTTCACCCAGCATTGAACAACCAATTTGAAGTGAACTTGCATATTTACAGGTGTAAGGTTGACATGAACAAAAGAAGTTGCACTTGCAGAGAATAGGATCTGACTGGCATACCTTGTTGTCATGCCATAGCATGTACTGTGTGGTTGAAGCAGAATCCTGATGATTATGTAGACCCTTACTACAAGAAGGCCAAGTATCTGGATGCTTATCATATTGGAATCCCACCTGTTGAGGGGGAGAGACACTGGCCAGAAGTCCAGCTACCTCTAGATCACCACCAGTGCAAATTGGACCAGGTAGGCCAAAGAGGAATAGAAGAAGAGGCCCAACTGAAGACCCTAAGAGACCAGGTAAGCTCACTAGGCATGGAAGGGTGATGGTTTGTTCATTGTGTAATAGTCAAGGTCACAATAAAAGTGTCCTAACAAAGATGACCCCCGATACACCCAAGATCCAAACATCCCACCTCCAGAAATAGAGGAAGGGGAAGGCCAAGGAGGACTCTATTGCAGGCTCAACAAGGTCCCAAAACAGAAGCAGCTCCAACAACCATCAGCTGCTAGAGGTGATGGCAGTGGCAGAGGTGATGGGACACAAACCACAGGGATGGGAGCTGCACAAGGAAAGGGAAGAGGGAGAGGCAGAGGGCAACAACATGTAATTGGAGTTGGGAGGATGTTTCAAACAGAAGATGGCACCGGGTATGTTCCAAGAAAGGGGTCTTATAAGGGTTTTGGATCTGGTGGGAGAGGGGTTTCTTCTGGTAGGAGATATGGATCTGAAACTGTAGGGGAGGGGTTCAAGGCAGAGGTAGAGGAAGAGGAATGATGGTGAACATATTAGCTTGGTTCAATTGTAGTAGTGAGAGAAGGGTAAGTTTTTTTTGCTACTCAATACACTTATGTCTTCTTTTTTCTAAATTAATTTTTAAGGTTTGTAACTTAAACATGTTTCCCCACTTTTCCATTGGTTAGGTGGTTGGTGATGTTGCTGGTGAGGACCACAAACTGAAGGGAATGGTCAACAAAGTGGGGCATTACAGTCCTAAATATTCTCCATGCCACCACCCACTTTTTTTGCTGGAAGAAGTTTATGTTTTCAATGCTCAAAAGATGCTTCCATTATGATGTTTTTGTAGCAGCTTTTAAAACTCTATATTGCTATAACTAAGTTGAACAACTTGTATCTGAGGCATTGCTTGATGCCATTTTGTGTTTGTAACTCATGGAATCTTTTGTTGTACTTTGGATGATGAAATTCAGTCAATGTAATCATATGTTGCTTCTTTACTCTGTCATTTATTTTTGTTTGTATCTTAATGTGAACTTTAAAAAGTCTATTGACAAAATTATGAAGTTTTAATAATGCAAGTCTCAATAACATGAACTTCCTCCATTCAAACTACTAGTAATATGAAGTTTTATTGTACAATGTCTGAGTAATATAAACTTTCTAATTTGTCAGTTTCAATAATATGAACTTTTGCCTACATTTGACTGAATGACATGAATATTTACATTTGATGTGATGTACACACTGTTTCTGTCACAAATTCTCAAGTTCAACAACTCAGTTACTCACAACAAATGTATCAGTTTGTATCCAACTCAATTGTGCAACATACGTATGACCATTAATGCAACAAATCCATTCATTCAATATGCAATTCATTGTTCACCAAATTACAACACCTACCCACCCAAATGCTTACATCCACAACATCAACATGCTTACATCAACAAAAATCAACACTACCGACACTATACTACCCCACAAAGTTCAGATTCAGAACCTGACTTTGCACCCACCAAATTCTTACATCCTCTCTCAAACTAGAACAACCAATAACATCCCAGAAACTATTCCTAAAACCTCCATGGCAGACCTGTTAAAGGCCTTCTTCTTCAAAATGACAATTTCTTCCTGTGCCTTCATTCTCTTCTCTTTGTCCTTTCTAAGTTTCTTCTTCAAGGCCAAATTTTCCTCATTCAAGTGTGCAACTGTTCCAATTTCACACATCAAATGGTCAAACCTCTCCTTCAGCATCTTGTTTTGCTCCATCAAACTAATTTCAACTTCCTCGACCAAATCCTTTTCCCATTTGAAGAATCCACAATCAAGGTGCTTCGACTGAAACCAGAACTAGTAGTTAGTTCATGTTCTGGAAAAACCAAACCCAAACCCAAACCCAAAGTAAAAAAAAAAACCCTAATTTCAACCCCATCCCTCATATACGAAAATCCCTAGCCAAAACCATAAATTTTAGGGTTTACCTTCCACATTGGACATCCATAGAAGCCTAATATAGCATTTTCTCCCCTTCGACAAATCTTATGCACAGTAGGGTTACCATGTTCACACTTTATGCATCCATCGTTCATAGTCCACCCAGAGGACGCCCCACTCGAACCTCCTTGTGACTTCATCAGTTCGAAATTCGAAATTAGAGGAGAGAGATTTGTAGAAGATGAGCAAAAAAAAAATTTGAAACCCAGATCTGGGCTGTGAAAAGTAACGATGGAGGGAGAAGGAGGAAAACAAAATGGAGTTAATTTTCTGAAAAATGGTTGTTGATGAAATATTATCAGAATGAGAGAGAAACACAGGGGAGGAGGGAAAAATTGAGTAACGTGACAACTTTTTTAAGTCAATGGCTGACCTGGCAATGTCAAACAGCAAGGGGCACTTGCCGCTACTGCCAGATCATTTCCCCGACGAGTAAAGGTAACTCGGTGGCGTGTTACTGGGGGCAACAGGGGGTCAAAGTTCGTATTATTCATCACTAAATCGGAAGTTCGTATTATTAAATCTTATATGACAAAAGTTCATATTATTAGAATCCAATTTCCCATAAAAATAATTGTGGGAAACATAGAAAAACTTTTCTTACCATAGTATGAGTAGAGATGGAGGAGAAAGGATCAATTTTAGCTCCGATACCATGTTGAAATTTTTGAGAGAAGCGTAGCAGAAGTGTAGTGGGCCAGTGTTTGGAAAGAAAACATGACATTTGGATTTGGAAGTGGAGAATGTTACAAGGGAGAAATTGGATACATGATGGCGGTGGGAGGAACTCCTCAGAGGAGCTTATTAATTCCACACCTCAAGAACATGTCCTTAATGCCTATTTATATGTGTACTAAGAAGGTGCTAGAATCTTTAACCTCCTTACTAATTTGTCATTATCTATATTCTAGATTTTTCTCACATCATCTCTTAATATATCTAGAACATTCCATGATATTTTTTTTTTCACATAATATCCTAGATTTTCTAATAGATCATTTTAAACATTCTTTTCTTAATTTTTCTAGATTAATATTTGCAACAGGTTTGATTGTGAGAGGTAGTTGGGGTACATTAGCTCAAAAGGAATCAACTTTATTAGTAAATTAAAATAGTCAAGGAAAGTTTGTAATTTTATACATTTTAAACAATAATAATTTTATCAAATTTACAAACGGTTATTATTCAATAAATCTTCCCCTCAAAAATATATGGTATCATAAAGTCTATCTTCTGTGTTTTTATTATGATATTGTTTCACACAAGACTAATTTTCTATTTAATTTAGAGCGATAATTATTGCGTATATAAAATGGTCTCATAATAATTTACTATGTGATCATCTAACATCGATCAGACATTTTTTTTCTGACAGGAAATTTTACATGATAAATTTACAACTTCTTACTGCAAACTCTTCTTATGATACTCACCAGAAAGACAGCAATGCAAGTCAGATGTAGTTATGAAGTGTTTGAATAGTGTGACCTTGAATTGGATTGGAGGGAGGGCAAGCATGATGATGATGACTTGATGAGCCATCAAACTCTCAGCTGATTTTTACTCCCCAAAATTCCCCAAACAAGTACGACTGAATAAATAAATGAAAAAAAAAGAACACAAAGAAAGTAAAAGCACTAGATCACCCACATAGAGTCAAATTGAAGCAACTAGTTTCATTCAAACCGCAACTTCGTTTCACTGATGCCAACCAGTTTGGTATATTAAAGTTAGGGAGCGTTTGGCTGAAACTTTAGGGAAATTTTTTTCAAGGAAAATTTTTCATGGGAAGTTTCTCAAGGAAAAATTTTCCTTAGTCCACCTAAGGAAATTTTTTTCTAGGAAAATGGAAAAAATGGTGGGCCACCGTGAATTTCCTATCGTCAACCCACATTCAAACATGGGAAAAATAAATCAACCCGGAAAAATTGACCATTTCTCCGTGCTTATTGACCAACCAAACGCACCCTTAGTGGGGCAGAATTTTACATTTTCGATGATCTAGTTTATCAAATTTATCCAATCTAAACAAAATGTGAATACAATATTTTTGTTTTAGTTTTAATAAATTTGATCAGAGGCGCGCTATTTTTCTTATTTTTATGGTTCAAATTTAATGTTGATATAGATTTAAAAGTATGTAAGAATTATTTAATATGAAGCGGCCTAAAAAAATCATAGGAATTTTCTTAGATAAAATTATTTTGTGACGCCCGCGATAATACATGGGACCAACATAAAAGTTGTTATTGCTAACTTCTAAATCACTGCATTTGTTTGGTTTTAAACTGTGACCGGTAAAAATTGACATTACTATTGGCAAATATATAATCTATTAATTTATCAAATTTCTCCAATCTAAATAAAATGTGAATACAATATTTTTGTTTTAGTTTTAATAAATTTGATCAGAGGCACTGTGACCGATAAAAATTGACATTACTATTGGCAAATATATAATCTATTAATTTAAATTTAGTTAGGTCTTTAAATTTTCATCCCTTGGCCATCGTTTAACAAACAGGAAGTATGTATAGCGGTTTCCAACTTTTAGCAATTATAGTAATTACGATAATTCATTCCCGTGATGTGTACCGTACATGTGGCATGTTCAAATCTCATACGCTGATTTTATTTATTTTTTATTTCTGAAAAAAGTTGAAAAGCTATGAGATTTGAACTTTCAACATATCCTATAGTAAACAAATCCCTACCCATTCAACCATGTGTCCTTCATGAATTAATTTTGCAATATTTTAATATTGTATACAACAAATCTGGGAATTTTAGTTTCAAAACCCTTTTGCCTTCCACGATTAACGATGCCCCTGATAACCGCCTCCGCCGTTTGACGCAACACGACTTCCCACCACCGTCGCCGACCAATTTTCTAGTACCAATTTCTGAACAATCGGATGTTATCAGTACCAGAGAACAACACTGTTCTCAAACACCGACCATGCACATCATAGATATTAAAATCCCGATCCGAATCAACAATTCTACGAGTTTACGATCCAAACATCCTCCATCAATCCAACTCATAATAGGATTTTAAAGTAGTTAGGATCGTACGATCCTAGTTTTGCCTGAATATTATATGTTGGAATCGCAATACGATTCTACGATCCTGCGATTCGATCCACGATCCTACTTGAGTTTGATAATGTTTGCGCACGATGTCATCATTAAAATTTTGTCATAACAATTTAAATTTTGTATTGAAGTTATCAACTGATATACAATTTAATGTATTGCTTCATTACTAGTGAATAAAATGTTAAGATTTAACTATCACATAACTTTATTTGATATTTTCCTATTGTGTTAGAATCTTACGATCCTCGATCCGATTCTACGATTTCAATCCTAACTACGTCCATCGATCCTAACTAGGATCTCGATTCTAACAACCTTGTGCACAATGCGATTTCATTTCAATTTTTTCCACAATCGATTTTGGATGGCGGCGAGGGTAACAGATCAAGAGTGGCTGGTCTCGAGATTGCATCCGAGCGAGGGAGACTTGGCCGCCGGAATATTTCTCGGTAGGGATGTGCGCTGGTCCGAACCCGGACCAGACTGAACCAAATTAGCTCAACACGAAGACCAAATTTTCACTAAATAATAGACCGAGACCGGACCGTTTTCACATTAGATCCGGATTGGACCGAGAAAATGGATGCTTGGCCTGACCCAGACCGATTGGACCATTTTCTTTATGTGTCAAAATAACTTTTGTTACAATAGTCGAATTTTTAACTAGCTCGTAGCTGCCACCCTGATTAAGAAGTTAATGTTTAATTATACTTTATAGTATTAATCTGTATAATTAGTTTACTACTAGAAATTTCATAACGCATTAGTAACAAATTAATAGTAATAGGCTATTTTTTTCAAAAAAAAAATTGTTGGCGGCTACCTTCAATTAAGAAATTTGTGTTGAAAATTAATTAGGAAATTTGTGTTGAAGATTAATTTGATTAAACTTCAACTTATGAAACTAACGCATTTTATTGGGGACCTTGATTAGGAATGACATATACATAAGTTGAAAATTGGAAAACTAATAGTAATAATATCACTTCACCCATAATAAGAAAATTTTTGTTTTTGAATGGATCTTATAAGTTGATTCAAAGACATGTACAACTAGGCAATAATAATTACTTTTAAATATAGTGAGTGTATAACTTCAAAAATATAAAAAAATAATTATATTTATGGACAAAATATGTATTTGATTTTATTTTAATTAATTTATGTATATGTCGAAAAGTATAAACCGGGTTAACCGGTCCAATTTCATTTTTTAGGGTTTGGACCAGGACCGACTCGAAAACCCGAAATTATAAATATTATGGACTGGAGACCAGACCGAGCATAACCGGGTTGGTCCAGGCCATGTCGGGGCCGGTCTGGGTCAGGGGTTTTTTCTGGTCTGGATCGGACTATGCACACCCCTATTTCTTGCAGTAATTGTATCTCCGACAAAAGGTCGCCGAAAACAATGGTGGTCGGTGAATTTGTTTCAATCTTTTCACCTGGTATCCATCATAATTAATTTTTAATTAATTATACATAATTTTAACAATTTAAAAATTAAAACTTAATATTTTTGAAAATAAATAAAATCGACGTATGAGATTCGATCATACCACGTGTATAGTACACATCACGGGAATTACCATAATTATCATAATTGCCAAAAACTGAAAATTACCTTACCTTTTTTTAACAAAAATCATCACAGTGAAAGCAATCAAAGCAATTGATTTCTACTATATAATCTCAACTAATCTATTAGTCCAAATCATCATTTCTATTAAACGTTACATTATTTATTATTATTGAAAGTAACAAAAAAAAAAAAAAAACTCAACATCCAACACAAGTAGAGACCAAAGCAAAGATGATAAATTACATAATAAATTCATGGACATGCTACCTCATCCTCTATCTGATACACCTCAAACCAAGGGCCCTTCCCCTCCTTGTCAACCCCCACTTTCCTTCCCCAATTATGACAATCCCTATAAATTGACAACTTGGGGGACCTTCATTTCTCCCAACAAAAACCACCCCACCAAAACCTTTCCCCACAAAACCACTTGATCAAACCCCAAAAAACAAAACCTCCCACAAATCCAACCCAATCCTGAAATCTACCTAGGGAGATGGTTTACAATGGATCACCATACCCGTACCCGTACCCATACCCATACCCAAACCCGTATGTGCGGCGTCGAGAACCCTCCATCTTTGATGGGTTCACCCTAAGCCCTCTACCCTACCCAGTGCTACTGATTCTCATAGTGATCTCCCTTTTCCTAGGTCTTAAGTTCTACTCTTCACTTGAAGAAGCTGAGGAAGAAGCCGAGTCTCAGATCAACTGGCTCCTCTTGGTTGTCCCCGTCGTTCTCATTTTTGTCGTCCGATGGCTCTCCTCATTTCAGGCTCCGGTGTCCTTGTTTGACCGTCGAAAGTGGGCTTATGCCGGCGGCATGTTGGCCCCTCCTCCGTACCAAGGTGGGTCCCCGAACCCGTGGGGTGTTGCAGCTCTTATAGTCCTGCTACTTGTCTTGGTTCAGTACCAGTCTATCTTTCTTGATAGTTGGTTCATTTGATCAGGATTATATATTCTTCATTGTATTTGTTGGTAAATGTAAGTTGATGAAATTATACGTACGTATGTGGAATATAGGATTCTTTTTTTAATATCTAGACTTTAATTAATATGTAATAAAGTATGTTTTAAAGCTTGAGATTTTGATAGGATTTGATGGATATTTTCTGTGTATAGTTATGGATCTTTATGGTGCTTTACTAATTTGCTGTATTTCAGTGTCCAAATGAGTATTAAAGCTGTGAATATTTTGTTTGTTTGGTAGGCGTAAGAAACACTACTTTGAAAAGTGGTAAGCACTCACCTTTGTTTAATGTTGGGACCTAGAGGACGACGTTAATTGAAAAACTAAGGAAGAATTGAAGTTTGGTATTTAATTTGTAGAGACTGAGTATACAGCTACTAAGAAAAAGTGTACTACTATTAAGATACTTTGAAAAAAAAAACATCTGCCATTGTTTCCTCTTCTTTTATAAGGTTGACAATCTGCGGTGCTACACCCCACCACACTTTGCCACAACTCACCACAACATACTATTCCACCACAATTCACCACAACCCACCACAACTTTTTCCAATATTTTTTTCACAATTACCAATACAATATATATATATATATATATATATATATATATATATATATATATATATATATATATATATATATATATATATATTCACAAAACTCACCAATCACTTTTTCAAATAACTTTTTCACAATTACTAATACAATATATATATATATATATATATATATATATATATATATATATATATATATATATATATATATATATATATATACACCACAACGTACCAATAACCCACCAAAATTTCACCACACCATACTGCGTCATACCACAAAACACCGTATAAAAGAACAGGGGAAAGAAATCACTTATCATGAATAAATCTGAGAGATTCAAACTAGTTGTTACCGTAGAGGATCAACTCTATGAAATATCTAATTCTTTAATGAGAATGTTTGTGGGAGAATGAAAGGTAACACACTCAATGATATCTTCCTCCTTTTTAATGAATGAAAAAAGATATCAACCCCTATCCTATTTATACACGAGAAGAGGGAAAACAGAAAAAGAAGAAAGAAGAAAGAAAAACAAGAAAGAACAGCTAACCTACAACTAACCGAGCTTAACTAAAATAACTAACATTAACTAACTTTCTAAATATACAATCCCAATACCCCTCCTCAAATTGGTGGTTGTGAAACCCCCAATTTGCCTAATAAGTTCTTGTGTTGAACTCCAATGAGAGGCTTGGTAAGGATATCAGCTAGCTGTAATGAAGTAGGGACATGTGAATGGGAGATCAGGCCTTCGAGCAACTTAGCTCGAACAAAATTGTAACAACCCGCCCTAAAACCATATTAATTAGAGTCCTAATTATCGTAATTAGCCAAAGTACGTTATTAAATTTTTCTTTCTATTTTACTTTATTGTTGTTATTTATTTATGTGTGACAGGTCTCGAGCAAGGCGATGGCTAGATGGGTCGGTTATATGTACATATATATATATACTATCTCAAAATTGAAGTATTATTATTATTATGAGTTTATGAATATTTTTAAGATAAGTTATACAATTTATTTCATTACTCCCAATTTTACGTTTTTAACCGAGGAAGGTTATATTAATTTTAATTCCCGTCTCGGTTACGATTTATATTATCCGACCTTCTTAATTACTTGTGATCGTTCAATTTACCCTACTATTGTTAACCTACCAATTTATTTTTATGAGGTTCAATACTAATTAATTTTACCCACTTTAATTCCAAGTAATTTTATTTCGGTTTATGCTAAACCATTTTATCAAGTTTTATATCAATCAAATTTTATCTAGTTACTACCAATTATTTTATCTAGCTAATTTTAATTACTATTTGTTTAGTCTAATTACTAATTAGATGAGTAAATTAATTAAAAGGCAGTCTTTTTATATGAGGGATGAGGGGGTCTAAGTTTCATTTTATTTCATTTCAATTTAAACAAACCCCAAACCCACTCTCTTCCTCACTTTCTCTCTCTCACCGGCCAGACTAAGAACCAGCCCCAGCCAGCCCCTCTGCTCCGTTTTCCGGCCAAAGTGGTGGCGGCCGGCGAGTTTTCCGGCGACCCCACACAACTCTCTCACCTCTTCTCTTGTTTTCTCCCTCAATTTCTCTCCCAAGTGGTATATTCTCAAACCCTAACTCAACTCTTTTATGTTCTTAATCTGAATTTCGTTTTTAATCTGAGTATTCATGTTGTTTTTCATCTCTTTTAAAGTTCTAAAGTATGAATTTATATTGTGGTTAAATTAGGGTTTGAATTTAAGTTTGATACTTGTGAATTTGGGTTGATTTTAAGTCTTTAAGGGTTGTATTGTTGTTGAATGGTTAAATTAGTTCTTGCATGTGAGTTTTAAGGTCTTGATTGAGCAAGATTAAGTGTTTAACTTCTGGAAAATTGATGGATGATAGCTAATTTGAAGTTTAATTGAGTTTTATTGCAAATTAGGGGCAAGAGGACACATGCATGTTGTTTTGGAGGCCATTATAAGTTTCTGGGTACGAATCTGGTTTTTACAGAGAACTAAAAGTGGGAGTTTAGCCCAGATTTTTACTTAAAAAGATAGCTTAAGTCATTATCTAGCTATGGGCTTTGGAATTTCGAGAATCCGATATGTGTAGCCCGGAATATGGCCAAAACTGTATAGGTGTGCAATTATATACGTTTTCTGAGTCAGTAGCTAAATGTCAATTTTTCGTCCATTTGGAGAATTTGTTGGTTTTAATGATAAACATAAAAGTTTTAGGTGACATTTTAAGCTTTCCGGAAATGTATAGTATGCGTCCATACGATGTCGGGAATAGAAGATACAAGGTTTTCATTGAGGAGCTGAAATCGGGGTTCTGTCCAGAATTTTAAGTATGAATTCTGACTTTATGGCTATAACTCGACCTTTTAGGATGCTCTATCCAATTTGTGGTCAACATAAGACTTGAAGAACATTCTGTAGGCTTTCCGAATTGGGGTTTTGGGCCATCACTGGATATCGGGTGAGAGAGATATAAGCCTTAAACTAAAGGGCTGTAATCTAAAAGTTTGCCCTGAAGCTAATTACAAAAATCTGACTTTGTGGTTATAATTCGGTCACTTAAGGAGTTCTAATCATATGGGGGCCTTTGTGTCAATATTAGGATGATTTGGATATGTATTCTAAGTTGAAGTATGTCCATTTGATGACTGAGATTACCTCCTAAAGGTTTAGTACTAATAGCAAATCCTGGATTAGAATTCATGAAGTGTATGTTCTATTAGTATTCAATGTTGATTGAGTTATAGAACAGGAGTGCTTTTCAAGTTTAGGGTCTTTTTGATCTTCAATTAGTCCTAAGAAGTAATCATCGTCTGAGTACTCAATTATGGTATTTCTTTTCGAAATCTTGAGAGTCGATATTCATTCCTATAGTTTTCCTCGTCGAACGATTTACATTTTCATTACAAAATTTACCAAGTTTATTAAATCTTTTATTAGCCTACAAAGGTTCGGATCCCATACTTCATTAATCTGATTGTCTAAGTTACTTTACTCTCTATAAACTCTCCATCGATGATTTGCAAAAACCCTATCCAAGTTTCACTCTAAAAGTCCAAACCGCTTAGCTTTACTTTCAAAAATCAGCTTCTGTCCGGGCTACTTTTCGAGCCCTTCCTTTCATTTTTAGACTTCAGTCCAGTTGATAAAGTTGTAGAATTTAATTTTCCCTATTCCGGAAAGTACTCGTTTGTTTAATTCCGAGTTTTCTAACCCGAGTTATGCTAAAAACTCTATTTCATAAAAACCTGAAATTTTCTTTCTAAGCTTACTTCATTCATAATTTCTTAAGTTACTAAACATTTGAAGCTAATTAAGAACCTTATTCGGTTCTCCACTTTATACTTCTTTTATCTTAGTTTCCAAGTCGCCCAAGCCATCCCGAGGCCGAGACAAGCCACCAAGCTTCTATGCGTTTCAAGGTACGCAAATTGTCCAACTTTTAACTCTCTATTTATCCTTCAACACAATTATCATTGTGATATTATGTCTACATCATGAACTAATATCTCATATTTACTTATTATCCAATGGTTATTATTATCTTATCAAGTCATGAACTAATATCTTATATTGAATTATTTTCAAGCGGTCCCGCCCCATCATATTCTAGCTAGTTACATGAAGTGCTAGCCTATACTTTTAGATGCTCCTGATCAGAGTGTCCTAATGACCTAGCCAGTGTCGACTGCCTAGCAGTAACCCAATCCAAATCTAGATCGGTTTGGGCATGCACGTGTGTGAGGTGCTTCGGCATCGATCGTAAGGGATACCGCACATTTCTAATTATCACAAGTTCATTTCAGTTATTTATATTCATATCTTATACATATACCAGTTATTTATATTTATATATATGCAACAATTCAATTTATTTATGTTTATCCCCTTCCCGTTTTCAAAATGAATTTAAATGCTGGCACCGAAAACCGTTTTCGAACGGTTTGACGTGTTGGAGGTTTGTGTACTGAGTGTTTCCCCACTCATTTTGCGACTGTTTTCAATGTTTTGTTTTTAGGGGTCCGAGCTCCCAAGGCAAAGGCAAGGGTAAGCAGAGTAAATCTGTCGGTGCAAGGTAGTCTTTTAAGGCGTTTGATGGCCGGTTATCAAGGATCCTCATAGGTTTGAAGACCGTTTATGTGGGGAAATCTCCATATATATATATATATGTGTGTATCTAAGGGTTGTATAATGCATTTTATTTCAAGTTTGGTGTTGTGTATGGAGTTAAGTATCTGTCTAATTGTGGGTTTTGTTATGTTTGGTGACGTGTGCATGCCTTGTCCCGAGTGGGGACGGCGGTAATACTCCAATCTAAAGTGTTCCGCTGCGCTAATCACAGGTTTGGGATCATCATTAGTGACTTAATCTTGTGGTTAAAGGTTGGGGTGTTACAAAAATGGCAGTCAAGTTCAATATGTTTTGTTCTGTCGTGATAAACTGGGTTTTTGGCTATATGTATTGCAGCTTGATTGTCACACTTAATTGGAATGGGTATAATGTTGGAGAGTGTAAGTTCATTCAGCAACCTACTCAGCCAGGCAAGCTCAGCTACAACCCTTCTGATGTTGCGATATTCTGCTTCTGCTGAAGAAAGACTGATAGATTGTTGTTTCTTGGAGTTCCAAGAAATAAGATAGCCTCCCAGGAAGATGACATACCCACTGACTGATTTTCGTGAATGTAGACATGAAGCCCAATCTGAGTCACAGAAGGCTTCAAGGTGAAAACTGGGATCCTTGTTGAGTAGTATCCCTAGAGCAGGATTTCCCTTCAAGTATCTTATAACATGAATGACTGCTTGATAATGAGGGATCCTGGGAGTTTGCATGTATTGACTGAGATGTTGGACAACAAAGTTAATGTCAGGGCGAGTGTTGGTGAGAAAATTGAGTTTTCCAATCATCTGTCTATACTTTGTGGGATCATGAAACAGATCACCATCTTCATGCTTGAGTTTTATATTGCAATCCAAGGGAGTTATCACTGTTGTAGCTGTCTAGCAATCATAATCCCTTATGAGCTCCTTATTATACTTCTGCTGGGTTAGAATGAGGCCTTGGGAGGTTTGCAAAACTTCAATTCCCAGAATGTAATTGACATGCCCAAGTTCCTTGATTTTGAATGCTTCATGTAGATAGGACTTAACTTTTTGTATCTCCTCCAAGTCATTCCCAGTGAGCAGTATGTCATCCACATAGACTGCAAAAAAAGTAACCAAAGCATCATTTTTCTTAAAAAACAAAGAATGGTCATTCTCAGAATGCTTGTATCCTTGCACATATAAGGTCTCAGCAAGCTTGGCATACCATTGCCTAGAAGCTTGCTTGACGCCATAAAGAGACTTTGTAAGTTTACAATCAGCTTTAGGGATGTCAGTGGATAAACCTGGAGGTAGACTCATATAGATGTCTTCATGCAAGTCTCCATGGAGAAAGGCATTGTTGACATCTAATTGGTGTAAAAACCAATTTTTCTTTACTGCAATTGCCTGAGCTTCTTACAGTTGTCATTTTTACAACTGGTGAGAAGGTGTCAATGAAGTCAATCCCTTCTATTTGTGTGAATCCCTTCACAACAAGTCGAGCCTTTAGTCTCTCAATTGTCCTATCAGCTCGATGCTTTACCTTGTAGACCCATCTGCACCTAATTGGCTTCTTGCCTGGTTGAAGAGGGACTATTTCCCATGTGTTGTTTAAAATCAAGGCCTGAAATTCCTTTTGCATAGCCTCATTCCACCCATGGTGTTGAGAAGCTTCAATGTAATTTGTAGGTTCTGTGTAATCCAAACTTCTAAGGACAGTTTGGCTAGCAGCAGTGAGAGCTGTGAAATCTAGATTAGGAGCTTCAAGAACAAGGTTAGTTGAAGTTGATAAACACATATTAGATTGATCATTATTTGATGTAAGAAGAGAATAATCCTGTAAATGGGAAGGAGGCCTATGTTCCCTTGTGGATCTCTTGACTGGTAAAATGTCATTAGGAGCTTCAGTGTTTGTCTGTGTTCCTGAAATGTCATGAGTATGTGAAGGAGATCCAGCTATTGCCTTTCCATCATCAAGATCATGGTGGATGTGATCTTGTACAAGCTGCTGTTTGCTATTAGTAATATAAGAATTGTCATAATCATGAAAAAAGTCAGAAGTCTCTACCCTTCTTTCTTTGTTTTGGTTGATGAAATTCTGAAAATCTGTATTGTGTTCATCTGATCTATGCTTGTCTGCCAGGGGAAACACATCCTCATGAAAAATTACATCCCTAGATGTGTGAAATTGTCTGTCTTCAAGGGACATAACCCTATATGCTTTTTTTCCTGTTGGGTAGCCAAGAAATACACAAGGCATGGCTCGAGGATGTAATTTTGATCTACCTTGCTTGAGAGTGGACACATAGCACAAACATCCAAAATTCCTGAGATTATAATAGTCTGGTGCTTTCCCATGGAGGACTTCATAGGGGGATTTGTTACCTAAGATCTTAGTTGGCATTCTATTGATTAAAAAAGTAGCAGTAAGAAGGCAATCCCCCCAAAATTTTATTGGTAAGCCAGATTGAAACAGCAAGGATCTACTGACTTCTAATAAGTGTTTGTGTTTTCTTTCAACCACTCCATTCTGTTGGGGTGTTTGAACACAGTTGGTTCGGTGCAGAATGCCATTATCTGAAAAGTATGCCTCGGCTGCATGGCTAAGACCAAGTTCAAGACCATCATTTAAACGAATAACTTTTGTATTTCTGTTACATTGATTCTTGGCCATTTGAACAAAATATTTAATCAGAGATAAAGACTCATCCTTAGTTGTCATTAAATGAGTCCATGTTACTCTAGTGAAGTCATTTACTATGGTCAAGAAATATCTATGACCTGTGTATGTCTTAACAGAATATGGCCTCCAAACATCAATATGAAGAAGATCAAAAGGATTTTTAGTAGAAATAGTGCTTGAAGCAAAAGGAAGCCTTTGCTGTTTTGCTTTTGGACAAATAGAACAGGATGTGACAGAACAAAGATTATTAGTACTATGAGAACAAGATACCATAGGGAGTCTTTTCAATTTTCCAAAGGAAATGTGGCCTAATCGTTTATGCCAAAGATCACAAGTTTTACAACTTTTATTACAAGGAGTTTTTACAAGAAAGCCTGAACAAAAATCAAAACTGGAAATAGCCTGACTACAATGTTCTTTGCCCTTTTTATTTTCTTGAAGTTTGCATGTTGTCTGCTGATCTACAACATAGAGGCCTTTTGACATTTTACCAAGAACCAATGGCCTCTTCAGAGAAAGGCCCTGCAATATACAATTCTCAGGTGTGAAAATCACTAGGCAATTTAGTTGTTTACTCAATCTTTTCACAGACAGAAGATTAAAATTGAAAAGAGGAACATGCAAGACATGACTCAAGACTAATTGGGGGCTTATTCTCAGGTCACCATATTCTACAACTTTTAACTTTTGTCCATTAGGGATGATAATGTAGATTGGCTCAGACAAGTTCTTGATGTTGGATAATTGATTTCTATCATGAACCATATGGTCAGTTGCTCCTGAGTCAATTATCCAGGCTTTGTTTTCAACTTTGGAAATCAAGCAAGTGGAGCTAAAATTAAAAGGAATACCTGCCATATATGTAGTATTGGATTCTAACTGCTCTTGTGCAGGTTCTGATTTTCTAGTTCCATTCTGCAAGTTGGTCATGAAGTTGATCATCCGTGTGATCGTTTCTTCCACAAACCAGTGGAGAGAAACTCGATCTGTAAATGCCTTGTGATCCTTCACCAAAGTTACTAATATCTGCATCCTTTTGAACGTTGTTAGCATATCTTGGATTCTTGTTCTTATTGGAGGCATTGCTTCCCTTTTTCTCCCCTTTATTGGGATACCCATGTATCTTGAAACACCTATCAATGGTGTGACCTGGCCTTTTACAGTGAGTGCAGTACAAGTTTGATTTCCCATCCCCCTTTCTTTGTGAATTTTGAGAACCAGAAGGGGTGAAGAAAGATGCAGCTTCTGTGAGAAAATTGGTGGTCCGTTTCACTTGTCTTTGTCTCTCTTCTTGCAGAAGAATGGCATAGACTTGGCTTAGAGAGGGAAAAGGGGTCATAATGAGGATATTACCTCTTATTGTTGTATAACTTTCATTCAGCCCCATGAGAAATTGTATAACTTTTTGCTCTTCAGAGTATCTTTGTAGGGCTGTGTTGATTGGCTCTTTGCAAGTACACTATCCACAGCTGCAATGTGGAAAGCCTGACACCATGGACATCTCATCCAATGCCTTTTTGGACTTGTTGAAGTACTCAGTTATGTCAAGATCTCCTTGAAAGAGGGCACTAACATCCTGTTGAACTTGAAACAGCTTGGCTTTATTCGATTGTCCATACCTTTCAATGAGTTCTTTCCACAAGATGGTTGGTGTCTCACAATAGAGAACACTTTCCCTTATATTCTTGGTCAGTGAATTCAATAACTAAGAAATCACCATATCATTACATCTTCTCCAATGTGGGAAGAGAGGTGAATCAGTGCCTGACCTCGTGTAAGATCCATCAACAAACACCAGTTTGTTTTTGGCAGAAAGAGAGATAGTAGCTGACCTTTTCCAGCTTTCAAAATCATTCCATCAAATGGTTCTGCAACCAAGGTCTGTCCTGGATGATCCGATGGGTGTATAAAGAGTGGATCAGATTGATCCAAAATACTGCAGATGAGTTTTTGGAATCCCCATCTGTACCCATGGTTCTTGAACAGACGAGAAGGAGGGAAGAGAGAAAAGAAAAAAAAAGGAAAGAGTAGGATCAGAATGATGCCTGCTCTGATACCATGAGAATGTTTGTGGGAGAATGAAAGGTAACACACTCAATGATATCTTCCTCCTTTTTAATGAATGAAAAAAAGATATGAACCCCTATCCTATTTATATACGAGAAGAGGGAAAACAGAAAAAGAAAAACAAGAAAGAACAGCTAACCTACAACTAACATAGCTTAACTAAAATAATTAACTTTAACTAACTTTCTTAATATACAATCCCAATATTTAATAAATATATGTGAATAGTTTTTGTACATTTGTAAAAGTGAATGTGATGTATATGTTAGTATGTAGCAGTACCGATGGTGATCATCTGTCTGATACAAATTAAGAATATGGGACCAGGCCCCACATACATCTTGTTATTGTTGTATATTACTCCTTATGTTACATATTAAATTGTAATAATTTTGAATTTCACAGTCTTTAATGTCATTTTTTTATTAATTATTTCATATATAATATTCTATTAATAATTGCAATATTGTATTTTTATAATAGCATCTTTCATTATGAATCTAATGGTAATAATTTTGTATAACAACTTATTATATATATTGAAAAATTTATAATCAAAATTTTTAAAATTTGACTGCGTAATTTTTAAAAACGATAATTAATATGCAAGGGAGAGGATACATTCGATTTGGAAAGAAAAACAGAAAATGAAAATATCACGGCAATCAAATCACATCTAGCTTTATGTACAGATCATACCAAACACTGAAATAGGATACACACATTGCTTCTATATCTAACAATTTGTTTCAAATCTTATCTAAAAAGGACTATTGGAAAATCATCAATGTGAAAAAAAATATTCACAGAACAACATTTTTTTTTCTTTTAGTTATGGTTGATTATCTATATAAGCTAGATATGTTGAAAATTCAAGTTGGGTCAAACACTACAGAAACTTCAAGTCAGACCCAGACTCGACCAAACTCCGGGTTGGGTATCTATGACCTTGACCCTGATGCATACATTTTCAAAGCAAAATACTGGATCCGATCATCGAGTCACGTTGGGTTAAATATAGATTAGATATTTATTTTTTAATGAAAAATTAGGATATATATGTGATATTTTAATTGGAATATAATGTTTGGCTAACTTTTTATTTTTGAAAAAGTAAGTCACGTATTTATACTTTTATAATAATAGTTCGAATTGTCAGATCAGATTGAACCAAATTCTTATTAATAATTTTAACTACTATTTTTATTTATGTATCTAATTTGTTTGGATTCATTTTTTTTTTGAGGGAACATGTGAAACTTATATTGCAATTTTTTCTAAAGATACGAACTGGGCAATTTGTCTGGGACATATCCCCAGCCAAATCTGTTCTTCCCCAACCGGGATCACTTTGGCCATATTATGAGCGACCAAGTTACCCTCACGTTTCACATGACTCCACTTACACCCAAGCAAAGAGCTACTCAAACACAATAAGTCCTCTAAAATTACATCACACTCACTAAGAAAAAATTTAGGATTTCTCATCCGTTGAATTAAGGTGAGAGAGTCAGACTCAAAAATTACCAAATCATACTCGAACCTTCTTGCCAATTGTACCGCAAAGATGGATGCTTCTATCTCTGCAATCAAAGGACTCCAGAATGCTGTAATTGTCTTTGCTGCTGCTATCACAACCTCCCCATTGGAGTCCCTCCCTACTGCTCCTAAACCCACTCTGCCATGTTCCGAAAGAGAAGCGTCAACGTTCATTTTTAACCAATTCATGGGAGGTGGTGACCACACTGTTGCACCCACTTCCTGTACTGTTCTCTTCTGCCTCGCAACCGCATCATGCAGCTTGATTTGGTAAGCCACAATCTGTTTTGCCGACTTCAAAAGCACTTGGGGAGGGGTGCACTGTCTGTCAAAGGTGAACTTATTCCGAGCTCCCCACAGCTTCCACGCAGTCACTAAACGCATGTTATATGCTTCAGATTCACACTTCTCGTGCCAAGCTGTTAGAAGTTCCTCCGGGGCCATATTGTTTGTCACCGTGCTTAAGGTCTCATCCCCCCATCTATATCCATACCTCTCTCGCTTCCTTGCACTCAACAATGGCATGCGACCCATTCTCCTCCACTTGTTGGCACCTCCCACAGATTGCTTCTGTCGCTATATGTCTCCTCTTAAGCAACTCCTTCGTGGGTAGTATACCCGAGATCCACTGCCACCAAAAAAATTTCGCCTTCGGTATGCACCACGAATCCCAAAGTTTAGGCCAATACCTCTCAAAATTATTCCAGTCGATGCTTGCACCAAGGAGGTAAGCGGATTTCACAGTATACAGCCCTCGATCGTCAAAATACCAAGCTAGCCCGTCGGCCTTTCTCCGTTTGCTAAGGGGGATAGCTAAGATCAGAGCCCGATCCCTCTCATTGAAAATACTGTTAACAATATCCTCCCTCCAAGTCGCGCGATCATGATCTATTAGCTCACTAACCTTCTGGACTCCTTCATGTGATGGCTGCATCGTAGTCACGCGTTTCCCCTGTTCATCAAAGAGCCAGTCATCCTCCCAAATATTAATTGAATTCCCATCTCCTACCCTCCAATAGAGTCCCTCCTTAAGGAGAGATTTAGCAGCCCAAATTCCTTTCCACGAATGACTAGGAGCGTAGCCCAACGCAGCATCCAAGAAAGATTTGCCGGCGAAATATTTTGCATGAAACACTTGGTAGAAAAGGGAGTCTTTGTTGTGCAAAAGTCTCCAACCTTGTTTGGCTAAAATTGCATCATTAAAGACTTCCAATCGGCGAAAACCCAATCCACCGAGGCATTTGGGTTTACACAGTGAGCTCCAAGATTTCCAATGCATTCTTCTTTTGCCCTCCGTCGACCCCCAAAGGAACCGAGCACCCATCATGTGAATCTCTTCTAATAACGTATTCGGAAGTTTGAAGATGCTCATAATGTATGTGGGGATAGATTGAATTACCGCTTTAATGAGTGTTTCTTTTCCTACTCTTGATAACAATCTTTCTTTCCACCCACTCAACTTCTTCCACACCCGGTCTCTTATGCTTCCGAATATTGCTTTCTTGCTTCTCCCGATAAAAGTGGGGGCTCCCAAATATTTCTCATGTTTGTCCACCATCCTCATCCCTAGCAAAGTTGCCAATTCCTCTCGTTTTCCCCGATCCACCCCTCTACTGAACGAGACTTCTGACTTCTCCAAATTTATTTTCTGGCCCGATGCTCTCTCATATTGCTTGATAATGTTAACAATTGTAGAGCATTCTTGAGATGTCGCTCTAGCAAAGAGGATGCTATCATCGACAAAAAAGAGGTGCGAGATAGCCGGACCATTTCGGCTCGCTTTTGCCCCGTGGATACGGCCTGTCCCGACAGCCGACCTGAGAAGGCCAGAAAAGGCTTCAGCTAGCAAAATAAATAAGTATGGGGATATAGGATCACCTTGGCGAAGCCCCCTGGACAGGTTAATCTGAGCTGTAGGATTTCCATTCACCAATACATGATAAGAAACCGAAGACACACAATTCAGGATCACCTGAATCCACTGTGCGTCGAAACCCATCTTGGCTAGAACAGCGCCTAGAAAGCCCCACTCCACCCTGTCATATGCTTTACTCATATCGAGTTTCACCGCCATCATCCCTTTTCTTCCCATCGACCTCCTTTTCATTGTGTGAAAAAGTTCCACGGCCACCAAAACATTATCTGTTATCAATCTGTCGGGCACAAAACCACTTTGGTTTGGAGAAATGACATTGGGAAGGAAAATCTTCAATCTGTTCGCCAAGGTTTTGGAAGCTATCTTATAGATGACATTGCAGAGGCTTATAGGCCTATATTGAGTTATGTCTTCCGGATCTCTCACTTTCGGGATCAAAGTAATGAAAGTCTTGTTAGCGTCCCACGGTATATGAGTACCTGATAGTATGGACTGTACAAAAGACACAACATCATCCTCGACTATATGCCAAAAGGATTGGAAAAACATTGCATGCATACCGTCGGGGCCGGGGGCCTTATGCGGGTGCATTTGGAATAACGCGACTTTGATCTCCTCCCTCGTGTAAGGTTGGGTTAGGACGGCGTTCATCTCATCAGTCACTACCTTCTGAATACCACTAAGGGCATCTTCTTCCTCACAAGGTTCACATGACGCGAAAATGGTGCTAAAATATTCAGTTATCTCAGCCAATATTTCCCTAGGGTGTACTGTATAACTTCCGTCCATCTTCTTAAGCTGGGTAATTGCATTTCTCCTATTCCGTTTCTTAGCCTTGTGGTGGAAATAAGAAGTATTCCTATCTCCATCCTTGAGTTCCAAAGCTCTGCTTCTCATAAAACATTTTTGTTCCTTCTTGTTCAACAGCTCTTCTAGCTGTGCAGAGAGACGGCCCACTTCCTCCCCCTGCTCCGCTGACAAAGGTTGACATTGGGCCTGGTCCAGTAGTTTTTCTACATCAAGAATATCTCGGTCCAACTTACCAAACTTCTCTTTTCCCCACTGTGTTAACAGTTCCATGCAACCATGTAGTTTTTGCATTATTCCTTGTTCCTTGCTCCAAGCTTCCTTCACCACCTCCCCACATTCCTCATCTTCAAGCCAATATTTCTCAAACTTGGAAATTCTCTTTCTTTTATGCAACCTCACTGGGGGGTTGGTATCCACCACGATAGGAGAGTGATCTGACTTGATGCGGGTAAGATGCAAAACAGTAGCCTCCGAGAACTCAGTGCACCAGGCATTGTTTGTTGTGAACCGATCCAACCGCTCTCTTAAATGTCCTCTCTGCCACCTATACCGGGAACCTTTAAAGCCCAAATCATACAAGTCACAGTCGTTGAGAGCACACCTGAAGCTGTCCATATACCTCTGCTCCCTTATTGCTCCGCCCTCTTTCTCGTCCGGCATCAGAATCTCATTGTAATCTCCACCAACCACTGTTGGAATATTTGGGTCATTCACCAGCGATCGTAGTAGGTCCCATGTTCTCAATTTTTCTTGTGTCTCCGGCCACCCGTATATACCAATAAAGCGCATGCTACGACGACCATTTGACATAACATCCCCACAAATATGATTATTCGAGTAAGAAACCAATGAAAAGCCTACTTTCTCCTTCCAGCAAATGGTTAACCCACCACTCCTTCCCCTACTACTCACCCAAAAACTATGAGTTAAACCAATCTTTCTTCCAATCTGTTCCGCTCTCCTTGAGTCTAACATAGTTTCACAAAGAAAAACTATGTCTGGGCTGAATTTGCGACCCCAAAAACGGAGCGCTTGTACTGCTCGAGGGTTGCCACCCCCTCGGCAATTCCAGCATAATATTTTCATTGTGCTAGGCGGGGTTGGCCATCTCTAACCTCCGCCTCTGAGTTTAGTGTTGCATCGCTCTCCTCCATTAATCTGATTTTCCTTTCCCCAAGGGAAGCTCCTCTAGCATCCTCATTCTTTCTCTTGTTACTCTTGTCCATCACCAT
The DNA here is from genome assembly GCA_029582165.1 of Portulaca oleracea. Classification (NCBI taxonomy): domain Eukaryota; kingdom Viridiplantae; phylum Streptophyta; class Magnoliopsida; order Caryophyllales; family Portulacaceae; genus Portulaca; species Portulaca oleracea. Next base: position 32,264,528 of record CM055869.1, on the reverse strand, counting down.
TACTACATCCTCGGCTCGAAGGTTCCCACTATCTGCCCCTCTATTTCCCGAGCCTTCCCACAGCATCTTGGGGTTCATGATGCGACTTGCACTACTTCCATCCCTCAACTCCAGAAGACGCTTCCTATCCTCCGCCCATTCATCATCTTTACTACCCTTCCTCTTGCGTTTGATCGGTGATCCTTTTAGCCCTACTCCATAAGGCATATCTTCTTCCGCCATCCCTGCTCTATATTGTTTGCATCCTTTGTAGACGTGACCAATAATCCCACATAAATAGCAGTAATCCGGCAACTTGACATACTTCATAGGGATCCACTTCGGTACACCATCTATCTTCACTCTTAGCCCTCTTCTGACTGGCTTATTTATATCTATCTCCACCTTTATCTTGAGGTCATTTGAGTGTGCAAGAATATCATCTTCATCCACTTCAAGAAAACCGCCTATTGTATTCCCAAGGAACTCTGCGAAAGCATGAGTTTTTTTTCTTGAATGGCAAATCAAAGATTTTAACCCAAAAGCAGGCAGTATCAAAGTTCACTTCTGAGGGTTGTTCGTTGCCATCAAGTTTCTTTAAGAGCAGCATATGATTATCAAACGTCCATGGTCCTTCATTCAACACTGCATCCCTATCTGCTTCAGTAAAAAATTGGAAAGAAAACAGATTCTTCTCGAGTTCTTTTGTCACTACCCCTTCTTGTGGCCTCCAAATATTTCGCATTGTCATCATAAACGCTTCTTGGTTAAATCTTGCTTGAGTATGCAGTTTTCCAATCAAGCATAGAGCCACCTGTTGATCTACTTTCGATTCATCCGGGTCGACAAAATCAATTATTTCTTCCTCCTCCTCAGTCAGTTGTAACTTTTGCAGTGACTCTTCCAAACTCCTCGCCATCTCTAACCCTAATTTCCTCCGCTCTTCAAGAAAAAGCAATAAGTAGGGAAAAACACACCAAACTCCACGTCCAAATCGGACGAATCGACGTCAACAAACCCTTCACAATGGAGGGAGCTGACTCCGCACACCTATGGGCGATCTAGGGTGAACCAAGAACTAGGGTTTCACAGCCGCTAGGGAAACGCCAGAGAGAGGGGAGATATAAATAATGACTTTGTTTACAATAGTTGAAAAGAACCTCCCATAAACTCAACTCCACTAGACCACCATATGCATGTATATGCTTCTGTTATATTTTTGGATGTTGCTATCATTCATTCCTATATATTTTCGGTATTTGCATTTATTGACCCAAATTACACTCATTCGGAAGAATGAGCAAAAAACTAGTATAACTAAATGTAAGTATATATATTTAAATCATTATAGAGTTATGTTTCATTACTTTGAAGGTTATTACAACTTATAAACAATATAAAATAATTATTTATTAGTATTTTTTCATAAATATAAAATTATGCATATGTGAAGATAATCAAGGTGGATCAACCATGGATCAATCAAGAAGATCCAAGATCAAGAAATTAAGATTGTTTTACTATCTTGGTTTCTTTATTATTGAGTTAGAACTAAGAAAAATTCTAAGGTAGTCAATTTTTTTTCGACTACGGTAATCGATCAATATCAACCGTTGATCTATTAAGAATTAATCCGAACCTTTGAAATCTTTTTAATTTTTTAAATTATCAAAATCTTCTTATGATTTCTCAAATATCCTTTCCTATTTATTAAATATATTTTCCATCAAATTATAATTTTTTTCTAAGGAAATTTCCATCAATTAATCTGGATCATCCTCTCGCATTTCATCACACCATTGACGACTGCCGGGCGCCGGTGACTCTGACCACCACCGCTGTCCATCGCCATCATCAAAATTCATGGTGGGGCCTGGGGGACATGATTAATCTGATCAGTTGCTGTGATGATGAGTTTGATTATTCAGATGATGCTAATTATCACAAGGGCCAAGGAGATGGAGGGGAGAGACAGAGAGGATCGAACGAATAGGAGAGGCAGTGATGGAGAACTACAGGAGAGAGGGAGGCTCGATCTTTTCATGGCCATGAAATTGATGTGCAATGCGAAATATGTAATGTTTAGCATTAAATAATAATAAGCTGTAAATGCATAATGATACAGTAAACGTGACATGGGTCAACTGGCAAGGATGAGTATTCTTATTTCAAAGTCATGTGTTCGAATTTTCCTCCTAGTGTTAATTGTCAGTTTGTCACTCTTCATATAAATGTATATATTGGCAGATTTTTTTTTTTTTAAAAATATTAAATTACTTTTTATCATAAATATTATGTTAATGGTTTATTTGGTCAAGCAAGTGTTGAGTATACTCTATAATGATTGAGGCGTCCACTTAAGCGTTGTCGTTGCATTATTGATATATTAACTGCCTTTTTTTAATAAAAAATGTAAATTTGTTTTATCATCTTTTGCATGCATGTTACTCCCTCCGTTCATAAATAATTGTCTTTTATATTTTTCAATGTTTATTTTTATTCAATAATTCCTCAAATAATATTTCATTAAAATTATAGGAAAATTGGATTCTAATCATCAATACTTTCAGCTTTTGTATTTCGGTGATCCCTACTTTTTCTTTTTTTTTTTTGTATTTTGGTAGTCCTAAAAACCTCAAAATTTTATTTTAATGGTACCAAATCTACCTCCATATTTTTTTCCCTACCCCAAATCTTTTTTTTTTTATTCCTACCCCCATAAAGATTTTGAAGTGTAGTTACTAAAAGAATTTTTAAATTAAGTTTTTGAGAATCCAAGAAAGTATTATAAAATATTGAAGTGTAGTTACTCAAAGATTATGCATTAACGTGTCAAGAACACTAAAAAATATTGAATTGACGCTACACCATTTTATTATTGTTGCGTTAAATTTGAATTTTTTTTTTAAAATGTATTTACTGATCAAGTGACTATATACTCTTGTACTCATGCATCAATATTGAATTGACGCTATACATTTCACGCAGAACGAAACACAAAATGTTTTGTAACAAAACTCAAATATATGTATAGTTGTATATCATCCAGAAATATATGAAAACATATTCTTTTTAACTTTTATAATTGGTAGAGTTTTGTAAACGAAGAAGCTAGGAACAAAAACAGAATGGTGATTGTTATTATAATAGGTATACTATTTAAAACCCTAAAGGATGCAACAAATATGATATGGCTCATTTGATTAAGCAAGTATGGAATATACTATGTAAAGGTTGAGGTCATGGGTTTGAGTATTCGTTGTTGCGTTACATGCATATTATTTTTTTTAATAAAAAATATCAATTTAGTTTATCACTTGGGGAACATTATTGTAACGCCCTGGAAAATTAAATCTAACGTATCGATCAAAGTCAAATATTAAATTGCAGCGGGAAAATTTTCAACTTATTAATCATATCTGCATCTGCACTCTTTCGAGATACAAGGCAAGTGAAAGGTTCTAACAAAAGTGACTAATTGGTCCACAATCTAAACAAGTCTCAACATTATCTTTACTTAAACAAAACAAAAAAAAAATTTATTCTTGACTCATCTAACTTCACTTCCTCACTTCTACGCCCCTTTTTATCCCAAGTTACTGGTCCGTACCTGAAAACAAAACATTTCACAAATTAGGGGGGAAACCTCAACAATACTACTCCTACGCATTTATAAACATTTGCGTAAACATTTGAACACATTTTAAAGGGGAGGGGTTACAATTCGAAATCTAGTGTGAAACAATATAATAATTTTCTTTCCATCAAATTTTTAATAGCGGGCGGGGTTTCCACACTACCCCTCGGAGTCAAAGACTCGCAGAACATGATTCGGAGTCCCAATGACTCGCATAAACAACATCATTCGACTGATCAACGCACAACTCATTTCTTTTCTTGTCTTTTCTTTTCTTTCGGAGTCCCATAGACTCGCAATATATTCCTATTCGACTGATCAGCGCCTAACTCACATCCACAATACCAGACATCACCTGATCTCTTGTGATCCCCTCACAGTTCCACACGATCTAAGGAAGGCCTCAACCCGCTTTTTAACTCGTATCCGTTAGTTAGGTCCGGTTATCAAGATCCAATTCCTTTCATGTCATAAACAACTTTCCACAAAACTTTTAATGGAAACCATCAAACAAGCTCAATCCAAAACAGTACAAAAAAAACATCATAAACCCAAATCTCAATAGCGATATCATTTTAACAACAACAATTTTTAACACTTTAATAAGGTCCCTTCGGGGAATGCATATTAATATAAAACGCTTAAGGGCATTCACAGGGAATAGGATATAGTATTACCTGCTACGACAAACTTCAATCAACAAGCAGATACAGAGCTCTACGATTCGATTCCTCACTCAGCCTAGTAAAAGGGTTTAAAATGAACACGTGCTCTAACGATTTCCTTAACATCCTAACTACCCTTCCCAATTTATAGTTTATTTCATTTAATCACAAACCACACAATCTCTTTCATAAAAACTTAAACAAGAATTTATACTCAACCATATTACATGAAATTAAATAATAACTAAATACTTTATTTCATATCTTTGCATGACACTATTCACTATATTTACCAAAATGTCATTAGACATGCATTTCACCACATTAGGTTACTCTTATCACATTTAATTAATAACAACACATATTTAGGGTTCTTAAACATATTCCTAGGTCTCATGAGACATCCTTAAGTATTTTATACACAACATTTAAAGACCTAGACTTCAAGTCTTCACACACTTATTAAAAACACTTGATACCATAAAAGGACTCTTTATAAGTAGATAATATAACTTAATAATTTTCTTAATCGTAAAATAAATTTCTACCTAGTAACAATATTATACTTTCCACCAAAATTCGTTAATATTCTAACTTATACTTACCACATAAAAAGGACAATATAAATACCAACTCATATTATAAAACTAAGTTTTGAACCTTGCAAAATTATGCTATAATTAATAATACAAGCTTTGAAAATTCAGAAATCGACATAACTTAAATATAATGTTACCTTGTAATATTAACTTCCAAAAGTAACAATAAACTTAGTAAAATCATATGTAATAGATAATATTGGGTTTTAATGATAACACCTCAAAATATAAAGCTCAAACTTTACCAAGGCCTAATAACATATATTTAACATAATAATATTAACTTTTTAAACACATACAACCAAAACTTAATATTACTATTTTTCAACATACTTTTAAAGTAAGGTACTATCAAATATTATAAATCAAAGGGCCTCATACATAGTAATTAATCCTTACGTAAATAATATTACCATGCATCAATATTAAGAAAATAATGTTACCAAATAATATGGAAATATTAATAATCTAATATTATTGTCAAAAAGACTAATATACTTGGAAGAAACTAATATATAAACACATGATATTTTACACTACTTAACTTAACATTAATACATTAATATTTATGAAGTATTAATATGGAAAGCATCAAGATAACACATATAACATTTGACTAGGTTATTAACTTATAAAATAACTAATCACACCCTAATATTACACTTAACAAACTAACATGTATTTATTTACTATTAACAGCATAAACACAAGTTCATCTATACTAATAACACATTAGTAATATTAATACATGATTAAACTAACCCTAACACATAATACCCATATTAACTTATAGAGAGAGAAAGAGAGAGAGAGGCCACAAACAATGGGTCCAAGCTAGAAGAGGTTGCACCGGTAGTTCGGGACGGCGGCTAGGTACTCCGGCAGCTCCTGGGTGGCGGCGGTGGTCGGCGCTTAGCTCCGGTGGTCAGCGGTGGCGGCAGCGGGGAGTGGTGCAACTAGGGCATGAAGAGAAAGGGAGAAAAAGAGGAGGGGAGCTCGGTGGTGCTCGGGGTGGTGGTGACCGGTCTCTGGGGGTCGGGTTGGCGGCGGTCGACGGCAGAACAGCGGTGGCAGCGGCGACGCTTGGTGGGTTCGAAGAGGGTGCACGAGCTAGGGGTGCGTAGGGTGGTTCGGGGAAGGACGGAGGTGGTGTAGCGATGGTCGGAGCTCGGTGGTGTGGCGGCCGGCGTCGAGCTGCTGGTGATGGGAGGTGGCACTTGGTGCGGTGGTGTATGGTGGCTTGGGGTCGTCGGGCAGGAGCAGCAGCAGAGGGAGTATAAGAAAAGGGAGGGGAGAAGAGAGAGAAAGGAGAAATAGAGAGAGGAGAGACGCGGGAGAGAGAAAAGAATGAGGGGGGGGCGACACGTGTCAGCCAGGGGTTGGGTGAGCAGGGGGTATGCAAAGGTAGTGGGGGAAGAAAATTGTTTTGCTGCAGACGATTATCAAACAACCAAAAATCAGATAAAATTTGTGGGTGATGTCACCCTATTGATGTCATAAACCCACCCAAAATTAAAAGGAAAATATTATTAACACCCAATATGCTTAGCCCTTAATTATCTCAGCAAAAACCCTAATAAACAGATAAAATAATTCACACAACTGATAAAAGATTTTCCACCCGGTATCCCAAAAATTCCTAACTGATATTTTTAGAACTCTAAAAATTACTACGAAAACACTCGCGGTCCTAAAAGCTCCGTGTGATCAACAGGTAAACTTATAATGAATAAGGTCATGTTTTATCATCTTAACGGTATTTCTACTGGTATTTTTCTGGGGTTTTACATCATTCCCCACTTAAAGAAGTTTCGTCCTCGAAACTTAAACTTACCACTATGCATGCAGTTATTCATAAAGACTCGGGGTTTCACATCATTCCCCACTTAAAGAAGTTTCGTCCCCGAAACTTAAACTTACTTAGCTGCTGAAAAGATGAGGGTATTTTGTGCGCATTTCTTCTTCGGTTTCCCAAGTGGCCTCCGTTGTAGCATGATTTGTCCACAATACCTTGACTAGTGGGGATCTTCTGCGCATAATTGCTTCTCTCGGTCCAAAATCTCAACCGGTTGTTCCTCGTCGTCGATCTTCCTTAATCGCAACGGCTCGTTCAATCACATGCGAAAGATCTGCAACATATTTCCTCAGCTGCGAAACATGGAAAACGTTGTGTACCCGAGGTAGATCCCCTGGTAACTCCAATTTGTAAGCTAATTCCCCTATGCGCTCCAAAATAGGGTATGGCCCAATATACCTTGGAGTCAATTTCCCTGATTGACCAAATCTCATGACTCCTTTTGTAGGAGATACACGTAAGAACACATAATCTCCCACTTCAAACTCCAAAGGTCTTCTTCTTCGATTGGCGTAACTTTTCTGTCGACTTTGCGCCGTCCTCATTCTGTCCTGAATGACCCTTACCTTTTGAGTTGTGTGTTGGATCAATTCTGGACCAATAGTGAGGGCTTCATCAATATCCTGCCAACACAATGGGGTCCTACATCTTCTCCCATATAACGCCTCAAACGGCGACATCCCAATACTAGCGTGGAAGCTATTGTTGTAGGAGAACTCAATCAAGGTTAGCTCATCGTCCTATGATTCTTTAAAATCTAAAGCACACGCTCTCAACATGTCTTCCAAAGTCTGAATCGTTCTTTCTGTTTGCCCATCAGTAGCTGGATGGAAAGCGGTGCTGAAATTTAGCTTAGTACCAAAAGCTTCTTGTAACTTTTTCCAGAATCCCGACTGAAATCTTGTGTCCCTATCCGAGACTATCGAACTGGGAACTCCATGCAATCGCACTATCTCACTTACGTAAGCATGGGCCAACTAGTCCAACGTCCAAGTGTTAGCCATGGCGAGAAAATGTGCAGACTTAGTTAAACGATCCACAATCACCCAAATAGCATTGTTCTTTCTCCTGGTCCTAGGAAGACCAGTTACAAAATCCATAGATATTGAGTCCCATTTCCACTCCGGAATTTCTAACGGATGTAATAACCCTGCCGGTCTCTGGTGTTCAGCTTTAACTCGACATATGTCAGACATCGAGACACATAATCGGCCACTTCTTGCTTCATATTGCTCCACCAAAAGGTTTGCTTAAGGTCCTTGTAGAGCTTGTTTCCTCCTGGATGTACCGAGTATGGAGTGTTGTGCCCTTCATCCAAGATTTTTCGTTTCAGCTCCTCCATATTAGGTACACATATCCGGTTGTGAAATCTCAACGTTCCATCTTCGTGTACCACAAATCCTGGTGCTTTTCCTTGGGTCACCTCTTCCCTTATCTTTACCAACTGTATGTCCATCTCTTGGAAATTCTTAATCTCATCCAGAAGAGTCGGTTGGATCTTCATAGCATTCAACACAGCACCTTTCCCCGAAATCGTTATATTGAGTTCCAGTCTTTTGAATTCTTTACATAGCTGATTTGGCAAGGTCACCAAATGATTCACCGTAGGGTAAGGCCTTCGACTCAAAGCATCTGCCACTACATTGGCCTTCCCGGGATGGTATTGAAAATTGATATCATAATCTTTCAAAATTCCAACCACCTGGTTTGGCGAAGATTCAACTCTTTCTGAGTGAAGAGATACTTCAAGCTTTGATGATCAGTAAAAATTTCGCAATGTACTCCATAAAGGTAGTGCCTCCAGATCTTAAGAGCAAAAACCACTGCTGCCAGCTCCAGGTCATGAGTAGGATAATTCTTTTCGTGAGCCTTCAGCTGCCTTGAAGCATAAGCGATCACCTTCCCATTTTGCATAAGCACGCACCCTAGACCACCATGTGAGGCATCACTATAAATGACAAAACCTTCGTTTCCTTGAGGTAAGGTGAGAATAGGTGCCGTTGTAAGTCTCTTTTTCAACTCTTGAAAAGCCTTCTCACATTTGTCGGACCACACAAACTTTACCGACTTCCTGGTCAAGTTAGTGAGAGGTGTTGCGATCTTAGAGAAGTCTTGCACAAACTTCCGATAATACCCAGCCAAACCCAGAAAACTCCTTACTTCCGTAGCATTCTTCGGTGTAGGCCACTTACTAACAGATTCTACCTTCTGTGGGTCTACTGCAACTCCATCCTTTGAAACAATGTGCCCCAGAAAAGCCACTTTCTCCAACCAAAACTCACACTTGGAAAACTTCGCATATAACTCATTTGCCCGCAAAGTTTCCAACACCCTTCGCAAGTGTTGCGCATGCTCCTCCTGTGTCCTTGAATAGATCAAGATGTCATCTATAAAAACCACCACAAACTTATCCAAGAAGAGTTTGAATACCCGATTCATTAGATCCATAAAAGCGGCGGGAGCGTTTGTGAGACCAAAGGGCATAACCACAAACTCATAGTGACTATATCGGGTCCGGTGCGCTTTGGTAATATCTTCTTCCCGAATTCTCAACTGATGATAACCCGATCTCAGGTCGATCTTGCTAAAAACTGCAGCTCCCTTCAATTGGTCGAACAGATCATCAATGCGTGGTAGCGGGTAACGATTCTTGACCGTAATCTTGTTCAGCTCCCGGTAGTCAATGCACAACCTCAAACTACCATCTTTCTTCTTCACAAACAACACTGGCGCACCCCATGGAGAGGTACTTGGTCTTATATACCCCTTTTCTAACAACTCATCTAGTTGTTTCTTGAGTTCTTTGAGTTCCGCAGGGGCCATTCGATACGGGGCCTTAGATATTGGAGTAGCCCCAGGTTCCAAATCGATACAGAAATCCACTTCCCTTTGCGGCGGTATCCCCGGAATTTCTTCGGGAAATACATCTACGTACTCCTGTACCACAGGAATAATTTCAATAGAAGCTTCCTCAGCTTTAGCGTCCACCACATTGCATAGAAATCCTTCACATCCTTGTCCCATCATCTTATGAGCTTTTACTTCGGAGATAATTCTCACCCCTTGGCGGGGTTGTTTATTGTAGTGCACCACCTTTCTTCCATTTGAACTCTCCAAAGTCACCTTCTGCTTCCGGCAATCGATCTGCGCTTGATATTTAGCCAACCAATCCATTCCAAGAATCACATCGAATTCCATTAACTCAAATTGGTGTAAGTCAGCATTGAACTCTTGATCGCCTATCACTATTGGACAATTCTTATATAACATCCCACACTGCACTGCCGCTCCCGTAGGTAAAGATACCACCATAGTTTCTTTTTCTTCAGACGATACTAATTTAGCTTTTTCCACAATCTCAGGTGATATGAAAGAATGACTAGCACCGGAATCAAACAACACATAAACATGATATGAGCACAAAAGAAAAGTACCAGTAACAACATCAGCATTGTTCTCAGCTTCCTCTCTCTTCATCACATAAACTCTACCTCCAGCATTGCGTGGTGCTTGCTGCTGACGAGGTGGTGGTGGGGGAAGTGCTCTAATTGGGTTGCCTCGATTGCCATTATAGCCTCCAGGATTTGGGCGAGGCCTTCCCTGATTCGCCGGATATTCAATCCTGCGCTGATGGTTCGGTGGTAGAGCTCCTCGGTTAGCACTACCCATAAAATTGGATCCCCCTTCAGCCGGATGAGGACAGTTTTCTCACAACGTGATTTGGACTGCCACAGCGATAGCAGACCACTCTGGTTGGATTCCGGCAATCTCTTGCATAATGCCCGGGCCTACCACAAGCCCTACAGTTTACTGCACCAGGTTGTTGGGGTCGTCCCTGATTACCTTGCCACATATTGGGCCTGAACATCTTGAAGGTAGGTGGTGGTTGAGGAACAAAACGAGGAGGTTCCGTACTTTTGTCGCTTTGTCGCCGATTAATTGTCATTACTTAGCACCCGCTCCACATTAGCAGCCGCCTCCAGCATATCTTGATATGAGGCGAAAGTGCATACGGACAACTTTTCCTGTATATTGTAGTTCAACCCATCCTCAAACCTGTTCATCTTCAGCTTCTCATTCGCAATATAGATTGGTGCAAACCTCGATAATTCCATAAACTTAGAAGCATACTGCAGTACAGTGTCACTCCCTTGTTGCAACTCCAGAAATTCTTTCTCTTTGGCCTTTTGTAGGGCCATTGGGTAAAACCGGTTCCTCATCATCCCCTTGAAGCTTTCCCATCCAAAACCTTGTTCATTCTGCCTTTCTTTCATGCTCATCCACCATAAGTCAGCTTCTCCCTTAAGATGATATGTTGCAAAGTTTACCTTCCTGTCCTCAGGACACTGAATTGCGTCAAAAATCTTTTCCACGTCTCTGACCCATTCCTCGAAGATCTTGGGATCACCACCGTTGTAAGATGGGGTTCAAGGCATTGAATTCAAAGCAGTGGATCTTCCTTCCTTTTGTTGTCCCGCCATCCATTGGAACTGCTCCGACTGTCGGGCCATTAGTTCCATCATCATTAGCTGAGTTAAATCGGGCCCTGAAGTTGGAGTTCCATCCGTTTGATTAGATGAAGTCGCCCTATGTACTGAATTCGCTGCGGCCTAATAGAGTGGTGCATACTTTTGTCTCAGCTCCGCCATGGAAGGAACAGAAGGTGGCGGGATCTCTTGGGGCGACCTCCCATCATCGTTTTCCATTCTTTTAGGACTTCTAATTACCAACACAAATAATTTCATTAGGCCAACAATTTTAATAATAAATCATGATACAAAACTTACCCAGCTTGTACTCTTATCCCTCTTTCTAACATAGGTAAACAACACCTTACATTTATAGGAATATAAAGGATTTTCATAACGATGCATTTTTTTTTCATAACATAAACACTTAATGTTTCATACGTTCAACTTTCTTTCAACTTCCACATTCAACATAATCATTCTCATCTCCTCATATCATCACATAGTGCCCAAATCCACTATTCTCATACCATTGTAACTGCATACAAGAGGGTTTAAAGTGAAGTAACACATGTTTTTCATAACATAAACGAAATTACTACGTTAAACCTTGCATGATATAACTATTACCGTCTAAAAAAAAAAACGAAAAAGAGAACATCAAAACATGGCACTACCAAGTTCTCATACTTATATACAAATTCTAAAAGGATCAGCTCATAATAAAGAAAACAACGAAATCAAACACGACGCCTCTGAACACCTCTCTCCGCCTCGGGGTCCCAGTCCGGATCATCGGACCCTTCGTCGGCCGAGTCCGACTCCGAACTCTCACTGGTTATCTCCATGGGACCCTCCTCAAGGTCCTGCTCCTGTTCGGCCTCGTCCTCCTCATCGTCAGTCAGATCAAACGGCGGTGCCTCGTCCTGGTGGACTTCCTCGATGTCGGCCGGTGAGGCCTCCACCATAGTCTGCACCAGATCGAGGATGGTTGGTGCTGCTGGTGCATGTCCGCACCACTGGCAGTCTTTCAGCCAGGGCGCCTCGGGGTCTTCAGGCGATATGGGTGGAAGCAGTTGGGAGGCCCGGTACCTCCAGGTGGTGTCCCCCGTCAATGTCATCAAGAGGAGATTGACCATGCACCCCTCGTGTCGTAGACACGTGGTGTGCAGGGGCATCTCCAGCTGGATGTCTATCTCGGGAATCACCCTCTCCACGTACTGTGCCAGAGCCTCCTCGGGCTCCCTCCAGAAGCCCACGTGAAAGAGGTCTTCCTCCACGTCAAAGCTGTGGTGCAAACCTGGATCCATTCCTGTAAATCAACAAGAAAGTGAGTTTTTAAGAAAACACAAAATAGACCGATTTCACCCCATTCCTCCTACACTCTCACTCTGAGGTAGCTTCCTAGGCCTAAAGTTAAACCTATAGATTCCTAAGAGCTATCAGGTCGCAACCCAGAGCTCTGATACCATTCTGTAACGCCCTGGAAAATTAAATCTAACGTATTGATCAAAGTCAAATATTAAATTGCAGCGGAAAAATTTTCAACTTATTAATCATACCGGGCGTTACTGCCGTACCTCTTTCGAGATACAAGGTAAGTGAAAGGTTCTAACAAAAGTGACTAATTGGTCCACAATCTAAACAAGTCTCAACATTATCTTTACTTAAACAAAACAAAAAAAAAATATATTCTTGACTCATCTAACTTCACTTCCTCACTTCTACGCCCCTTTTTATCCCAAGTTACTGGTCCGTACCTGAAAACAAAACATTTCACAAATGAGGGGGGGGGAAACCTCAGCAATACTACTCCTACGCATTTATAAACATTTGCGTAAACATTTGAACACATTTTAAAGGGGAGGGGTTACAATTCGAAATCTTGTGTGAAACAATATAATAATTTTCTTTCCATCAAATTTTTAATAGCGGGCGGGGTTTCCACACTACCCCTCGGAGCCAAAGACTCGCAGAACATGATTCGGAGTCCCAATGACTCGCATAAACAATATCATTCGACTGATCAGCGCACAACTCATTTCTTTTCTTGTCTTTTCTTTTCTTTTCTTTCGGAGTCCCATAGACTCGCAATATATTCCTATTCGACTGATCAGCGCCTAACTCACATCCACAATACCAGGCATCACCTGATCTCTTGTGATCCCCTCACAGTTCCACTCGATCTAAGGAGATCGCTCAACGCGCTTTTTAACTCGTATCCGTTAGTTAGGTCCGGTTATCAAGATCCAATTCCTTTCATGTCATAAACAACTTTCCACAAAACTTTTAATGGAAACCATCAAACAAGCTCAATCCAAAACAGTACAAAAAAAACATCATAAACCCAAATCTCAATAGCGATATCATTTTAACAACAACAATTTTTAACACTTTAATAAGGTCCCTTCGGGGAATGCATATTAATATAAAACGCTTAAGGGCATTCACAGGGAATAGGATATAGTATTACCTGCTACGACAAACTTCAATCAACAAGCAGATACGGAGTTCTACGATTCGATTCCTCGCTCAGCCTAGTAAAAGGGTCTAAAATCAACACGTGCTCTAACGATTTCTTTAACATCCTAACTACCCTTCCCAATTTATAGTTTATTTCATTTAATCACAAACCACACAATCTCTTTCATAAAAACTTAAACAAGAATTTATACTCAACCATATTACATGAAATTAAATAATAACTAAATACTTTATTTCATATCTTTGCATGACACTATTCACTATATTTACCAAAATGCCATTAGACATGCATTTCACCACATTAGGTTACTCTTATCACATTTAATTAATAACAACACATATTTAGGGTTCTTAAACATATTCCTAGGTCTCATGAGACATCCTTAAGTATTTTATACACAACATTTAAAGACCTAGACTTCTAGTCTTCACACACTTATTAAAAACACTTGATACCATAAAAGGACTCTTTATAAGTAGATAATATAACTTAATAATTTTCTTAATCGTAAAATAAATTTCTACCTAGTAACAATATTATACTTTCCACCAAAATTCGTTAATATTCTAACTTATACTTACCACATAAAAAGGACAATATAAATACCAACTCATATTATAAAACTAAGTTTTGAACCTTGCAAAATTATGCTATAATTAATAATACAAGCTTTGAAAATTCAGAAATCGACATAACTTAAATATAATGTTACCTTGTAATATTAACTTCCAAAAGTAACAATAAACTTAGTAAAATCATATGTAATAGATAATATTGGGTTTTAATGATAACACCTCAAAATATAAAGCTCAAACTTTACCAAGGCCTAATAACATATATTTAACATAATAATATTAACTTTTTAAACACATACAACCAAAACTTAATATTACTATTTTTCAACATACTTTTAAAGTAAGGTACTATCAAATATTATAAATCAAAGGGCCTCATACATAGTAATTAATCCTTACGTAAATAATATTACCATGCATCAATATTAAGAAAATAATGTTACCAAATAATATGGAAATATTAATAATCTAATATTATTGTCAAAAAGACTAATATACTTGGAAGAAACTAATATATAAACACATGATATTTTACACTACTTAACTTAACATTAATACATTAATATTTATGAAGTATTAATATGGAAAGCATCAAGATAACACATATAACATTTGACTAGGGTATTAACTTATAAAATAACTAATCACACCCTAATATTACACTTAACAAACTAACATGTATTTATTTACTATTAACAGCATAAACACAAGTTCATCTATACTAATAACACATTAGTAATATTAATACATGATTAAACTAACCCTAACACATAATACCCATATTAACTTATAGAGAGATAAAGAGAGAGAGAGAGGGCACAAACAATGGGTCCAAGCTAGAAGAGGTTGCACCGGTAGTTCGGGACGGCGGCTAGGTACTCCGGCAGCTCCTGGGTGGCGGCGGTGGTCGGCGTTTAGCTCCGGTGGTCAGCGGTGGCGGCAGCGGGGAGTGGTGCAACTAGGGCATGAAGAGAAAGGGAGAAAAAGAGGAGGGGAGCTTGGTGGTGCTCGGGGTGGTGGTGACCGGTCTCTGGGGGTCGGGTTGGCGGTCGGCAGACGAGCAGTATGATGGCAGCGGCGGCGCTTGGTGGGTTCGAAGAGGGTGCACGAGCTAGGGGTGCGTAGGGTGGTTCGGGGAAGGACGGAGGTGGTGCAAGGTGGTGTAGCGATGGTCGGAGCTCGGTGGTGTGGCGGCCGGCGTCGAGCTGCTGGTGATGGGAGGTGGCGCTTGGTGCGGTGGTGTATGGTGACTTGGGGTCGTCGTGCAGGTGCAGCAGCAGAGGGAGTATAAGAAGAGGGAGGGGAGAGGAGAGAGAAAGGAGAAATAGAGAGAGAAGAGACGCGGGAGAGAGAAAAGAATGAGGGGCGGGGGGCGACACGTGTCAGCCAGGGGTTGGGTGAGCAGGGGGTATGCAAAGGTAGTGGGGGAAGAAAATTGTTTTGCTGCAGACGCTTATCAAACAACCAAAAATCAGATAAAATTTGTGGGTGATGTCACCCTATTGATGTCATAAACCCACCCAAAATTAAAAGGAAAATATTATTAACACCCAATATGCTTAGCCCTTAATTATCTCAGCAAAAACCCTAATAAAAAGATAAAATAATTCACACAACTGATAAAAGATTTTCCACCCGGTATCCCAAAAATTCCTAACTGATATTTTTAGAACTCTAAAAATTACTACGAAAACACTCGCGGTCCTAAAAGCTCCGTGTGATCGACAGGTAAACTTATAATGAATAAGATCATGTTTTATCATCTTAACAGTATTTCTACCGGTATTTTTCCGGGGTTTTACAATTATAAATTATGTGTATGTTTTCATATAAATTTTAGGAGCTATTTAACTTAATGTTTTTTTTATGGTTAACTTATATGTATTAACTTATCATGAACACTCAAAACTTTCAAATTGACCCTACAAGTTTTTATTATTGGTGTATTTAAACTTATAGATTTGTTTTGTTATGTATTACTTATCACGTGATTATATAAATTCTTATACCTATGCGTCAACATATTCATGTGTCATTGTAAGTGTAAATATATGAAAGACTTAAAATCGATTCGTAATTAATAATTTGAATATAATAAGAAAAACAAGTTGTATATAAGTGAGTATCACTACTATTATTATCATAAATCCCTTACTATAAATAGAATAATATGATAACATTTGAGATTACAACAATGATCATTCAAGGAGCCTGTACAGATTGGACAATATGTTTAAAAAAGTTGTAAAGTCAACTTACTACACTAGTAGAATTCATGCCAAAAGACGTCCCTATATGGCGTCTGATATGGGCATAAACGGACACCAAATAGGAATTGGCGTTTGATATAAACAGACGCATAAACCTTTTCTGCCCTTTCCAAAAAGGCGTCTGTTTTGAGCTTAAACAGACGCCAAAACGGCGTCTGACAAGGCTCAAAACAGACGTCAATTTACATTTTTGAAATAAAAAAAAATTGAAATATCGGTAAATATAAATAAATTCCAATATATCTAATTACAACTACATAATATATTTTGTGGGTTATAATTATAAAATAGAGCAAATTAAAATTTTTTATAATTTGTAAGGAAGTTGTGTAATAAGAATTGTGAAGGCATTAATAATGAAAATAAAATACATTTTATATAATAATAAATGATATATATCTTCCATTCATGCATGTACAATTTCATATATATATATATATATATATATGTAGAAATAACAAAAAAAATTGTAATAAATATATATTTAATAATGTTGATTTTTACACAAACTTTCTTACATTAAACAATTAAACAAAATATCTAATACAATTTTAATAACTAATAGGACAGAAAAAAAACTTAAATGTAATGAATATATATATCTTCAATCTTCAATAATCTTCAATATTCTTCAATCTTCAATCTTCAATGGATTTGAGGTGATGGGAAGATGAGAGAAAATGAAAGAAGATGAGAGAAAATGAGAGAAAATGAAGTGGGGATGGAGGGAAAAAATTCAGAGAGAAATTTGATATGTGGTTTGGTTTATATATAGGCCAAAATGGCATTTGTTTATGGTGCCTAACAGACGCCAGTTTTCTGATTCTTTGAACTTCTGATTGTTTCCTTTCGATTCGATTGTTGGATCTGGTCGGGAATTAGGGTCTGAAGTAGCTCCCGAGATTCTTCGATTTCTTGCGCCGATTGTCAATCTGGGTTCGTTGAAGAAATCGATTCGCCAGTCTCCGTCGTATGCAATGAGCAAGTGCAGGGACCTCCTTCTCAACACGATCCAAGGCGAGCTGAGCGGCATCAGAGGCGGAGAGAAACTCCTGATTGATGTCGAGAGAACGCTTCTCGATGGTGGATCTGAGGTTGCGTCAAGCCTGTGGGGAGTTTTCAGTGTAGAAGTTGGGGAGTGTGGAAAGAGAAGAGAGAAGCTTTGGGGAATCTATCCGAGGTTCAAGAACTTTCTTCAGCTTCCTTGATAAACCAGGTGCCAACGCCATCAAAAATCTGGAAAGTAATATCAAAAATCTTCATTATTTTCTCTCGTTTTTCCGAGCCAATCTTCTTCCCCTAATTCAAGTACTTGACTGGATTGTGGGGATTCTATGACCCTGTTGAGGTGTTCATTTAATTCGAATTTCGAACCTTGTATTTATTCTATCTGGGTCGGAATCAAATCAGGGTTAGGGTTGAAGCAGATGTGAAAGAAAACAAGGCATGGGTAGCCATGGCAATGATGACCTTTTACAGGTCGAAGTTTGCACCGTTTGTGGAGATAGAGGTTTTTCTAATGCTCTCATTAATTGCTCAGACTGTTGAGAAACTCTTGTGCACCAATATTGCCTAGGCATACCACCAAGAAGCATCAATGATAGCTTTAATTGGTACTGTGAGTTTTGTTGTTGGGGTTTTTCCAAAGTGGGTTTGTAAATGTAGTTGATGGGGGTGAGTTTTCTGGAGATTGTTCGGCTGAAGTTGAACCTTTGATTCCTCCAACTGAACAAATGCGGGAGTTGTAATTGAGAAGGCAACAGGTTTTCTTCCTTTGTTTCAAATTTGCAATGAAAGATCAGGGGAATCATTCCCCGGGATTCTCAAGCAGAATTCGTCCAGTCTCGGACTGTAACGGTCGGGACCCTTGCCTACCAGATTATTCTGGGGATATCGAAGTTATAACAACCTTCGATTGTCGCCGGAACCGGCAGCAACGCCGGAGATCGATCGCCGTTCATCCGGCTCTACCCATCACCAATCTAAATTTTACAGGATCAAACTTCCAGAAGTGGAGTAGATCTATCAAGATTGGGTTGAGACTAAAGAAAAGCTTGGTTTCGTCACAAGGAAATGTGTTAAACCAGCTGAGAATGCCCCTACATACGACCAATGGATCAAGGTCGACAGTTTGGTTGTAAGTTGGCTATTATATGCCTCTAGATGAAATGCAACACAACATGCTATGCTCAAGGATTGTTCAAGGTTGGAATTGCTCGAAACTCCTCCCATTCCACCTTGAGGGGGAGATGTGAAGATAATCAAGGTGGATCAATCATGGATCAATCAAGAAGATCCAAGATCAAGAAATCAAGATTGTTTTACTTTCTTGGCTTCTTTATTATGGAGTTAGAACTAATTCCTCCTCTTCCTCTTTTGTGTGTAAATAGTCATAGGCTTTCCTCTTGTGAATAACCTTGATTGATGATAATAGAAAAAGTCTCTTTTCTCTCCTCTAATTATTCTCTCTCTATCTCTATAATCTGTCTCAAATTTCTTGAGTTTTCACAGCATAAAATATGCATTTTCTAATATGATTGAGAAAATTAGGCTATTATTTATATTTTTTGACCTTGTTAATAAGTATTATACTCTTATAGTTGATAAATATATATAATTATCAAAGAAAATATTATTAAAAGTTATAAAAATGTGAAATCTTGAAGCAAGAAGTGTATCATTGTTCTCATACAAATTTGTTACATATAAAGTTAAAAAATGGGATATCAATATTCACTTACATAAAATTACTAATGATAAAAGTTAGATCCTGTTCGGTAATAATATTGAGACATCGTTCTTTTGTGCATTGTGTTTGCGTTACGTTACATTGTGTTGCGGTTGGTTGTGGTAGATTGCGGAAAGTTGTGGTGGAAACAGTAAAAAGGTAATGGTAATTTGCGGTATGTTGCGGTAAATTGCGGTAATTTATGTTGCACTTAGGTGTTGTTAGGGATCAGATTCAGATTTGGTGCCAGTTGATAGTCAGTTGGTAGGGTGTAAAATAGAGTAATATATGTAGCGGAAGGTAAAAAAAGGATGATTATGGAATCGAGGATAATAATAGAGAGAGGCAAGGATAAATAGGGTGAGACGATAATTTTACATGGGAAACCGAAGTACTCGGAGAAAAACCCACGAGCGACAACCAATATTCACTAGTAGAAAAGGAGATACTACAAGAGGTAAAATTTATGTGAACTCTCGTAGACTCTCGTAACCTAGGGATGAGTAGGGTGAAGATGTGGAAATAACACCGTACCTCCCTCGTGGGGAGTTTTGAAGGCTCTCACATCGACTACATTGGTCGATTGCCGCTTGATTACAAGGAGAATAAAGACCTCTATTTATAGTAGAATGAAGGAAAGAGAAACTAGGTTAAATATTATAAAACCTAGAAATAAAAGACGAACATCCGTCGCCGTTGAACAAAACACCCAGGCGCTAGTAGCGCCCGATGGACGCTGGCAGCATCTTGTATCGGGGAGCCACTGAGTGTGCCGCTGGCAGCGCTCGATAGTGTCGCTGGTAGCGTCTGGATTCTCGGTTCGCTGTTGTGAGGCGCTGGTAGCGCTGATAGTGGCGCTAGTAGCGCCTGCTCCTTCCTTCCTTCAATCAAAGAGATTTTGGGCCATAAAACCCAACAAACTCCCCCTTGAGTCAAAATCTCCAGTACAGTCATAGAACCCTAAATTTTGATTTGCCCACAAACTTCTCGACGTCATCCTGTTAACAACACTCTATCACCCAAATTCTAATAACCAAATTTTGACTTCACCTGAAATTGATTGAACCCGGCTATGAAAGAATTTGACCTGACTCCGACAGGATTAGAAGTTTGCTGAATCTGGTTGTATCCGACTCTAAAGGAATTTCACCTGACTCCGGTAAAATTGAAATTTAACTTAATCTGGCTGTACCTGGCTCTTGAAGGAATTTATGATGAATCCCGATAGGATCCGACTCTTGAAGGAATTGAACCTGACTCTGGTAGGATCTGAATCTCATTGAACCTAGCTATGATACCACTTGTTAGGGATCAGATTCAGATTTGGTGCCAGTTGATAGTCAGTTGGTAGGGTGTAAAATAGAGTAATGTATGCAGCGGAAGGTAAAAACAGGATGATTATGGAATCGAGGATAATAATAGAAAGAGGCAAGGATAAATAGGGAGACGGTAATTTTATGTGGGAAACCGAAGTACTCGGAGAAAAACCTACGGGCGACAACCAATATTCACTAGTAGAAAAGGAGATATTACAAGAGGTAAAATTTATGTGAACTCTCGTAGACTCTCGTAACCTAAGGATGAGTAGGGTGAAGATGTGGAAATAACACCGTACCTCCCTTGTGGGGAGTTTTGAAGGCTCTCACATCGACTCTATTGATCGATTGCCGCTTGATTACAAGGAGAATAAAGACCTCTATTTATAGTAGAATGAAGGAAAGAGAAACTAGGTTAAATATTATAAAACCTAGAAATAAAAGACGAACATCCGTCGCCGCTGAACAAAACTCCCAGGCGCTAGTAGCGCCCGATGGACGCTGGCAGCGTCTTGTATCGGGGAGCCACTGAGTGTGGCGCTGGTAGCGCTCGATAGTGCCGCTGGTAGCGTCTGGATTCTCGGTTCGCTGTTCTGAGGCGCTGGTAACGCTGATAGTGGCGCTAGTAGCGCCTGCTCTTTCCTTCCTTCAATCAAAGAGATTTTGGGCCATAAAACCCAACAAGTGCGTTAACGCACAAAAAAACGGTGTCTGAAAGTAATATTCAATATTTTAACAAAGTCTGTAAATTTACTATTCGATAAAATAGCGTTTGATAATAACGCATGTCTGAACATTTGGCAAATGTAATTCATGTCAATGTCTTGACAACAACTTCAGCGTTTCACATTTTTATCACATGTACTACTTTTGATCTATTTAATGCCCTGCTGCAAGGCTATTGGTAAACAATAATGTTTAATATTGTTTAAAATAAATTCAACTATGGTAGAATTTTCAAACACAATATTGTCAATTATTCACATTTTTTTTAATAATTCGTTATTCAAACAGTTATGAGGTATAAACTAATGTATAATCGCTATAAGCTGCTCAAACAATTGTCCGCTATCTAATCCACTAAAAACTACTAAAAATGCTAATTTTGTCGAACATGACCTTAACATTTTCTTCCATCATTTGACAAGTAAATTCCAAAAATAAATATAGAATTTTTTCTTTTTCGATGGAGGGGGTCTGTCCAAGAAAAGTTTATTTTATTTGCGTTTTATTTGGTGGAATTTCTGATTTTTTTTAATAAAGGTTTTCCTAAAGTTTTTCTGGAAATTAAAATTGCTTTTTGGGACATATATTTTATATACAGGGTATTAGGAAACAAGGTAGAAACGTTTTAATAGTGTTTGATTGAAGATATTAATTTTCGTAAAAAAAAATTATTTAAAATGTTCAAATTATCCTTTGTTTATTTTTTAATTATTTATTTGTTTGTGCTTTCTTCATTTTTATTAGGGTATTTTGAAAATCTTACTTTAATAAATTGCAGGATGATATTTGTTGGCTGTGCTTCCCTCCCCCAACCCAGCCTCCACGTTGTTTCCCGCCATTTTCATCACTCCCTCCTCATATTTAGTAACTGCTGTCAGTTCCTATTTAGTTACTGTTGTCAGTTTACATAGCATTCAGTAACTGCAGATAGTTAACCCGTGAGACTCTTTTGATCCTAAAAGACTATCATTTTTATATTCTCATCTTCTTTTGAGTGTGACCTTACCATGTGTGCATCTCTAGAACTTGGATTGATTATCTTCAAAACTGTATCTGACTTGTGCATTGTGTTGATATTATTGAGGCACCAGTTTGTAGCTACATAGCCAAAAAGCCACCTAACGATATGACCTCTTTTTGCTATCCCTTTACCAGCCTTTTTTTTTTCCCTATCTTGTGGTCACCCTATAAGTGCGCGTCTGGCCTACTCCTAATTCTTCACCTTTTAGCCAAGTTAGTGGAACAATAATTCAGTTGGGGGCAGTTTTGTAAGGTGTTGATTTGGTGACTTTGTTGGTTGTGAATGTTTGATGAGGGAAATGTTGTTCTTGATGATTTATCTCCTAAGCTATTAATTTTCTGAAAAAAATTATTTAAAATTTCCAAATTATTTTTTGTTTATTTTTTAATTATTTATTTGTTTGTGCTTTCTTCATTTTTATTAGGGTATTTTGAAAATTTTGATAAAAATACAACTTCCTTTTTCCCTTTTAAGGGAAAAATTTCACAAACCCCGTTAGGAAGGATTTTCCTGTCATCCATGGAAAAATAGTGGTTCCAATTATGAAAATGTTTAATTAACTTGAAAAAGGTAACTAATTGAAAAAAATTTATGCAATCAAATACCCTGTTAAGTGTTAACTCAGAACTGAGGATGAACCTAAACATATTTACTGATTGTTAAAAAGTCATTGCATACGTAATCATTGTTATAATCATCTATCATTTCTTGATTATCAGTGGTTGGTTGAGAATCATATCCATAAGAAAGATGTGTGTTGGAAAAGTTAAAGGGATAAGGCTACCCATTGTTTGTTCTAAAGCACTTGCAATATGTTATGATTAAATAATTGATGTCAGCCTCCTAATTTTACCAAAGTTGAGTATCCTTCTTCATTCTCCGCAAAGCAACAATCACCTATCATAGAGTTTCGTACATTGCACCACTTTAACAGTACTAGTATAACCTGCTCGGGTAAGGCATGAACAATTTTTTTTGTACTACTTCCGTCGTTATATGTTTTGTTAACTAGCAAATACCCGGGTGTTGCCCCGAATTAAAAAATAAATATCCGAGCGTTCATATATAAATACTCTGCGCCTTCAATTAAAAAATGCCCGAGCATTGCTTGGTATGAATATAATCATACATCAACTTAAAATTCAAAAGTCTTAATAAAGAAAAGCAATTGTTTGATCAAATGAAACAAAACTTCAATGAAAACATAAGTCCAATAATATTTATGATATGTAGGAACAAAAAAAAATTGTTAAGATATAAAGAGATAGTGTAAATGAGACGCAAAATGAGTGGACGACGATTTTTGATCATTTATTACCCTAAATTGGCATTCAGATGACATTAAAGCACACACCACGATAGAAGCCCCCTCAATTGATCTGACATTTACTCTCACTTTCCACTATCAATATTGACTCATTTCACCACCTTTTCGGCACTTCGAGAATTAGCACGATATTATATCAATATATCAGAGTTATTATCAGTCCAATATGTAACCGAGAATTTTACCCCCTCCTATAATATAACTTTATTTTGAGATTTTGGTAAATTGCCTACTATAATGTAATTTTACTCCCTCTATAAATTGGTAATCACTATAAATAGGTAATTGCTATAATGTAATTTTACTCCATCCTATAACGTAACTTTATTTAAAAATGTGTTTAAATAAAATTATAGATAATCGCTAAATTGTAATTCTACTCGCTAATTTATCATTATCACCATAAGATGAAAATATTCGTACAATTAAGGTAATCGCTATAATGTAATTATAGGTAATCCCTATGATGTAATTTTACTCGATAATTTATCATTATCACCATAAGATGAAAATATTTGTAAAATTAAGGATAGAAGAGTCAAAATGATTCTCCAACTATTATAGTAAAAATAATATTTTTTTTATTTTTGAACTTTGGTAATTTTAGAAAAATTTTGATAAATTCAGGTAAATACTAATAAATTCAAATTACCCATGAATTTGACATACACATTTGAAAACCTATAAAATTAAGAAAGTTTGATCCTCGAAACAGTGGGTTTCACCAAAAAAAAATGATTAACAACAATTAACAGGTAAAATATTTTGATTATCAAATTACAATTTGATTCATCGGAATTGAACGAAATAATAAGAAAATCAAAAAGAAAAGTGAAGACCAAAAATTGAAGAAACTCCCTCAAATTGGGTGTCATAGGAGTCGATGCATTGTGTTGGAAACTTGGAATTGGCGTACTATGTGTGAGAGAATAAATGACAGGGTTTTACTGAGAAAGGAGAGAGAAAACTAATTACTTCTAATAAGAGGCCTAACTACTATCACAAACTTGTGAAAGTGAAATGGGTTTGAGAATTTACTGACGCTATTATAGATATAAATTTGCAGTAGATTGGTCCTAGAAGGACAAATAAATAGGCCAAATACTTAGCAGAATGAACATGGTTACCGTAGGAGCGGACCTGTATTCCCCACGTCCTGAAGTTCCAACATCCATATATCTAGTTGACATTCCTAAGAATTACACATGAGGTCTAAATATTGAATAAGAAAACTAATTACTATTCTAATATGAGGTCACGTAGTTATCCGTGAATCACACAGTGACCAAATAAACAACACAGAGGTTGCAGTTCATCAGTCAATTACAGATGATTTTTTTTTTAAAAAAAGATACTGAATTTTTGACTTGCAAGACAATCAATACCATCGGTTTACAATGTCTTGAGAAGACCTTCCATATTGTAGCAACATATTTGCTGTGAGCACAGTAAAGTAAACACGATACACTCAACTATGCTGACAAAAATTGAAAATCAATGACCAAACCAACATATATTAGTGCAAGATAAACCATATCAGTGCACAACTGCATTATCAAACTATGCTTAATCAATTCCATCACCATCAGACGATGTAAGCACTCATTTTATGCATATAATACATTCACTTGAGTACTTGACATTATGAAGTAAGTGGTAGGATTGTAAACATGATTGAGCTTAGGGACTACCTTTTGAACCACCCACTAAACTGTGCTGCAAATTTCCATTATAATACATCGTCTCTAAAGTGTTAATGAAGAACCTATATACAATCGTCAATGGTATACAATAAGCATGAAGGGTTTTGCCTAACTTTTTGTCTTTGTTACTCCTCAAATTGGTCGTTGTAGCCTTGCCAGTGGTTCTATGTGGGGGCATCGACGCCTTGAATGGGTGTACATAAAGATAAGAGCTGGAGAGGTGGGAAACTGACATGGAAGTTTGGAAAGTTTGTGTTGAGAGATAGAGAAGACGTGACTGACTACAACCGTTCTTTCTTTATTTGCTTCTAGTGTGTCATTTATCAATTCTCAGTATTTTTCTAATTTCTTTTGTAAGGCTGTGATCTATGTGGATATCATCAAACGGCGACAATTGCACTGACCTCCGCAATTCACTCCCGTGAGGGTCAAACTCATTTTCCCTCTATTATATGTAGATTTGATTAAATTTTGATCCTTGATTACTTATAAATTATTATAAATTATAATATAAAATTATCATCATTAGAAAGATACATTATTAAAAACAACAAATTATTTGTTATTATACTATATTTAAGGGCGCCAAAATAGTAAATTCGTGTGTGAACGCATAATACAAGGCAAGTAAACAAGCAAACTGCTTGTTATTATATTATTATTCGAGATTATGTGATGTGATTAAGAGAGAGAGAGAGAGAGACAGAGAGAGAAATACATCTCCAAGGAAATCACCTCATACACAAATAACCAACAACAAAGTTATCCACAAAATCACTCAATCAATCATCAAATACTTATCACAATTTCAAATCCCAAGTTGTGCACTTTACTTCAAACATTGCTCCAATACAATAAAAAAATCAACTCCAAAAAATTAATTTCCACTCCAAAATACTTCTAAAATCAAAAAGGCATGTATAGAATTCACTTAGGCATCAAAATCACAACAAAATCAACCAAAACATGCCAACAATCATCAATAACCTAAAATAGAGCATAAAATTTTGGGCACATACAACTTCACAAATCAACTCAATACTCAACAATTACTTAGACCCAAATGATAATAATAATATCCCAAAACTCCTAACACATCAAGGAACCAATATCAATAATTAAGAATGTGTTTTGCATCCAAAATCATCAAGAACAATGCCCAAATCAACAAGAACATCAACTATGAAATTCTGAAAATTTTCATCGCGATTGTTGGTTTTTATCCAAGCTTTGATCGATACCAAATGAAGTGGGTGATGGATGAAGATTAGGGCCAAGGATCCACAATTAACAAAGGATATGGAAATACCCTAATTAGAACTCACCAACAATATATACCAATATTTAGGGGTTTAGGTGTTTGATCATGCCAAAATCAACATACAAGCAAGAAAATAGATGATATGATTAATCTCTAAAAAGAATCTCACGCACCAAGATCAATCTTAGCAATCCAAGTGAAGGCATAAAGGAGAAAAACCACCATCTATCACTTAATTCACCATTGAAGTCCTCACCAAGCTTACTTGAAAAGGTTCTCAATAATCAAACTATAAAGGGGATACTCTTAACTACCATCATCATCGTTAATGGATAAAGATTGCAAGAGATTTGAAGAGCACTTTCAAATATCTAAAGTGTTCAATCATCAATATTCTTAAACATAAGATGCCCCTAAAAATAACCTAAGTCATCTATTTATAAGGGCGGGGGGATCATGCGAATAAAACCTGAAAATTATTGAGTCACAGGCATGACCGCATAGAGTCATGGGCATGACTTCTTGAAACAGGTAAAAAGGCGAGGTCGCGAACTTATGTTGATCGCAGGCGTGCCAGAAATAGGCTGCAACCGCGACCTAGTTGAGGCATAGTCGTGATGCTCACCTCTCGCGCCTGTGACCGTTGTCTTGGCAGAAAACACAAATGAGAAAACAAGTGGGTCGCGGGCGTGACGCCCCTATTTACCCATCTTCTTCTTCTCTTCTCGGGGTTGACCTTCCTTGACCATGGCTTTTTCTATGATCTTCTTGATCTAGATCTCACGAACCCGACCCCAATCCCATTGAAAAGACCATACTGCCCTTCCCTTATTTCCAATTTTTATAACCCTAGGTCATTATGATTCAAATTCCTTGCTGATTTTGTGGTTGACTCCTTTGCATTTTCCTTGTTCTCATCCTCTTCACCGTCTTCTACCTCATATTCTAACCCAACTACCTAAGTGGTCGATCTTCCAGTTTGGCCCATCGGACCATTGGTTCGACATCACCATGAGTGGCGAGGGTGAAGAGCAAGGCAGTTGTATTTAGTGTAGCAGTGAACATGAAGGTGGGGAATGAGACGGGGAAGTGGAAAAGCAAAGGTTGCAAACAAGAAAACAAGATATACTTCTTTAGTTTTATTCTCCTTTATTAATAAATAGATGATGTGTAGGGTTTGCACAAATTTTGCATAGAAGTGTTGGTACTAGATCATCTGATCATTGGGTTGCAATTAGCCTGATCTAACCCGGCGTGAAAATTTATGGATCGAGGTTAGGATTTTTTAGGATGACTAGACCCGATAAATAAATATTTAAACATAACTAACTCTTCATTAAAAAATTCACTTGGAATATTTGGTAATTCTAGTAACTTATATATTTAATGTTGGATCTTTTGTTTGTTTGTTTTCAATTTGGAATTGGAACTTTTATTGATAGATTCGTGTGTTCAAAACTAAAAATTTTTATGTGTTTTTTTTTTTTTTTTACAATGAAGAGGAATAAAATAGTGTAACACATTAAATTTCAAATTTTAGGATCAGTTGACGCGATGACAATACCTCTGCAAGCCCTGCAAGCCATTAGGTTGGGTAAAGTCCAGGCCAAGGGGTCATATGATTACTGCAGACCCGACCCTGACTTTCAACAGATTTCATTGGTACACATAGTTTTTTTGTTAAACTAAAAGCCCATTTCTTTATGAGAGAAAAACTAAAAGCCCAAAGATAGGGTTGATTTCATTTGGACCATGAAGCATACGGTAATTAATTTCTGAACCATTGGTTTTTAATGTTAATTTTATAGACCTTAAAAGTTTATAAGATGAATAAAAAAAAGCCTTAAAGTTTGTGGGTTGAAAAAAAGGTTTGTGTCTGTTCTTTTTTTGCTCCTATGTTGAATTTCTCTTTCGACTGGTGTCAAACTTCTGGACTAAGGTTAAAACTGATATTGAAATTATAATACATCTCTCTTATTCATGTTGGAGCTACTTAGACCCCTAAGTACCTAGAGTCAAAGTAGAACCGACATGAATAAGAGAGATGTAGTATAACTTCAATATCAATTTTAACGTTAATCCTGAAGTTTGACGCCAATCAGGAGAGAAATTCAAACATGGAATGGAAAAGAAAAACGATACACATGCCTTTTGTTCAGCTCACAAACATTAAGGTCCTTTTTTATTCAACCCATAAATAGGATCCAAAAACTTAACAATGAAAATCAAAGGTCCAGAAAATTAATTAACCCATATTTCCGGGTCCAAAATGCAAAACACCCTCAGGAATATATGCAATGTTTTTTTTGTGTGCTTTAATCTATTTATTGTTAGGTGCAAGGTGTCCAACTCTCCATTATAAATACCATATTATTAATTAAGGAGTCCTTGATTGAGAAAAGGCAAGAAATATTAATAGTGAATTTATAATTTCACAACGAATGAAAATGACAGACCGATCGAGCATATATGGTCCAATTCATACATCATTTTACGTTTTGTTTTTCCAAGATATATTGGATTAATTGTCCATTATCATACACAAATACATTTATAATTTTATACATTCTCCACTTGGATAAGAGCTAGCTGGGTGGGAAGGCTAGAAAGCAAGCAAAAGCAGAAGCACCACCACAACAGCAGTCAATCGCCAAGGGAACGAGGATGCTGATCGGTAAATCGTGGTGGCTGTCGATGATCCAGGAATACGCTTCGCGTTGGGCCGATAAATTGCTGAGAATTGAGAATAAAGACCCCCATTCATAATGAAGAACCCTAGCAGCGCCACTATTATCATGGGTAACAAAAACATGAGGAATTGCACGTTGTGTTGCAGCCGGGCCGTGTAATCTGCATGGCTAGAAAACGAGAGCAAGAAAATAACAATGGCAAATATGGCTAGCAAATGGAATGGTATTGGGGGTATTGACATGTTAGAGCTCCAGTGTCCCCTTGATCTTCTCTGAATTAGTTCCATGGAATATTGAATTCGATCTCCCCCTGCCTATCTAGCTAGCTTGATTTGTATGAGGGTATTCTCATTATTTTTGGTCAGTGTGGGATGATTTTATAAAGTGCTTGTGTACATTTTTGCCATTAAGTAGGTGCGTACTTACATACGTAGAAGTTGGTTTAGGAATTTATGCTTTGAGTGAGGAGATTAGCCTGCCTGGACACATACTGCTTTTAACTTTTACATAGGTTCTGCTACAAGCATGTCCACATAAATACTCCGAAATATTTCAAATGGCATGAAGTTAAGAGCTCCCTGCTTTACCAAAACCAAAACCAATACTTCGAAATTTCGTCCAGAGCAATGTATAGAAGGGTCGAATGTAGTAATTTTACATCGAAATTTTACAATTTAAAGACACTAACACTAATTAATCTAAGATTTAAAAATGATTCACAACCTACTATTACATGAAAAATGATTAAAGATGGTTTGATGAGTCATTCTATTTTGATCTGTTATAATTTAAGTTGATATTTTTCCAACTATTCAGATTATAGATATAAAAAAACCCCTTAGTTTCACTTGTATACTTCTAGTGGTTGTATTTTCATTGTGAAAATTATTGATGGTTTTGGGACTCTGTGTGAGCATATTTTCAAAGTTTTGTCTCATCTGAACTAATTCGATATGTTTTGATTTCATTTCATTACCTATAATAAAAAACACAGTTTGTTGTTATGGCCGACTGTGAACTTTGCTTGTCTGTCTGCCTCCTGGTTTGTATTCACACACATTATTAGTCTTTTACCCTCCAATATAATAATATAGATAGTAATTTACTTGCCTTATAGCTTGTGTTAATACATAAATTTACTTTTTTCCCCTTGAACACAATAATTAATCAGTAGCTTGCTTGCCTAATAGCCTGTGTTTAAACACAAATTTACTATGTTGCCCTCAAATACAAGGTTAATATTGGCAAATCGCAAAAGTTCCACCTCAATTTCAAGATGTATTGAACTTCTAAAATTAGTTAGAGAGACAATTAAATTAGCAAGAATTTTTTTTTGACAAAGTAAGCCAGTAATGTTAGGTAGTTATTCTCTCAAGATTTCTACTATATTTGAAGGACAGAGGCAGTATGTATAGTCATTATTAATATTTTAAAATAAAACAAATCTTATTTGCCACCCTATTTTAGATGCAGTTAATTTTAAAAACATTAAATACTTATTTCTCCATATATATAATATATTATACGAATGATTATTATTAAATATACAATGAAGAATATTCAATCATAAAATTATAGTTTTTTTATTTTTAATCACCTCATCTAACACACGGCATAATAGTAAGTCTGCTTCTAATTTCCACAAAATACTTGGGTAAGGTTTTTTTTTAATTTTTTTTTTAAAAAAAGGATTTTCTGAGACAATGCGGACAATTCCATCGAAAATCTATTTTTAAAAAGAAATAGTTTTTTTCCCACAAAGACCACACAAAGCAAAGGAAAAACAAGAAAAATAAAACTAAAAATTACAAGGCCTCTCCAGGACCTCTGCTTGCTTGCGTCGCTAGTTGATGAGCTTCCTTCACAGCACCCCTAGCAACCTTCACTATCCTGCCCGCCTGAAACAAGTTCATCAGGTGTCCACAATATTAAGCTATCCCCCTGCATTCAGCCGACACCTTCATTGGATCTCTCAAGCCCGCAATTACATTTTGGCAGTCTGTTCCTATTTGGATTGTAGTCATTCCCCTGGTATGAGCATTCCACAAAGCACCCGCCACCGCCAGAAATTCTGCCTGTAAGGATGAGATTGTCCAATCCGATTGAACCCCCCACCACAGCACCCCATCCGGCATAACCCGTGCAGTGCGACCTTTCAGCCTTTGCCTCGGGAACCATCCACCACCATCCTAAATCCATCTGCAATTTCCCGTTTTGACCCCATTGGAACACTGCATCATTGGCCGAGTAGCCTACAGCCTCCTTACCCCGACCACCATTCCGGGCATATTTCCTCCTAGTAATACACCACCTAGCCTCTTATTCAGCAGCTGATTTCAACATTCGCTCCATAAGGCACGCATTCAACATTTCCCCTCCTAGACATACAACATTTCTTGTAATCCAAACAGCCCATAAACAAGCAACAAATAACCGAATCCCATTATCTTCATCACTCCTCCTCTTAGCCAGGTACAACATCCAATCCTTCAGCCAGTCAAACCACATCACATGACCGTTAACTGAGGAATCTATCCCAAGGGTAGACCCTCTCCAAATTCTCTTTGCCACATCACAAAAGCGGAACAAGTGGTTGATTGACTCAACCCCTTGCCCACAGTGGCACTCCCTGTTTCCAGGGCATCCCCGTTTCACTCTATTCTGACCTGTGGGAAGTGCATCTTGAGCATACCTCCACACAAACATCTTCCATTTAGGTGACATATCTGCATGCCAAAGTGTCCGCCAGAACTTTGTTTGTTCCCTAGAGGGGACTGAGCTTGAGGCGTAGAAAATAGAAATATCCATCCTTCACTGTATAGTAAGAAGTCGACGTCCCCGGCCATACAAGTTCATCTTTCAGACTTTCCTCCGACCGTTGAGGAGGAAACATCTTTAAAATATTTGCCACCGTTCTGGGAACAAACATTTCCCTAAGTGCTTCTCGGTTCCATCTTGAAAGCCCATGCCCCGAAACCACCAGGGGCTTGAGCTTTTGCCCGTTCAAATCCTCAGGATGAAGTCCTCCACGCAACTCCAGCCTACCCTGATGCAACCACCGACCATCCATAACATCTATCTTCCTCCCATTTCCAATACTCCACTTTAGCTGATGCAAAAATTTAGTCACCATCCCAGTCATAGGCTTCTAGGTTGGTGAAGCAGACCCTGGGGGCTTATACCCTTCCTGTATCTCAATTGGAGACTCCTTACCATATTTCGCTTTCCACACCCTTGCAATTAGAGAATGAGGTTTTCCATGCACTCTCCACGTCTGCTTAAGGAGCATCGCTTGATTTAGGCACTCCACATTCCTAATTCCTAAGCCCCCCGCACCTTTCGGGGTAAACACGGTAGCCTGATTCTTCCAATGGATACAAGAAGATCCATCCATCCTACTTCAGAAGAAATTAGGACGATAGAATTTATTTTGTCCACCACCCTCTTTGGCATAAGATATACACTAAAGATGTGCTGGTGTAAAGAAACCAACATTGCATTAATTAGGATAATTCTCCCCGCCGGAGAAAGTAGCTTCACCTTCCACCCCTGTAGTCTTCTCTACACGTCTTCAATCATAAAACCAAAGAAGTCCACTCTACGGCGAGGCACCAAACTGGAGACACCCATATATGTTTGAAAGAAGCCACCTTCCGGATATCCGAAAATTATTTTCAGCCCATCTTTATCTTCGTCGGAGGCCCCCATAGAGAAGCAGACAATCGATTTTTGCACATTCATCACCTGACCCGAAGCCTGATTGTACTTATCTATGGAAATTTTCAAGGCCAGACAAGAAGCCGCATCCAACTCCGTGAAAAACATTGAGTCATCCACAAAAAATAAATGTGAAATCGGCGGAGCGTCCCTTGCCACCTTCACCCCCTTAATCTCTCCCCTATCTACCTGCCTGCTAATAAATGCTAATAAAGCTTCCATACACATAATGAACAGATATGGGGAAAGAGGGTCACCTTGCCGTAATCCCGCTGTAGGAATTATTGGTTCCGACGGCGACCCATTAACAAGAATAGAGTGACGCACCGTAGATACACATCGCATAATTAGATGAATCCACTTCTCTGGGAACTTCATGCGTTTGAGAACTGCTTCAATTAAAATCCCAATGCATTCTGTCATAGGCTTTACTCATATCCACCTTTAAAGCAGCATATTGCTTCCCTGTGCGCTTAATCTTCATCATCTGCAGGATTTCTTGAACGATTAAGATGTTGTCTTCCTTCAATCGACCTGGAACGAAGGCCGCTTGCGTATCGGAAAAGAAATAGTTGAAGAAGACGGATCACATCATCTTGTTCAATTGTTCTTCTTCCTCCTGCCGGTTGATTTGTTTCAATTGATTTTTCGGAATTTTCTCTTGAACGGACTGATAATTTTAGTAGTGAACCCTTCTCTCAATGAAATCGTTAACAAGTTCACACAACTAGAAAATATAGATAGATGAATTCCATTTTATTGTTATTAATTTTGTAACATTTTTTATCCAAATATGCTAAAATTGAATTAAGATTTTTTGTGTAAAGGGGGAAAATGTTGATATTCCGAGAAAAGAGCAAAACAGATAGAAAAGATCAAGAGTGATCTTCTTAGTCATTCTTTCCATGATGATTAAAAACAACAGCACTAATGTATGTATATATACAAAGCATGGGAGAAGGGAGATGAGAAACAGAAATAACAACCAGAGAAGTTGTTACAAGTTAGAATAAACATTCTGTTACTGAGTCTAACACCCCCCTCAAATTGATGGGCAGGAGAACCCCAATTTGCCCAGGATGGAATGGTGTGGAACCCCTCCAAGTGGTTTAGTGAAAATATCAGCCAGTTGAGCTGTGGTGGGTATGTGAGACAACGAAATTAAGCCATCCAGCAGCTTAATTAACACGCACGAAATGACAATCAAGTTCGATGTGTTTGGTGCGCTCATGGTATACCGAATTTTTAGCAATGTATATGGCAGCCTGGCTATCGCATTTGACAGGGATTGGAGTGACATCCGGGACCTGTAGTTCGGTGAGAATACGACTAAGCCAAGCTAGCTCAGTCACCAATCGTCAAGTGCTATGATACTCAGCTTCAGCAGATGACAAGATGATGGATTGTTGCTTCTTGGACTTCCAACAGATAAGAGTTTTCCCAAGAAAAACCATATAGCTGCTAATAGATTTCCGTGAGTGAGGGCAAGCAGCCCAATCAGAGTCACAATAAGCGCGAAGGGAGAAATATGAGTTTGAGTGAAGGAGAATACCCAGTGATGGCTGACCTTTTAGATACCGTAGGACATGAATAGCTGCAGAATAATGTGGAATTCGAGGGTCCTGCATATACTGACTCAGATGTTGAACGACAAAAGCAATGTCTGGGCGAGTGTGAAGAAGAAAGTTAAGCTTCCCAATGAGCTGTCGATACCTCGTGGGGTCAGGACAGGGATCGCCAACAGAAGGGAACAACTTGATTGTTGGATCCAAGGGAGTCACAACCGGGGACAACTCAAAGCAGTCAAATTCAGAGAGAAGAGAAGCTGTATATTTTTGCTGGGTAAGGATAAGTCCTTGAGAATAATGGAGAACTTCAAGACCAAGAAAATAATTCACAAATCCCAAATCATTAATCTTAAAAGTGTCATCAAGATATGACTTGACATGGGCAATTTCAGCAATATCACTCCCAATGAGGAGGATGTCATCAACGTATACAGTAAGAAATGTGACAGAGGTGCCAGAGTCCTATAAAACAGAGAATCATCATTCTCGGAATGTTTGTAGCCCCGGAGATAGAGCATTTCAGCAAGTTTTGCATACCATTGGCGCGAAGCTTGCTTGAGGCCGTACAAGGATTTCTTCAGTTTACAAACAGCATTTGGAATTGTAGAAGAAAGCCCTGGGGGAAGCTTCATATATATATCCTCATGGAGATCTCCATGGAGGAATGCATTATTGACATCCAACTGGTGTAGGTTCCACCCTTTCTTGACAGCCACAGCCATTAATGTGCGAATAGTTGTGATCTTAACCACTTGTGAGAAAGTATATGTATAATCAATGCCTTCTTTCTGAGTGAACCCTTTCACAACTAATCTAGCTTTCAACCTTTCAATGGAACCATCTTATTTATGCTTAACTTTGTATACCCATTTGCAACCAATGGGTTTCGTATTTGCCGGCACTGAAACAATATCCCAAGTATCGTTATCAAAGAGAGCCTGAAACTCCTTGTTCATGCATCCTGCCAACCTGGGTGAGTAGCAGCCTTAGCATAAGATGGTTCAGAGTAATCCAAATGAGATAGAAGGTTAAAGCTTGACGAATGTAGGGCATGAGTGGTTAAGGTAGGTGGATGGAATGTGAGATTAGTAGTGGTGGTGGGACATAAGGCTGTTTGGGCTGTAGGACAGTGATAGTCCTGAAAGTACAAAGGAATCTTATGGGTACGTGTTGTCCTCCTGAGAGGTGGGTGAGGAGAAGTGAGGATGTCAGGATTAATAGAGGTATGAGGTAATGTTTATTCTCACCTTCCCTTCGGAGCAAGAGATGAAAGATGCTCTTTCTAATCCCTTAGAGCTAAATGACTGGTTCTCTGAAATAAAACCATGGTCTCGTTATGAATCGTCTGAATCAAGGCGGGTATGGGTTGATATCTTAGGCATCCCTCCTCATGGTTGGGTCTGGGAAAATTTTCAGAAATGCACTCAACCATGGGGAAATCTCTTATCTCTTGCTAGGTGCATATCATCAACCAACCAGTTTGAGGTTATGAGAGCCTTAGTTCAAACTGACTTTTTTAGAAGAATTGAAGGTGAAGTTATGTTGGACAATCAGGATTGTGCATACAGAATTTTCATTAGAGAAGTGAACTCTCATCTTATGCCTCCATCAATTGAGCAAGTTGCTGAGGATGCTAGTTCAAACTACTCTCGTGAGGATGATGAAAGCAACAAGGATAATGAACTTGGTTGTCATAGAAGCTCAACTAATGTCCCAGAGTCCTCCTCTCCACAGATCAACCCATTTGATGACCAAGCTAGCAAAAATTTGAATCAGAGTGTCAATGGAAGTCAAGAAGGTGCTTCGTAAGCGTTAATGGAGCAAATATCAAACTCTGAATGCTTTGATGAGGTTAGGAAGTTGAATGATCAGGTTAATGCCTTGAAAAAGGAGATCAACAAATCTCTTGGGGAACAAGCATGGAATGAAGCATGGAATGCAATAGTTACCTCTAATAATCAGATTCGAATACACATGAGTCTGTTGAATGCTCCGAGAATGCCACAAACAACTCTCTTGCTATAATACCAGTTACCAATGATTAACATCTATTGAATGCTACGGTTGCCTTGGAAAGTGGTGTTGTTATTGGATCAAAAAATGAAGCAGTTATTGGAGTGGAAAAGTCTATTGAGATTCTAAATGAAACTATCCAAAACAATGATTCTGTCTCTCAAGATCACGAGTTGGCCCTCAATGCTCAGACTGCAGATGACATAAGCTCTATATCTTCAAGTGATGAACCCATAGTTAGAGCAAGGACTTTCATTGCTGAAAAGGCACTACAATTTGGAAGGGACTCGGGTTTTATGAGGCCGAAAAAGAACATCAATCTCAAAAAATACTTTGAGGATAAACTTTGAACTAGGAAAAGGAAGAAATCAAAGGAGAGTGCAAGAAGGAAGAAAGGAAATTCAGGAATCTTATCTTTACCTTCGGCTGGAGGTGAAGATCTCTCACAATGAGAATTGGTGTATGGAATGTTAGGGGCATTGGCGCTAAGGAAAAGAAGAAGTATATTAAGTCCCTAATCAGAAAGGAAAGACTAGAAATCATAGGTCTTGTTGAAACCAAACATCATCGCTTTGATGATTGGGGAATTAGGCAAATATGGGGTTTACAAGATGTCTAGTTCTCAGACATAGTTGCAGATGGAAGATCAGGAGGAGTGCTAGTGTTATGTTTGTCTGAAGCTTTTGAAGTCTCTAACATTAGTAAAGGAGATGGGTGGATTTGCTTGCATGGTGTTTTGTCTTAATATACGTTTGAGTGTGTGGTGGGAGTAATCTATGGTGCACAAACTATCTCAGGGAGGAAAACTCAATGGGAACAACTGTTGCAGCTAAAGCAAGGACTTCAAAAACCCATGATCTTAATGAGTGACTGCGATGAAGTGACATCTCCCAGTGAAAGATGAGGTTGCACTCAGCTTACTAAAGCTATGCTGGATTTTGCTGATTTCATTCAAAATATGTGTCTACAAGACATCCCTCCTAACCAACAGTTCACATATCTGAGATCCAATGCTGCAAGTAGGTTGGATAGAATTTTAATTGATGTCTCCTTACTGACATTTTTTCCTCAGATTGAAGTCTATTGCAGACCCAGAAGAAACTCAGATCATTTTCCAGTTTTAATGAAGACATCAAACATTCAGTGGGGACCTAGTTCTTTCAGAACCCTGGATGTTTAGTTGGATCATCCTTTATTTTGCACCTGGTTTGATAAAAGAATGGAACAGTCTTGGAGATCAGTTTGTTGTTGAAAAACTCAAACTCGTCAAAGCTCCTCTGAAACAATGGAACAGTGATACTTTTGGCAATGTGGAAAGCAAGATGAAAGCAATTGAAGATGAGCTGGTCAAGCTAGATCATAAGGCCTTGATTGATGCACTGGACGATTGTGATACCCTCAAAAGACTTGCAATTCAGTCACAACTGAGAAGTACTTCAATACAGCAGGAGAGAATATGGCTGGAAAACCACTTTCCTTCTGTGCTTGTTGGCTGAAGTAGCTGTTTGCTCAGAGTATTTGATGATTTTCTCTCTAACCTGCTGATGAAGCTTCTTAATCTTCTCTACATGTGTACCTGCTTCATAACTGTACTTTACAGAATTGGTTAGTGGAGATAAATCGAATGGAGTGATAGGATTTCTCCCATATACCACCTGAAACGGGGAAAGGCCAGTTGCCTTTGAAGGGGCTCTATTGAATGCAAATTCAGCATGGGGCAAAACAGTGTCCCATCCTGTTTTGTTTGTGTTTATCAGTGATCTCAATAGAGTTCCTA
The DNA here is from genome assembly GCA_029582165.1 of Portulaca oleracea. Lineage (NCBI taxonomy): Eukaryota > Viridiplantae > Streptophyta > Magnoliopsida > Caryophyllales > Portulacaceae > Portulaca > Portulaca oleracea. The sequence goes on along the minus strand of CM055869.1, from coordinate 32,226,147 downwards.
CTGTGCTGTTGGTCACCTCTGTTGCCCATCAGTCTGTGGATGGCATGCTGTGCTGTATTTGAGCCTTGTCCCTAGCTTCTTCCATAAAGTTACTCATAAATGACTTAAAAACTTGGCATCCCTGTCAAACACCATACTCTTAGGGATTCCATGAAGTATCACCACTTTTTGGAAGTATAATTCAGCTACCCTTACTGCATCATTGTGGTATGGAATGGAACAAAATGTTCCATCTTGCTGAATCTGTCTACCACCACAATCACTGAATCTTTTCCCCTTTGTGATATAGGCAGACCAACTATGAAATCTAGGCTTACATCTTTCCAAGGGCTTGTAGAGTCTGGTAATGGAGTGTACAAACCTTGAGGTAGGCTGTGGCTTTTTGCTACTTGACATACTGCACACCTTTTGACCCAGTGCTCCACATCTTTTCTCATTTTGGGCCAACAATAATGCTCCTTTAGCATGAGAAGGGTTTTCTCAATGCCAAAGTGGCCTGCTAAACACCCTTCATAGACTTCTGAGAGTAGTAGCTCCCTGAAACTGCTCTTGGGTATACACAATCTTGCTCTCTTGAAAAGAAACCCTTGGTATATATGATATAGACTCTGAGGGTGTCCTTGGCACTTCTGGAAAATCTCACCAAAGTCTTCATCTTCTTTGTACAAGGCTTTCAATTGCTGAAAACCAAGTACCCTTGCATCTAGAGCCTGCAATAACAAGTACCTCCTTGATAGAGCATCAGCTCCCTTATTCAGCTCCCCTGACTTATGATGGATCATAAAGTAAAACTGCTGCATAAACTCCACCCAAGCAGCATGCCTGGTGTTGACTTTGTGTTGTCCTTGAATGAATTTCAAGGCTTCATGATCATTTTGCAATATGAACTCAGTTCCAATTAGGTAGTGCCTCCAGTGTTGAAGAGCTCTGATAATAGCATAGAACCCTTTATCATAGGTGTTGTATCTCCTCTTGGCATCATTGAATTTCTCACTAAAGTAGGCAACAGGTTTGCCTTCCTGGGTTAAGACTGCTCCTATGCCAACACCTGAAGCATCACACTCCACTTCAAAAACCTTAGAGAAGCTTGGTAAAGACAAGACTGGTGCTGAAGTAAGCTGCCTCTTAACTTCTTCAAATGCTCTTTGTGCTGCTGGTGTCCCAGAGAAACATTTGCCCTTCACTAGCTCTGTCATAGGTGCTAGGATGGTGCTAAAATTCCTCACAAATCTCTTATAAAATGAAGCTAAACCATGAAAACTTCTAATTTGCTGTATTGAACTGGGAATAGGCCACTCCCTGATTGCTTTGACCTTTTCCTCATCCACTTGAATACCTGCTGCTGTCACAATGTAGCGAAGAAAAGAGACTTGGCTCGCAAAGAATTGACACTTCTTTAAATTCCCATATAACTGCTCCCTGCTCAATATCTCCATCACAGTCTTTAAGTGGTTAATATGCTCCAACTCAGATTGACTGTAAATAAGTATGTCATCAAAGTAGACAACAACACACTAACCAATCAACGGCTTTAGAACATGATTCATTAGCCTCATGAATGTGGATGGTGCATTGGTCAGGCCAAAAGATATGACTAACAACTCAAATAACCCTCGTTTGGTCTTGAAAGCTGTTGTCCATTCATCCCCTTCACATATCCTGATCTGGTAGTAACCACTTCTTAGATCAATCTTGGAAAACACCACTGAGCCATACAGTTCATCAAGCATATCTTCAAGCCTTGGGATTGGATACCTGTACTTAAAAGTTATCTTGTTAATAGCTCTACAGTCAATACACATTCTTTGACTGCCATCCTTCTGAAGAGGTCCTAGTTCAATTCTCTACTCTGGTGATCTCTGCCAAGCGAGCCGCTTCGACCAACTCGAGCCTTGAGTTACAATTTCCGGTCACTTCTGGAATTGCGAGGCTAGTCTCGGCCATCCAATGGATGGGCCCCGCGGCTCTTTAGGGAGGCCCACTCACAACACCGATCCCGGAGGCCTCGGGACCGGACTGGGCCGTCTCGTGACTAGAGAATAGGAGGTATCGGGGTGCAGGTGTTTAAACCCCCGGAAGCAATAAAATCAAAGTGCGAACTTGGCGTCTTGCAGCAAGGTGTCGCGACCACCCTATTAGTGGGTTTCTCCCTATTCTCCCAAAATCTTGCTTTACTTTATCCATTGTTCATGGTGGTGTTTGCAAGTCATCTCTTTATTGATCATTAGGTGGATTCTTCCTTTATGATGGTCATGGTGCGGTGTTAGGCTTTGGTGGTGGAATTTCCTTTATCCAAGGTCATATCCAATCCTTTTGGTGTCCAAGCTACTATTTGGTTGTTGATTCACATCACACAAGCTAGTCCATCAATCTCTCCCATCGCGCCATGCTCCATTTGGTATCAGAGCCCAAGGTTATTCATCTAGCTTGACTTTCCCTTTGTTCTTGCTAGTTTGTTCTCTATTGTTGGATTTTTGGTATTTTGATTGAAATATTGGTGTTCCCCAACCCTTGTGACTCCAAGTGTGTTGGAGAAATTGTTATTGCTATTGTGTTTGTTGTTTTGATGCATATCGGAGCTTGGAGGAATAGTTGGAAAATTTGTGCCCACAAGGTGTTCGATAAAATGCCCAAGTGAGAAAAACACAAAGAACCCTTAACCAAACACAAGCCAACTATAAGAAAACCCCCAAACTCCACAAAATACCCCAAACACAATTCGTCCCATACCTTTCCCTCGATATGGATGGTCACGATGATTCCGATCGAGAGGAACCTAGCCACCGGAGGAGTTTCCGAGTCCAAAGGAATTGAGGACCGACTCGCCACGATGGACGAGAGGTTCACTTCTCTTGAGAATCATAACGCCAACATCAAACAGACTCTTCTGGAGATTGCGGCACAAATGAACAATTTGACGGTGCAACGTCAAGGTCAACCACAAGTTGAGCAGCGAGGCGCAAAAGCCCTATCCGTCCTCCTCCAAACTTTGAGTCGAGTGACGATGCTAGAGACTCTCCACGACACCGAATTCGTCGGAATGTGCAAGATCCACCCCCTCGTGACGACTTCCAAGATATTAAAATTGACATCCCCGAATTCAACAGCTCCACTGACCCGGATGACTACATCGAATGGATCCAACTGATGGATAGGATCGTCGAGACCAAGGAGTATGATGATGAGAAGACTTATTAGATCGCAAGCTTGAAACTCACCAGGGCCGCTTCGCTTTGGTTTGAGAATATGAAGTTGCAACGGGCTCGTGAAGGGAAGGCGAGGATTTCCACTTGGACCCGGCTTAAGCAAGTGATGAATCGCCGCTTTTTACCAAACACTTACCGTCATGATGTTCTGAAGAAGACATATGCCTTTACCCAAGGCAAACGAACCGTCGGGGAGTACATATCGGAATTCGAGCAACTTCTTATTAAGAGTGGCCTCCAGGAACCTGAAGATCAAACCATGATGCGCTTTTTGAATGGCTTGGATCCCACCATCGCTAAAAGGGTCGAGATTCAACCTTACTATTCCCTGGATGAGTTGTGTAGCTTGGCCCTTCGGGTTGAACGACGTCGGAAAGAAAGGGCTCTCGCTAAACCGATTTCATGCAACTACTTTCCACCGTCAAACCGCCCTCCTCTTCAATCGGCCACACCCAAACCTAGTGAGACACCCAAGTTCCCTGCGACACCCCGAACTGATAAAGGAAAGGGACTTGTTGTGGTGTCTCCTACGGGAACCACTCGTCTTGTGGAAGGGAAGAAATGCTTCAAGTGCCATGGATATGGCCACTTCCAGGCCGATTACCCGAACCGACGGACCTTGACTCTCAAGGAGGTTCAGGACATTGACGAGGAATTGCAAGGAGCCCAGGATGAGCCTGAATTTGTTGTTGAGGATGCATACACTAGTGATGAAGAGGAAACCGCGGCTGTTTCGCGTGACCAAGGAGGCACTCTTGTCTTGAGGCGAGCTTTGCATGTTCAAGAAGCCCCTCTTGACAGAGCCCAGCGGCAGACTATATTCCAAACACGATGCTTAGTTGGGGGCAAGGTGTGCGAGCTCATCATCGACGGGGGAAGCTGTACTAATGTGGCCTCTACCTATATGGTTGACAAACTGGGATTACCCCTATTGCCTCATCCCCGTCCCTATTCGCTGAAATGTCTCAATGACCACGAAGACATTAAGGTAACCAATCGTGTCTCAGTGAATTTAACTTTTGGCACTAACTACAAGGACTCTATTGTATATGATGTTGTCCCCATGAGCGCGTGTCACGTATTGTTGGGTCGACCGTGGCAATTTGACAAGAAAACCATTCATAACGGATTGAAGAATACTTACTCCTTTATCCACGAGGGCAAGAGGGTTAAGCTCCTCCCACTAGCACCACATGAAATATTACCACCTAAACCTGGGGCGGGAAGTGAGGAGCCCAAACACTTGAGTGAGACACGGGTCGAGCGAGCCCTAAGCAAGGGGAAGGCCATTTTTGCCTTACTCCTCTTAGAGGCGAACACATGTGAGGAAGTGAAACCTAAACACCCTCTCGTTACCCCTTTTCTTGCTGAATTTGGAGATGTGTTCCCCGAAGAGCTCCCACCGGGTCTACCTCCTATCCGAGGTATTGAGCATCAAATCAACCTTATGCCCGGCGCTCCACTTCCCAACAAGGCGGCATATTGGTGCAACCCGCAAGAAACCAGGGAGTTACAACGGAAGGTTGACGAGCTTATTTCACGAGGCTATGTTCGAGAGAGCATGAGTCCGTGCTCCGTCCCGACCCTCCTGGTTCCGAAGAAAGATGGTACCTTCAGGATGTGTGTAGATAGCCGAGCCATCAACAACATTACCATCAAGTATTGGTACCCTATACCGAGGCTTGATGACATGCTCGATCAAACTACATGGCTCCTGTATTTTCTCCAAGATTGATCTACGGAGTGGCTACCATCAAATCCGTATGAAGGAAGGCGATGAGTGGAAGACAGCGTTCAAGACAAAGGGGGGATTATATGAGTGGCTTGTCATGCCATTTGGGCTTTCCAACGCCCCGAGCACATTCATGCGTCTTATGAACGAGATATTAAGGCCCTTTATTGGTAAATTCGTCGTGGTTTATTTCGATGATATTCTAGTATATTCGAGGAGTGAAGCGGAGCATATTGTGCATTTGGAGCGGGTGTTCGAGGTTTTGCGGCAACTTTACTGAACCGAGAAGTGCGAATTTTGCACTCCCCAAGTCACCTTTCTTGGGTATATTGTTTCCGGCACGGGTATTTCTATGGACCCATCAAAGGTGGAGGCCATCCGCTCTTGGCCCTCTCCCTCTACTATCACGGAGGTGAGGAGCTTCCACGGACTTGCTTCGTTCTACCGCCGGTTCATCAAGGGCTTTAGTGCCCTTACCGCCCCTATTACTGAGTGCATGAAGAAGGGCGCCTTTGAGTGGACCCGAGCGGCCCAATGAGCTTTTGAGAAGCTAAAATCCCGACTTTGTGAGGCATCGGTACTTGCTCTCCCAGATCACACAAGCCTTCGAAGTGGATTGCGATGCTAGTGGTGTAGGCATTGGAGCCGTGTTGATGCAAAACCAACGGCCTATCACTTATTTCTGTGAGAAACTCAGCGGTTCAAGGAGGAACTATTCCACGTATGATAAGGAGTTTTATGCTCTCGTGCGGGCTCTAGATCATTGGTCACACTATTTGAGGCCAAGCCAGTTTGTCCTTCATTCAGACCATGAGGCGCTCAAATATTTGAATGGGCAACACAATCTTAGCTCCCGGCATGCTAATTGGGTTGAGTTCCTTCAAGGATTTAATTTTGTAGCGAAACACAAGAAGGGGAGTGTAAATGTGGTTGCCGATGCACTTTCGAGGAGATACTCTCTTCTTTCCATAGTTGAGGCAAGGGTACTTGGGTTTCAGCACTTAAAGGAGTTTTATAAGGAGGATGATGACTTTAAATCATACCTCAGTGGTGGTGATGGACCGTATTTGCTACAAGACGAATTTCTCTTCAAGGGCAACAAGTTGTGCGTTCCAAAATGTCCGTTGAGAAAGCTTCTAGTGCGGGAGGTTCATGGAGGTGGACTTGTCGGTCACTTCGGTATCAATAAGACCATCGAGATGTTAAAGGAGCACTTTTATTGGTCGAAGATGGGAGGCGATGTGCAGGAAGTGGTATCGAAGTGTATTACTTGTCACCATGCCAAGAGCCAGTTCCACCAAGGGCTTTATACACCCCTTCCGGTTCCGAATGGTCCGTGGGAGGATTTGAGTATGGACTTCATTATAGCTCTTCCCCGAACCGTGCGTGACAAAAATGCAATTCTAGTCGTCGTTGACCGCTTTTCTAAAATGGCGTATTTCATTGCCTGTAGAAAACCGATGACGCCACACATATTGCCACCCTTTTCTTCCGAGAGGTGGTGCGTTTGCATGGTGTTCCGAGGACTATTGTGTCGGATCGTGATACTAAATTCATGGGTCACTTTTGGAGGTCTTTGTGGAAGCTCTTGGGAACGAAGCTTTTATTTAGCACATCGCATCATCCTCAAACAGACGGCCAAACTGAGGTGACTAACAAGACTCTCATTACATTACTTCGGGGTCTTGTGAGTCGGAGTCTACGAGATTGGGATGCCAAGTTATGTCACGCCGAGTTTGCCTATAATCGGCCCCCCTCTCTTGCTACGGGTCATTCGCCCTTTCAGACTTGCTATGGGGTCAACCCTATAACTCCTATCGAGCTCCTCCCTCTTCCTTTAGAGTCGAGGGTTAGCTTTGAAGCAAGTGAGAAGGCCGCTGAGATCCAAAAGCTTCACCGGCAAATTCGAGAGAAGATCAAGCGCACCAATGAACTTTATAAGGCCCGAGCCAACAAGCATCGCCGTGGTATCACGTTCAAGCTCGGGGACTTGGTTTGGCTACATTTAAGGAAGGAACAGTTTCCTTCCCGGAGGAGTAATAAGCTAATGCCACGAAGCGAGGGACCATTCAAAGTTTTGGCCAAGATAAATGACAATGCCTACAAGCTTGATCTTCCGGGTGACATAAGTGTTTTATCAACCTTCAACATCGGGGATCTTTCACCCTACATTGAGGATGTTGAACCCGACGTGGATTTGAGGGCAAATCCTCTTCAAGAAGGGGAGGATGAAGAGGTCCAGGTTCCATTCTCCACTCTGGTGATCTCTGCCAAGTGAGCCGCTTCGACCAACTCGAGCCTTGAGTTACAATTTCCGGTCATTTCTGGAATTGCGAGGCTAGTCTCGGCCATCCAATGGATGGGCGTCGGGGCTCTTTAGGGAGGCCCACTCACAACACCGACCCCGGAGGCCTCGGGACCGGACCGGGCCGTCTCGTGACTAGAGAATAGGAGGAATCGGGGTGCGGGTGTTTAAACCCCCGGAAGCAATAAAATCAAAGTGCGAACTTGGCGTCTTGCAGCAAGGTGTCGCGACCACCCTATCAGTGGGCCTGCTCGCCCGAGCCACTCCTTGCTCGCCCGAGCCCAGCTCCTGTCGGATTTTGTCGCGCACGCGGTCATCCTCTTAGTGGGCCTGCTCGCCCGAGCCACTCCTTGGCTCGCCCGACCCTAGCTCCTGCTAGATTTTTGCCGCGCACGCAACCATCCCCTCAGGCGGCCTACTCGCCCGAGCCATCCCTTGGCTCGCCCGCGCCTAGCTACTGTCAGGTTTTGTCGCGCACGCGACCTCCTCTGCCCAGCGACAATTTGTTGCGGGCAGATGGCCTGCTCGCCCGAGCCACTCCCTGGCTCGCCCGAGCCAACCTTCTGTGAAGAACGCGCTGTTTCGTTATTTTTGCTCTGTTTTAACTTAATTTCTGGTTTAGCATAAATAGCTTGTTAGCACATTTTTCCAGACACTTTTTGGCTGATTAATGAAATGCTAAAGCATTGCTAGGGGTTCTCCCTATTCTCCCAAAATCTTGCCTTACTTTATCTATTGTTCCTGGTGGTGTTTGCAAGTCATCTCTTTATTGATCATTTGGTGGATTCTTCCTTTATGATGGTCATGGTGGGGTGTTAGGCTTCGGTGGTGGAATTTCCTTTATCTAAGGTCATATCCAATCCTTTTGGTGTCGAAGCTACTATTTGGTTGTTGATTCATATCACTCAAGCTAGTCCATCAATCTCTCCCATCGAGCCACGCTCCACCTTCTTAGGCACCAATAAGGCTGGTACTGCACAGGGGCTCAAACTCTCCCTTATCATACCCTTCTCCAATAACTCATCAACCTGTCTTTGAATCTCATTTGTTTCAGCTAGAGTCATTCTATAGGCAGGTTTGTTGGGCAAAACAGATCCTGGAACAAGGTCTATTTTATGCTGTATGTCTCTCTTAGGGGGTAGGCCTGGAGGCATTTCTTCAGGAAAGACATGTAGATATTGGTTTAGGATATGCTGAAAGAGGGGGTGGTCATTTTGTTGGGTTAGGTCTTCTACAATGTCCAGCAAAATAAATTCACTTTGTTCACTGAACTCATGCTGTTTAGCTGACAAAAGGACTTCAAGAGTAGGCTCAACAATAAGGTTTTTGGATCTTTTGGGGAGCTGGGATGGTCTAAGAGGGGTAAGGGTGATCTTTTTGTGGCTTAGGCATAGGGAATAGGTATTTGCTCTCCCATCATAACTAACAGACCTCGCATACATCCAAGGTCTCCCTAACAATAGGTGACATGCATCCATAGGAATCACATCACAACAAACTTCATCTTTATAAGCTGAACCAATTGAGAAATTGACAAGGCATATAGAAGAAATCTTGATACCTTTACTTTGGTTCAACCATTGTATGGTATAGGGGGCTGGATGAGTGCTGGTAGCCAAATTGAGCTTCTTCACCATAGTTTCAGAGGCTGCATTGGTGCAGCTGCCTCCATCAATAATCAAGGAACAATTTTTCCCACCAACTGTGCATCTGGTGTGGAAAATATTCTCCCTTTGCTCTGCTGCTTCATCTACTGCTGAACTGCTCACGATCCTCCTGATCACTAGCAGTTCTCCTTCATCAGGGCCTGCTTCAACCTCTTCTTCATCATACACAGGGTCTACATGGGGCTCTTCATACTGTTCTTCCTCATCAAAAGGCTCAGGATCAAGCAAAAGAGCTGCTTGAAACTCAGCCAAGGTGACTGCTCTCCTGTTGGGACATTCAGATGCTATGTGCCAAAGTCCTTGGCACCTGAAGCATCTTCTTTCTGGAAAGGCTTTGTTAACAGGGGCTGGGGTTCTTTTTGGGGCATTTTGGGGCTGAGTTTGTGGGGGTCTTGGGGCTGGATTTCTGGCTTGAGGTGGGGGTGGATAAGCTCTTTGTGGGGGATTATAAGGTATATAAGGGTTTAGTTTGGTTGGTGCATAAAGCTTAGCTGGGTATTTGCTGTATTCTTTCACTCTAGCCTTCTTCTGCTACTCCACTTTTTGAGCTAAAGAGCTTAACTCATCAAGTGAATCATAAACCTGTAACTCCACAATATTCTTGATCCCTTCATTCAAGCCTGCAAGGTATCTGATGTAAGTTTGTACCTCATTTTCTTGCATATTGCACTTCCAAAGCAAATGCTCAAACTCCTTGGTATACTCTTCCACTGACTTGCTTCCCTGCACAAAATGCTGTAACTTGTTGTAGTTCTCCTTCATATAGTTATCTGGAAGGAACTTCTCCTTCAACTTTTGTCTCATCTCAATCCAGATGCTCACCCTAGCTTCCCCAATCTCCATTCTCCTTCTCTGCAGATTAGTCCACCAAATAGAATTTCATTGATTTTAAGGCTACTAACTTCCCCTTGTTTCCTTCAGAGACCTCTTTCAAGTCAAAGACCCTTTCTACTGTTTGTAACCAATCTAGGAAAACATCAGGATCTAGTTCTCCTGCATATTCAGGTATATCAATCTTGAAATCAAGTTTCTCAAACCCTCCTATCTTCTGTTCTTACTTCTCTTTCACTCTCACTGTTTTCATCAGGTTCACTGATCCTAGGTGATCTTATAATCCTTCTCCTTCTCATGTGTGTAGGCCTGGGACCTCGACCTCCTCTCCCTGTCCTACTAAAAGGATTCTCACCTTCTCCTTCCTCCATCTCATCATCAGTTTCCCTATTCAACTCATGTCTATGCAATCTCATGTAATAATTCAACTGCTCACTCAAAAACTTCATTTTCTATTCTACTTCTTCTTTTCCTTTTAATGTTTGTTCTACGACCTCCTGTGGTGTTTTACTAGTTCCAACCATTTTAACTAAACAAGAAAACACACTCCAAGATAAAACACAATGCTCTGATACCAAGATGATGTATGCAAGCTCCCAAAGATCAGAGTATGAAACTTACAATACACCACACAGAAATACACTTGCAACTGAGGCTTTAAAACAAAGCTAATTGGATGCAATTAGCTGGACTAGATGACAAACCGATGAAAACAGAAAAGGATAGACTTGCAATGCACTCTGATATAGACACACCACAGAATGATCACAAGGGCAAGGACTTGGTTACCTCAACAGCTACAGACACACCACCATTGAAGCAAGCAAGCTCTACACACACCACCAGGCTTGCCAGCTCCTGGATACTAAAGTAGATTTAACCAAATGAGAGTTTTTCGATACTCACAAATGAGAGGCTCAACTAAGGCACTCAGAATGCTATTGAAATATCACTGATTGTGTCCTTAAGCTGCTGAATACATCACTATATATAGCTCAATTTAAATAGTTTAATTAGAGGCACTTAATTAAAGTAACATACTAATCTCCCTTCTAAGCTAACTGCTGAACTGAATCGAATACATCACATTACATCTTAATCTAGCTAATATAGTCCGGTTACAATTAAAAAAGTAAAAGAAAACAAAGTTGGCTGCTGATTGGACCAAAACCCCAAAGGTTAGCAATTTAAGCCAATCAGAACCTTTCCTAGCTGGGAGGGTAAAACTTAAGTTACTTCAGTAACTTTCCCGGGCTTTCTTAAGCTAGATGTAATCTCAATAGCTTAAGGAAGGCTGGAAAAGACTTAGATGACCCTCATTGTAGCTGAATCAAAATAAGTTAGCCACAAGACTGGAGTTCTTGAAAAACTGATAACAAACAACCTTGCAGGGTTGCTTGTTCTAGTGGCTGTAACTTGATGTTTCCTTACTAGATCATGCTGGGACTTGACTTATCCTTAGAAAATGCATGTCAAGGAACAAAAAACTCCTAGGAAACCTGTGCTGAATCTCACTCAATTCAAAGATACAGAATTGAGAAAGATGCTTGCTTGGACTGTTTGAACTGGGAACTGAAATTGACCTGGATGGCCAATGCTAGTGGAATGAGTGGCTGTAGTGGCCAGGACTTGCCTAACCAAGGTGTAGCAAGTCTGGATGGATGAAGTTGGTGGGCTGGTGGCTGTTGTAGAACCCTTGAACTGCTGCTGAGATTAGAAGTCTACCATTTCTGCTGGAAGTGCTCCAACACCTGCTGAGTTTGTCATGGCAAGGCTTCTTGCTGACAATGTTGATGCTGAAACTGTTGCTTGAACCTCCTTGGGTGATAAAGATGATGTACATGTTGCTCGAGTTGTTCTTTGGTCTTTGGATCATCTTCCTCTTCCCGGTCGATCTTTGGCCGGTGACATTTATTTCTTCTTTGAACTGGTTGGATGGTCTCCATCAACAATCAAGATCTCCAACGACTCTATTCCACTGCGCTGTCAAATGTGATTATAAATAGAATAGCTGGATGTTCGGTCTCATTTTGGGCCGAATTAAAACCGTAAATTGAGTACTTTTTGTTGCGATTTCTTCACTTGATTGAAAAATTAGTGTGATTTGCAGATCTTAATCCAATTCATAGAGAAGTGAAAAAAAAGTGGAGAAAAGATGAAAATTTAAGAGAGAATTGGAGAATTGAAAAGAAGATGAGAAGAAGAATTAAAAGAAGCGGCATAATCGCGCGAGATCCGACCTAAGAATGAGCGGAAGATAAAAACGCTGGCTGCAATTCTTAAAATGTGAGAAAAGTCAAGTAATACAAAACGCTGGTTGCGTTTTTCTACGGAAAACTCAAAGACAGAATACAAAACGCTGGTTGCGTTTATAAACGCTGGCTGCGTTTTTCACTCACTGCTTATAAAAAGACTGAGCCGCCGTGAGTCAGATAAAAATTATCATAGTTGTTTATTTTAGGTTTACTCGTTCTTAGCATTATTGTTATAGGGTTTAGTTCATTGTTTTTCGTGCTTTTGCTATCGTTATTCTTCGTTTGTAATTCACTTTTTCAATCTTTAATGCAATTCAAGTTTTTAATTCTCGTTCTTCTCGCTTTTTGTTTCTTGTCTTGTTACTTAGAGTTATTATTATTATTATTATTTACTGCTAAGTGAGGATTTGGGGAATTCTTAGTAATCCGAATCATGACATTTGTTTGTTCGGGAGAGTTCGTGATACTAGCAAGGGGAGGTAGAGTGAAGAGAAAATTATCGGTATACTCTACTCCCTTAATTTTAGCGAGTCTTTAATTTCGTTAGTTAATTCGTTATTTCGCATTGCCAGTAGAGTAGTATAATTTTCTTCTCTGCAATTTAGATTGTTATTTATTGCTTTCTTGATTATGAGTTCTTCGTTAGTTTTAGTTTTTTTTTCGTTCTTGTTAAATTAGGTTAAAATTTTAATTCTTGCTTAACGTTTGCTTTAATAGTTACTGTTTTCAATTCCTGTTTAGATTAGTTTTATTATTATTTACAGCTTTTTCGCAATTAGAAACCCTACCAAACCAATTCCCTATTAACATGGCACACCATCCCTGTGGATTCGACAACCTTACATTTATACCCAAATTACCACAACCGAACACTGGAGATGGAAGCAAACCAACGATTCTACGGTAGAAATCGGGTGTTTGTGAAAAACAGAGGGTGCTCTGTTTTTGTTCTTTCTTCGAGAAGAAAGTTGTGTCCTTTGTGAGAGTTTGTGTGAATCAATTCCTTAACGGATTTAGGTCTTAATTTGAGTGTTTGTAATCGAATCCTAGACGGATCTAGGTTCGATTAAAGCTTACACGAAAATAGAGTTTGGTATGTGTGTTTACCCATAAACTTGTTTCGAAGTGCCTCTGTTCTGCTGTAAACCTAAGGACGTTTACCTAAGGTGATTTTCACATTCAGTTAGTAAACTGGTATAACGAAATAAAGGAGGTTATTCAGTTATCATTTCTATTGTCCTTTATTTCAGTTTACTTTGCTTTAAGTCGATTCTTAATCTGCAAAGATTAAGAAACCCTAACGTCCTTTATCATTTGAGCATTTGTGCAGAAAGCTTCTATAACCCAATTCACCCCCCTAGGGTTCTTTCAATTGGTATCAGAGCAGGTCCGCTCAAGAAGAGACTAACCGCTCTGTGGAAAAGATCATGGCTGGGATCGAAGATGATGATATATGGCAAGGATGTTGCTTCAACAGTCCCCCATTATTCAGAGGATCAAACTTTGCACATTGGAAGAAGCATATGAAGACATTCATCATGGATCAAGACTATGACCTTTGGGACAGAATTGAGAATTGAGACTTTGTCCCCATGATCACAGATACAGAAATCACGAAACCAAAAGATAGATCCAAATATACTGTTAGAAAAACAGAAAAGGCGGATAAAAATGTTAAAGCTTTACATATCCTTTACTGTGGACTTGATTCTAATGAGTTTGAATTTGTTTCTGGTTGTGATACAACTAAACAAGTGTCGGATACCTTAGTGACCACATATGAAGGAACGAGCCAAGTTCAAAAAATAAGGCTTGACAATTATGTGAAGCACTATGAATCCTTCAAAATGAAGAATGCAGAATCCATTAAGGACATGTACAAACGATTCAATGTCATAGTCAATAATCTCAAGTCCTTGGGGAAAACCTACCCCAATGAAGAAAAAGTTCACAAGGTCCTCAGATTTCTTCCAAGAAAGAAATGGGAATTAAAGGTCACTATAATAGAGGAAGTTCACAATGTTGAAACTCTCCAATTAGATGACCTCATTGGAAAGCTTCTTGCTAACGAAAGGCGTCTCGAAGAAGAGCAAAATGAAAAGGAAGAAGTAGCCCGTAAGGACATCTATTGTCTTAACAACAATGATAAGGACCGGATCTTGGCCTTGATGGCCAAGGAACTCAAGAAATCGTGCAAGAGAAGTCATACCTCCAGAGGACCTTTATCCAAACGTATCAACCAAAGAGGTAATGACTCATCAAATAATAGAACTAACTCACTCTCTTGTTTTTTTTTTTTTTTTTTTTTTTTGTGGTGACTTAGATCACTTGATCAAGGACTGTCCCTACCATAGAAAGAACAAAGAAAAGAGAAATCACATGGCCCTGATGGCCACTTGGAGTGATGATGCGGAGACTACTAGTCATTGCATCATGAGAAAGGACACCAGCGACACAGAGGAAGTTGGTGCAGCCAATGATGACTACCAAGAAAGTGACAAGGATGAATCAAGGGAGGTAACATTTGATGATCTCCTCACTTATCCTAAAAAGTACTTGGGAAAATGCCTTTTAAAATTTGTTGGACGGGAGACCAAGCATTTGAACGAGATTATGTCACTGAAAGAAACCAACAAAGGCCTGAAAGAGTCCAATGAGAAATTGGAAAAATTGTGTGAAGGGCTTACCTCCAGGGTCGATACTCTCAAAGCTGAAATACTAGACCTCAAGGCCAACCTTGATGACTATCACAAGTCTCTGGCTAAGGCAACCAAGCAACAAGAAAACCTTGGAAAGTGGCATAAAAGTTCATCCCCTGTTAAGGAGAAAGCGTAAATCGAGGACATTCTGTCTCGCAAGGACCAGCCATCAGAACCAGGCACCAAGGACGACACAGGGACCTTAATGAGCAGTACCAAGGCCACATATTTCCCGCATGACACCAAGAACGACACAACTATCTTGGGATAAGATATCAAAGTCACTCATCTCTTCCCAAAAGCAAATACGGTAAATCTCACTACTTCAACCATCATCGTTCTAAAATTGTGAAATTTGGGTTCCAAAAGGAACAAGACCTTCTAACATGGTTGTTACTAGTAGAAAAGAACCTAAATTTAATGTCAATTATGGCTTGACGAAGGGTGTCAAAATTTTTTGCAGGTATATTCAACATCCAGGAGAGTCAATGCTTAAGGGAGCTTGGAGTAATCAAGGACATTACTTACATCAGCAATAAGAACCCCTCAAGGACCTTGGCCGACCTAGGATCAAGGAACTTGACAAATGGATCTACTCAAATAAGTAGTTATTTTTATGGCACATATTGAGGGGGAGCACCCTCTCTTAGAACTAACAAGTTTATTGAATCTAGCAGGTTATTCGAAATTGTTACAATATTAAGGGGAGGCTCTCTATAGAGTTTTTGATAAAATCCAAAAAGGGGGAGAAGTGCTAGAAGTGCTACAAATGAATTTTGCTTTTCATCAGAAAGGGGGAGATTGTTAGAACCCCTCAAGGACGTTGATAGACTCAAGCTCAAGGACCTTGACACTGAATCAGTTTTGGATGAAAGCCAAAATTCGAATAGCCATAAAAGATATGATCTCAAAGCAGGCAGAAGGACATTCACCTAGAGCATCAAAAGGACGTTCACTGGGCATCATAAGGAAGTTCACTCAAAGCATCATAAGGACGTTCACCCTAGGCGAAGAGGCTTGTCGTGAAAGACAAGATCGGGGAAGTTTTCTAGAAAACTTAAATCTGTTTTCTCTATCCTTTTTCTAACCAGACTAATTGGTTGCAACTAAATGATTTGTAGGAAACAATCAATCAAGAAATTGGAAGGAAGATTAGATGGCAATTTCTGGAAATCTAACAAAAAGAAAAGTAAATCAAGATCTCCAGCGACTTTATTCCACTATTGTCAAATGCGATTATAAATAGAATAGCTGGAGATGGAAGCAAACCAACGATTCCACGGAAGAACTCGGGTGTGTGTGAAAAACAGAGGGTGCTCTGTTTTTGTTCTTTTTTCGAGTAGAAAGTTGTGTCCTTTATGAGAGTTTGTGTGAATCAATTCCTTAACGGATTTAGGTATTGATTTGAGTGTTTGTAATCGGATCCTAGACGGACTTAGGTTCGATTACAACTTACACCAAAATAGAGTTTGGTGTGCGTGTTTACCCAGAAACTTGTTTCGAAGTGCTTCTGCTCTGCTTTAAACCTAAGGTCGTTTACCTTAGGTTATTTTCACATTCAGTTAGTAAACTGGTATAACGAAATAACGGAGGTTATTCAGTTATCATTTCTATTGTCCTTTATTTAAGTTTACTTTGCTTTAAGTCGATTTTTAATCTGCAAAGATTAAGAAACCCTAACGTCCTTTATCATTTGAGCATTTGTGCAGAAAGCTTCTATAACCCAATTCACCCCCCCCCCTCTAGGATTCTTTCAATGATGATGAAAAAGCGAGGGTGAAAATTTAGGATTGAAACAAAGCAATGTAAGACCAAACAGCAAAGCTAAATTCGGAAAACTGGAAAAGCCATAAGGGTAGAAGCATTAGCAATAATATCAATAGGATTTTTTGCATTTCAGACTCAAAAATATAGGTGCATATATTTTCTGGACCCTTAGTTTTCATTGTTTATTTTTGGGACCCTAAAGTTTGTAGGTTGAAAAAATGGTCTGTGCACTGTTTTTTTTTTCTTCCTATGTTTGAATTCAAGCTAGGGCGTTAAGTCAGTTTTGCAACATCGGAATTCAATTCTTGCTTACTAAGAGTAAATAGGTGAAAAGTTTGGAACATTCTCAGCCAAAAAGTCAGTTTAGGTTATTTTGAGCCACTCACCTCTGACTTGGGATTATTTTGAGTCGAAAACCCTTCTTTATGTGAGGGACATTATAAATTTGATTAATTACTATGTGAAATTTCTTAACTAGGTAGTGGACACTATTTTGTATGATTTGACACTCAAGTTACTGGTGTTGTTTTTGGGCTAAGTCTCTTGTCTTAACTAGTTGAGGTATGCACTAGACATGTTGATCAACTTATATGCGCACTATTCTATATTTTGATATCTGTATATGTTTCGTTGGGTGCAATATTTTGTTATCTTAACATTGCTTCATCACTAGGTCGATAGTGCCATATCATTGCCCATGCCACTTGGTCAATAGTAACCTTGGCCTAACTATTTTGATTTTGGTTGCTATGTTTCGATATGTAATGTCTTTCTAATGGCAAATCATTGGATCAATATATGGTACATTGTAAAGTTTTGAGCCAAGTATATTATTGGTAGACCAAGTCATGTTTTGTTATTGAATTATTATTTAACTGTGACCCAACTTATATTTTACTTGGTTGCCTAACCTAGCTAAAGAAGTTTACGTTACTTATTGGGCTTTCGAGCTCATCCATTCATCTTCCTGGTTATTTTTCAAGATCGATTACATTTGTTTACTTCTTATTACTGTTCAAGGTCTAGACGGGTTTAGAGCATCGCACGAGAAGTATAGTGGGCCAAGATATTGTGTAGCAATGTGCTTTTTGTTAACCATCGTTGTGTTTCACTATAGTCGCTATTGTAGCTAGTTAGGTATCCTTTCTAATACGACTATTCAATCAATTACTCTATATATTTTCGAAGTTAAGGATAAGTTTGGTTTGTTTCTATCTTTTGAGTCTAGCATGCTTGTGGGGTAATATCCTACAGGTGTGTAGTGTCTTTCATTCATTGGTTTGGAGCGTGACAAATACTAAAAGCAATAGAATGTAAAAAAAAAAAGAAGAAATTAATGTGCCAAACCCCAAACAGTATACATCCAAAAATAATACAATACATATATAGTTCTTCGGTCTCATTTCGAGTCGAATTAATACCGTTAACAAAGGGTTTTTGCTTGTTTTAGACACCTAATTATTAGTAAGTTATGATGATTTTGTGTTTTGTAGGTTAAATCAAAGAAAAGAGGGAAAAGAAGGCCAAAAAGCTCCAACAACCCATCAATCAAGTGTGGCACCCGCAACCATTGGCTTCGCACCCGCGACGATCGCAATTTCCAGAAATAAAGAGGTGACGGCTAGGTTTAGGGTTTTGATATACTTATTACTTTTTCCCTCTTAAGTTTTATTATATATATTAGGATTTCTATTAGCTTAAAGGGGATAAGATTAGGTAGTTAGTTTTTAGTTTTTCTTTAGCTTAGGTTAGTTTTAGATTAGTTTTAGTTTTAAGCTTTCTTTAGTTTTTCACTCAATTCCTCGATTGCAAGCACATTCTCTTTCATGATTATTTCGTGTTCTCAGGCCCGGCCCTGGGGGTCGTCCTAAGGGGCCACCGCCCAGAGCCCACGATGGTTTGAAAAATGGTTTAGATTTAAGGGGCCCCTAACTGGATTATAACCTTAGTTATTTAGTATTACATGGGCCCAAAGCCCAGCCCTCAATGACACAGCTGAAAGGGCCTCAATTCAACATCCAATAATTAATTCCACTTTTCTTTTCTTTTTTCCTTTTCCCCATAGGAAATTAATTTGGACCATGATAACCAGTTAACCATCTTACATTAGTCATATTTCACATTTTTGTAACTTTTATTAATAGTTTCTTTAATAATTAGATATATTTATCAATTATAATAATATAATACTTATTAGCTAGATCAAAAAATATAATAATAGCCTAATTTTATCAATCATAGTAGAAAATGTATATTTTAGATTTAGTTTTATATTTATGAAATAAATATAAACAAATAATTATTTTTAAATTATTTATAAGTTGTAGTAACCCTAAAAATAATGAAACGTATATTTAGAATGATTTAAATACACTTACATTTAACTTTATTGGTGATTTAGAAAAAATGCAAGATGGTTAAGAACCATCTTACATCAAGATGTTTATCATTTTCGTTAAGCAATAATGTCCTTAACCATTCTGTCTAATCATCTTCTTCTTTTACTATCTCTCATCGTCTTCTTCTACAAAAAAACCAAAGTGTAATTTAATGTTCCCAACCATTCGTCTAATTTTCTCATCCACCACCACTAATTCAATAGTTCATCAGCAGCAGCATTCGTTCTTCCATCTTTACCAACACCAAATATCTGCTTTTTCGTTGGAATCTCTCAACGATTTGACTCATTTTTTCCGGCATTAGCGGCAGATTTGAGATCAGGAAGGAAAGGTCAATTGCCGTAATATTGAGAAACTACTATTCACTCCATATCCTGTTTAGCTTCTTCTTCAAAGGTAGTTCTTGTTATGGGTGGAACTGGCTGCCAATTACTGGCATTGTAGGTAATTGTCAATTTGTCCTTTTAATTTCCTTTAGTTAATTTCTTTTTAGTGATTAGTGTTTAAGTGTTCTTGTTGAGGCTAACTTTTGGTTGTTAATCTGCTATTGTTTTCTACTGTGTAAACACTGAGACTGAGTCTGAGTGGCAAGGTCCTAATGAGTCACTGGAGAAACCCCCCCTTTGTTTCTTTGGAATGTTTCATATTTCTCTAGCTACCCCCCACTTTTCTTCTCTTTTCTTCATCGCAAATTGGTTTTAGGCTATGGAGGTAAAGATGGTTATTGTTTACTTTGGTTGAAAAAAGTAAAGGAACACTAGAGTTCAATTTTTAGTGATTTAGTGAAGTAAAAAGATTGTATTCAAATTGCGTAAAGATATATAACTTTATTTGTATTCTAGTTGTTGACTTATTTTGCTGGGTTGTTGCCCTCTATTTGTTCCTTGAAATTTTCCATACAACATGAGATGTACTGGGATATTTTTGGGCTTTAATACCCCTACTTAATATTAAAAGAAAAGGGTGGAGCTAAGTTAATCTTTCTCAGATCATTTGAGGGTTATTTGTATTTTGGACCCTGAAGTATAAGGGTATTTATTTTCTGGTCCCACAATTTTCATTGTTTATCTTTTGGACTCCTGAAATTTGGCACTAATCAGGAGATAAATTTAAACATGAGAAGAAAAATAAAAACAATACACATACATTTTTTCCAACTTACAAGCTTTAAGGTCCTTTTTTATTCAACCCACAAACTTTAGGTTCCAAAAAATAAACAATGAAAACTGTGGGACCAAAAATAAATACCCCTATACTTCGGGGTCCAAAATGGAAAAAACCCGATCATTTGACACATTTTGTTAATAGGGCCCCAATCTACAAATTTGTATACTATTTGGCCCGGGGCCCCAAAAATGTCAGGACCGGGCCTGCGTGTTCTTGTTCTTTACTTTCTGTTTCGCTATTCTCAATTTCATTAGTATTAGTTCCACAAAAATTCCACTTTCTAGTGAAGCGAAGGATTAAGGTTCCTCGAATTCTCCCTTCAGGTGAGGATTTGAGCAGTCTTAATAATCCAAATGACACCTTTGTTGTTTGTTCGGGAGAAAGATTCGTGATTCAAAGATTCAAGATTCAAGATTAGAGTAGAGATCAAACCTTCATGTTAATGTCTTCTGCTTTAGATTCAGTAATTAATTTAGATTTTAATTCCATGTTTTTGAACTGCTTTCTTGATTGTGCTTTTGATTTCTTGTTTAGTTTCTTGTTCTTGTTCTAGTAGTTAGGTTTTGTTTTCAATTTCTTTTTTTCTTGTTTCCTAATTTAGTTTCTTTAGTTAAGTTTTAACTTATTTTTCTTGTTTTCAATTCATAATTAGTTTAGTTTAAATTATTTACTACTTCTAGCAATTTGAAACCCAAACCAAACCAATTCCCTAAAAACCTGACACACCATCCTTGTGGATTTGACAACCCTACTCTTTTAAACCCCAATTTACCGCAACCGAACAATGGCGCCATCGTCGGGGATGGCGTTATTTGGTAGATTAGGTTATTGGTTTGTGTGTACTATGTAAATAGTTTATTGCTTTCTTAGTTGTAATTTAATTTCGAAAAAAAAATGTGAACATAAAAATTGAAAAACAAAGAAAAAATTAAATCAAATTAAAAAAAAGGAGTTATGACTGATGTTAGGGTTCCACAATTTGAGCAAGAAATATTTTGGAGTTATTTTGCTAGATTACAGGATTATGTTGCTCAATGTGAATCATATAGTAGTTCACATGATACAATAGATATCTTGGGTATTGTGTATGAGGGTGTAAATTATAAAACTCATAATCTCTTAGATTATTACGGGTTTTCCAATTTAGGAAAAGATAAAGCATGGGAGTTACTTGAGTGGTTGTCTAGGGATTCTTATGAATTTGAGCAACAAAATGTTATTCCTAGCGGCCAATCTTCTTATTATGCACAACCCTCTGGTCCTATTGCTGAACAGTCATGTGAATATCCCTTGTACTTTGATGGCCAATCTTATGCTAGGGATTATGTAGAAAATTCTTTTGATCTTCCCCAATGTGATGTTGTTGAGTCTCATCCTTTGCGCTCATATTGTGATTCTCCGTACCATGATTCTGATTCTTATGTCCGAGCTATAGTGGATGATTTTCGTGCGACGATGACTGAGTGCACGCAAGAATTTTTACACATGATTAAAACTGGGGTAGAAACTTTTTCTTCACAAATGGTTGTTTCGATAGTTGAAGTAGAATATTCATCATCATTGAGTCCTGAATTGCATGATAATACTTTTTTGTATGATTCTGATAGGGATGATGCCTACTTTAATACACCTAATTTTGCATGTATTGAACTTAGAAATTCCTTAGCTCTAGCCACATCTAGAGAACATGAGAAAACTTTTGATTCTGTGTGTGATGATGTTGAACTTGATGAAAACATGCTAGATGATGAACCATTGTCCACACCATTGTCCATGCCTTTGTGTGAAGAGAAGGTTGAATCCAGTGAATACCATGATACATGTGATTATCTTGTTGAGAGTGAAATTGAATCCTTTGAAATTGAATCTGTGCTTGATACTGAATTATTCACTTTCATTAAGGATCATTGTATTAATGAGGCATTATCTACCCTTTCCAATGAATCCATTGAAAATAATGTGAAATCTTATGATGATGAACTTGAGTCTTTGGGGATTGATCCTAAGTGTTTGAACCTGGTTTGTGACAATGATATTTTTAATGGTGATATGCTTTATGAGTCATTGTTTGCATCCAAGTCTGTGCATGCATGAGAAGGTTAAGGAGTGTATTGTATTGCCCTTCCCGTTGATTTACATACCCAATCTCCATTTACAAGTCAATGGGAGGAATCATTTGTCATGTCTCCTTTTAAGGTGCCTAGGAAAGTTGTGTACATTCCTGTAGTCCGTCAATTCTACGACTTTTCTAAGACCTTTGCTAAACTATTGAGAGCACTAACGTTTGCTGATATACTTTTGAGATTGTGCTCTTATATACACCTTTATGAGATGCATTCACGGATGCATGATTTGTTACTACGGGCGTTGAATGGTTTTGACATGGTGCCTGACGTCTTGAGGTGAGATTGAGTGGCTGAGGCTCCATAGATGGTTTTATTTTGAGACTTCATTGTTTGGGTATATTTTGTACCCAACTAGGTAATATCTTTCCTTATCTACTTATTAAGTTAGTGAGTTGGTTTTCTTTTCTTTTCCCTCATTTATTTTTTCTTTTGGTGTGTCTATTTTTCTTTCCTTTTGTGTGCTTGCTTATCTCTGTTTCTGATTACAATGAGGACATTGTTAGCCTTTTTGTGTGGGAGTGGGGGAGACATGCATGCCGACTTGAGTTTCTTTTCTTTTGTTTGCTTTTTTTTTCTTTTCTGTGGTGTCACCTTATTCACAATGAGGACATTGTAGAGTTTTTGTGTGGGAGTGGGGTGGCGCAAGTGCCTTACTAGTTTTTGTCGAAATTTTTAAAATTTTTATCAATCAGGATTAGCCTGTCCGAAACACCTTCGATGATGATTTGTAAGCCAATTAGACTTTCAGTTTGTCTTGCTTTATCTAGAAAAATTTGGTTGAGAATTTAAAAGTTTTTGAAACTGTTTTCTTCAAATCTTCTGATTTTGAGTCAAGTTATGAAAGTTGTGTTTAACTACTTTGACTGTCTTAGTAAGTGCAAATATACGTGCCGCAAATCTTTGGGCTAGGTTCAGCTATTTGAGCCCCATCCCGTGAGACCACATAGCCTAAAAGTATGGATTGATCATTTTTATCAATTCTTTAATTTCCTTGAGTGACACCACCACTAGTTGCACCTCTAGATCTTGTTTTGCATCTTGTTTGAAATTGCATCTTGTGACAATATGATTGAGGCATTCGTTTCTTTATTAATTAAACTAAATAGCCAAACAGTCTCCCTAACAATATTATTACTGTTCTTTAACCACGCCTAGCCTTTGATTACCTTTCTTTTTGTGCTGAAACCCTGACAATACAAGCCATGACCTTTATTAATTCCTACCTTTTGCCTTGCTTTGATGTGTGAGAATTCATTATTTCGGGAGCGAAAATTGGTTCGGTGTTGTTGTGAATGAAATTGAGGTATTGGGGGCGTAGTATTGATTTTAATTGAATTGGGACACATTACATATCCCAATAATTATGAGTTAGCCAAATGGTTATGTGTTTCTTTTGATATATTGAGGTCGAAGCTAAGTTTATATATTCGTGTTTCTTCTCCCTTGATCACCCACCAGAAAAAAAAACAGAAAGAAATTCAAAAGAAAAGGGTGGTGAAGGGAGACTCAATTAAAAGTTCTTAAAGCTTTTGACCCGGTTGTAAAGTTTGATAAGGTGTTTTATTCTTAATGAGGGATAAAAGTGAGTTCCTTGCATAATTAAGCAAGAAGGTGAGATTGAGACCAATTCTTTAGTGAAAATCGATCCAAGCATGGCTCTTTAACTCCTCATACCCAAATATTACCACTCTTTTCCCCTAACCTAAACCTCGTTACAACCCTAAAAGTCCTCTTGATTGTCACTTGTGTATTTTCATACTAGTAGTGGAGAGCGAGATTCTTACCAAGCCTATGGTAGGTTGTTTCTTTTGGTATGAGTATGAGAAAAACCCACATACACATTCAAATTTGAGTATTTGAGCGTTCAATTTTTATCCTAAAGTGAGGTTTGCTCTTTTGACTGACCTACGTCCATAACCAACCGCGCATATTTACATTCATCTTAAGTCTGTTGACGGTTTTTTTCCATCTAAAGTACTTGCTCTCTCTACTTAATTTCGAAAACTTCATTCTATCTATTTTACACTAATTTTGTTCTCTTCTAGATGGATCTTGGTATTTGCTTGATGGATTGATGTGTTTGATTGCTTTTCCTGAGGGGGTGTTTAGTTGTATTTGTAACCCCTTTTCTTCTTTTTTTCCTTTTTCTTTCTTGAGTCTTTTCCTTTTTAATCTGAGTCCACTTTTTCTTTAGCTTTTGTGGGTATAGTTGCTATAAACCCTCACGAGACCTTCCTCGTCCACTTGGGCTGCTAAGGGGTTTAAATGGCTTGTTGCATATGCTAAATGCAACCGTGATTCCTACGAAAGTGAGTTAGGATAGTTAGTTTTATTTTCTTTTTTGTTATAGTTTGCTCGGGGCGAGCAAACCTTTGTGTGGGAGTGTTGTTCGGTCTCATTTCGAGTCGAATTGATATCGTTAATAAATGGTTTTTGCTTGTTTTAGACCCCTAATTATTAGTAAGTTATGATGATTTTGTGTTTTGTAGGTTAAATCAAAGAAAAGAGGGAAAAGAAGGCCTAAAAGCTCCAAAAGCCCATCAACCAAGTGTGGCACCCACAATCATGGGCTTCGCGTCCGCAACGGTCACAATTTCTGGAAATAAAGAGGTGGCGGCTAGGTTTAAGGTTTTGATATATTTTATTACTTTTTCCCTGTTAAGTTTTATTATATATATTAGGATTTCTATTAGCTTAAAGGGGATAAGAGTAGGTAGTTAGTTTTTAGTTTTTCTTTAGTTTAGGTTAGTTTAAGATTAGTTTTAGTTTTAAGCTTTCTTTAGTTTTTCTTTCAATTCCTCGATTGTAAGCACGTTCTCTTTCAAGATTAATTCATATTCTTGTTCTTTCTTGTTCTTTACTTTTTGTTTCGCTATTCTCAATTTCATTAGTATTAGTTCCACAAAAGTTCCACTTTTTAGTGAAGCGGATGATTAAGGTTCCTCAAATTCTCCCTTTAGGTGAGGATTTGAGCAGTCTTGGTAATCGAAATCACACCTTTGTTGTTTGTTCGGGAGAAAGATTCGTGATTCAAAGATTCAAGATTAGAGTAGAGATCAAACCTTCAGGTTAATGTTTTCTGCTTTAGATTCAGTAATTAATTTAGTTTTTACTTCCATGGTTTTTAATTGCTTTCTTGATTATGCTTTTGATTTCTTGTTTAGTTTCTTGTTCTTGTTCTAGTAGTTAGGTTTTGTTTTCAATTTCTTGTTTCCTAGTTTAGTTTTTTTATTTAAGTTTTGACTTATTGTTCTTGTTTTCAATTCATAATTAGTTTAGTTTAAATTATTTACTGCTCCCTACAATTTGAAACCCAAACCAAACCAATTCCCTAAAAACCTAGCACACCATCCCTGTGGATTCGACAACCCTACTCTTTTAAACCTCAATTTACCGCAACCGAACAATAGTATTCTTTTGTAAATATGAAATGTACATAATAACTACTAGTACAAAAAGGTAGTAATATTTTGGGAAAACACTCGCAGTAGGTTATATAAATACTCATAAAGAAATGATACGAAATAGCAAGAAAAGAAAATGAAATATCATATAAAAAACCTTAAAACTATAAGCTCATGCACACTGCAGATACAGTAAAATTTGAAATGAAAATTTTAGTGTAGTACTACTACTCCTACTAGTAAGTTGGAAGAAGGTCGACGACATGGACAACTCCACCCAAAGGCCCGAGAAGAGTGGATAGCAAAATTTTGAAGCCGATGATGCCCAGCTTCTCAAGCAACTTGCGATTGATTCCAATTCTACTTCCACCGCCAATATTTGGTTGGAACGTCAATGTCGAATCTTTTCCAGTCCTCAACTCTTCCATTGCCATCCGAAACACACAATTTACATGAAACCCAGACCCATTGCTGGATACATATGCCCAACCAGGAATCTCCTTGTCAGCACCTAAAATTATTAGTATTACAGTCAATCGCTAGCCCAATGTTAGAAATGTGTCATAAACTCACCCGATCTTTTCTACCACACAGTTGTTTGTTCATTTAATGCCATTAGGGTATTATCTTTGCAGTAAACTAGTTTAGGGTGTATCTTACGTGTAAATAAGGGTTTCATTCACCTAATTGTTTAGTGTGGCTAAGTTTGTGTGTCAAAGAAGCTATCACATATGTCCACCCAGTGGTTTTACCATCAAAAGATTTTGTCTATTTTGAAGATGAGAGTGAAGAGGATGAGGAGCAAAGCAAGAATCTTGAGCATAACACTCCAAACGCCAAGATAGAAGAGGAACAGTCAAGTGCTGAGAAGAAAGAATTTGGAGAGGCTGCTCATATTCAAGATACCCCAGTTCCATTGGGTAGTGATTCCCAAGAGAGACAACAGTTGTAACTCAGCAATAATAAAAGCACTAAAGAGTTGGTTGAGCCATTAATCACAAAAGTACATATTTTCAAGGAGAACTCTTTAAATGCCTTGGGAGAAAAGATGAGGGTAGAGGTCCCAGAAAATCACGAAGAGGAAGAAGTGAGGTGGAGTGATGAGAACAATGAGATTTTTAGGAGTGGAAAAGGCTACCACAATAATGAGGTGAATGAGCAAGAAACATTGGAAGAAGGGGAATTCGTTTCAGTTAATATTGAGGAGAGTGAGAATATGAGAAAAACAACACAAAATGTGAACCAAGGGGAAGTGAATTAGAGAGGTGAGAATTCTGAGGAGTTTCAAAGCAGGATAGACAAAATGAAAGCAATAATAGGAAGGGATATTGGTGTTAAGTTTCTCAATGAAATTGAGGTCAGTCCCATGTTATGTGGGGAGAAAGGAAACAAAAGGAAAAAGGGAAAAAGAGGAGGGAGAGCTGGAGAAATAAGGAAGGAGAGGAGAAGAAATCAAAATAAAGAGAGGAGGAGAAGATTTTGAGAGGAGGTTAGGGCTATCTGTATAAAAATGAATTGAAGGCTTGTAAGGTTCAGGAAGATATGATAGGAATCGGGTTTTTAAGATCCTTATTGCTACTTCTCTCTGGTCATCAGAAAAGCAGGATAACGAAGAGGAAGACAAGGGAGAAAATCAAGCGCAAGATGGGATTTGACCTTCTTTTTCTCTTCAGATTCAGTGATGGAGGTCCATATACATCAGCATTGATAGTAGATACAACAAGGATCAAGGGGAGGACTTTCTTTCCTGAGGTCCTCAGCAGGTCCTTCACACAATGGAATCTAGCTGGGAATTTAGGAGGGATTAAGTCCTTCCTACAGCAAGAATGAGGCAGCAAGGGAGGAGAGGTCCCAGGGGAGTTTCAAAGTCCTGAATAAAAGCAATATGTTCAACCCAGGATCCTGTACAGGAGGCAGCTTTAGCCTTAGAACCTAAGTCCAATTGATGCAATTATACCTTGGCAGAACCCCAACCTATGAAATTAGGGTTCAGGTTATCTCAAGGTCTGGTACAAGCTGCACCGATGTAAGGCAATGGCATTTAGTGGTTCCTATGTGTTCCTAAGGTCATCAATAGTCACTGATCGAGGGGTGCAAGTGACTGCCATGCTGGGACAATTTCTACAGCCTGTTTGATTCAGAAAGGGCAAGCATCAAGCAGCTTGGATAGTTTTGGAATTCAGTGTTTTAACAAGGGCATTTGGTCATTTTCCCCTTAATGATCGAGTAACCTATCTGAATTACCATTACTACCAGTCATTACCAGCAACAGGAAGACTAAAATAATCAAGTGGAGAGATGACTCTCGCATGAAGAAGCAGCTGCTGGCAGTTCCAGAACCAGCCAGCCCCTTTTTATTTTATTTTACTGTTTCTTTGATGTAATCTAATGTATTTAAGCCTTGTATTAGTTTTAAGCAACTCACTTATGTATGTTAAGGTAGCTTAGACACAGATTAGAGGTTTCTTTATGCTTAGGAAATCCCTAATCCCTCGGTTACAGCCAGCTACTTGCTTAAAGTGGCAAATATAAGCAAAGCTCTTGTGTAATAGCATTCAATGATGAGTGAATGAATGAGAAACCAGTCGAGCTTGCTCCTGTGTGTTCGTGAGTGTCTCTAAAAACTCTCCAATGTTTCTACTTGTCTGTAACTAACCTTTGGCAAGCTTAGAAGGTGCTAGGTAGAACTTAGCTTGTTTTCTGGTGGTGAGGTCTGTATCCAGTGTATGAACTAAGTCCTTGCCCTTGTGCTTCTTGCTGTGGTGTGGTCTGTATCAGTGGGAATCACAGGTTTTCTATCTTTCCTTATTTGTTTTTCGTTCCTTGATGCTTTTCCATCCCTAGGAAGAGCTTAAGTTGAACAAGTTCAGGACAACAAGGTCCTTGGTGCTTGTCCATGCCAGTGCACTCTGATTTCTTTTGGTCTACACATATATCATTAAGTTACAAATCAACTTCAACTTCGACTTCTTGTTCTAATGATAATAGCGAAGATGGGCGCAAAATTTGTGATGATGATGATGGAAATGGGAAGATAGAATTTTATATGAATTCCTCTCAAAGTTGCTAAAGAGGGTGTCTTTGGCTCTCAGCTCAACTATGGCGTGCAACAATGGTGGAGTTTGGGGATGGTGAAGCTAGTGTGTGGAAATCTGAATTTCTATTGGATTTGCTATAATATGGATATGGTGGAAGCTTTGAAATGAAAAGCAAGGCTGGAGCATAAAGGGGGAAGACTGAAGGAACAAACAAAAATTGAAATTAGGTCAATGGGGGAGAGGTGGTAGTCAAAGAACAAATGCATGAAATGACTACTCATGTTTTTGTTCTGACACTTTCAATTTAGCAATTGTTGGGGGATGGTCTTTACCCTAGGGTAAAATGAGATGTATTTGGTCTCTTGCTTTATCTTTTTCATATTACTTTAGTATCTTGAAGGCATCTTTTGGGTTGAGGTTTTTGTTGTCTTGGTAGCTTCCTGTGCTTGTAACCTCACACAAATGTGAGTTGAGCTTGTATCCTTTGGCCAATTGGGCTGAAAATAGTTGGTGATGTGAAAGGCATTGTGTTGAGCAAATATATTACAGTGGAAATAATTCATATAAGTAATAAATAGCATAAATTAAATGAAACATCAAAGGAGAACCATGTATAAGTAGCGAAGATCAAGAATGAATTTGTTGGGTGGGATGATTGTGAGCCTGTGCCAACCTTGCATGGGGAGCCCAGGGCCCATTACCATTTCTCTTTTTTTCTTTTTACTTTTTTTTTGTGTAATGTTGTATTTTAAAATAATTTTATGTGTCGTGCTTTTTTATTTTTCACTACAATATTTACAAATCATTATATCAATATTCATAAAGCTAAATTATAATATTTGTACCAATATATGAATGCTAATAAATCTATAGACGAATGTTCATAATTAATAATAGCCTCGCTCATAATCTCTAATGGTCTTGCTCATAACATATCTCATACAATGTTCATAATTGATAATATAGATGGTCATAAATCTAGACTAGAGTGTTCATAAACCAGTACATGAATGCTCATAAACCTAAACTACAACGCTCTTAGATCTTTACTAGAGTGCTCATAAACCAAACAATGAATGCTCATAAGCCTAAACTACAATGTTCATAAATCTAAATTACAGTACTCATAAACCAGTACATGGATGCTCATAAACCTAAACTACAATGTTCATAAATCTTTACTAGAGTGCTCATAAACCAATACATGAATGCTCATAAGCCTTAAACTACAATGCTCATAAATCTATTCTAGAGTGCTCATAAATTAGTAAATGAATGCTCATAAACCTAAACTACAATGCTCATAAATCTATACTACAATGTTCACAAACCATTACATGAATGCTCATAAAAATAAACTATAATGCTATTAAATCTATAGTAGAATGCTCATAAACTAGTACATGAATGTTCATAAACTTAATTAGAATGCTCAAAAAATCTATACTAGAGTTTTCATAAACCAGTACATCAATGGTCATAAACCAAAACTACAATGCTCATAAACCAGTAGACAAATGTTGAGAAATATATATCACATTGTTCATAATTTTTAAAATGAATTTAGGTACAAGTGAATATTGACCGATGATTCAAGTTTGTTTAGAAATATTGTGTCCTAAAATCTTCTAAGTTGGCCACAAAATTTATTTCCTAATTTTGTTAAGAAATTATTTAGGTTACATTATTATGTTATGTTTCCTAACTATATTATATTGATAAATCTAATTGGAGTGGTTGATAAGTTTTGCCTTCCTATATATCAATTCCTAAGCAGCTAAAGGTATTATACGTGTTTTTGGAGAGAGCACCGTGGCGAAAAAGCTAGGGTTCCTTGAAGCATCTCCCTTAAGGGGGAGGAGAGAGATGCGATCATATGGATTCACAAGAGTTTGAAGAGTTGTCATGGTAAGAATCTTGAGAGTGGTATTCTTCTCATGTAATTTGATCTACTAGAGCTAGATCTATATCTCTTCTATCAATCTCTTGAAAGAGTAGGGACTTGTTGTCATACTCTGACCTTAATAGTGGTATTTGTTCATTTATGTGTCATTTGTAGGTTTTTCGCTCATTTCTTGGTTTTTTCAGGTTAAATCATGTCTCCTTTTATTTTTACAATTCTTGCATTATTTGGACAAATAAGCGAAAAGAGGAGGAGTGTATTTGGGAGAGGCTTGATCGAGTTTATGGATCCCCTCATTGGCTGATTAATTTCCCACAATCTTTTGTGCATAACTTTCCAATTATCTTTTCTGATCATGCGTTGGTGATGCTGCATATTAAGAAGGAGGATAGTATGAAGCGGAGCTTCTTCCGGCTGGCTCCTTGGTTAACTAAGTACAGCAGGTTTTTGACCGACGCTGAGGAGCTACTCAAAAATCATCAGGTTCAAGGCAATCCCTCCTTTAGGTGTGTCACTTTGTTGCGGATGATTAGATAGATGGGGCGCCAGTTCATGTTTGAGCTAAAGAAAGAATTTCTCCAACCAACTTTAAAAGAGATGGACGAATTACAGGAATTGCAGCGAGTTGTGTCAAGTTTCGGTATGGATAGCTCAGCCTTTGCGAGAGCCATGCAGAAGGAGGCGTCTGTGGAGCAAATGATACAAGGTGTCCATGATTTTTGGGTCAAGAGAAGTAGAGTGAAGTGGGTTGGGCTTGGTGATCAGACCACGACATTCTTCTTTAGAAAATATAAGAAGCGACGGGCGTTCAACCGGATAAATTGTATGACCCTGCGAAATGGGCGGACTTCCTTCGATGAGAAGGATTTTGTGGAAAAA
The DNA here is from genome assembly GCA_029582165.1 of Portulaca oleracea. Taxonomy (NCBI): domain Eukaryota; kingdom Viridiplantae; phylum Streptophyta; class Magnoliopsida; order Caryophyllales; family Portulacaceae; genus Portulaca; species Portulaca oleracea. The sequence goes on along the minus strand of CM055869.1, from coordinate 32,194,769 downwards.
TTTTATCAGGAGTTTTTGGGCCTTTTTAGGCCCAATACCTGTTTGACAGGGTTACGGTCTTCGATTACGGGCCAGGTGGTGGGGTCGGTTAAAAAAGCCCTGACAGAGGAGGAGAGGAATTTTCTTATGCGCCCCTTCTCGAGAGGGGATGTAGAAGAGGTAATACAGAACTTGAAGCCTGGGAATAGTCCGGGGCCTGATGGCATACCTCCGGAGTTCTTCCAGAACTGCTGGGATTTAATTGGGGATACTGTTTTGGAAACGGTTCTGGAAGCTGTTAACAATGGGATGTTCGTTGGGGAGTTGAACAACACCAATATTTTCCAGCTAAAGAAAAAGCCGGAAGCACAGCAAGTAAGTGACTTTCGCCCCATTAGCCTGTGCAATGTGGTGTATCGAGTGATTGCAAAGTGTCTGGTGGGCAGATTAAGAGGCGTGATGGGGTCGCTTGTCTCTGAGATCCAAGTGGCTTTTGTCCCGGGGAGGTTGAAAGAGGATAACATTCTTGCGGTCCATGAGATTTTGCACTTCTTGGCAAATAAGCATGCAAGTAGGCAGTACGCGGCTCTTAAAGTTGATATGAGCAAAGCTTATGATAGGATTCAGTGGGACTTCCTGGAAGCGGTGCTTCGACAGATGGGGTTTCCGGAGAAATGGATTTTTATTTTGATGAGGTGTGTATCAACTGTCCGATATTGAGTCCTAGTAAATGGGATTCGTTCGGATCCGATTATTTCCAAGGCTGGGCTGCGTCAAGGTGATCCTTTGTCTCCATATTTGTTTCTTCTTTGCATAGAGGCTCTGTCTGCTACAATTGAGGAAGAGGTTAGGTCTGGTAAAGTGCAAGGGGTTAGAATAGCTCGGGGGGCGCCGCAAATGTCCAACTTGTTCTTTGCAGATGATGCGCTTTTCTTCACTGAGCTTGAGGCTGGGTCGTGTTTGGCTTTAAAAAACTCTATAGATAGGTATAGCCTGGCGTCAGGCCAAATGTTTAATCTGCAGAAGTCTTCTATGTGCTTTTCCAAAGAGGCAAGTCAAGACGATAAAGAAGAGATGAAGGTGATCTTCGGGTATCCGGAAGGAGGTTATTTTGACAGGTATTTAGGTGTCCCCTCTTCTATCAAGCGGAAATGCATTAATCATTTTGGATTCATAGTGGAGGAGGTCCGCCGACGGCTGGATGCTTGGTGCTTTCATATGCTCTCAATGGCAGGGAAGGTGGTTCTGATCAATGTTGTGTTGGTGGCTTTACATCAACATATTCTGAGCATTTATCTTATTCCGCAGGATGTGGTTAATAAGCTTAATTCTATTATTATTAGATTCCTATGCGGAAAGATAGATGGGAGCCGCTCGATTCACTGGAAAGATAAAAATACGATGTTTAAACCGAAAGGGGCTGGGGGTCTAGGTGTTAGGCATGTTGGAGCTTACAATAAGGCGTTGTTACTATAGCAAGCTTGGCGTTCGTATAATAATCAGGAGTTGTTGATCTCAAGGTTATGGAAGGCAAGGTATGGGGTGGCGTCTCCTATTGAGTATCAGGATGAGGTGAAAGTCAAGGCGTCATCTTCGTTGGTGTGGAAAGGGATCCGTAGAGTGGCGGATGGGGTGAAAGGGAAACTTCGCTGGAGTGTGGGAGATGGCAAGAAGATCTCGGTGTTGGATCAGAGATGGGCCCCTAGGGGCCCATTGAATTAAGGGAGGGCACCGAGGTAGGTAGTCTGGTGGATATGAAGGTGCAGGATCTGGTGCAATGGGAAGATGGGGGGAAGGGAGCCTGGAAGTGGGACATCCTCCACAACCTGTTCTCTGTTAGGATGGTGGATAGGATTGCCAGAGCGTATCCGCCCCAGCAAGGGATGTAGGATATACTAGGTTGGCCTGGTAAGAATTCTGCTTTGTATACAGTGAAAATTGGATATTTGAATTTCTGGTGCAAGATAAATTGATGCAACCTCCTCTCGAGGGTGAGACTAGGTTCTGGAAGGCCCTGTGGCATTGTGATGCCCCTCCCAGAATAAGAACCTTCGCGTGGCGGGCGACGGTTAACGCTATTCCTACAGGAGCGAATACGAAAAAGAGGAAATTGGTTGAGGATGGGGTGTGTTGGTGTGGGGAGGAGGAGGAGAATATGGGGCACTTGTTTAGATTCTGCACTGTCGCCAAACACATGTGGAGGGCAGCAAAGTTTGGAATAAGGACTGAGGTGAATCACAATGTGAGTTGGAGGGAGTGGCTTCAAAATTGGGTTCTGTATTTTGCTAAGGAGAAAGTGGGAGGGAGGCAGATGATAGGAGATTTTTGTAGTATAATGTGGGCTATATGGAAGGTGAGGAACAAGATCTGCTTAAATGGTATGTAGGCGTTTGAAAGAGGGTTGGTTGAAGAGCTGAAGCGCGAAGAGAAAGAGATGGGCTGGTGGCGGAAGGTCCAGGAGCAGCAACAAGGGAACAGAAAGCAAAGGGTTAAGGTGTCAGACTCTTGTGAGAACAAGTGGGGAAGCCAGAATGTGGACCTCGAGGAAGGGGTTTTTTTGGTGGATGGGGCATTTTTAAAACAAAAGAGGAAGTTGGCGGCTGCATGGGTGTTCATGGGGCCAGAGGGTTATGGTGGTAGGGGAGCCTATACTGGAGGGGGGGGGGGAGTCGCCGTTAATCAGCGAGCTTTTGGCTATCCTTTTGGCTTTACAGGAGGGCAGCAGGAGAAAGATGCAAGCGGTGACTATCTGGACGGATTAAACGATAGCGGTGGAAGCTATGAAGAACATTGATAAAGCCCCAGTTGAAGGCAGAAGTATTGTCTGGGCGTGCCATGTGGAGATGAACAAGTTTGCTCGGGGAAACATCCTGAAAGTTCCGCTCCTAATGGTTCAGCAAGCTCACCTGGTGGCTAAGCAGGCAGTGCAGCATCTTCACTAGGGTTTTAAGTTAGTGTGTTTTATCGCTTGTTTTGTTTCAGTTTCTTGTTGTTCTCGCTTGTTTGTTGTTTTGTCTGGTCGGTCTCCGTTGGCAAAAAAAAAAAAAAAAACAATTCTTGCATTATTATTTTCGATATTTAAGAATCATCATGAACTTTTGTGTCCCCTGCGAGTCTTGCTCTAACAATATTTTCTTTACAACAAATTTAAATTCTAATAAGACCACTTGGGATTTAATTTCCTAGGTGAATTTCTTCTTCTTCTTTTTCCTTCGATCCAAACTAAATAAGTAAATTCCAAGTATGGTACAAGTTTGTGGAAAGACTTACCTGGGGCCCTTGTCTTTTTGCACCATTGGCAATTGGAGAGTAAAGTTGGGCAGAGCATGTACTTGATGTTTTCGATATCAATTTTTGTTTCTAGCTTGGCACACTTTGGGTGGAAATCCCTTCCTCGGTCAGAATGGAATACAAAGCCCTCGACCTTAAATCCACATGCATCACAGTATGTGTGGTTTCTATGTGGTTTATTGAAAAATGTACAGTTGTCGCCTTGGAATACTATTCGCATCAAGAGGTGTGCAGACATGCATTCTTGATGCAAATCAATGTCATGCCTGTTACATCTATATCTCATTCCCATGCCATCCATTCGGCACCCGTTACAGTTGTACATGGGTTTATGATGATCTACCCACCTTAGGATGCAACCTGGGTGGCTCCAGTGTTCCTTTTCGCCATTCCTCGGGCCACTGTTTAAAAGTTATAGTTGACAATCGAAATTGATTGCCAAAAAAAAAGGAAGTTAATAATCAATTTTAGGGTGATGATGGGACTTAGGAGTCTTGTACCAATACATTTTTTAAGTGTCTTACCTTTTTAAAAATTAATATTTTTAAAGATTTGGACATTAATCTTTGGTAGATTTGGCGACATCAATAGCACAAATGATACCTTAATCAAATAAACATCATTCATTAGGCATACTTTAGGCATTTTTATAAAATCATAAAAAAAAAATAGATAAAAGTAGGGTTTTTTGCTTTTTGGACCCTGAAATTTGGGGGTATCTATTTTCCGAACCCCATATTTCAAAGTTTATATTTTAGACCCTATACTTTGTGGACCCAAAAAATGTGGCCCAAAGTTATGTTTGACTCCGGCGATGACTTGATTGTTGCCTAAACTTTCCGATATGGTCTTTTATCATTTTTTCCTTCTTTTTACTGTTGTTTTAGAATTGGTCAGACTTTGGCAGCTAAGCATGTGTAAAATTCATGGGTAAAAAAACAGTAGGGTAAAAGTTAAATTTTGGTAAAGAATTGGTCAGACTTTGGCAGCTAAGCATGTGTAAAATTCATGTGTAAACTTTTTTTGGCAAATTTATGCTCATATGGGGGTTGGAAATCGTGCAAGAAGAGGAAGAAGAAGTTGCAACAGGAAAATTTTCGAAAGAAAAAAAATTCGATAATGGCTTTGTAATATGGGGGTCCATATTGTTGTCGGAGACAAAGTATAAGGTCCATATTATTGCCGGAGACAAAGTATGGGGTCCAAAATATAAACTTTGCAATATGGGGGTCCAGAAATTTATGTGTAATATTGTAGTTATAGAAGTCAATCATGTCACTTTATTTCAATTTAATATACAATAAGATAATTTTAATGATAGGGCAAGGCACTTAAGAAATATCTTACCCCAAGATTTATATCAATAAGAATACCATTAGTTCTACTATCCTTAAACAATAACACATACAAATCACTAGTAAAAGGATATGAAGTTTCTGTATAAGACACTTTTTCTTTTTCTTTTATTTTTTAAACTTTAGTATAAAGCAAAATATTGATGCACATTAAATTTAGAATAAATGGATATATATGTTTCAATTGTGTAAAATTCTTTTCTTTAGAGTAATATGATCAACTTAGATTTGGTAAGGTAAGAATAAAATTTTAACTTTGGTTTGAGAGGTTTTTAGGGAGTCATATAAGGTAAGGTAAAATTACTAAATTAGGTAAGGATAAATCTTAACTTACTATTTTAATGACATACCACTAATAAATTACAGAAATCATATTTTTATCTATTTGTTTCACTTTAACTAATATAATATACCGCTTTTAGGATGGATATGTGGATTTGATTTGAAGGATACCACTTGGCGTTTTTAAATGAAATCTTTTTACTTTGGTTCAAAAACAAAGTTTATACATAATTTAAAGCCAATCAGTTTATGAATTAACACATAAAGATTATAATTACCTAGAGATTGAGCTACGTTGTTGAAACTCCTGATGTCGACCTGTGCGAGCTGTTGAGTTAGACCATCCAAGGGCGGTAGAAGTGCCGCGATTAGTTGAACTAGACCGGGACCAATTATTGCTGGTGGACCGTATGAGCGCCCTATTGGTGGTGCGACCAGTTGAGGTGGACCGAGGATGCATGCTATTGGTGGTGCTGGTGCTTGAGCTAGGTCGACGAGGAATACTATTGGTAGTGCGAGCAGTTGAGTTGGACTGTACAAGCGCACCGCGGGTGGTGTGAGCGGTTGAGCTAGACCATGAAACCGCACCATGACTATTGAGACCATTCGAGCTAAAGCGTAAATTTTGCTGATTCCGGTGGGAGGATATCGGCTGTACAGGAGTTCCTCGAGAATTCGCTATTATATGTCTATGATACAATGAAATTGTAATGCCAAACAGTTGGAGGGAAAGGAGCTTAGTTCAATGTTATACTTAAAGGTTTTAGCAATTAATTTCTCAATACATATAATATTCTATCAAATAAACCATCACTAAACAATTATAGTAAAAGAAACTTTTTCATTATAGTAGAATCTTATAATTTGTTTGAAACAATATTGATAGAAATTAATTGTTAATAAAGTATTGAAAGTTGTAAAATAAAGATGAATAAATTAAACCTGAACAAGCTAAGTAAATATTTGACATAAGTTTGGTCTAACTACTTTAATTTTGTTGGATAGTGTCTCAATCCCATTCAAACTCATGCTTTAAAATAAATAATTATTTTTCATATTGATACTACTTAAACTCCAAGCACTTCATTTTAACTAGAAATATATTCTGTGGCTACTTGAGTTTGGTATAAATGCTAGGTTATTCAACCTAGTTTGGTGTGACCAAATTATGTGTCTTTATGACACTTTTTTTAGATCTAATTTTACATATTCCACTTTCAAAGTTTTTATTATGAGATTGTAATCTCACTTACCGTCTGTTTGGTTATTAGAGGGGGAGGGGGAGGGGAGGGAAAGGGAGGGGACTTTATTTCTATCTTGTCTGGATTATAAGTGGAGGGGAATGAAAGGCAGGAGGTTTTATTGTTGTGTTTGGTTTAAAAAAGGGAGGGAAGGACGGGGAGGGAAGGACGGGGAGGGAAGAAAAATGAAGTAGTTATTATATTAATAAAGTTATTTTTTTTAAAGCATAATGAGTTTCCCTCCCCTCTGTTAACCTTCATATCGAGGGTTAATGAAAAGGGGGTTAATGGAGGGGAATTGAGGTAAATAGTTCCCCTCCCCTCCCCTCCTATTTGTTTTTCCAAACAATGGTAGAGGGGGTTATTTAATATCATTCCCCTCCTTTGTGATATGTCTATTTCCGTAGTGCTACAACAGTTAGAGATCTTTCCTTTTTGATCTCGTTGGGTTATATAGCGGTTTGGTATACCCTTTATAATCTATTCCCGTTGTGCTATAACTATTTGAGATCTTTCCTTCTTGATCTTGTTGTGTTATACAGCCATTTGGGATACCCTTTGTAATCTCTCCATTATAGTAGATGTTATCTTGTCTCCCGTAGTTTTTCCCCATTTTGGGTTTCCACGTAAAATCTTGTCTTCATCGCCGCTACATTGATCTTGTTTATTTTTCTCAATACCAACATCCCTAAATTAATTATCTTATTCGCTTCCACTGCAACATTAGATTTGGTTCATTGTGGATCTAATCCCTAACAAGATTTTTCACATCTGAAACTCGATCATTGTTCACTTATTGAATTTAGTTAAGATTTTTATATTTTAATATTGTCTAATTAAGATTTTTATATTTTGATTCTCATCATTTATTAAATTTAGTCAAGATTTTATTTTCCAACATGATTTCTTCCACATGAAAATCATAATTTCCTATCCTAGGGCTTTTTTTTAAAACAAAAAAACATTTGGAAGCATAATATTGTAATTGCCAATTCTAGTTGAGTAGCTGTATTCATGGTGAAGTTTTTTAGATGAAAATTAGGTCTGGTACATGTTGGATTTGAAAAAAAAAAAAGAAAATAAAGTGTTTTTAATTGTAGATCATGTCATTACTTAAATCAATCATGACAAGATTTTATTAGTCTAAGTAGAAAAGAAGTATACAATAAATGTAGTGATATTAAAAAAAGGATTTATATTCACGTCTAAAATAAATTATAAAACAAATTTATATATTTCTTATCCATCGCCCTTGGACGACAATTAGCAAAACCGTAAAAAAAATATAACCAAAGTTGAATATGTACGACACATAACAAACAATATTAATGCAAAGTAGCACAATCTAATTCGAAAATTTCACCCAATTGAGCACGTCTAGCATATTTTTTGACAGTAGCGGGATGGCTATAACTGACTCCGTTGAGTTCGCCACCATAAAACTCAACAGTTACGCCTACTTGTTCAAGTCTCCGATTATTGTAACAACAGTTTGACTATCCAACAACTAGTAGAATAAAAATTAACGTTGGAAGACTGTATAAATAGTTAAAGCTAGTAACCAAAAGGAAAATGGAAAGCCAAAAAGGGAAGTAGTTACCTAGAACTAGAGTTAGAGTGGGTGGCTTGTGGTGGTCTGGTGGAGCTTAGATGAGATCGGTGAGCAGTCGAGGTATGTTGATGACCAGACTGTGAATTAGAGGCCACGCTTCTATGATGGTTTGAGGATTGTCGACTCATGCCAGAGGAGATTTGTGATCTGTGACTGTATACGAAATGAACATATATGTCAACAATCATGTAAAAATGAAAGTGTAACAATTGTATACCCTGCTTTTTGTAATTTTTTTTTTAATGTAAGATTCGTTGATGTTAATAACTGGTAACATAGGACAATAGTGTAACAAATTTTTTCTTGTGGAATAATATTGGAGCGTGGTGCGGTGGGTCACAATAACTAATTTGCTTGAGTAATGAAAACGGATAATAATCTTGTAAGTGTTATGAAATATATATTATGGTGAATATACCATTTTCATGTGCTAAAATTGTATTATTTTATGATATGCATGCCATGGGTGCCAAGTCTTGTACCCCTATAAATAGTCTGGTAAGTATGAGCAATAAGAATATACATCCATCTCCTTTATTATCTCTCTCATTTTCTCTTCTTATTATTTTCTCTTCTCTCAATCTCTTGTCTTTGATTGTCACAATTACAATCAAAATTATAACACGTTAGCAACACCAAGCTCTACCTTCATTATCTCGTTCATAATCTAAGGTACTTGTTACAAGTAATAATTTTGTAACTTTGGTTTATTTTCGTTTTTAATTTTCAGATTTTACAATAATTCAGCCACTGTTTGAATTTCTGCGTAAAATTGGCTTGGCAAAAAATTCCGAAAATTTTACTGTAAGTTAACCATAATTTTGGCATACTGTGGAAAAATTTCGTAATTTTTGGAGTTATATTTTTCGAGTTAAGAATTTTGCAAATAATTCTGCCTAGTTAAATTCGATTTTTCTGTGATGTATTTATCAATTATTCACATGTATTTTTGAGTTAGAATTGAATATGTCCTACAATTGAGTTTCTTGATTTATTCTTATAGCACTCTATAACTAAATAATGATAATCTTCTTGATGAACTCCCCGGATTAACTATGGGAGCCTTGAGTATAGGAGAGTCGTATAATTAATTAAGGTATGATTCCCGTTCGACCCCATTTCCTGGCCCATCATTCTGAGAAACCCGAAGCTATGCATTCGAGGGAGTACCTATGGGAGTTGGGTTATAGGCATGTTGTTGACAAATAATACCCCTTATCGACCCCAATCATCTAAGGCCCATTCTGTGAAACCCGAGAGTCACAAGTCTAAAACATGGACATATTTTTGCTTAATTTCGTTAATGAACCTGAAGTTCATTCTAACATTGAGATATTACCAAAATTTTATTAGTGACCAGAAGTTCACTACTCCGATATTGGATTTTTTTTTTTATGAATGAATCAGTAGTTCACTCCACCTATAATGATAATTAAATTCATACAAATATTGTCAATGAACCAGAAGTTCTTCACACCAACAATATCGATATTCAAATGAACAGTAATATCTCATTGTCTGATTTTTCTTGAAATGTGTATATGAGTTTTAACAGTATAAATTTTACTGTATACTCTTTATATTGTCTAGTAGATGTGACTAAAGTTTGAAGAATTTTTTATGTTTACTTCAAGAGTTGTGAATTTTTGGTTTAACTTGCTTATTTGGCGTTATTTGACTAGTTATGCGCTAAATTGAATTATCAATTATGGAGATGAAGTCAGTAAGATAATTACGTTTAATTTTGAACCCATAATTGCTTTAATATGAAAGGCCAAAAGGACTCACCCTTGGGTTGATTAGTTTTGTTTTATATTGACTTTGGTCATTCAGTTAGACATGTTTATCTCTAACATATTGATTATTTGTTTATTATAGTACCATGTCGAATTTGGCCAAACTTGAATTCATCCGCTCTTGACATAACTGGCAAAAATTATCTTTCATGGGTACTTGATGCTAAGATTCATTTGTCTGCTAAGGGTCTAGGAGACACAATTATAGAAAACAATAAAGCACCTGACCAAGATAAGGCCAAAGCTATGATCTTCTTACGTCACCACCTCCATGATAGGCTCAAATTAGAGTACCTCACAATTGAGGATCCATTTGAATTATGGAAAATCTGAAAGAAAGATATAACCACCAAAAGACCGTGATCCTTCCAAAGGCTGGAGATGATTGAATACACCTCAAATTTCAGGACTTCAAAACAGTAGTTGAATACAATTTAGCAGTTTTCCGAATTACCTCACAACTGAAATTGTATGGTGAAACAATCACAGATGAAAGTCTGATGGAGAAAACATTGTCCACCTTCCACGCAAGTAATATTATTTTACAACAGCAATATCGTGGAAAGGGCTTCAAAAAGTATTCGGAACTGATTTCTTGCCTGTTGTTAGCATAGCAGAATAATGATCTTTTGATGAAAAACCACGAAAGTCGCCCTACTGGCTCTCTCCCATTCCATGAAGCGAATGTGGCAACATATGACCCGAATGATCATAAGTGGAATCAACGCCGCACTAGTAATCATGGGCGTAGACAAGGGCATGGTCGTGGTTATGTCCGTGGTCGTGGTCGTGGTTGTGGCTATGGCCGTGGTCGTGGTGATGGCAGTTCTTAGAAAAGATCATCTCCCCACCAGAAGTGGGAAGACAGGAATGATCGAGGCCGCAATGGTATCGAAAGTCCATGTTATTGATGTGGAGGTCATGGACATTGGTCACGTACCTGTCGTACGCTGAAGCATCTTGTCGATCTCTATCAAGCCTCATTAAAGAAGAAAGGAAAACAGATAGAGACCAACTTCATGCAAGATGATGCTAATGACCATCCTGTTGATGCATCTCACTTGGATGTTTCTGATTTCCTTGCCTACCCTAAAAGGCGCCTTATTGACAATGACAATGACAATGACAATAATTGGGTTTTTATAAGTCTTTATCTTATAGACGATGTTGTTTGTTTTGTAACATGACACATTTTACTATTTTTAGTTTTATGTGTTAGTTAAATCGAATATTATTCAAAAGTTTTTATTTGCTAAATGCATGAATAGTTAGTATTACATCATATTTTTGCTTCTCTTCTTATTTTCAACCTATTTATGGTGAAGATCATGGAAACATCTTTAATTGGAGAAATAAATAGAGGAGGAGATATATGTCTAGCAGACAGTGCAACGACATACACTATTTTGACAAATAATAAATATTTCTCTTACTTATTAATGAGAGATGCAAATGTTAGTACTATATCGGGTAGCTCAAATTGATTTGAAGACTCCGAAAGAGCCCATATAGTGCTACCTGGTGGAACAAGCTTGCACATTGATGATGCATTATATTCAACCAAGTCTCAAAGAAACTTATTGAGTTTCAAGGATATCCGCAGAAATGGATACCAAATTGAGACAACTCGTGAAAATAATATTGAGTATTTGCATATCATGAAAATTTCCTTGGGCAAAATATGTGTGTTAGAAAGATTATCATCATTCTCCTCTGGGTTATATTTCACAGTAATTAACCCAATTGAAGCACATACTCTAGTAAACCAGAAATTTACTAATGATAAAGAATTTATATGGCATGATAGATTGGGGCATCCCGAATAACCTATGATGCACAAAATCCTAAAGAACTCATATGGACATACTTTAAAGAACCAGGAGATCCTTCAAATTAATGAGTTCTCATGTGTCGCTTGCTCTCAAGGAAAATTAATCATAAGGCCATCACCGACTAAGGTTGGGGCGGAATCCCCCGCAGTTCTGGAACGGATACAAGGTGGCATTTGTGGTCTTGTAGACCCACCATGTGGACCATTTAGATACTTTATGGTATTAATTGATGCATCAACTAGATGGTCACATGTGTGTTTATTGTCAACCCGCAACTTGCCATTAGTAAGATTGCTTGCTCAATTGATTAAACTACGAGCACATTTGCCAAATTATTCTATCAAGATAATTCGTCTTGATAATGCTGGTGAATTTAAGTCTAAAGCCTTTGATGATTTTTGTATGTCAATTGACATAGAAGCTGAACATCCTGTGCCGCATGTTCATACACAAAATGGTCTTGTAGAATCATTTATTAAGCGTTTGCAAATAATTGCAAGACCATTGCTTATAAGAGGAAAGCTTCCAACTAGTGCTTGGGGATATGCTATATTGCATGTTGCGGCATTGATCCACATAAGGCTAGTTGGTTATCATGAATATTCTCCCCAACAATTGGTTTTTGGCCATGAACCAAATATCTCCATCTACAAACTTTTGGATGTGCGGTGTATGTACCTATTGCCCCATTACAACACACTAAGATGGGACACCAAAGGAGATTGGGAATATATGTTGGGTACGAATCTCCATCTATAATTATGTTTATAGAACCATCAACTGGAGATTTGTTTACGGCACGATTTGTCGACTGTCATTTTGATGAGACAGTTTTCCCAACATTAGGGGGAGAATCTAAGCAGTTGGGCAAAGAGATAAGTTGGAACGAATTACTGCTAAAGCATCTTGATCATCGTACAAAGTAGTGTGAACTGGAAGTTCAAAACATAATTCATTTACAATCTCTAGTAAATCAATTGCCACACACATTTACTGACTCAAGGAGAGTCATTAAATCTTACATTCCAGCTGCTAATGCTCCTATTAGAATTGATTTCCCGGCAGGACAAAGTGCTATTGCTAATGAGTCTAGACCACATTTGAAGCGTGGCAGACTAGTAGGTTCCAAAGACAAAAATCCTTGAAAAAGAAAAGGAGCAAAGAATAATGACAACCAACACAAGGAAATATCGACTCCAAAAGAGTCCCCAGACATGACAAATGTTGAAGTTGCACCACAAGGTACTTGAAAATTGCAATAATGATGAGATCTCAATCAATTATGTCATGACTGGCACAAGATGGAACCAAAGTGAAATCGACGTCGATACAGTATTTTCATATAATATAGCACTGAATATCATGAATGAAAATGAGGACCATGAGCCAAGGTTTGTTGAGGACTGCATGTAAAGAAAAGATTGGCCAAAGTGGAAAGATGCTATTAATGCATAATTAGGTTCCCTTACAAAAAGGGAAGTATTCGGACCTGTAGTTCGTACGCCAATAGGCATAAAACCTGTGGGATTCAAATTGGTCTTTGTGCGAAAACGAAATGAGAAAAATGAAATCGTGAGATATAAAGCACGATTAGTCGCATAAGGTTTTTCACAAAAACCAGGTATCGACTATGAAGAAACTTACTCCCCAGCAGTTGATGCCACTACTTTTCGATACCTATTAAGTCTGGCAGTATATGAGAATCTCACTATGCATCTTATGGATATCGTTATTGTTTATTACATGGGAAACTTGACAACGACATCTATATAAAACTCCCTGAAAGATTTCAATTGCCTGAAGCACATAATAAGAACCCCGCGAGATCTTTATTCAATCAAGTTGAATAGATCGCTATAAGGGTTAAAGCAATCCAGACGCATATGGTATAATCGCCTTAGCGAGTATTTATTGAACGAAGGATATATAAATAATTCTGTTTGTCCATACATTTTTATGAAGAGATCCGGATCCAAATTCGTTATAATCGCTGTTTATGTTGACGATTTAAACATGATTGGAACTCCAGAAGAGTTTCGAAGAGCAGCAGATTGCTTAAAGAAAGAACTTGAAATGAAAGATCTTTGCAAAACCAAGTTTTGTCTTGGTTTACAAGTTGAACATCTTGAGAATGGAGTTTTTGTGCATCTGTCAGCTTATGTAGCAAAAACGCTAAAACGATTCTACATGGACAATGCACATCCTTTAAGTACTCCAATGGTGGTAAGATCACTTGATGTGAGAAAGGATTCTTTGGGTCCCCAAAAGATGGCGAAGAACTCCTCGGTCCTGAAGTACTGTATTTAGCCATTGGGGCACTGATGTACCTTGCTAGTCATACACGACCAGATATTTCATTTTCTGTGAATTTGCGGGCAAGATTTGGCTCGTGTCTAGCACGAAAACTTGGAATGGAGTTAAACATATTTTTCTATACCTTCGAGGTACGATGGATATAGGTCTATTTATTCTCACAAAGTAAAGGAAAATTTGACTGGCTATGTTGATGCCGGATACTTATCTGATCCCCACAATGCCCGATCACAAACTGAGTATGGGTTTACCTATGGTGGAACTGCTATTTCATGGTGTTCTATGAAACAGACCATAACGGCTTCCTCATCTAATCATGCTGAAATTTTGGCAATTCATGAGGGTAGCAGAGAATGTGTTTGGTTAAGATCTGTAATCCAACACATATGAGGATCTTGGGGTTTATCTTCAGGTAAGGATATTCCCACAATTTTATATGAGGATAATGCTGTATAGCACAATTGAATCAGGATACATCAAAGGTGATAGAACAAAACATATCTCACCGAAGTTCTTTTTCACTCATGATCTACAAAAGAAAAGTGCGATTAATGTTCAGCAAATCTGTTCTAGTGAGAATTTGGCGGATTTATTTACCTAGTCTCTTCCGAATGCAAATTTTGAGAAGTTAGTCAGTAAAATCGGGTTGCGTCGTCTCAGAGATGTCTGCCGATGCTCATATCAGGGGGAGTTTTATACGCACTGTACTCTTTTTCCCTTATCCGATGTTCTGTCCCGTTGGGTTTTCCTTGGAAAGGTTTTTAATGAGGCAGCATATTTTGGCGTATCGAGAACTATGTACTCTTTTTCCTTTACTAGGGTTTTTCCCAACGGGTTTTTCCTAGTAATGTTTTAACGAGGCATATTCCTTTGAAAAATGGATATTCAAGGGGGAGTGTTATGAAATATATATTATGGTGAATATACCATTTTTCATGTGCTAAAATTGTATTATTTTATTATATGCATGCCTTGGGTGCCAAGTCTTGTACCCCTATAAATATTCTTGTAAGTATGAACAATAAGAATATACATCCATCTCCCTTATTATCTCTTCTTATTATTTTCTCTTTTCTCAATCTCTTGTCTTTGATTGTTGCAATTACAGTCAAAATTATAACAGTAAAATTATTATTTTACTACCCCACCCCTTGAGATTCTCGAGAGCTACATAGTAGATTCTAATGGAGTCGAATGGCTCAGGACAGTTAAAGTTTGATTGATTTGGGGCTTTGCCCCTATCTGCACCAATAATAATAATAATAATAATAATAATAATAATAATAATAATAATAATAATAATAATCTTGTAAAATAATAATCACCACACCAAAGGATTTTGAAGAAAACCCAAAAAATTAAATGGAGATGAACCCGATCTTGTAACAATAGTACCCTGTTCTTTGGTTGAGTTATTCTCAGGTTTAGATGGATAAGTTAGGATAAATTAGCATAAGTAATGATTTTTTTCAGGAGCTATGTTTTTAGAGTGGATGTTTTTTTTGGAAATTGTGTTAGATTTGTATAAATTAGGATAAGTTTGGATAAGTTGATAGAGTTATATCTAACCTAACTAAAGAACAGGGGCCAAAGTTGGATATGGACTTAGATAAAGGAAATCCACCACCAAGAACTAGCAATCCACCATGATTAGATAAGGGAAGGATCAACCACTAATCAATAAAAGAGAGGCTTTTCTCTCAAAAAAAAAATAATAATAAAAGAGAGGCTTACAGCAACACCACCATTAACAAAATGGATAAAGTAAACAAGGTTTTTAGAGAGACAAGGAATTAAGTTTCAAGCCTTTCTAATATATTCATAATCATCATTAGCAAAAAGTCCCTTAGAAAAGATAACGTTAGGGTATTTATAGGGAAGGGTAATAATGAAAAGTTAACCCGAATTTAGACAGGTCATTGGCATGACCATGGATGTCATATCCATGACCTACTTGTGACCTGTGTTTCTTCCGCAAGTGGCCATTGGACGCGAAGGTGGTCAAGGGTGTGACCCATGAAGGCCATAGGCGTGACCCTTGAGTTCACGGTCGTGACCTAGTATTCTGTCACAAAATAGGCCAGGGGGTCACATAAGGTCGTAGGCGTGACTGTCTCCTTGGCAGATTTTTGGTTGAATTTCCAACCCGCATAACTTCTTCATTTGAACACCGATTTGGGCCCATAATATATCAAAGAAAAGCTCTCAGTGTGAACTTTAAGCTCATCGAGTATCAAGTCCATCGAAGGTATATTAAAGAAGTTGTGATGGAAAGAGTGAGCGCTTCGAGTTAACCTTTCTCGCTTATTCTTGTAGAATGATTCCGAGCCCCTTTAATGGCTCGAGATAGGTTCCGATGAGGACCCATAGTACTACCCCGTTGTCTGGGGTCCCACTTGTAGTGGACACCAAACATAATGTCGATCAAATCATGCCTCCAAAGTCCTGGATCCACCTTAAGATGGACACTAGAACCAAGCGTCCGTAGTTGGGGGAGGGGAGGGGGGGAAGGGAGGCCTAAGGTGAGTTTCCGATCGTAGATCTTTCGAAATTGAGTCGTCTCCAATACAGTTCATATTCCTCTTCTTAAAAAAGAGTTTTCGTCAACTCTTAGGCATAAAAGCCTAGGCGCCCTTCATAATTTAGCACCATAATGTTCTGATCATCCCTTTCACCATGAGTAATTAGACGAGGCACCCAACAAACATCAAACCCCACAATATACTCATCATCCAAATAAAAGAAGAAGGTTGAAGGCTTGTTGAGCGAAGGTAGGGAATTAAGGAAGGGAATGGGAAAATTTTGTGGAGTTTGGAATCTCTCATTCTTTCTTGGCTTTTTACTAGGTAAAGACAGCCATAGGTAGTTTGTCCTCACCAAGAGCATAGTCATCCCGTGTTCACACATTATGAGGTTCCTCAACTCACTTCCCATCCTGGGCTTGATTTGATGTGGGGATAAGGGACTCAATTAATGCAAATGATCTGCATTCAGCTCACCCATCCACACAAATGGTATCCCATGCTTTAAATAATAATTGATCAACAATACACCCTCAAATAACGAATGACGACCAAGCAACGTAAATGACCCATTCAAAGAGTTTATAACAGACCAACCATCATTCAAACTAAACTCATTGAGTGACATTACAAATGATGATTCGAAACCTCTAGCTAATGGATGAACTAGCATCAAAGCATTAGGAGGTTCAAACTTCAAACAAAACTCCAAGTAATCATCAAGGTTTCTACCAAACCATCCAATACATGAAGAGTCATGAAGCATCATCACCAAATGATCAACATTGAACTTATCATGCCAACAAACACTATCAAACAACCAATATCTTCGAGATATCACATACGATTTTAAAAATTCTACACTACACCATCCATCATCCAAACATAATTCATCAAATTCATAGGAGAATTTGTGGTTAACTCATTCTTCTCATGGAGAAGAACTAGAGAACAATCAGTTAGAGCAACAGTTGTTCCCAAGGTTGCTTCGCTCCTCAATTAGTGTCGATGAGCGTTAGGGCTTCTTGTTGGGATTCTTCATTATGAATTGGAGGAAGAACAAATTCAATCTGATCATCCTCACCTTGTATAGAAACTCCAAGAATTTCTTCAATGGTCTCATAAAGTTCAAAAGGTTCTCCTTCATTATCCACAAGAACAATGACCTCATTTCTTGAACTTTCTTCATTATCAACCTCTTCAAATCCCAAGTGTGGAAGTGAGGCTTTGCTCATCAACTTCTTTTATCACTTTACTCATAGACTCCATGGTTGAGTGACCACAACCTTGACATGTAGAGCAGAAGTGGTATAGAGTATTTCCATGGAACTCTAGGATTCCTCTTTTGGAATGGAAGGTCCCAAGAGGAAGAAAATCTTGAGTTATGGTTCCTTGATAAGAAGGGGTAGTTTGGTAGAAGTGTAATCGAACTAAACATGGATTCCATCTTTGACCATAGCTTCATCCAAGTTGACACTTTTCTCTTGCCTTGTACCCTTCTCTTATATTTGAAATCTTCCAACCATGCAACTGCTTGATTCCTCAATCTTGAAACCATAACCTTGTAGTTCTCAAATTGTCCAAGGTCATAATAGGCAAGGACCTTATCAACCTTGACTATTCATTTTGTGAAATCGTCACTCCATCAATAGAATTTAGGAATACCAATGGTATCATTTTCAATAAGTTCAGGCCCGATCCTGAAATTTTTGGGGCCTCGGGAAATATAGTAGGTCAATTTATGGATGAGACCCATTTAGAAAAATGCGTCAATATTCATACTAATATAATAAGAATTTAGTAAAAATGCGTATCTACAAAATACTACTTTTTTTTCTTGGGAATTTCACTTGGCGACCCTAACCTTTTACCAATTCCACATGGTATCCTTGAGTTTAACTTTGTCCTAATAAATACCCTCAACTTTAGAAAAATTTTGTAACAAAACATATGCCTTTTTCTTTCATATATAATTAGCGGACTTAATCGAAATTTATTCAATCAACCAATTAAAATACTACATAAACACACTGAAGTGTTCCTCCTTTGTCTTTATCTTCCTTTGCTTGAATTATCCAAAACACACTGGGTAAACCATAGTTGGGAAAAGGCTACATGTAGGATGTAGCTATAAACCTAGTCTTCTTCATCCACCCTTCCAAATCAGTGAGTATAACCTGCACATGCTCTCTTCTTCTTCCCCTATTACTTATAATCCTCTATTAATCTGCATTCTTTTCCCATAACCATTCTCCCCCACTTTTTTTTCCTCATCTGCTATTACTAACATGGAAATTAGACCATGAAATCTCTATATTTACTACCCATCAGCAATTGGGCCCTATCCCCTTCAAGCTCCAACAATAAAGCTAAGAGTTGAGCATTAGTTAGCTCAAATACAGTCCCTTGTTGCTTTTATTATAACACCCCAGCAATTACCCAATGTGACTTCAGCTGTCTTGTTTTGATTATACACTTCCAGCATATCTTCTTGATGAACTTTCCTTTGATGAGCAAGCATCCATTTCCTGTTAGCAACTCTATTAGGCTGTTAAGTCCCCCTAATCACTCTCCTTCTTAGTTATACATAGGTACTCTAAGTTCACTCAATTCTAACCTTAAGCTCACAGTTGGGAATCATCTTTCATATATACATAGGTACTCTAAGTTAAGAAACGGGTCATAAATGGAGGTCACAGGCAGCATCAGAAAATAGAGGTCGCCCTCAAAAAAAGAAAAAAAACTTAAGAAAAATGTTAAATTGTGTTTGCAATTGAAATTTTGATTTAAGTGTGAACCGTTCCTAATGTAAATTAGCCAAAGCATTAAAACAACAAAAACATGATTTGAATACCCATTCCGAGCCAAAAGTTCTAAACCTCCAATTAAGCTCGAACCCCCTAATCAGATATGAATCCTAATATATGAAAGTAAACCCTAATTTATCCAAGTAAACCCTAATTTTCCATATCTACCAACAACTACACAACATATTCAACGAGTTAAACCCTAACCTAGACAAAATCACAAAAAATTGGTACCTTACAACTCAATGGCGGCGAATGTCGGATTCCGGAGCTTCTTCCTGATAGCTCATTAAGGACAGAAAATGTTCAACTCAATGACCAAAGGGTAAGTATGAGTAAGACAAAGAGAGGATGTGAATTGACTGAATTAAGGAGAATAGAGAATTAAGGATGAAGCTATACTGAGTGCTGATGGTTGGGGCCCCAAACAAATAAATTTTCTCAAACCCGAGAATTAATTAGTTGATAGAATGACGGATTTGAGGCGCTGAAAATTATTCGGTTGTCTTTAGTAATGGGCCTTGCCGCAATGGGCCCATAATATGATACATTGATATTAGCTGCCTGTGCCCTTAAATTGAAGCCAATTTTTTTTTAAAGCTATGGGCCCTGGGCGGTGGCCTCTCTTGCCTACCCCCAAGGCCGGGCTTGAATAAGTTATGCCACGATTTAGTGTTTTGGAAATTTCTGTGGATTTTTCGGGTTTTGATCTTATGGATGATGATGTGTTTGGCTTAAGATTTTTTTTTTTGTGTAGTGTATACACAAGACATACAATAGGGAAAATCCACATGGAGGGAACAAAAACCATACCAAAATTCCAACAATCAACAACTCTAAAACCCGATCAAACAACACTTAATCCATCATCAAAAATTTCAACACAGGGAATAGGAGTCACCAATATGATAGAAAAACCAATCAACACCCAAAACACCCAAAATGATCACAATTCAAGCAAAGAAATGATCACATTTCGGCCAATTTCTGGCAAAAAATGGAACAAAGCGGTGAGGTTTTTGTTTAGATGTGTTTTAAGTTGAAGTTTATAGTTAACTCTAACATATACAAGCAAGTCTCTTAACATGATAAACACGTCTAAACATAAAAACTCACTATTTCGTGCCATTTATCGCCGAAAATTAGTCGGAATGTCCCTCCTAAATATTTACATCAAAAATAATTTACCCCACAATTATTCTTCATAATATAGGGTCCTTAAAATTATTACATTAAAATCTGAGGCCCCTTTAATCGTTTTTTAGATATATATTTGTGTGTGTGTGTTTCATTATTTTGAAAGTTGTAGGCCATCGAACTCATATATTACATAAAATCTATTGAGGACTTATAAGGCCTTGTTTTTTGGAAATTTGGATAAAATGAGGTTTAGATGGATTAGACTGGATTGGATAAGACAAGTTATGATGCTTTTTTGAGGAATTGTGTTTTTAGAGAGGATTTTTTGAGAATTGTGTAAGTTTTGGTTAGGGTTGGATTGGATTGGAAAGATTTACCAATCCAGAGAACATGACCATAATTATTTCTTGATAAATATGAAATTACACATTAATTGTCCAACATGCCATTTTTTACTAAGAATTTATTATGGTATAATTATAAAAAAACTTACAACATTATATTCCTATGAGAAGAATTTTTGGTTGTGAATCTAATAATAAAAAATCTGTAACATTCATGAACAACTAATATGTAACAGAGGGCGCAATGTTATCCTTTCTTAAGGCTATGTGTAATGGTGTCCTTGGATTTGAGGGATGAGTGAGGTATGAATAGTGAAAATAATATTATTTTAATGGGTGTTGGAGTATGCTATTGGTAATGGTGTCCTTGGATTTGGAGGATGAGGTGAATGATGAGTGGGTTAGGAAGTAATAAAATAGTATTAAATAGAAAAAAAAAGGAAAACCATAAAAAAAATACAATGTGGGACCCATTTTTATCCCTCTCTGTTTCTCTCTTCCCCTTTCCTCCCTCTTCTCCCTCATGTGTCCCCCATTAGCCCAAGGATGAGGATGCATCCTTCACATTCATTTCTCTCCCTTTTTTCCTTCATTTTTTTTTCTCTTTCCTCCATCCTTTTACCCAAAAATATGCCATTATACATGACCTAAGCACCACGATGTTGCTAGCAATGGTCAAACTCATGGCAAGAGGATCGATATAATTTTCTTTTCATAATATTTATCTTTGACTCAGCATCACCTTCTAAATACGGGATTTGAATCATTACATGATTTTCCACATATGTATTGATGTTCACTTTTCTCGAAGCAAGGGATGTCATAGCCCCGACATACTAGCCCACTACCCCGACTGTGCGTACGACTAATTAACCGTCACAGCCAGCGGTTGGTTTTAGTTTCGTCAGGGAAACGCTTCAAATAATGAAAATGGATGAAGTAAACACACAAAAAAGAAAAAAAAAATACTGGCAGATCAGCAAGACATAGGATCTTCCAGGAGCCATATACATTCGGTATTCCACTGAAAATATATAGCAGTGTACATACTTGAACATCAACATACAGAATTATAGAAGAAAGTGAAGAAGTACTTACGATGTGTTACTCATGGCCGACGTCCCTTTAGAGACTCAAGTCAAGCACCAATGTATATTGCAAGCAGCGAAAACAAGTTGGGAATTAGTTGGTGGAAGCAATAAGGAAGGAGATGTTGCTGATTATTTTTTATTTGTAATTGCAGGGCTGGAAGGAAGAGTGGTTGGCGGACATTTAACTACCTTTTAGTTTAGTTGACTTTATGGTCTTATCATAGAATTTTACAAATCTCACCAAAAACTATTATTTAATTTCCTTGCTATTTCCTTCGTTGTCATCGGCTTATAAAATATATTGGATTGTTGATTTGTTCTACTCCTGTGTGCTGTCTTGTTTTGTTTCTCACCTGTCACCGGTTCATACTTCTCTTTCATACCTTTCTTATTATTAAACTTAACAACATCATTACGTTAAGCTTTTCAAAAGATTACTAAGAAGTACCTCAATATTTGAAAAAACAATTTTTCCTTACCCCAACTTTTTAAAATTAATTTGAGGTACCCTTATTTTACAAAAAATTACTCAGAGTCTTAATATTTGAAACTATTTTAGTCTGCATTTTCAAAACTCATTCTGAGGTACTCTAACTTTTTGGGTTAGAAATTATTAGGTGCTTTTTCGGTCATCAATTTAGTTAAGTAACCGAAATACCCTTGTTCTTCTTCTTTAAGGGTATTTCTTAAAAATGGAAGAACAAGGGTATTTCGGTCACTTAACAAAATTGATGACCAAAAAAGCACCTAATAATTTCTAACCCAAAAAGTTAGGGTACCCCAAAATGTGTTTTGAAAAGTTGGGATACCTGAAAAATATTTCGCCAAAAGTCAGGGTACCTCTGAGTAATTATTTGCTTATTTTAGGTTAGTAATTATCTGGTGCTTTTCCAGCCATCAATTTTATTAAGTGACCAAAATACCCTTATTTTTCTTCTTCGGGGTATTTCTTAAGAAGTGGAAGAAGAAGGGTATATCGGTCATTTAACTAAATTGGTTACAGGAAAACCATCAAATAATTACTAACCCAAAAACCAAGAGTACCCCAAAATTAGTTTTGAAAAGTTGAGGTACCTGAAATGTATTTCACAAAAAGTTAGGGTACCTCTAAGTAATTTTTTGTAACCTTTTGATTTATTTTTATACAGTGTCCAGATTTGATCTTGGCATAACACTATCCTTTAAAAGAAGATATATTGATGATGCAGAAAAATATTAAAACAATCACAATTCACAACCTATGACAAGTCATACCTTACACCTAACGTTTTCTTTTATGAGTAGTATTTTGATAGTAAAACATGGTTTCCTCGTTAAATTGGTCACTTTATCAAAAAAGAGCATCTTAAAATAATTGATAACATGTCATCAGCTCTGGTAAAATCTGCTAATCAAAATTCAAAAATAAAAAATTAATAATAAAACAATCATCATCTCACAACAATGTTTAAATTTGTAACTAATTAATCCAATAAGTTATCTAGATAATCTTAATTATGAATATTTGAACAAAATAAAATCAAAAACTCTAATCATTTTATCCATAAATTATGATTTCATCACAAAATTAGCAAGTATACTAATTACTCAATAAACATATAAGAAAAATTGATAAATTGGGGAAAAGGATAAAAAAAAAAAGTGAGGAGGAGATGGGTTGCAGCGGCAAGCGTTAAAACATAGGTGGAAGTAATTGGCTGAATAGTCTGAAGCATTTGCAAACCCAGGACCTCAAGCACTAATGCACATGCTAAGAAAGACAAGGATTAAACCATCTAACTATTTTAATTTATGTTGCATTTGTGATGTATGCAAGGTCGCTAGGATCAGAGTGATGACCTCACAGACACCAAGCGGACACACACAACACTGAGATTCTGGACCTCACAACTGATAATCAATTACAATCACTCCAAAACAGGGCTCACAACAGAGAACCAATCACAATCTCCTCCAAAACAGAGTATAAACACCAAAATACAGATGGATGAAATAGGTGACTTGTGAAATGCGATCAGATGGACAAAATAACATCAAGAACTTATGAAGGATTTTGGGTCTCGTTCAAATGGATTGAAATGGATAATGAGGGATGGAAAATGCAGAAAGATAAAGGATAGAATCAAGTGATTATCAGAAGAGCAATGGACTTGATGACCTCAATGGATACATACACACCACCATCGAAGCTACCAAGCTCTACACCCACCACAAGGATTGCCAAATCCTTGATACTGTAGTAGAATTAACCAATTTTGAGAGTTTAACGTCACTCACAAACAAGAGGCTCAATAAGGCACTCAATTCTCATATTTCATATTTCAAGTTGTTTTTTACAATGACCTTATAGTGGGTATATATAGCCAAGCTGAAATATCTAATTAGGAGTTTCTTGAGCAAAAAAAAAAAACATCCTAATCTTGCTTAATTAGCTAATTACATCAGAAAAAGATAATATGTAAGTAACTTAGGAAGCTTCTAGAGCAATAATAATGAGGGCTAATAAAAGCATCACACATGGCATCTTCATGAAGCTTCTAGAACAATTGGAAGGCTCTAGAAACATCACACATGGCGCTTTCTTGTTGGAGCAGTATCCCTCACGTGGGCAAGGCTGGATAACCACCTCACGAGCTGGAAGGACCTCACGACTCAAAGTGACGTCTTCATTGAGGGCCTCAATGACAAACACCTCACTGAATTGGAAAGACCTCAACAACTCAGGAAGTGAAGTAAAAAAGGTGCAAATAATCTTCCTCCAGTAGGGAACGTCCTTGGACGTCCAAATTCTCAGAAGACTCAAGATGGAGGTCCTCATGCGCATATTCAGGTTGCATAAAAGATTAATGTCCTCCAATAAGCAGAAGATGACGCATCCCTAAGTGAAAAGATCTAAAGGACCTTGCTGAAACACCAAAAGACAAGTTGATCCCGAATGCGGCCCTCATGCACGTACCCAGATTGCAATAGTTTTGTAGAATGCAAACGACCTCAAAATGGATCAACCTTTGGCATTTAGAATGTCTTAGTAACACACATCCTTGACATCCAAAGAGAGGAGAAACACAAACCAAGTTGAAAAGAACAATCAGCTCCAGATAAACGTCCTTAATATCCAGATAAACGTCCTCAATGCATGCCCAGGTTGAAATAGTTCTGTGTAACTCAAATAACCTTCGGACCATGTAAGCTTGGACATTATGATTGACCTCCAAGGGACCAAATGTGAGTGAGGCCTCAATTCTGAAGTGTTGAGACAGTAAGGATGGCCTCACATCAAGTGGATGACCTTTGATATAGTCAAGGACCTTTTGGGATTCATGGATGGCCTCAAAGCATGCTGACACCAAATGAGGTTGTGAGGGCTGATCCCCATCATTCCCTCCAAGTTGAGAAAAGTTTTTCCTCAAACTTTGGAAAGTCCTCTGCCTCTTAATAGAATGGCCTCAAGTATTTACACCAAGAATAGTATGGCCACAAAACAGATACATGGAAGGTTGCACTTCCACAAAGTTCATCCGAAAAATCCAACTTGTAAACATTGTTTCTGTAACGCCCCGACCCCTCTCGGGCCGCGGACATTACCGATAACTGCTTGGAGGATCGTTGACTGGCCCCACAAATCACCACGAGTCTTTCGGCGTGCCGTCCTCGCTCGCCACGATGCTCGGAAAACTTCAGAGGTCACCCATCCTGGTACTACTCCTAGCCAAGCACGCTTAACTGGGGAGTTCCCAATGGATGAGCTATCATAAAAGAAGGTGCACCTTGTTGATATGAGTAGTCATTTCAATCCTTTTTAAGCCACATTTTTACCATATATTCAGGGTATTACAGTCACCCCCACTTAAGCACACAACGTCCTCGTTGTGCCAAAATCCACTCCAGAATCTTTGCCCCACTAGGTGACTGCTCATGACTCTCCCGTCCAATAGCGCAGCTCACGGTCGCTGTTCGGCTCTGATACCATCTGTAAGGCCCCAGCCCCTCCCCGGGCCGCGGACATTACCGATAAACTACTTCAAGGATCGCTGACTGGCCCCACAAATAACCACGAGTCTTACCAGCGTGCTTCGTCCTCACTCACACGCTGCCTGGGAAAACTTCCTAGAAGGTCACCCATCCTGGTACTACTCCCAGCCAAGCACGCTTAACTGGGGAGTTCTCAACGGATGAGCTACCATAAAAGAAGGTGCACCTTGTTGATATGAGTAGTCATTTCAATCCTTTTTAAGCCACATTTTTACCACATATTCAGGGTATTACAGATGGTATCAGAGCCGACCATGAGCGTGGTGCGCCAATGATGGAGAGCCATGGCGATCACCTAGCGGTAAAGATCGAGTAGATTGTGGCACAACGAGTACGTTGTGCGCTTAAGTGGGGGTGACTGTAATACCTTGAATATGTGGTAAAAATGTGGCTTAAAAATGATTGAAATGACTACTCATATCACCAAGGTGCACTTTCTTTTATGGTAGCTCATCCGTTGGGAACTCCTCAGTTAAGCGTGCTTGGCTGGGAGCAATCTCAGGATGGGTGACCTCTTCGGAAGTTTTCCCAGGCAGCGTGTGAGCGAGGACGAAGCACACTGGAAAGACTCGTGGTGATTTGTGGAGCCAGTCAACGATCCTTGAAGCAGTTATCGGTAATGTCCGCGGCCCCGGAGGGGCCGGGGCGTTACAGATGGTATCAGAGCCGTCCCACAATCGTGAACTTCGCCAGTGGACGGGAGAGCCATGGGCAGTCACCTAGCGGGGCAAAGATTCTGGATTGGATTGTTGCACAACGAGGACGTTGTGCGCTTAAATGGGGGTGACTGTAATACCCTGAATATGTGGTAAAAATGTGGCTTAAAAAGGATTGAAATGACTACTCATATCACCAAGGTGCACCTTCTTTTATGGTAGCTCATCCGTTGGGAACTCCTCAGTTAAGCGTGCTTGGCTGGGAGCAATCTCGACCTCCCCGAAGTTTTCCTGTGAGCGAGGACGAAGCACACTGGAAAGACTCGTGGTGATTTGTGGGGCCAGTCAGCGATCCTTGAAGCAGTTATCGGTAATGTCCGCTGCCCGGGAGGGGCCGGGGCGTTACAGTTTCCAACCTTCTTAAGGACTCCAAAGGGATCTTCAGCTCTTGGAACCAACCTCCCTTTCCTCTTGGATCGAAATCTGTCCTTCTTTAGGTAGATTTAAACAAGATCTCATGGCAAAATCATGAAACTTAGCTGCCTTCTTCCGTTCATGGTGAAACTCATATTCAGGAGGCAAACCAGGGGGTTTTTCTTCCGGAAACACATAAGGATAGTGTTCCAAAGGATGGGTAAGGAGGGGGTGGCTATTTTAGGAGTTTGGGTTTGTGTTTTGGTTTAGGAGAATAAGGTCCTCAGTCGTATCAAGGAACTTCAAAAACCAGGGCCTTAAGGACAAAAGCATAAGTTAGTGGATTCTTGGAATTGGCTCATTTATGGAGGGTGATGATGTGGGGATAAAGAAACATGGAAGGTAGGTTTTCGGGACTCCCCTTGTTGAATAGGAAGTTATTTGGTATGAGGGGTTTTTGTTGGGCTTTTGGGGCTGCTTTGTGGGCTAAGGATAGTGGTGGTTTGAGTGGAGGGGTAATAGTAGGATTAATGGCAAACCAAGGTTGGTAATGAATGTGCATAACAGTGCTTGTCTGTCTGGAGGGCCTCAAAACAGAACAGCTGATAATTTGAGCAAAAGGATATGTGACATAGATTCTTTTCTTGCTAAACATGGTGAAGGTATGATACGACAATGTGCCTCCTAGCACAACTTCCACAATAATTATCCAAGGCATACTCCCCAATATAGAACATATGATCAAGGCCTTAACAACATTCCACACTAATCCACAACAAACATCATCAAGGCTCACAAAATCAAGATAATATGATTTCACTTCTTTTCCACTATCTTGACTCAACCAAAGTTGTATAATCACGATAATCTTCTCAACACAACACCAAAGCACATGAAATTTCACAAAACATGCATTCATGAAACTCCAAAATATTCGCAAGTATGTTTCATTCATGCCCAACAAAATAATGTAGTAAGGAAATTCTTGAGATCCCATACCTTGACCAAAATATTGGACACCAATTGACTTGAAAAGGATCAAGGCTGGACAATCAACATCACCAGTAAAAACAATGAGCTCCTCCACTGAGTTTGTTGGGGGCTTGATGCTCCATTTATCATACTTTGACCTCCTTCGCTTCCACCTCTTTCGTTTTGGTCTTCTTGTCACCTCCAAGTTCACCCATAGAAGTGACCGTGGTTGGAAATTAACCAACTCAACATTGAAGCCAATGGAAGCTTCATCCTCCATTCTCGTAGCACCTAAAGATGACATGATGTTCATAATCACGAGTTGAGGTTCAGATTCTACCAATGTCACTGGCTGACAGAACCCTGAGGTCATTCACGTGTCGCGATGCAGCATACCTCAACCTCCGCATCACGCATGTGATCCTCCAAAGGTTCACACTCTTCTTCATCAAGATCCTCTACTTCCTCATCATATCTAGGAAAGAGATCTAGATTGACTTCTTCTTTCTCCTCTAACCCCATATAATCTTCTTCATCTTCATACACATAAAAAATAGGAGGGTGATTAAAATCAACCTCGTGTTCATCCTTCTGTTCTTCCTCTTGAATCAAAGGTGGTTCAAGTGACTTCATGGAATCATAAATAAATTCACACAAATTTATCTCCAATCGTAACATCTTGATCTCACGCCTCAATCTCCTTAATCTCCTTTCCTGCTTTAAAATCTGATTCCTTTCTCGATATGAGGGTTTGCTGAAAGTCATGGCTGCTGGGGCTTTTTTTTTGTGGCTATGTGTTTGTGGTTGGTTTGGGATGTGTTTAGGCTCAAAGAAATCTGAAACGAATCATCAAGGCTGCTGGGATTTTTGGGGCTATGTGTTTGGGCTTATTTGGGATGTGTTTTTGGGCTGATTTGGGATGTGTTTAGGCTCAAAGAAATCATAAACGAATCAGCAAGGCTGCTGGGTTTTTTTTGTGGCTACGTGTTTGGGCTGATTGGGATGTGTTTAGGCTTAAGGGAATCAAAACTCACTCACCAAGATGGTAGCAAGCTCTACAACGTCCTGAGGTGTTCTGCTACTGCCCAACATCAAGAACAACACCAATATACTCCCTCCAGGGTGAAACTCAGCTCCTCCAAGATGAAACTCAGCTCTGATACCAAGTTGATGTATGCAAGGTCGCAAGGATCAGAGTGATGACCTCACAGACACAAAGCGGACACACACAACACTGAGATTCTAGACCTCACAATTGATAATTAATTACAAACACTCCAAAACAGGGCTCACAAAAGTGAACCAATCACAATCTCCTCCAAAACAGAGTATAAACACCAAAACACAGATGGATGAAATGGGTGATGTGTGAAATGTGATCGGATGGACAAAATAACATCAAGAACTTATGAAGGATTTTGGGTCTCGTTCAAATGGATTGAAATGGATAATGAGGGATGGAAAATGTAGAAAGATAAAGGATAGAATCAAGTGATTACCGATCAATACAGGCACACCATGACCGATTATCACAAGAGAAATGGACTTGATGACCTCAATGGATACAAGCACACCACCATCGAAGCTACCAAGCTCTACACCCACCACAAGGATTGCCAAATCATTGATACTGTAGTAGAATTAACAATTTTTGAGAGTTTAACGTCACTCACAAACAAAAGGCTCAATAAGGCACTCAATTCTCATATTTCATATTTCTAGTTGTTTTTTACAATGACCTCACAGTGGGTATATATAGCCCAGCTGAAATATCTAATTAGGAGTTTCTTGAGCAAAAAAAAAAAAACATCCTAATCTTGCTTAATTAGCTAATTACATCAGAAAAAGATAATATGTAAGTAACTTAGGAAGCTTCTAGAGCAATAATAATGAGGGCTAATAAAAGCATCACACATGGCATCTTCATGAAGCTTCTAGAACAATTGGAAGGCTCTAGAAACATCACACATGGCGCTTTCTTGTTGGAGCAGTATCCCTCACGTGGGCAAGGCTGGATAACCACCTCACGAGCTGGAAGGACCTCAACAGCTCAAAAGTGACGTCTTCATTGAGGGCCTCAATGACAAACACCTCACTGAATTGGAAAGACCTCAACAACTCAGGAAGTGAAGTAAAAAAGGTGCAAATAATCTTCCTCCAGTAGGGAACGTCCTTGGACGTCCAAATTCTCAGAAGACTCAAGATGGAGGTCCTCATGCGCATATTCAGGTTGCATAAAAGATTAATGTCCTCCAATAAGCAGAAGATGACGCATCCCTAAGTGAAAAGATCTAAAGGACCTTGCTGAAACACCAAAAGACAAGTTGATCCCGAATGCGGCCCTCATGCACGTACCCAGATTGCAATAGTTTTGTAGAATGCAAACGACCTCAAAATGGATCAACCTTTGGCATTTAGAATGTCTTAGTAACACACATCCTTGACATCCAAAGAGAGGAGAAACACAAACCAAGTTGAAAAGAACAATCAGCTCCAGATAAACGTCCTCAATATCCAGATAAATGTCCTCAATGCATGCCTAGGTTGAAATAGTTTTGTGGAACTCAAATAACCTTCGGACCATGTAAGCTTGGACATTATGAATGACCTCCAAGGGACCAAATGTGAGTGAGGCCTCAATTCTGAAGTGTTGAGACATAAGGATGGCCTCACATCAGGTGGATGACCTTTGATATAGTCAAGGACCATCTGGGATTCATGGATGGCCTCAAAGCATGCTGACACCAAATGAGGTTGTGAGGGCTGATCTCCATCAATTTGTTACCAAAAATATACTACATACTTATTGTAATTATCAGAAAAGCTTTAAATTAACTTTTTTTTTTCAAAAAAGCTGGGGGTCAACTGATCCCTTTGATCTTTATTGGCTTTGCCACTGCCATGTCTAGTAAGTAGGATGGAATGAAAGAAATGGAATAAATGTAGGAAAAAATGTGTGTGCCATGTATTTTAATTATCAGAAAAGATGTACTTATTTTATTGATATGAGAAGTAATATGGTACATTTTTATTTTACAAGAATCAACGCAAGTTATGATATTCTTCTTCTCAACCTTGTCTCTTCGACTGCAATACTTTTATTCTCTCATTTTACCTAACTCGATCGTCCCGTAGGATTTTCAAGTTAGGGGATGTTTGGGGAACCAGCTGTTGGCGTTTTTTGGCTGTTGGCTCTTTTGTTAGCTGTTTGACTTTTGACTGTTTTGTTAGCTGTTTTTGTTGGCTATTTGTGTTAATTGTTTGTGTAAAAAGTGTTTGGTAGAGTTAGCTGTTCTTATATGATTTTTTTGTTTGATTTCCAATTATACCCTTAGGTTTATCTTCAATATTTTTTAACATTTTGATTTTTAATTCATTTTTTGGTTTTCCTCCATATTTCTAGTATCTTTTTATTGATAGTCTTTTCTTCCATCGAATTTGTGTGTTCAACAAATAATCACTAAAAATTGGAATTTGTATTAAGACTAATAACTAAATTGTTCATTGATTGCCAAATTTTCTTCAGTAAGACTAAATTTTTCATCCCAATTTACTTTTACAATTAATGTTGATATTTTATAAATTTTTATCCCAAATTTGCTTTTAAAATTTGTGTTAGTTACAACGATATTTATTATTTGTACATCTTAGATACCAACATGGAAATCTACATTATAAACAACTAAAATAATTTGTATGGCTGTTTTGGTGGAAGACGGAAGAAAAATTAAATGAAATAACCTTAAATAATTTCGATGACAATTTTTGTAATTTTTATGAAGTGTGTGGTTAATATGATAATTTACATTCCAAAAAGCCAAAAGCTATTTACAGAAACCTACTCTTTTTACCTTTTACCAAAATGACTTTTTGAGGGTGAAAAACCATTTCAATCTGTAGACACCGGAATTTGCACCGGTATAAGCCCGTCTCATCAAAAAAAATATATATATAAGACGGATGGGCCAAGTGAAACGGGTCAACGGGCCCAAAAGATCAACAAACCGAGCCGAACGAAAGTAAAACAGGTCGTGGATGATTAATAAAACACATAGGGGTTTTAATTTTATTCATCAGCCCACACAGAAAGCGGGCCAGTCGCGCGTCCCGGCCCAGAGCATATAAAACCCGCCTAGGGTTTGATCCGGCCCAGAAAACATCAAACCTCGCCTAGGGTTTGAAGCGAGGTAGCACACGACGTCGTTTGGTGCCATGTCAGCGATCCGTGTGGTAATATTATCAAAGCCCGCCTAGGCTTTGATGATTCTGGCGCCAAAACTTTATGCATGCATGCAATCCCCTGATTTTTGCTCACGTGATTTGGCTTCCCTTGACCCCCCCCCCCAAAACCCGCCTAGGCTTTGGGCTCTGATGGCATGATTTTTGGGGTATGTCCCCCACCTTTTCCCTCCAAAATCCATACTCCCTCACCTATAAATTAATACCCCCCCCCATTCCACCCTCATTTCACCAACAATCATCATCTGCTATCACTTATACTACACCCATTTTCACCATATCATACTTCCACTCCCTCAAATTCTCCTCATAATTCTATTCTCCCATTACCACCATAATCATATTCTTCACAACCATACAATCTTCCATACACCACTTTTCCTAAACCATCCACATTTTCTCATCCGGGTTTCAAGTCAAGGGGCAACTCAAGGGATCAAATTCGTCGTCGCTACACCCTAAGCAAGGTTGGTTCTTTGATTTAAATTATTGTATAATCATGTAATCCTTTATTTAATTCCGTGCTTGTACATATTTTTTAAAATAAAACCGCATTTGTTTTATATTGCATGATTCGAATAATAATTCCGCGAAATTAATCAAATTTCTCCCCGCTCTCTTTCTTTTCAATGTTGATTTTAGTAGA
The DNA here is from genome assembly GCA_029582165.1 of Portulaca oleracea. Classification (NCBI taxonomy): domain Eukaryota; kingdom Viridiplantae; phylum Streptophyta; class Magnoliopsida; order Caryophyllales; family Portulacaceae; genus Portulaca; species Portulaca oleracea. Next base: position 32,162,205 of record CM055869.1, on the reverse strand, counting down.
GTCTGTTTTATAACAAGCAGATTCGAGAGTTCTTATAACTCTCGTATTCGTAACTTTACCCCCGAATCTAGAAATCGGGTTTTGTAGACCGGAGTCTTTCTTTTATTTTATGGTTTGTCAGTTTCCTTAAATCGGTTGGCGACTCTTTAAAACAATTTATAAATTCGTTTAATTGTTTAAAATATTCGTTTTTACATAAAATAATTTTAATAAATGATTTAATTCATCCAATTTGTTAATTCAAGGTTGGACTCGAGGGAAATGGGCCAGAAATTAATAAAACCTAGGCGGGTTTTATTAATTTCAACCCATATCCTTTCGGCCCAGGGATGCAAATGGCACGGCGCAGGGTCTACTAAAGCCTAGGCGGGTTTTAGTAGTCTCTGGTGGCCCATTTGCTCCTCTTTGGGCCTGAATTTAGCAATTGGGCCGGGATTAAATTATTGTTAAATTAATTTGTGTAATTTCGGGTAATTTAAATAATAAAAAATGGGTTTGTAAATAAATAAAGTTTCATCACCCCGAAAACGAATTTCGAAAAATAAAAATATCCTTATTTAAGGATTAAGAAACCATAGTCGGCTCCCGATCACAAATGTAGCGCATCGCGGAAAAAAGGGTCCACCTTTTTCCGGGGTCCTACAGATTGGCGACTCCACTGGGGACTTGAACTTTAAAAAGAGAGTAAAACTTGAAAAAAATCAAATTGATTTGAAAGTGTAAAGGGAGAAGTTAATTTATTTCGCGACTTTATTATTCTTTTAGGCATCCCTTGCATACCGGGCCACTAATCGGGTCTTTTGACACGTTAGCACAAAGGCGACGATTTAAGTTACCTAGGATTTCCCTTGAGAGCGGGAGGCCACTACTATGGGGATGAACTCTACATCTCTAAGCATTTGGTCACTCCTCTCCCGGTGTCACACTCCAAGAGCTTCCTTGAAGTTCTTTGAGAAATACTCCAACTGCTTACCTTATGGTATGAAGAACCAGGGCGAAGGCATGCGGTAGGCTATATAACCCAACCATAAAAATCCATGAATTTAGAGCCTTGGTTTAGGGCGCCCTTTTCATGTGTATGCTATGTGCTATGTGTATCCCTCCCCTTTTCTTATCTTTTTTGATAAAAAGTCGACCCTAGTTTTGAGGTTTTGTTCTAGTCCATATAAAATTCATTGAGTTGAGAAAAGGATTATTTATTAATTAATATAATTAACTCAAAGACATTTTGGTTAGCCCAAGTGGAAGGGCCCATTTATGTTTCAAAGTTAATTATCTTAATTAATAGATAAAAATTAACTCACCTTTGATGGTATTATATGACCTTTTATGAAATTCTCTTAACAAAGGTCCCAAAATTAATTAAAAGTCTAACAAAGTTAATGGATAGCGTCTTAGACTGCATAATAGTCACTAGGCTTGAGTAAATCAATTTATCTATTTAATTAATAAATCTATCACATTTATGGACGGCCCGTTGTTAGGCCCAACCATACTGGATTTGTCAATTAAGTGCATAAATTAATTATGCTCGCTTATTGTTGACTTTATCCAGTCCTTTACAATATCAATTTTTTCCGAGTAAAAAAAAAAAGAAGGGCATAAAAAGGAAGGGTCAAAAGAAAAAAGGAGGGTCGTCAGTCTTGTTGAACATTATTCTAGTCCGCATAATAGTCAATACGGTTTGAGCTGTCTGAGTTGTTGGGCCAGGTTACGGATTCTCCTTAAAACGGTCGGCCAGTGGATTGGGCCCATCCGAATTGAGAAACACTGACTATAGTCGCTTGTTGACTTTATTCTGCCCTTTATAGTGTTCTGTTTTTAGGTCCATATAGAGTTAGGCCATGCACTCCCAAAAAGTGGGTGAGTCCACTGTGTTAGCATACATGTGTCAAGTTGTCTAGGATCATATAGGCCATCTAGGACATGCATGGATCGGGTAGAGCATGTCGGAGAATGTCATCGAGTGTCTTAACTTGGAATTTCCATGTAGGCATCATTGGTGATTGACTCCGAGCCCGCATTCGAGATCCACGAACCGGTCGTTTGATTCCGAACCCTCGCTACGATCCGTCTGCAACCAGTAACAGCACCATGTCTGGAGAACAATTCCAAGAGATCCCAGTCCAGAGCACCGAAGCCAACATCACGAAGCACTTGGATGACCTCTACACCAAAATGCAAGGTCTGGTATTTGCCGATACTTTAGAACAAGAATAGAAGGTGGGCAAAAGGCTGAATGAGCAGCAGCAGGTGATGGATGGTATACTGCAAGCCATTACTAAAATCAATACCAAACTGGGGTTGAATGTTGAGGAAGACGATGAAGAAATGCAGGGATATGAGTCCGAACCTGAAATCATCAAGACATCCTCAGATTCTGGAGGAATTGGGGTATCCAAGACAAAGGTCACTACTCCTGAGGCATCTAAACTCATGAAGGATCCTGCTGTTAAGGCCCTTGAACAGAAATTAGAAAGCCTTACCAAAGCAATGAGCACTGTGCCGGCCTTCACGATAAATATCCGAGGTGCCATTGCTCACCGATTCTGAAGATAGCTGATAAAGTTGAGGTACCAAACATCAGGTTCAAACCCTCTGAAAAACCAGTTCATCACATCGAAGAGTTCATGAGGCTAGCACCATTAAACCGAATTGATGTCGGTTTATACTCTACTGTTTCCCATCCACTCTAGATGGCGAAGCCAAGGTGTGGTATCACGCTTTACCACCTCAAACCAAGGCTGATTGGAATGAACTGTTCAAAGCCTTCATTAATCACTACAGTCGCATCCAGAGGAAGCAGGCTACGGTGGATGACTTGACCACCATGAAGCAACGAGATGACAAATCCTTACTGGATTACTTTGAGCGATGGCACACCAAGCTGTCTCACATCAATGAGACAATCCCTCTTCGCCTACAGCTGTCTACTTTCAAGCAAGGGCTAAAAGGCAGTTTATCCAAACACTTGGGGTACCACGTCATCAAAGACTTTGACTACTTGAAGGACATCTTTGTCCAACTAGAAGCGATGCATAATGAGAAGACTACTTCACCTAGATGGAAGGGGTCTAGTTCCAACAGGAAGGCCACTAGTGCGTCTAGCTACTCTCCTAAGATCATAGAAACTAACTCTATCCAACGCAAAGGGCCTTTCATACCAAAGTATGAGACTTACACAACATTGGATGTCTCTTACTCACAAGCTCTTAATCGATTGGTGAAACAGGGTTTTTTGGTCCTACCTTTGCCAAGGGAAGAATCAGCCACAAGAGGAAAGAACTTGGATCAATTCTGCCGCTACCATCATTGCCGAGGACACGATACTGAGAAATGCTGGTCTCTCAAGAACAAAATAGTAGATAATGGGACACTACCCATGCCGAAAGCTGCTCAAAAGCCTAACAATCAAAGCAACCCTATGCCTGAGCATACCAACGCTATCTTTCATGGAGTTTGTAGCTTTGATCCTTCCACTTTGATTGTTGAAACAGGTCAACCTATCCTTGAGATGCTCGGCTTTCATGAAGACCTATCCATTCATGGTATTTGGGATAGCGACGACGAAGAGCAACATGAATACTCCAAGACGGAATGGATGGAGCCAGATGAGCCAATATCCGATGATGTGGCATTTCTCACTCGATCAGGCCGCCATAACAACAGGAACACCACCACCCCAATAGTTGTTTCCGGTCCTACACCAATGGTTACCAACGACAATCATGTCCCGCCTGAAGATCCTATCCTTACACAACTCAAGAAGACCAAGGCTGAAGTTACCATCTGGCAATTGATTTGTACCTCACAGGCACACAGACAGAAGATGATGGATGCCCTTACTACATTAACAGTATCGCCCACGACAACTCCTGAATCTTTAGTTGCCCATGTGACTACTCAGCAAGAGGCTATCACCTTTGGGATTGAAGATATGCCTCAAGGAGGGGCATCCCACAACAAAGCACTATACCTCACAGTGCAATGTTCCAACAAGACTATCCCTCTAGTTTTGGTCGATAATGGCTCGGCTGTGAATGTGTGCACTATACCTTACAGTGACTAGCTCAGCAATGAGGGCTATGCTAGCTCAAAAGGTAAAAGGTCAAGAGAGCGCCATCTACTACTTGAGCAAGAAGTTCCTAGACTACGAAAGTCGATATGCAGACATAGAGAAAATGGTTCTCGCGTTAGTTTGGGCCACCAAGAAGTTAAGGCACTACATGCTCTCACACACAGTGTATGTAATAGTTGAGAACAATCCTATCAAATTCATCATGGATCAACCAACCATCAACAACCGCATCGCTCGATGGGTAGTCATGCTTTATGAGTTCAATCTTCAATACTTACCTCAGAAATCTATCAAGGGGCGAGTCGTTTCAGATTTGCTGGCTGCTTCACCATCACAGGAATCTCCAAGCACTCACTTGGAATTCCCAGATGAAGATGTGCTTCTGACCGATGAAGTTACTTGGGAAATGTATTTCGATGGAGCCTCTAACCAAATGGGTTGCGGAGTAGGAGTCCTGTTAATTTCTCCAGAAGGTGCACATGTCCCTGTATCTGTAAAATTAGATTTTGATGCTACTAACAATGCGACGGAGTATGAAGCATGCATCAAACGCCTACAAGTTGCCTTGACTTTAGGAATGCGCCACATAAATGTCTTTGGAGACTCTAGACTCATCATTAACCAGGCTAAGAATGCATGGAAAGTTCGAAGTGATTGCCTTTTGGCTTACCAGTAGTACAACTGCTAGAGGAGGACGAGAAGACCCCCCCAATTTCCTCCCGAGATTGACCTCGAGTGGAATATTCCCCAACTGAAGAGCGACGTGGGGGTTCTATACGAGGAGCGCCTGCAGTGGAGCGTCGAGGTGGTTCTCTAGGAACAGACTCTGCATCGCCTCCATATCAACCCTTCTGGCAGCACCACCTTGATATCTCCTCGAACCAGTGAAGCCCTGATCAATGAACTTCCTCATGGTGCTCCACTCCTTAGTCAGTTGCTGAAGAAAAGCCCACCTCGGCTGGAAAATGACAAAACCAAGGGTCATTCACAAGTGGTATACAGGATAAAAAGGAGGCAATAAAGCAAAGTCTTACAGGTTTATGGTCGAATTCTTGAAGCACGGAGCACTCACTACTGTTCTCCACTACCAGGAATCCACTGATCTTTCGTCTCTCTTGTGGAACCTCCACTTCGGCAGATTTAGCGTAAAGTCCCATCTGTAGACTTTCCAGTTAGAAAATGGCTAAAACATGACAAGGATGAAGAAGGAAGATACATACCACTCGAGGAGCCAAACGGCTAAGATAACGCTGAAACTCTTCATCGAATTGACCCTGGGGAACGTTGTGCACAAAATCGTCAAATGCTTAACCTCGAACTAGATCCCTCAAAATGGTCGGGTCAATCCGCCATGGCTCAAACCTCTGCACTGGTGGATCTAGGGGAATGAGACCAGGGTAACCTCCCAAAATTTGCCTCGAGACCCTCTCCTCTAAATGCCACACATAGCCATAAGGCCCTTCAACTAAGAGGCGAAGACGGGTGTCATGTTCCACCGGATCCAGAGGTTGTGGTAACCCTCTGATGTCGAAGTCGGCCCAAGGACGCCAATTTATTTGATCCTGCAAGAAGAAGAATACATTTAAGTATGGCGGGCAAAGAAAAATATAAAAAGTGTCAGGAATAAGAAGATACCGGCCGCAAGTTATCCAAGATGCTGCGAATAAGGTCGAGACACCCTGACTTTTACTTCTTATCATGTATGCCCTCAATGGTCCAGCGTTCAGCAACCGTCACCGTCATGCCCTTCTTCGAGCGAATTCCCAGGGCCAAGATATACACATATGCCCACGACTGCAGGCACAACATGTCAAACCAGGAACGAAAGATGAATGAGTACATTAAAAGATAAGAATCGAGCACATACCTCGAGCACCTTCAACAAGGAAGGACCGTACTAGTGGCGAGCCTGGGCTGCATGGAAGTAAACAGGATTCGCATACAATGAAAGACGGACGCCACGACGGAGCCAATGGATGAAGTTGGCATATGCCACCTTGCCCCAGTTCAGGTTTCGGATATTATCAAAGTTGAGGAGATTCCGAAACTAGGTCAGGGAAATATTATCCCCATGGTTGGCAAAAAGGGTAGTAGAGATGATATACGCCATAAAAATGAAGCGGCGTTGCTCTAGAGGCAGGTTTTGGAAATTCGCATCGCGAACGGTCATCTCAAAGTGCTTATAGGCAAGGTTAGGGAGACCTTGACGATGCCCCAAACGCGCAAACATGGGAGCCAGCAAATCCAGAACTACAGGAGGAACATTTACGTCGAAGATTACGTCCTGCCCGCCCCAAGGAAGACCGGTGATCATGACAAAATCTTTAGGCGTGACTGTCATCTCACCCATGGGGAAGTGGAATGAGTTAGTGGAATCCAACAACCTCTCCGCCATTGCTCGACCAATAATCCGGAACGTCCTTTTCTTCCAAGCCTCCAAGCATTTCCAGAATGGCATGAAGCCCGCCGCGATTAAAGTCTCTTGGACAAAGTTCCTCGGAATTGATTTCGCTGCCTTAAGTGGCTCTTTTAAGACACCATGAGTTTTCAGGTTATCCTCCTAAGGGTAGAATTTCAAGGCGTCATTTTAAAATGGGGGCTCTAAGCGTAATTTCATGGACCCAAGCTAGACCCAGCACCAAACACTGGGCTCACAGCCACGGCCCATGAAGCAAACAAGCAAGTCCAAATGTCACGGCCCGAACCGGATCAACGCAAAATTGGGAAAATTTGAAGTCCAAAACCCGCCTAGGGTTTGACTCAAACATGTCCAAATTACGCGGCCCACGAAGCGGCCCAGCAGATAAACAAAAAAAAAAAGAGTAGGGGCGCGAGTCAAAACCCGCCTAGGCTTTGACTCTGCCAGGCCCAAACGTTCGGCCCAGAACGCGCGACGACCTAGCAGGCCGAATAAAAAACCCGCCTAGGTTTTATTCCGCCTGGTGGGCTGTTTCTCGGATATTTGGCCAACATGCATACAAAGCAAATTGCTGATTTTTCCGGGCAGAATAAAAAAAATAAATTGGTCTTTCTACATCCTAACATGCATACATAAAATAGCTAAAAATCGACAAAGTATAAAAATAAATTCATGCTTGCCCATTTTTTCGCTAAACTAAGTACAAGAAGAAGGTTTAAAGGATTACCTTGCCATGGGAACCGTAAAACCAAGCATGGTTCCAAGATTCTACAACAAGATCAGAGGGAGCCACTTCCATGCCAGGAACAAAGTTGCGTCGAGAAGACCGCTCATGAGGCCAAGCCGTCGCATGTAGAAGAGGAGGATTTCGGTGACTTCGGGGTTGCATGTTTTTAAAACCCGAAATTTGCTTCAAGATTTCTTTCTAGAGACAGAGCTAGTAAGCTAGAGAGAGGAATGAAATGAAGATGTGAAGAAGATGAAAGAAACACTTTGAATTTATAGAAAGGGTGGGTGAGCGTGAACCACTCGTTTTTAGTAACCGCCTCGAGATGCCAAATGTGTTTCATTGGTCGGAAATCTGAAAGGTTATCCCTTTGTCACCCAAAAGAGAGGCAAGGTGACGTGGCCTCTTTATGACCACAAGCGGCACGGACCCACTTTGATTCCCTCACGAGGCAGAAAAATAAAGAAAAAAAAAGAGAAAAAATGCACAAAACCCGCCTAGGCTTTCTGCAGCCCAGAAGAAGCGGCTCAGATGACGCGGTCTAGGCGCGGACACGGCCTAGTGAAGGACGCCAAAACCCGCCTAGGTTTTGGAGTACCTACAGCCCAAAATTTTCGGCCCACATTCAGGTTTTGCGGCCCGCAGGTCGCCGACAAAGGGACCACAATCACTCAGCTACCGAAGAAGAGGTCGCTGCCATCATCATTTTGGACCATCGGCAGAGCTTTGATGCAGTCCCAAGCCACCAGCACCGCGTCCGGTGAAGTCTTAATCTTTGAGCCATCGGCATCGTGCCTGATGAAGTCTCGACCCCCAAGGCCATCAGCAACGCGCCTGATGAAGTCCTTCGGCATCAAAAATGCCCAGCGTCATCAAACATCGACACCGGGAAAGATTGGAACCGACACCGGGAAAGACTGGAATCGACACCGGGAAAGACTGGAATCGACACCGGGAAAGACTGGAACCGACCCCGGGAAAGACTGGAACCAATATGAATCGACACCGAGAAAGACTAGAACCGACACCGGGAAAGACTGGAATCGACACCGGGAAAGACTGGAACTGACACCGGGAAAGACTAGAACCGACACCGGGAAATACTAGAACCAATATGAATCGACACCGGGAAAGACTGGAATCGACACCGGGAAAGACTATAATCGACACCGAGAAAGACCGGAACCGACACCGGGAAAGACTGGAACCGACACCGGGAAAGACTGGAATCGACACCGGGAAAGACTGGAATCGACACCGAGAAAGACTGGAACCGACACCGGGAAAGACTGGAATCGACACCGGGAAAGACTGGAAGCGACACTAGGAAAGACTAGAAAATTCCATCGACCATTGGCCTCGTGTCCGATAAGGAGTGGAGCATCATTCTTGCTCGAGATCGTCTCAAAGGAGGCGCATGCCGCCCGCAACCGCGATGTAGGACTTTGCTTCCAAGCATGGAATCAGACTTTGGAAACCAAAGTCATATCCTCATACTACTTTGACCTTCGTCCTATTCGAACTTGATCAAAGTGGGGGCTCTCTGTAGACACCGGAATTTGTACCGGTATAAACCCGACTCATCAAAAAAAATATATATGTAAGACGGATGGCCCAAGGGAAACGGGTCAACGGGCCCAAAAGATCAACAAACTGAGCCCAACGAAAATAAAACAGGTCGTGGATAATTAATAAAACCCATAGGGGTTTTAATTTTATTCATCAGCCTACACAGAAAGCGGGCCAGTCGCGTGCCCCGGCCCAGAGTAAATAAAACTCGCCTAGGGTTTGATCTGGCCCAGAAAACATTAAACCCCGCCTAGGGTTTGATGCGAGGTAGCACGCGACGTCGTTTGGTGCCATATCACCGATCCGTGTGGTAATATTATTAAAGCTTGCCTAGGCTTTGATGATTCTGGCGCCAAAAATTTCTGCATGCATGCAATCCCCTGATTTTTGCCCACGTGATTTGACTTCCCTTGACCACCCCAAAACTCGCCTAGGTTTTGGCCTCTAATGGCATGATTTTTGGGGTATATCCCCCACCTTTTCCCTCCAAAATCCATACTCCCTCACCTATAAATACCCCCTTATTCCACCCTCATTTCACCAACAATCATCATCATCTACTATCACTTACTCTACTCCCATTTTCACCATATTATACTTCCACTCTCTCAAATTCTCCTCATAATTCTATTCTCCCATTACCACCATAATCATATTCTTCACAACCATACCATCATCCATACACCACTTTTCCTAAACCATCCACATTTTCTCATCCGAGTTTCAAGTCAAGGGACAACTCAAGGGATCAAATTCGTCGTCGCTACACCCTAAGCAAGGTTCGGTTCTTTGATTTAATTATTGTATTTAATCATGTAATCTTTTATTTAATTCCGTGCTTGTACATATTTTGTAAAATAAAACCGCATTTGTTTTATATTGCATGATTCGAATAATAATTCCGCGAAATTAATCAAATTTCTCCCCGCTCTCTTTCTTTTCAATGTTGATTTTAGTAGAGTCTATTTTATAATAGGCGGATTCGAGAGTTCTTATAACTCTCGAATTCGTAACCTTACCCTCGAATCTAGAAATCGGGTTTTGTAGACCAGAGTCTTTCTTTTATTTTATATGGTTTGTCGGTTTCCTTAAATCGGCTGGCGACTCTTTGAAACAATTTATAAATTCGATTAATTGTTTAAAATATTCGTTTTTACATAAAATAATTTTATTAATGATTTAATTCTTCCAATTTCAACCCATATCCTTTCGGCCTAGGGATGCAAATGGCAAGGCCCAGGGTCTGCTAAAGCCTAGGCGGGTTTTAGTAGGCTCTGGTGGCCCATTTGCTCCTCTTTGGGCCTGAATTTAGCAATTGGGCCGGGATTAAATTATTGTTAAATTAATTTGTGCAATTTCGGGTAATTTAAATAATAAAAAACGGGTTTGTAAATAAATAAAGTTTCATCACCTCGAAAACGAAATTCGTAAAATACAAATATCGTTAGTTATAGATTAAGAAACCTTAGTCGGCTGCTAATCACAAATGTAGCGCATCCGCGAAAACTTATTTCCCCGAACGGGGGCGATTTTCCGGGTCCTACACAATCTGCCAAATTACCAAACACTTCAAATTGGCGTTTTGAATGGTCAAACAACCAAATGCCCCCAAAAAGCCATCCAAAAGCTGGACACCAAACACCAGCTTAGTCTCTCATTTTTTTTTCTTTTTCTTTTTTTTTCTCTTTCTTTTTTTATAGGTACTCTCCTTTTGCCTAATTTGTCTCAAGAGACTTTCAAATCAGCCTCTCTATTGTTTTCACTCTTTTCCCTTTTTTTTTCCTTTTCTTTTTCTTTTTTTTTTCCTCTCATAAGCAAGTCGCCTATTGGCAGTTCGGTTGCTTGCTTTCATAAGATAATGTAGGTTTAAGTAGCTAAGGAGATGGACCCTTAGTGTCTTAGACATAGTACCTTTTAAGCTAATCTAAGTTCACAGGCTGAATGAGCTCTTCTCTTTCAGGTGTTGCCAACCGAGCAGCACCTCTTGGAGTAATAGAGACGATGACGTAAGGTCCCTTCTATTTTGAAGTAAACTTGCCTTGAGGATCCTGGCGAGCAACCCTTATCTCTTGTAACACTAAGTCACCTTCAATCAAATTCCGATCCTTAACCTTCTTATTGAATGCCCACGAAATCCGACTCTGATAAAGCTGGATGTTATGTAAGGCACGGAGTCGTCGTTCATCCATTAAATTCATACTTGGCCCGAGCCCACTCAGCTTCAGGGATCTGGCTTTCAGCAATAATACTCAGGGAAGGAACAACAATCTCTGCAGGCAAGACTCCATTCCGTATACCAAAGAGTATGGCGTAGCCCCAGTTGCAGTCTGAATTGAAGTACGGTAACCCCATAATGCAAAAGGGAGCTTGTCAGGCCAATCCTTGTAAGTGACCGCCATCTTCTTAATAATTTTCACAACCTCCACCACTCTATTGTTCTATGGCCGATAAGGAGATGCATGATGATGTTGGATCTTATATTTGGCCAAAAGAGTTGCAAATTCACCCAAGAAGTGATTCCCGTTGTCGTTGATTACCTCATGCGACACTCCGTATCTACAAATGATGTTCTTCAGCATGAATTTCGCTACATGCTTTGTGGTGATTTTTGCATATGATGTAGCTTCTACCTACTTAATGAAATATTCCACAGCAACCAACACATATTCATGTCCTCGGTGCCTTGGGGTGAAATATTTCCAGTATTGTCGATACCCCATACAGAAAATGGCCATGGCGAGGCCAAAGTGGTCAAGTAAGAGGATGGTTGATGCTAGGGGCGAGCGAAAATTCCGAGAATCCCGGTCCCGTCCCGCTCCCGGTCAAGTCTCGGTCTCAAAATCTCGTTCCCTGTGGACGGGACCGGGAGTGGGAATTAACCTCATTTCCCGGTCCTAATCCGTTATATATATATATATATATATATATATATATATATATATATATATATATATATATATATATATATATATATATATATATATATGTATATATACATATATATATAGGAAATTAGATTCTAATAATCCCTACTTTCGCAAATTGGATGGCAATAATCCCTACTTTTAATTTGTATTCTGGTGGTCAAAAAAAAATTGTATTCTAATGGTACCAAATCCATCACCACATTCTTTTTATTTTTTTCATGCCTACCCCATATTGTTTTTGTTTTTTTAGTTCGAGCCCAGATAGGTAATGAAGTGTTGTTACTAAAACTTTTTTTAAATTATTTTTTTGAGATTCCGAGGAATTATTATGATTTTTTAAAAGGAATAAAATTGAAAAATCATAAAAAAATTGAAAAAAATTGGGAGAAAATGCTGTAAATTCATTAAAAATCGTGGTAAAGTGTTATACAAAGTTTTGAATCAAATGCAACACAAAATCTATGATATTTAGGGTATACTCTCAATTTTGTCCTACTACAATACCATTTTATTTCTTTTTTGGACCACCAAAATACAAATTGAAAGTAGGGGTTATTGTCATCCAATTCACAAAAGTAGGGATTATTAGAATCCAATTTCCCTATATATATATATAGATATATATATATATATATATATATATATATATATATATATATATGTATATATATATATATAAAACAAATCAAATGACTTCATATGATTGATAAACTTGTTTAATTTAATTTGTGTTCGCACTTTAAATATATTTTACTTATTACCATTTTGAACTTAGCATATTTTTTTTCAAAAAAAAACATTACGTGCTAGATATTAACAAATCAGAAAAAACGTTACCTATTAGATATTTTTTCGGAAAAAATCCTTTCGGAATAGTGGCTATATAAACAAATCGGCGCCCACGTTTGTGAAATTAGAGAAAACATGTGTAGTTTATCTTGGTTTTTAATGGAAATAAATTAAATAATGGGTGAAAAAAATAGGAAACCTGGACTGAAAAATTCTCGGTATATTTCCCGGTCCCGATGGGAGCGGGAGCGGGAGCAAATCTTTGCTCCCGGTCACAACCGGGACTGGGAGTAAAGTTTTGATCAAAACCGGGACCGGGACCGGGACCTCTGAATATTACCGGGATCCCGGTCCCGCTCACCCCCAGTTGATGCTTAAGGTCAACATGCTCTTGGCACTTTGGGCATTTTCTCACAAATTGAAGACAGTCTGAGTCCAAAGTAGACCCGAAATATCCTGCTCTTTGAATCATTTTTACCAGCATTCTTCCATTCATGTGCGATCCACACTCCCTTCCGTGAGTGGATCTCATTAGCTCACTGGCTTCTACTTCATCAACACACAATTGATTTATCCCAGTCACAGCCTTTGTTGTACAGGCTATCTTGAATGATGCAATATTGCGAGGCTATTAATTAGATAGCTCCCCAAGGTCGGTGCCCGGTATCTAGTGGGTACGCGCCATCTTTCAAAAAAGTGTAAATGTCAAAGAACCACACCTCAGGGTTGGTAAAACTTATCATCAACGGTTAATGGTGGGCAGGTTGAACCTTTCTCTCCACTACTACTCCCAAAGTCTTGTCTTTTTCCGGCATAGTTACCATAAACGATAACTTGGCCAAGGCATCGGCCAATTCGTTGTGGCTTCAATGTAGGTTATTGAACTCAATATGCTTGAATCTCCTGGCCATATCGTACAAGTGATGTTGATATAATGCCAAAGACTCACTTTTCACCTTCCAAACAATGGTAGCTTGATTAACAATCAAACTTGAATCTCCAAATACACGCAATATTTCAATACCCACCTCCAGAGTTGTATGTATACCCAAGATGCGGCTTTGTGTTCAGCAGCATTGTTGGTTGTGTCAAAATCCTGCTTGACCGCCAAAGGAAAGTGTAGATCTTAAGGAGATACCTGCAAACCCTGGCTCCGCATCCCATCTGGTTTGCAGCACCATCGAAGTATAACTTCTAAGTCTCGTCTTCCACTTGGAACACTTGCGCGTCACTAAAGTGCTTGACCTTTTATGGACTTCTGATGTTAGAAATGAAGATCAAGCTTGGCTAACATGACTACCCATCACGCGATCCAACTATTAATAGTAGGTTGCTCCATGATGTATTTGACTGGGTTGCACGTTGTGGTCACATAAACAGTGTGTGAGAGGAGGTAATGACGAAGCTTCCTCGCAAACCAAACTAGCGCCAATGCCATCTTTTCGATCTCGGAATAGTGGGATTCACACCCTGAGAAGTTCTTGCTGATGTAGTATATAACCTTCTCCACCATTGAACTTTTGGGCTAACATGGGATCCATCGCGCTTTGATTGATAGTACGATAGAGCAGTAATGGTTTTCCCGGCACAGGTGGGACTAATATTGGTGTAGTGGTCAAATTGGCTTTGATCTGATCGAACGCTGCTTGACACTTGTCGTGCCATTCAACCATTGCACCCTTCTTCAACTTCTTAAATAGTGGTTTGCAAGTCATGGTGAAGTTGGAAATAAACTTGATCGACTGGCGACTCTTTATTCTTTTTATAATCTGTTTGATTATTTAATATTGAAATTTACATAAAAATGATTAAAAAATGATTTAATATCTTTCCTCACACCCAATTTAAAGTGAAAAATTGAGAGAAAATGCGTAGGAATTAATAAAGCCTACACGGGTTTTATTTTTTCAAATTCATGTTCTCTGGCCCGAGGGAGACAGGCGGCCCGGCCCAAGAGCCATCAAAACCCGCGTGGGTTTTGTTGGTTCTAGTGACCCGCGTGCTTCCTTTTGGGCCTGAATGTGGTGTGGGCCGATTTTGAATCATTATTAATATATTTCGTGTAATTTCAATATTTAAATAATAAAAAGCAGATTTGTAAAATAAATAAAATTTCACCATCCCGAAAATGAATTTCGAAAATAAAAATGTCCTTATTTAAGGATTAAGCAACCTTAGTCGTCTCCCGATCATTTAAGTATCGCATCGCGTCACTTTTTCCCGGGGTCCTACAGTTAGCCTGAGGAGGTGTTTAATTGTATTTGTAACCCTAACGCTAACTCTCTTTGTTTCTGTTTCTTTTTCCTTTTTATTTCTTGAGTCTTTTAATTTGAGCCCTTTTCCTCCTGTTTTTTATTCTGACTTGCTTGAGGACAAGCAAGAGCTAAGCATGGGGGAATTTGATTAGTGAATTTTATATAGATATTTTTAGTACTTTTTAGGTAATTAACTTGTATATTTTAGTCGATTTTCTAATATATTCTAGTCTTTTTATATCAAATTCTGTAATATTCTTCACTTGGTCGGGAATTAGTATATTTTGCAGATTTTAATGAGTTTCCCCTAAAAACCAAGAAAATTGAGGAAAAAGGAGAAGAAATTGAAGAAGGAAATAATTGAAGAAGAGAAGAGAATTAAAAAGATAAAAAAAGAGAAGCCCAAGATGAAGCAATTCATGACCCAAATTGCAATATCATGGCCTAACATCAGAGCACATCCAGCTGCCTTACACGTCCAAAGTCAACAGCATGCATTCTCCCGTCAACAACTCAGTATCTTCACGCCAGATCATCACGATCATCAATCAGCGCCCAATGTTTGATCACACAACATCATGCAATGAGCAGCGCCTGATTGTCACTTGATCATCACAACCTTCATCAATCAGCGCCATGTGCACATCTCCATCAGCCCTTGATTGATCATCATCCCAGCAGCAACTTCACAAACGCTAGCAGGGTTTGTCAATTGATCGGCAACGCCTAAGTTCACGAGCAACAACAACAGCTGCAGTACAAACGCTGGCAGCGTTGCAAGCCCGCTGGCAACGCCCAAGACAGTAACAAAGTCGGCGTCCAACGCTGGCTGCGTTTTCTACCCGCTAGCAGCGTTTGATCTGTCTCACTTTGTCCGTCTCGTATAAAAGATTAACGTCCGCCGCATCATATTATTATTATTATTGTTATTATTATCAGATATTAGTCTACGGTTTTATCATAGAATTCTCTCCCTTGGGGGAGAATAAATATCCCCCGCCGCTATTATTCATGTATCGAATATTCAGTGTCTTATTTTCCTTCCGCCGTTTAGATTAGGGTTCTCTAAATTTTCCTCCCTTCGAGGAGCCGTTCTAGTAATTTAGGAACAAAAGAGAGGGAGATGGAGCTCGATTTGGGTGACACAAAGAGATCGAATTCAACGACTCGGATGTTCGATTCAATTTCTATTCTCTATATATTTTGTTATTCAGTTTTTATTATCGCTTTCTTAGTTTTTACTATGAGTAGCTAAATTCCCTTTGTTTGGGGATAAACTCGATGTCTTTTGATTGAATTTGAATACAGTCTCGGTGTTAGGTTATCCTTTTATTCGTTTAATCTGCGTGTATTGTATGTCATGGTAATTTGGCAATAGAACGACAGTTTGAGTCTTTACCTGGTTTTAGATTCTCGACAACAGAACGACAGTTTGAGTCTTGAATTGGATTGCGTAGATTGAATAGGTTTAGAAAATAGTTAGACATAATGATTATTGCCTAGGGTCAACTTATAATAAGTTCTTTATCTTTGATTGGATTAAATAGTTAGAAATAATGTTTTGTTTAATCACTGTAACTCACCTAGGATTGAAATATCGAAGTGATAAGGCCTAGAAGATTATAGACTCCGAGTTATCTTTTTACCTGCACCGGGATTGTTGATAATTTGATTGATTGACTAGAGTAGATTCCCCTAAGCTTTTTTAATTATTTAGTTGAATCTTTTAATTTCCTACTTCCTTAGTTAATCATCTGAATCATTACTCACAACCCTTTGATCGACCTAGCATCCTTTGTAGTGAACTAGTTTAGTGCGTAGTTGAACACAAGTTCCTGAAAGAGAACGATATTTTTATTACTACACAGACCGGTACACTTGCGGTACACAGACACCTATACGTTT
This sequence comes from Portulaca oleracea, assembly GCA_029582165.1. Lineage (NCBI taxonomy): Eukaryota > Viridiplantae > Streptophyta > Magnoliopsida > Caryophyllales > Portulacaceae > Portulaca > Portulaca oleracea. Next base: position 32,145,536 of record CM055869.1, on the reverse strand, counting down.
TAGGTCTGCCAAGTTTTTGGCGCCGTTGTCGGGGACTTGTTTCCCCAACTTCCATTAGGCGAACGCACTCTGGTTGACTAGGTTTTTATTGCATTTCTTTAAACCATAAAATAAAATAAAAATTAAAGAATTTTAAAATAAAAAATATATATATGGCAATGCTTTGTTTTCCTCAAGATAAACGTGAACTATTTTGGCGATATTGTGAGCGATTAATTGCTGCTCTTGTTCCAGATCATATCACGTTAGGAGAAACTGAAATTCTTGATATTGTTTTTGAAGGTGTGAATGTAGAAACCCTTAATCTTCTGAATTGTTTGGGTCTTCGTGATAAACCTTTTAATGAAGCTATGAAATTACTTGAATTGCTTGCAGATGACACTTATAAATTTAAAATTTCTAATTGTTTATCTGAGTACCCTGACCCTTGTGCATTTCATGCTAGTTCCTATATGCAATCTTGTAATTCAATTGCTTGTACTTTATGTAATTCTTCTAAGCATGATGATTCTGCTTGCCCTAGGGCTACTCAATTTACTGACTTGACGGACTTGTTGCATACCAATAGCTCTAGTTCTAATGATGATAGCAAGTCCCCATCCCCTTTTGAAGTCAGTTTTGATGATCCTTCTAGTTCTAGTTTACCTGAAAACACTACGTATGGTGTTTCTGATTTGCATGACACTTCCTTACCTTTTTCTCAGTCGAACGGAGTCTGAGGTGAGTGAGACTTTTGAGTTAGATACTAGGAATGAGGGTGATTTTCATCATGAGTCAGTTGAAATTATTAATAAGGAACCTAGTGAGAATATTAATAGTGAATTAAAATTTTCAAATAAAGACCCTGATAATAATGTACTCTCTGATTCTAGTGATTTATTTCATGCTTCTATTCCTTTTTCACTACCTTCAGTTTCACTAGAAATTAATAAGGAATCCATTCCTGATGAAAAGACCTTTGATGTTCAAGTTAATATATTTGACGAGGTTAATTCCTGTGAAACTAGCAATATTATTGATGAATTATCCTTAGGTAATTTTAGAGGTTATGACCCCTCCCTCGATCCATATTGGGTATACTTAGAGGAAATTCCTAGAAAATTCTTGTGGACCACATATTATGAATCTTTTGATTTTTCTAGCAAATTTGATTTATTACTAAGAACTTTACTAATGTTTTATTTTATAAGTTTTCAGTTGATCTCTAACCTGCTAGCTTGCAAACCGCATGAATAGGAGTTTGATAAGCTTCTGAGGTCTTTGACGTCATCGGGAACGAAGACCCGGATCTTTACCTTTCGATTGAGCTAATTTTAATTAGTTTTAGAACTCTTAATTTTTCTTTTGATTTTCTCAATTTAATTTTTGATTTTAATTTGAGCGTTTTGTTGTTTGAATTTTAAGAACCCTAATATTGATAGTATTGTTGGTTGACTATAGGTGAAATAAAAGATTAAAGAATGCAGCAGACGAGAAAAAACGCCAATGATGATGCCAGACACAAAAACGCTGGTTGCGCCTCAAAAGCGTTGGCAGCGTCTCACACAGAAGGTCCGCAAATTTGCTAAATTAAAAACGCTACCCGCGCCTGGAAACGCTCCAAGCGCCCCCTCTTCTTCGGTCATACCTTCGAACCTCCTTCATTTTTCCAAATTTTTAATCCCAAATTTTATTTCTTTCTTTTTATTTTAATCCTTTTATTTATTTTTCTTGTACTTTCCCGACCCCCTTTATTAACTATCTTTCTCCTAGACTTCAACCTATAATAAATTTGTCAATCTGAAAAAAATTTCCAAATTTCCAAATTTCCTTTACTTGCAATTTCTTCCTCTACTTATGTTCAAACGACTTCAAGGTACAATTCTTATTTATTTCTTCAACTTCATTATTACCTGCTAGTATTTGTGGTGTGTTTTTGCATACTTCATACTTGAATATGTTTCTCCAATTCACCATGTTCATGCTCATTGTTTGGTGCGCACCTTGCTTGAGTAGTTTTTGATACTAGCTAGTATATTTAGGTTGTTTAATTTGAAAAGTTTGTGCCCTTGTTGCTATTACACATGATTAAGAGTTGGATTTATTGAGTATTTGTTTTGGAAATATCTGAAATTTGTTATACCATGTTGCTGATTAGTTGAGTAATTAAGGTTGAAATCTTGAATCTTGGATGATAGTTAATTAATGTGCAAGCATGAGGGAGTATGGATGGTTTTAATTTAGTTATAAGTTTGTTTAGTTACACTTCATTAACAACCTTTCCTCTTTTACCTGTGTCCTTTGCATTGAGGACAATGCTATGTATAAGCATGGGGGGTGTATATCCATTTTTCTTTGTTTTTCGTATTTTTCTTTCAGATTTTTCTTTTCTTAATTTAGTTTTCATTTTTCATTTTTTTGAGAGTTTTAGTTGTCTTCTTTTTCTTTTCTTTTTCCTTTTATAGTGTTTTGTTTGAGTTTTTCTTTCTAGTTTTTAGATTAGGTAAACCTGCATTCACCTAGATTACATTAGTTAGATCATATTAGATTTTTTTTTCTTTTCTTTCTTTTCTTTTTAGTTTTTCTTTTCTTAGTTTTGCATCCACCAAAATTAGAAAAATACTAAAAAAATATTAAAAAATCAGAAAAATCGAAAAGACCAAAAAATATAGGATTAGGATTAGCCTGTCCGGAACATCTTCGATCTTCGGTGATGATTTGTAAACCAATTAGACTTTTAGTTCATCTTGCTTTACTAAGAGAAGTTTGGTTGAGAACCTAAAAGTTCTTGAAATCTGTTTCTTTAAATCTTCTGATTCTGAGTCAAGTTATGAAAAGTGTGTTTAACTGCTTTGACTATCTTAGTAATTGTAAATATGCGTGCCACAAATATTTGGGCTAGGTTTAGTTGATTGAGCCATATCCCGTGAGTCCATATAGCCTTAAAGTATGAATTGATCATTTTTATCAATTCTTTTATTCCTTGAGTGACTCCACCATTAGTTGCATCTCTAGAACTTGTTTTGCATCTTGTTTGAAATTGCATTTTTGTATTGCATATTGTGACAATATGATTGAGGCATTCTTTTATTTATTAATTAAACTACATAGTCAAATAGCCTCCCTAACGATATTATTACCATTCTTTAGCCCCGCCTAACCTTTCATTACCTTTCATTTTGTGATGAAGCCCTGACAATACAAGCCTTGACCTTTATTAATTCCTACCCTTTGGCTTGCTTGGATATGTTAGAGTTCATTATTCCGGGAGCTAAAATTGGTTTGGTGTTACTGTGAATGGAATTGAGATATTGGGGTGTGAATTGTAATTTTGATTGAATTGGGACACATTACATATCCCAATTAATTATGAGTTAGCCAATTGGTTATGATGTTCTTTTGATATATTGAGGTCGAAGCTATATTTTTATATTTCTTCTCCCTTGATCACCCACCAAAAATAGAAGTAGAAAAATAGAACGATAAGAAAAAAAAAATCAAAATAAAAGGGTGATTAGGGAGATTCAATTTTAAAGTTCTGAAAGTTTTTGACCTGGTTGTAAAGATTAGTTGAGGAGTTTGATAACAATGAGGGAGAAAAGTGAGTTCATTACATAAATTAAGCAAGAGGGTGAGTTGAGAGCAGTTCTTTGTTGAAATCAATCCAAGCATGGCTCTTTAACTCCTCATACCCAAATATTACAACTCCTTTCCCCTAACCTAAGCCTCGTTACAACCCTAAAAGTCCTTTTGATTGTCACTTGTGTATTTGCATATTAGCAGTGGAGAGCGAGATTCTTACCAAGCCTATGGTAGGTTGTTTCTTTTTGTCTGAGTATGAGAAAAACCCACATACATTCAAATTTGAGTGTTTGAGCTTTCAATTTTTATCCTAAAGTGAGGTTTGCTCTTTTGACTGGCCTACGTCCATAACCAACCGCACATATTTGCATTCATCTTAAGACTGTTGACAGTTTTTCGCATCTGAAATACTTGTTCTCTTTACAGAATTTCGAAAATTTCATTCTATCTGTTTAACACTGATTTTGTTCTCTCCCTGATTAATCTTGGTGTTGCTTGATAAATTGATGTGTCTGATTAGTTAGTGTAGACACCGGGGTTTGCACCAGTATAATCCCGACTTATCAATAAAACATTTGGGCCGATACCAAGGTGGATTATTGTTTCAATAAGCAAAGCAAGCAAAACAACAAAAAAAGAAGCGGCCCAGTCCAGCAACAAAACCCGCACGGGTTTTAATCGAAGAGGACGGCCCACAACTAGGACATGCCCAAGGCGCGCCCCGGCCCAGGGTTCAAAACCCGCGCGGGTTATACTTCGCCCAAAACGCGTCGTTTTGCCGTGCCGACGTTAGCAATCCGTGTATATAGATTTTAAAACCTGCGTGACTTTTATATTTGATAATCCGGCGCCAAAATCACCTTGATCACCCTCCCATAATATTAGCCCCTTGTGCATTTGACCTTTTCCCTTGACTTTTGTGATTAAATGGCATGATCATGAGGATGTGTCCCCTTTATTTTCCTCCATTACCATCCTAAACACTACCCTCACCACCTACAAATACCCCCTCCATTCCATGCATTCTTCACCAACCATCACCATAATTATACCGTTACTCTCCTAAACTCTCATCATACTTCTATCATTCTCATTATTCTCATGACCATAACTCCACCAAAAACAATCATCCACACACTACCATTCTAATCCACTTATAATCCTCCTTCATCCACCAAGTCAAAGGAAGTCAAGGCATTTCGATCGGCGCATTCGGGCTTCTAAATCAAAGAGGTTTGGTTTCCTGTTTCTCTTCATTGTTATTATTTAATCATGTAATTTGTCTTTCATTTTACGTTATATGCATTTTTTATAAACGAAAACCCCTTTGTTTTTTATATTGCATGTTTTGAATATAAACTTGCGAAATTAATTAAACTTCTCCCCGCTCATTTTCATCTAAATGTTGATTTTAGTAAATTCCATTTTCTAACAGGCAAATTCAAGAATTTTTATAATTTTTTGAATTCGTAACCTTACCCCCGGACTTAGAATCGGGTTTCGTAGACCGGAGTCACTTTTTTTATTCTTTTATGGTTCGTCGGTTTCCTTAAATCGACTGGCGACTCTTTATTTTTTTTATAATCTGTTCGATTATTTAATATTGAAATTTACATAAAAATGATTAAGAAATTATTTAATATCTTTCCTCATACCCAATTTAAAGTGGAAAATTGAGAGAAAATGTGTAGGAATTAATAAAGCCTACACGGGTTTTATTATTTCAAATTCATATTCTCTGGCCCGAGGGAGACAGGCGGCCCGGCCCAAGATCCATCAAAACCCGTGCGGGTTTTGTTGGTTCTAGCGACCCGCGTAATTCATTTTGGGCCTGAATGTGGTGTGGGCCGATTTTGAATCATTATTAATATATTTCGTGTAATTTCAATATTTAAATAATAAAAAACGGATTTGTAAAATAAATAAAATTTCACCATCCCGAAAATGAATTTCGAAAATAAAAATATCATTATTCAAGGATTAAGCAACCTTAGTCGGCTCTCGATCATTTAAGTAGCGCATCGCGGAGAAAAAGTGGTTCACTTTTTCCCAGGGTCCTACAGATTGGCGATTCCACTAGGAACTTAAACTTAAAAAGAGGGTAAAACTTGAAAAAATCGAATTAATTTGAAATTGTAAAAGGGAGAAGTTGATTTATTTCGCGATTTTATAATTCTTTTTAGGCATCCTTTGCATACCGGGCCACTTATCGCGTCTTTTGACACGTTAGCGCAAAGGAGACGGTTAAGTTATACCTAGGTGATTCCCTCGAGAGCGGGTAGGCCACTACTTGTGTGATGCACTCTACATCACCAAGCATTTGGTCTCTCCTCTCCCCGCGTTACACTCAAAGGGCTTCCTTGAAGTTCTTTGAGCAATGTCTCGCACTCCTTACCTAAAGGTATGAGGTACGGAGATGAAAACGTGCGGTAGGCAATGTTATCCGACCATAGAAAAATCCATGAACATAGAACCTTGGTTTAGGGTATCCCTTCATGTTGTATGCTATATGCTATGTGCTACCCCTTCCCCTTTAGTCTGCTTTCGTTTTAGAGTTGACTCTAGCTTAGAGGTTTTGTATTAGTCCATGTAAAATTCATTGGGTTGAGAAAATGATTATTTATTAATTAGAATAATGAACTCAAAAAGGCATCCTGGTTAGCCCAAGTGGAAGGGCCCATTTGTGCTTAAAAGGTGATTATTTTAATTAAAAAATAAAAATTGACTCGCCTTTGATGATATTATATGACCCTTTACGAAATTCTCTTAACAAAGGTCCAAGAATTAATTAAAAGTCCAACAAAGCTAATGGATAGCATTTTAGATTGCATAATAGTCATTAAGCTTGAGGAAATTAATTTGTCGATTTAGTTAATAAATCCACCGCATTTATGGTCGCCCTGTTGTTAGGCCCAACCATGTCGGATTTATTAATTAGGCCCATAAATTAATTATGACTCACTTATTGTGGACTTTATTCAATCCTTTACAATATCCATTTTTCTCGACTAAAAAAATGCAATAAAAAGAGGTAAAAAAAAAAGGGTTGGGTCGTCAGTCTTGTTGGAACATTATTCTAGTCCGCATAATAGTTATTATGACTTGAGTTGTCTGAATTGTTGGGACAAGTTATGGATTCTCCTTAAAACGGTCGGCCGTGATTTTGACCCATCCGAATTGAGAAACACTGATTTGAACCTATCGATTCATGACCCGGTCGCTATATTTGGCTTTGTGCGGCCTTTTACAATGTTTTGTCCATAGGTCCATATAGAGTAAGGTCATGCACTCCCAAAAAGTGGGTGAGTCCCTTGCGTCAGCATATATGTGTCGAGTCAGTTAGGATCATATTGGTCTTTTTGGGTATGCAGGCATCAGCTAGTATGTGTCAAAGTATGTCGTTGAGTATTCTAACTTTGAATTTCCATGCAGGCATCATTGGTGATCGACTCCGAGCCCGCATTCGAGATCCGCGAATGGTCGTTTGATTCCGAACCCACATTACGATCCATCGGCGACTAGCGACAGCACCATGTCTGGAGTGCAATTCCAAGAGATCCCGGTCCAAAACACTGAAGATAACATCACGAAGCATTTAGACGAGCTCTACACCAAGATGCAGGGTCTGGTCTTCGCCAATTCCCTAGAGCAAGAGCAGAAGATGAGCAAAAGGCTGAATGAACAACAACAGGTGATGGATGGCATGCTGCAAGCCATCACTAAGATCAACACCAATTTAGGGTTGAATGCTGAAGAGGATGACGAAGAAATGTAGGGATATGAATCTGATCCTGAAATCATCAAGACATCCCCGGATTCTGGAGTAACAGGGGTATCTAAGGCAAAAGTTAACATGCATGAAGTGTCAAAATCTACAAGGGACCCCGCTGTTAAGGCTCTTGAGCAGAAGCTAGAAAGCCTCACCAAGGCAATGAGCTCTGTGTCGGCTTTTGCTGACAAGTACTTAGAGGTTCCATTACCTGTTCAGCCAACTTTGAGGATAGCTGACAAGGTTGAAGTACAAAATATTAGGTTCAAACCTTCTGAGACCCCTATTCATCATGTGGAGGAGTTCATGAGGCTAGCACCTTTAAACCGAATTGATGCTGACTTATACTCTACTGTCTTCCCATCCACTCTAGATGAAGAAGCAAAGATATGGTATCACACGCTGTCACCCCAAATCAAAGCCAACTGGACTGAATTGTTCAAGGCTTTCATCAACCATTACACACGCATCTGGAAGAAACAAGCTACATTGGATGACCTAACCGCCATGAAGCAGCGGGATGATGAGTCCTTTATGGATTACTTTGAGAGGTGGCATACGAAATTGTCCCACATCAACGAGACAATCCCTCTCCGTCTACAGTTATCTACTTTTAAGCAAGGACTCAAGAGCAATCTATCCAAGCACTTGGGTATCATGTCGTCAAAGAATTTGATTACTTGAAGGACATCTGTGTCGAATTGGAAGCTATGCACAATGATAAGACAACTTCGCCTAGATGGAAAGGGTCCAGCTCCAACAGGAGGGCTACTAGTGCAGCTAGCAACCCTCCTAAGATTATGGAGACTAACTCCATCCAGCGCAAGGGGCCTTACATACCGAAATATGAGACTTATACGCCATTGGATGTTCCTTACTCTCAGGCTCTTGACCGTCTGGTCAAGAAGGGTATCTTTGCCCTTATCGAAGGAAGAGCCAGAAATCAAAGGCAGAAATTGGGATGCCAACCAATTTTACCACTATCACCGTTGTCGAGACCGTGACACTGAGAAATGTTGGACTCTAAGGAACAAGATATAAGATATGATAAAGGCAAGGATGCTACCAATGCCGAAAGCCGCCAAGAAACCAAACAAACAAAGTAATCCTATCCCAGAGCATGCAAATGCTATTTTATGTGGGGATTTCACCTTCGACCCCTATGCTTTAATTGTAGAAACAAGGCAACCTGTCCCCGAGATAGTTGGGTTCCCTGAAGGTCTACTCATCCATGGCATTTGGGACAAGGATGAGGATGATGAGCACGAGCATTCTGAGACAGAATGGATGGAGAAAGATGAACCAGATGACGTAGCATTCCTTACTCGGTCTGGCCGTCACAACAATAACAGGAATACCACCATTCCAGTGGCTGTTCCTAATTCTACACCAACGACTGGCAGTGACAATCAGACCTCTCTTGAAGACCCTCTTCTTTCTCAACTCAAAAAGACTAGGGCTGAGGTCACCATATGGCAACTCATATGCACTTCACATGCTCATAGGCAGAAGATGTTGGACGCCCTTACAACACTCACGCTATCACCTACAACAACTCCTGAAACCTTGGTTGCTCATGTGACCACCCAAGGAAATGATTACTTTTGGGATCGAAGACTTACCTCAAGGAGGAGCATCTCACAACAAATCCCTATACCTGACAATGCAATGTTCTAACAAAACTATCCCACTGGTTTTTGTTGACAACGGTTCAGATGTAAACGTGTGCCCTTGGAGGACGGCACAGAAATTGGGAGTACAACAACAACATTTGGCTCAAAACAGTGTCCAACTCAGGGCTTATGACATTTCACCTCGGAAGTCTGTCGGATCTGTAGTATTGCCCATTACTACCGAAAGTGTCACTCGGAGTATGGAGTTTGTGGTACTTGTAACAGTGGTTTTGTGGACCTCGGTTTTTATCGTTCTTTCTCAGGGAGCTGGCGGCCTTGGTCATAGAAACTAGGTCAAAGGTCAGGTCGAGATTGCTAAGGTAAGGGTATCGGTTTGAAAGGGGTCACAAAGCGAGAAACAAAACTATGGTAGGTCAAGGAATGGAAAATATGCTTCGGAGCCTTTTCGGGGTGCAAACGGGGATGAGGAAATGGGTTTTGCAACAAGGGAATAACAAGAAGGTAGAATCAAGTGGCAATTCCGCTAGAAAATACCAACCGAGCTTCCTCTTCCGACAATAGTCTGGATTAACTTCCCTAAAGTCCATCGACATACCCGGAGGGTTAATGAAACGGAATTTCCTAGTTAGCTTCTATTCGCTTTCGTGAATAGAATACTAACTATCCCAATTCCCACCTTCCAACACAAGCATTGGATGTGTTTGGGGACTTTCGAACCCAAATACATCCCACTTGAGGGAAGGAAAGGAGTGAGAAATTGATTTTCCAACTAATTACTCACTAATATTGCCAACCCAAACCTAATCACCCATTCACACCCTTAATTACCCCCTATCCCATAGGGTTTCGAGCCACTAATCATGATAAAAACTAAGCTAACAACATACAAAACCAAACCTAAACATGATTTCTAACATCAAACAACCATAAATAAGCAAGAACAATGAAATAGCAAGTAAATAAATTAAGAACAAGCAAAGTAATTAGCAAGGTAATTAATAAAAGAGTTAAGGGAAGAGAATACTTATCAAAGTGCTGTAGATGAACCAAGGAAACCAATAAAAAGATAATCCAACAATCTTTCAATTGTTTGAATACCCAAATCTTCAATAATAAACACAAGTCTCCAAAACCCTAGATTAATCTCTCACTAATCTCTCTCTAAAAGTCACTAATACAAAGCTGGAAATTAACTAATTCTATCCAAAGTCTCCTCAAATCGAACCCCCTCAAAATCACAGCAAAAGAGCTATTTAAACCAGTGAAAACAGTTGGCCAAAACGCAGCGTTTCAAGCTGAAGAATCGCCACCAGCAGGGGGGTCGCGGGCGCGACCAGCGAAGAGTCCTCAGGCGATTCTTTCCTTCGAGGCGCCGTGGCTACGGTATCCCTAGACCGTGGGTACGGTCTTGCTCGGTCAACTTGACCCTCTGCCTATGCCCACCGTGGCTACGGTTGCGAGGACCGTGGGTACGGTCCCACTCGGCTTCAAATGCACTCTGGGCGTAGCGGGTGCTACACCATTCGTGGCGGGGGCTACGCCTTGGCTTTCCTTCCCTTTGTTTCTTTCTTCTTTCCGAAGCATGTAACGCCCGATCCGAGGGTCGAAGCATGCGTTACGTCACTAATTGACACCAAAGGTGAGGAAAGTGGTCTCGGGTTAACTCCGCCTCGGTTTCTGGTCCGGCTCGGCTCGGGAAATCACCAAAAATGCTATAAAAAGGCCCGTTTTGCTAGTTTTGAGTAAAAACTCCAAAATCTACAAAATAACTAAAAACGCATTAAAAACTATGAAATTAAACCACGAACGAGTTAAAAGCCTAAGGATTTAGGTGGTATTTAGACACAAAATTAGGTGTAAACACCCCCCCACACTTAAACTTTTGCTCGTCCCAAGCAAAACAAAACAAAACAAATAAGAAAACTAAACACCAGCTCCTCTGTCGTGGGAGGAAACGAGTGCATTTAGCGTATGCACCAAGCCCTTTGAACCCCCCGGCAGCCCGGGTGGACGAGATGGACTCGTGAGGGTTTGTAGCGGCTGTACCCACAAAAGCCGAAGAAAAATGAGAGAGGGAAAGTGAAAATAAAACCGAAGAAAACAAAAGAAAGAGAAACAAAGACTTCAATTCAAAAGATCTCGCAACCTAAACTAAGAAAACGTTATCAAGCCTCCAAAAGTAACCGTTAGGAGCATCTCACAAACACCTATCTCAAATAAAAGCCAATCTTGAAGATTTTCAACTCCCTACACCTTATGCCAAGCAAAACCCCATGTGCAAATGTGCAAGTGGATTCTAACCGAAACCAAAAGATTCTAAAGACTCGTGTCCGAACTCAAAAACAACGAAACAATCAAGAGAAGCTTTGCCCTTCCTCGCATTTAGTCGCCCTTGGCTTGGTGAGGGCCGTAGGTGTTGCAAGGGGAGGCCCCACTCTTTTAGAAGCAAAAACTTTCTTTTCTTTTTGGGTTGGTTTTTACCAACGAAATTGCTTTTTCTCTTTTTTTTCTTTTTCTCTTTTTTTTTCTTTTTCTCTTTTTAAAGATCGGTATTAGCCTTACTTTCAGGAATTGGACGGCCAAAATATGGGGTATACCCTCCCAACACAGTCTTTTCCATTCGCCTCTCCATCGCCGAGCGATATAGGAAGAGGGTTAAGGGGTATCCGTGCCGTACCACTGATACCGGGCCTGTGTAGGTTGGCTAAGTGTAAGGTGGTTAATGTAATTCAGCGACACGCTCCACTTAATCAGGTTATTGTATCTTATGAATTCTTTTTCTTTCTTTTTGAACTTTTTGCTTTTAGTTTTACTAAACAGGAAAACAAAACAAGCTCGGACACAAACCCCTAGAATCTCCCGGTTCCAATCGGAACGTGAAAGAAATCGGGGGTCTCACTAGACACTCAATGGAGGGAGTCTAATTAGGTAAGTGATGACTAGAACCCGAGACAGGGTCGAAAATGCTCAGACCGATTACTTTTAAAGAAGATTAAGAACGACTTCTCAATTTCGACAACAAGATCCAAGAAACAAAGGAAAACAAAGCGAAAACAAAACTGAAAGAAAAACTTTAAAGGCTTTCACTCCTTTTTTTCTCCTTTTTCACACGAAAATTGTTCAAATTTTAAGCAAAAACTAAGAAAACAAAAACCAAAACAGCTAGGTGATCTACCCTTGAAACAAAATATCTCCCCCCCCCCCACACTTAAAACGCAACAATGTCCTCATTGTGGGAAGGTGTCACATGAAAAGGGTAGAGAACCTACAAAAACAAACAAACAAAAACAACTAGCAAGTAAAAATGGTGGCGACCCGAGCCCACACGGCTTCAACAGCAAAACATTCCCAACACAGACACTCAAAGGGGTCCGCCACCCAAAAGAAAAATCAAGCATGCAGCAAGGATCAATATATACACAACAAAGAGTGCGGAAAGAGGTTACCTCGAGGTCTTCAATTTATTAACGAACCAATCCGCGATCCAGGGAAAACATCACACTTCGGGTTAGGAATAAACAAGAAAAACATAATAAGTGTGAATGTTCGCATGCATAAAAAGAACAAAAACAGAAAAATAAACAAGACACTAAAGACTAAAAACTAAAGGAAAGACAAACTATTCACAATATGTACATTGACACTATCTAACCTCAACCCCGAATCTCACTAATTTGAGGCGTGAATTGAGGGTGAAACAACTCTCAAAACTTGCCTAACCAATGATGAAGCAATGAATGCGAAATAACTAAAACCATGGGGACAACAAACTCAACAAAACCAACTAACTAGCACACTTCCCCCAACTTCCCAATAAAGCACCCCCCACACTTATCTGACACGAACAGTGTAAATAAAATCAATAGAGTAAAGTGGGAGTGGGGACACTTACAAATTATTGCTCGGATCCTCCCGGGGGAGGATATGGGTGATATGGAAAGTAGGTGGGATAATAGCTGTTGATGTACTCCGGTGGTGCCGGGGGATGGTTCGTAATGGAATAGTGGTAATACCCCCAATCACGCCAATACTGGTTTTGTTGTTGAAAATACCCCTCGTGCCTCTAAAGTGTAGAGTGCTGGGCACGTATCCGCTCTTGTTGGGTCTCCAACAAGTTGTTTTGATGCAGGAGTATCGTTCGTTGATCTCGAAGGTCAACTCTCAATTGTTTAAATTGAGTGTTGAGACGCTCAAATGAAGCTTCCCATGGATGACTTCCACTTCCACTAGCTTCACCATGGCCGGTATGCTCCTCTTCTTCCTCCGCATTTTTTTCTTCTTCCCCTTCTTCCTCAATGTCCTCCTCTTCTTCCCCACCACTGGACACATCCAGACACCAACCTTGCGCTCACTAGGAACTTGACCACAAGACCAGTTGTGTTTCTTAGTGATATCCAACCGCTGCTCGGCATAGTCCGGATCCAAGAGAATCTTCGTGTTGTTGTCGTGTCCATGACAATAGATCTTGGCAGTTGGGTGTTTGGCGAGGATATTCATTTTCTGCAGCCGCACCTTGTCAATAGGATCCGGAAGATAGCGTGGAGTCCACTTCTCCAAATATTTCCCAAAATCCTCTTGAACTAGGAAGTGGCAAATAATGTGCATTATCCCAATAGTAGTGGGTCGGGTTTCCATGCTAATCTCTCGTAAACAGTGTAGAATACAAGATCCGGTGTTGACCCGTTTACCCCTTATGGCATTGTAGATCACAAAAAGATCATCCTTCCGAACCTTGGGGCGTCCGTCATCTCTCCCAAACACTGAACTAGTCACGATTCTGTGGAAGATTCGAACAACTGGATTGCAAAAATCACGCCCCTTAGAGTTGCGGGGGCAATGATATCGTGGATATTCGCCTCTCATACCAAGGTTCATCCTCCTCTAACAAGTTAAGTCCATCATTGCCTTCTACTCATCGAAATTAGCGTATCGCTCATAAAGTCTCCCATCTTCGGGTAACCCCAACTGTTGGCAAAAACGCTTCAAGGTGCATGTCTTGTCTTTGTTGGCAACCCGATATTCAAAATGCGCATTCTGCTTGCCATCATTGTGAACCTTAAAGGAGCTTAAAAATTCGAGGATGGCTTGGTCCGCAATCGATTCGTCAATCATGATGAGTACCTCCCAACCAAGAACACCAATGAGATAATCGAAGCTCGGCTTGCAATGGATGGCTTCAATTGTCGCCGCATCATAAATATTCGGTGCACATATCTTCCGTGCTTGTAGCGCTTCATACCGTCGTTTATGCTCTTCATCCCGGAAAGTCACATGCGCATTTGGTTCACACCGAATTAGTGTGGCCATTAGCACTTTGTAACGATCCTTTGTGAATGAGGATGGCCCCGGTTGAGATGAAGGAGCTTCCTCGACTCGTGAACGTTTGCTTCTTCCACTCATGATGAACAAAAACAAGACTTGGCAAGAATTTTACAAATAACAGTGCCTCACTTAGCTGTGTATACCAAACAGTTGAACAATGGCACACGATTTGGGACTGAATCTTGGCAGAATTTCGAATCCCAGCAACAAACTCGCAGCAGAGGAGAAGAATTAGGGAAGGTTTTGAAAATTGAGGAGAGTTGTGGGTCGAATTGATGAATGAGAGGGATGGAATGGGTGTGAGAGGAGTTGTTCGCAGTCGCTTAGGCTGTTAGAGAGGATGAGAGTCGAGTGAGTAAGAAAGAAATGAGAAAAAATGAGAATAGATCGAGATTTAGGGCTGGATTAAGTCGTTGACAGTGTCAGGTCGCGGGCGCGACCGACACTGTCGTGGGCGCAACACTGCTGAGCGTCTGGGCGTCTGGGCGCTGCTCGTGTGACCGTAGGCACGGTATTCCTTCACAGTAGCTGCGGTCTCTCCCTAGAGCGTGCTGCTGCTGTGGCTGTTGTACGATGTAGCGGGGGCTACGTTCTTGGTAGCGCCTGCTACATCTCGTTGGCAATCCAAAACTTCAAATATTCTAACTCCCCAAAAATTTCCAACTTTCAACTCTCATTTTTTATCTATACTTCCTCACATTCAATCCAACAATTTTCCATCTCTCAAACTCCCTCAACACTCATCTAATTTTCAAAACTTCACTCACTCACACATTCTTCCTTCATTCCAACTTCAATTTTCTTATTTTTTTTTTCAACTCCAACTTTTTTATTTTTCACATCGTTTTTCCTCTTTTTTTTTCAAACTTTTTCTTTTAAACCTAGAACTAATACCTCGAGTTACAAAAGAAAGAAATAAAGAAAAACTAAAAAAAACATTAGAAAAAAAGCAAAAAACTAAAAATTTGAAATAAGAAACTCAAAAATTATGAGGTGCCTCCCATAAAGCGCTTGTTTTAGGTCCTTAGCTCGACCTAAATACTTACTTGATTCTTGGAATCCTCGGGACACAAACCAAAAACATCATCAACCTTTTGCACTAGTTCTTCTTCCTCTTTTTACCATGATTCTCAAAGAGGTTCATGAATGCCATATGACACTCTTCCGGTAGCCTAATCATCCGCCTAGAATATCCGGGTAGCATTTCCTTTGGCTTCCTCCACCAACGTTTCCTTCTTCTCTTCCAACACCTCCTACCCTTGCATAGAAGCGAATCTCGCTTCCTCAAGAACTTAGTGGGCCATGAGGATATAAAAGTAGAAAGTAACTTCAATTTGGTGTTTGTTGGTTTACCGGGCCTAGGACCTTTGAAGATCAACTCGGTGACTTTGTTGCATTCAACATAGGTTTCACTCAAAGAAATCTCTTTCCTCCATGGAATGATCTTCAAAGAATGATCATAGTAGATGTCCTCAAATTCGCTTAGATTTTGATGCGAAACTCTTAGATATTTGATTTCTCCCCAATCATCGGGCTCAACTTCGAGAAAATAAGACTCCTTTTGCGGTTCATCCAAGATGCCTACCACCGCATTGGCCTTAAAATAAGATTCTTTGTGGGATTTCATTCTTGAAGGGTCAATGTCAAAATGAGAAAAGTATACTTGTTGAGCAACTTGGGTCATTTGGGTTTCGAGGTCTCTAAGGCGAGCATCCTCACTTTCTTGATTAGCCGCAATTTGTTGCAACAACTTTTCAATCATAGAATCTTGGGATGGTTGAGAAAATTGGGGTTGTGAGGTGGGTTGAGGTGAAAACTCTTCTTGAAAATATGCATGATGGTCATAAACTTGAGAAACAGGATCAAATGTAGGATTGACAAATGTAGTATAACCAGGATCATAATCCTCATAAGAATGGGAATAAAGTTGGTTGGAATAAACGGCATTCACATGTTCTACTTGACAATACTCCACACATTGATGCTCGAGATGTGGAGCGGGAATGGATTCAAAGGCTTGCATACCTCAGGCTAAGTTCAACTGGTTGGAAACTTCATCATTCACCATCTTCTTTTGCAAATCAAGGACGGTAGCCATTAGAAGCTTGATAGTGGGGTTGTGTTCCAAAGAATCATCCCCATTTCCTGAATTTTGGCCGCCTCCCCAACTAGGCACATTCTTAGATAGCTCATGAAGGAAAATATTGGCTTCCTCTACAGTCTTCTTTAGGAACATCCATCCGGACGCATTATCAATAGATTCTCTAAGAGGACCACGGAGCCCATGATAGAAATGTTGAAGCAACATCCAATCCGGTAAATTATGATGAGGGCACTGTCGTTGAAGACTCTTAAATCTCCCCCAAGCGTCGAAAAGACTCTCTCCCGGCCCTTGCTTGAAACTCAAAATTTCTGCTCGAAGTCGGTGTATCTCCTCCGTCGGAAAGAAACGGTGAAGAAAATCTCCTTTGAGTGTCTCCCATGAAGAATAAAAACCTGGTTGACATGTTTGTAACCATATCTTTTCTTTCCCCGCAAGAGTGAGAGAAAAGAATTTCAACTTCAAATATTCTGATGATATCCTTGGAATGTGAATAAAGCTAATCCGGTCTTCGAACTTATCAATATGAGCAATGGGACTTCCAGCAGCATCGTCCCCATGAAACGGGTTTCTTTCGAAGACGTCAAGTAAGCGCGGCTTAAACTCGAACACAGCATCGGGTGGTAATGGTGGTAACGTGATTGGATTGCCTCCCGTACCCAATGATGGAATGGCATATGATAGAAGAGTACGAGGTGAACCAGCTTGAGCTTCACCCATTAGAACGCGAAGACTCCTACAAGAAATGAAGAAGCATCAAAGTCATTTCGATTAACACAAACTGATTTCTAGCGTGAAAGCAAACTCAAATAACCAAAAACCAAAAAACTAAAACTAGGGGCGCTGGTTCCCCGGCAACAGCGCCATTTTGTGTAACAGAGGTTTTGTGGACCTCGATTTTTATCGTTCTTTCTCAGGGAGCTGGCGGCCTTGGTCATAGAAACTAGGTCAAAGGTCAGGTCGAGATTGCTAAGGTAAGGGTATCGATTTGAAAGGGGACACAAAGCGAGAAACAAAACTATGGTCGGTCAAGGAATGGAAAATAGGCTTCGAGGCTTTTCGGGGTGCAAACGGGGATGAGGAAATGGGTTTTGCAACAAGGGAATAACAAGAAGGTAGAATCAAGTGGCAATTCCGCTAGAAAATACCAACCGAGCTTCCTCTTCCGAGAATAGTCCGGATTAACTTCCCTAAAGTCCATCGACAGACCCGGAGGGTTAATGAAACGGAATTTCCTAGTTAGCTTCTATTTGCTTTCGTGAATAGAATACTAACTATCCCAATTCCCACCTTCCAACACAAGCATTGGATCTGTTTGGGGACTTTCGAACCCAAATACATCCCACTTGAGGGAAGGAAAGGAGTGGGAAATTGATTTCCCAACTAATTACTCACTAATATTGCTAACCCAAACCTAATCACCCATTCACACCCTTAATTACCCCCTATCCCATAGGGTTTCTAGCCACTAATCATGATAAAAACTAAGCTAACAACATCCAAACCAAACCTAAACATGATTTCTAACATCAAACAACCATAAATAAGCAAGAACAATGAAATAGCAAGTAAAGAAATTAAGAACAAGCAAAGTAATTAGCAAGGTAATTAATAAAAGAGTTAAGGGAAGAGAATACTTATCAAAGTGCTGTAGATGAACCAAGGAAAGCAATAAAAAGATAATCCAACAATCTTTCAATTGTTTGAATACCCAAATCTTCAATAATAAACACAAAACTCCAAAATCCTAGATTAATCTCTCACTAATCTCTCTCTAAAAGTCACTAATACAAAGTTGGAAATTATCTAATTCTATCCAAAGTCTCCACGAATCGAACCCTCTCAAAATCACAGCAAAAGAGCTATCTAAACCAGTGAAAACAGTTGGCCAAAATGCAGCGTTTCAAGCCGAAGAATCGCCAGCAGCAGGGAGGGGGGGTCTCGGGCGCGACCAGCCTCGTCGCGGGCGCGACCAGCGAAGAGTCCCTAGGCGATTCTTTCCTTTGCAGCGCCATGGCTACGGTATCCCAAGACCGTGGGCACGGTCTTGCTCGGTCAACCTGAACCTCTGCATATGCTCACCGTGGCTACGCTCGCCAGGATCGTGGGTACGGTCCCACTCGGCTTCAAATGCGCTTTGGGCGTAGCGGGTGCTACACCATTGGTTGCGGGGACTACGCCTTGCCTTTCATTCCCTTTGTTTCTTCCTTCTTTTTGAAGCATGTAACACCCGATCCGAGGGTCGTAGCTTGCGTTACTTCACTAATTGACACCAAAGGTGAGGAAAGTGGTCCCGGGTCGACTCCACCTTAGCTTCCGGTCCGGCTCGGCTCGGGAAATCACTAAAAATGCTATAAAAAGGCCCGTTTTGCTACGTTTTGAGTAAAAACTTCAAAATCTGCAAAATAACCAAAAACGCATTAAAAACTATGAAATTAAACCACGAAACGAGTTAAAAGCCTAAGGATTTATGCGGTATTTAGACACAAAATTGGGTCTCAACAGTACTAGACATTCTAACCTCCTTTAATTTGCTACTAGGGAGGTCATGGCTTCACGAGTGTAATGCTATAGCATCCACCTTACATCAGTAGGTGAAAATGTTGGTTCAAGGTCAGGTGATCACTATCTCAGGAGAGTCCATCAATGCTGTTTTCACTCTTAAACAGTCAACTCTTGAGGTGGAGCACAATTCAATAGACGAAGAACTCCACAATTTTGAGCTCGTGGCGATGATGAGTAAGGATGAAGCACCTTTTGACTTCGACCCCTTCTCAAATCCCAAGGTACATGCTATGCTCAAGAGACAAGGATATTTCCCTGGAATGCAGCTAGGGAGGAATCCGAAGAACAAAATCCCTCATGTATTCAAGACCTTTAAGCAAAAGAGAAGATTTGGCTTAGGCTATAAACCAACTGAGAAAGAGGCTAGGTTCGCAAAAATCGCTATCATTGAACATAAGAGAATTGACAATCCTCCCACCATATTCCAGATGAAGCCCTTTCCACTCACTTTGAATGGACAGTTTGTTAGGGAAGGTGATGACTTCCCCTACTATGGGTTTCCTGAGCCATTCTATACGAAGAACAAAGGAGTCCAAGTCGCTGGCCTAGAAGTCTTCGATGATTGCTCCATTAATATGGCTAATGTCTTTGGTCCCACTCGGGACAAACAGCCTCCATTGGAATGGACTCATTTTGCTAGGAGCAACATCTTTGGCATGCTGTTTGGATAAGAAGCTATCCCAGAGATGTCTGAAGTTGATGCTGTTATTGCTGCGTTGTCCAACCCAAGCTTTGATCCAAGTCCCATGATTGCTGAAGACGGGGAAGTTAAGGCGTTTTCGTGGGTCTTGAGTCTGCTGGCGATGTATTCCTTTCTACATTCAATAAGATGAACCTTTCTGCTTACTCTGATTCTTCTTTCCCCTCTTCCCTGAGCTGCTGCGCCAACAATAATCTGGAATTTAATGAACCTTTAAAAGAGTTTTCTAATGAACATAAGCATAAAATGGCGGTGTTGCAAGACACCATCATCATAGATGTGGGCATAGAAGAACAACCTCAGGAATTGAAGTTAGGTAGCTCGCTCACAGCAGAAGAACGGGTAGCATTCAAGGAGCTTCTCAAGGAATTTGTGGATGTATTTACATGGTCCTACAAGGACATGCCTGGGATTGACATGGAAATTGCGAAACATACTATACCTTTGCTTCACAATGCGAAGCCGGTTAGAAAAAAGGCTAGATGGATCAAGCCTGAATGGGCTTAGAAGATCGAGGAAGAAGTGATCAAGCAGCTTAACGCTAAGTTCATCAAAGCAGTCCAATACCACGAGTGGATTACTAACATTGTCCCCGTACCCAAGAAAGATGGAAAAGTGCGCATGTGTGTAGATTTTCGAGATCTTAACAAAGCTAGTCCCAAGGATAGTTTCCCTTTACCTCACATCGACGTATTAATGGATGACACTTGCGAACATGAGCTACTATCCTTTATAGATCGATATGCGGGTTATAACCAGATCAAAATGACGGAAGAAGACATGGAGAAAACCTCATTCACTACACCATGGGGAACATACTGTTATGTGGTTATGCCTTTTGGTCTCAAAAATGTTGGGGCAACATACCAACGGACATCCAACACCCTACTTCATGATATAATGCACATAGAGGTAGAGGTTTATGTGAATGACATGACCGTAAAGTCCAAAACAAGGGAGGAGCATATTCCTAACCTTCGCATGTTTTTCCTCCGACTTCGCAAATATAAGATGCGGCTTAACCCAGCAAAGTGCACCTTTGGTGTCACCTCTGGGAAGCTGCTAGGCTATGTTGTTAGCCAACAAGGCATTGAAGTTGACCCTTCATAGGTAAAGGCTATCCAAGAGTTGCAGCCACCTAGAACAAAGAAAGAGATAAGAGGTTTCCTAGGGTGAGTCCAATATATCAGTAGGTTCATCTCGAAGCTCACCATGACGTGTGAACCTTTGTTCAAGAAACTAAAGAAAGGAAGAAAAATAGAATGGGACGTTCAATGTCAAGCGACCTTTGACAAAATCAAGGAATATTTGCAACATCCTCCACTCCTCATGGCGCTAGTACCAGACGAGCCTCTACTCCTTTTCCTTACCGTGACTAGCTCTGCAATGGGGGACATGCGAGCTCAGACGGTTAAAGGTCAAGAGAGCGCCATCTACTACTTGAGAAAGAAATTCCTGGACTACGAAAGTCGATATGCAGATATAGAAAAAATGGCTCTTGCACTAGTATGGGCCACCAAGAAGTTAAGATATTACATGCTTTCACATACTGTATATGTCATAGTTGAGAATAATCCGATCAAGTTTATCATGGAGCAACCTACCATCAACAACCGCATTACTCGATGGGTGGTCATGCTTTCAGAGTTCAATCTCCTGTACTTGCCTCAGTAGTCCATCAAGGGACGAGTTGTTTCAGATTTCCTGGCTGCTTCACCATCACAGGAACCTCTAAGCACTCACTTGGAATTTCCAGATGAGGATGTATTTTTCACTGACGAAATAACATGGGAAATATATTTCGACGGAGCTTCTAACCAAATGGGCTGCGGAGTGGGAGTTTTATTAATCTCTCCAGAAGCGGCACATGTCCCTATATAAGTAAATTGGACTTTGATGCTACCAACAATGTTGTAGAATATGAAGCATGTATTAAGGGTTTGCAAGCCACCTTGGCTTTAGGCATACGCCATGTAAAAGTCTTTGGTGATTCTAGCCTCATCATTAATTACGCTAACAATACATGGAAGGTCCGGAATGAATGTCTCATGGCATATCAATAGAAGCTCTTGGGATTTGTTGACCAATTTGAGCAAATCAGTTTCCAGTACCTCTCCATGGATCACAATGAGTTAGCTGATGCCTTAGCCAAGTTGTCTTCAATGATATCCACACCATCAGGCACGCTCCAATTACCAGTGGTAGTAGAGCGACAGTCTGGACCTGCATATGTTTGTAACATGGAGACACAAGACGAAGAAACTAAGGAATGGTTCCATGACATATACAATTTACTTCGGAAAGGAGAATATCCAGCTGAATTGGATGCTCGAGGACAGCGAGCAGTCATGTCTCTAGCAGCACAATACTGCTTGATCCAGGATCGACTTTACAAGAAGTCACCTACGGGCATTAATTTATTATGCATCGATGCTAAGAGTGCCAAGGAGATCATGACTACTATACACGGAGGAGAGTGCGGTCCCCACATGAATGGATGAATGTTAGCAAAGAAGATTCAAAGGGCTAATTACTATTGGTCCACTGTGGAGGCAGATTGCTTAGAGTTCGTTCGAAAGTGCCACAAATGCCAAGAATATGCCAACCTACAGCATCAACCCCCGTCATACCTGACTACTTTGACATCTCCGTGGCCATTCTCGGTGTGGGGTATTGTAGGACCCGGAAAAAAGTTCCCGTCCCCGTTCGGGGGGAAACGTTTTCCTCGGATGCGCTACATTTGTGATCGGGAGCCGACTAAGGTTTCTTAATCCTTAAATAAGGATATTTTTATTTTCGAAATTTATTTTCGGGATGATGAAACTTTATTTATTTTCAAATTCGTTTTTTATTATTTAAATTATTCGGAAATTACACAAAAATAATCTCAAATAATTTAATACTAATCCAATTGATGAATTAGGGCCCAAGAAGCAAACGGACCACCAGAATTTGTCAAAGCCCGCCTAGGGTTTGACAAATTCTGGGCCAGTCCCCTTGATTCCTGGCCCAGGGACAAAATTGGTGGAAATTACTAAACCCCTCTTGGGGTTTAATAATTTCTAGCTTCTCCTTGGACCAAACCCCTTTTTCGCATTGGACAAAAAGTTAAATCATTTTCTTAAAATAATTTTGTGTAAGAAATCGAATACTTTAAATAATTAAATGAAATTATAAAAAAATTAAAGAGTCGCCAACCGATTTAAGGAAATCGACGAACCATAAAATAAACGAAAGACTCCGGTCTACGAACCCGATTTCTAAGTTCGGGGGTAAGGTTACAAATTCAAGAGTTATAAGAACTCTCGAATCCGCGTGTTTATAAAAACAGACTCTACTAAAATCAACATTGAAAAGAAAGAGAGCAACGAGAAGTTTGATTAATTTCGCGAAATTATTATTCAAATCATGCAATATAAAACAATGCGGTTTTATTTTACAAAATATGTACAAGTACGGAATTTAAAACAAGGATTACATGATTAAATACGATAATTTAAATAAAAGAACCGAAGCTTACTTTGGTTGTAGTGGCGATGAAATCGATCCCTTGAGTTGCCCCTTGATTTGAAACCCGGATGAGAAATGTGGATGGTTTAGGAAAAGTGTAGTGTGGATGGTTATATGGTAGTGAAGAATATGATTATGGTGATGAGAAAAGAATTGAATTATCAAGAGAATTTGAGAGAATGAGAGTAGAATAGATGATGGTTGTTGATGATTCTTGATGATGAAAGTTGTTGATGTTGGGAGGATAGAGTAATGGTATGAGATGATGAGAATGGTTAATGAAATAAGAGGAGAGTAAGTGTATTGGATGATGATTGTTGGTGAAATGAAAGTGGAATGGAAGGGGTATTTATAGGTTGAGGAGTGAAGGACACGGTGGGGGACATACCCCAAAAAATCAGCCATTTAAGATCAAAACCTAGGCGGGGTATATGGGGTCAAGGGCAAAGTCAACCACGTGGGGCAAAGATCAAGGGATCCAATTGCATGCATGCAGATTTTGGCGCCAACTGCTTCAAAACCTAGGCGGGGTTTAACTATTTCATCACACGGATCGCTGACCTGGCGTAAAACCACGTCGCGCATAAAAATAATCAAACTCCAGGTGGGTTTTAACAATTTCTAGGCCGGATCAAACCCTACGCGGGTTTTAGGCATTCTGAGCCGAGGCGCGCGCCTGGGTCTGCTTTCTCTGTGTGGGTCGTGAAAAAAAATAAAACTCATTTGGGGTTTAACAATTATCCCGGATTTATTTTGGGCTTGCATATTTTTGGTGAGTCGGGTTTTATACCGGTACAAATTCCGATGTCTACAGAGAGCCCCCACTTTGATCGAGTCCAAATAGGACGAAGATCAAAGTAGTCTGAGGATATGACTTTGGTTTGCAAAGCCTGATTTGACGCTTTGGAAGCTAAGTCCTGCGTCGAGGTTGCGGGTGGCATGCGCCTCCTTTGAGATGATCTCGAGCAAGAATGATGCTTTACTCGTTATCGGTCATGATGTCGATGGTTCATGGAATTTCCTAGTGTTTCCCAGTGTCGCGTCCAGTCTTTCCCGGTGTTGATTCCAGTCTTTCCCGGTGTCAGTTCCAGTCTTTCCCGGTGTCGCTTCTAGTCTTTCCCGGTGTCGATTCATATTGGTTCCAGTCTTTCCCGGTGTCGGTTCCGGTCTTTCCCGGTGTCGATTCCAGTCTTTCCCGATGTCGATTCCAGTCTTTCCCGGTGTTGGTTCCAGTCTTTCCCGGTGTCGGTTCCAGTCTTTCCCGGTGTCAATTCCAGTCTTTCCCGGTGTCGGTTCCAGTCTTTCCCGGTGTCGGTTCCAGTCTTTCCCGGTGTCGGTTCAAGTCTTTCCCGGTGTCGGTTCCAGTCTTTCCCGGTGTCGATTCCAGTCTTTCCCGGAGTCGCTTCATATTGGTTGACATTTTTTATGCCGAAGGACTTTATCAGGTGCTTCGCTGATGGCCTTGGGGGTCGAGACTTCATCGGGCACGATGATGATAGCTCGGAGATTGGGACAGCATCGAAACTCTGCCGATGGCCCGAAATGATGATGGCAGCGACCTCCTGTACGGTTGCTGGGTGATGGCGGTTCCATTGTCGGCAACCTCGTGGTCACCTCTATCCTCCTCTTCCGCATGCGGCGGCTTGGCCTCATGAGCGGTCCTCGCGCTGCAACTTTGTTCCCACCATGGAGGTAGCTCCTTCTGAACTTATTGTTAAATCTAGGAACCACGCTTGGTTTTACCGTTCCCATGGCAAGGTAATTCTTTTAACATTTCTCTTGTACTTAGTTTAGCGTAAAAATGAGCAAGCATGAATTTATTTTTTTCATACTTTGTCGATTTTTAGCTATTTTAAGCATGCAAGTTAGGATGCAGAGTAATCCACTTTTGCATTTGGACCAAAAAGATATCTGAAAATTGGTCCCTTGCCAAAATGGACCAAATTGCATGCGTTCTGGGCCAGTCAAACGAGTGGTGGCCCATTAGGCGGAATTAAACCCTAGGCAGGTTTTAATTCCAGGCCTACTGGGTCGTTGCTCGCTTCGGGCCGCTTGATTGGGCTGGGCGAGGTCAAACCCTAGGCGGGTTTTGACCGGCGCCCTTTTTTTTATTTATTTTCTTTTTTTGTTTTTTTTTGCTGGCCCGCTGCGAGGGCCGCACCATGGGCCTATTTGAGTCAAACCCTAGGCGGGTTTTGGGCTCAAATTTCCTCTATTTAATTGCTGAACCGGCTTGGGCCGTGTTATTTGGACTTGCTTGTTTACTTCATGGGCCGTGGCTGTGAGTCCAGCTTGGGTCCAGGAAATTATGCTTAGAGCCCCAATTTTAAAATGACACCTTGAAATTCTATCCTTAGGAGGATAATCTAAAAACTCCTGGTGCCTTACAAGATCCCCTTAAGGCAGCGAAATCTATCCCGCGGAATTTTGTTCAAGAGACTTTGACCCTGGCGGAGAGGTTGTGGGATTCCACCAACACATTCCACTTCCCGGTTGGTGAGATGACAGTCACACCCAAAGACTTTGTCATGATCACTGGTCTTCCTTGGGGCGGGCAGGACGTAGTCTTCGACGCAGATGTTCCTCCTGTAGTTCTGGATTTGCTGGATCTAGTGTCTGCACGTTTGGGGCGTCGTCAGGGTCTCTCTAATCTTTCTTATAAGCACTTTGAGATGACCGTTCGCGATGCGAACTTCCAGAACCAACCTCTAGAGCAACGCCATTTCCTTTTCATGGCATATATCATCTCTGCTACTCTCTTCGCCAACCATGGGGATAATATTTCCCTGACCTGGTTTCGGAACCTCCTCAACTTTGATAATATCCGAAACCTGAACTGGGACAAGGCGGCCTACGTTAACTTCATGCATTGGCTCCGTCGTGGCGTCCGTCTTTCATTGGATGCGGATCCCGTTTACCTCCATGAAGCCCAGGCTCGCAACCAGTACGGTCCTTCCTTGTGGAAGGTACTCGAGGTATGTGCTCGATCCTTCTTTTGATTTAATATTCTTTATTTATCTTACTTTCCTGGTTTGATATATCGTGCATGTAGTCGTGGGCATATGAGTACATCTTGGCCCTAGGAATTCACTCGAAGAAGAACAAGGCAGTGCCATCTGTTGAACGCTGGATTAGTGAGGGTATTCATGATAAGAAATACAAGGCGGGGCTCTCGACCTCATTCGCGGCATTTTGGATCATTTGCAGCCGGTATCTCCTTTCTTTTGATGCCTTTTCTTTTATTTTCTTTATCATGCCATGTTTAAATATATCCTTCTTGTTGCAGGATCAAATAAACTGGCGTCCTTGGGCTGACTTCGACATCAGAGGATTACCACAACCTCTGGATCAGGTTGAGCACGACACCCGTCTTCGCCTCCTAATTGAAGGGCCTTACGGCTATGTGTGGTATTTAGGGGAGAGGGCCTCGAGGCAGATTTTGGGAGGTTACCCTGGTCTCATTCCCCTAGATGCTTCAACACAAAGATTTGAGCCCTGGCGGATTGACTCGGCCCTTTTGAGGGATCTGGTTCGAGGTCAGGCATTTGATGACTTTGTGTACAACGTCCCCCAGGATCAATTTGACGAAGAGTTCCAGCGTTACTTTAACCGTTTGGCTCCTCGAGTGGTACGTATCTTCCTTCTTCATCCTTGTCATGTCTTGGTTGTTTTCTAACTGGAAATTCTACAGTTGGGACCTTATGCTACGGCTGCCGAAGTGGAAGCTCCTGAGGAGAGGCGAAAAATAGGTGGCTTCCTAGTGGTGGAGAATAGTAGTGAGTGCTCTGCGCTCCAAGAATTCGACCACAAACCGGTAAAACTTTGCTTTATTTTGCCTCCTTTTTACCCTGTATGTCACTTGTGAATGACCCCTTGGTTTTTCTATTATCCACGCGCGGTGGGGATTTCTCCGGTAGTTGACTAAGGAGTGGAGCACCATGATGAAATTCATTGATCGGGGCTTCACTGGTTCGGGGAGATATCGAGGTGGTGCTGCCAGACGGACCTATATGGAGGCTCACGCAGAGTCCGCTGCCAGAGAGCCGCCTCGACGTTCCACTGTAAGCGCTCCTCGTACAGAGCCCCCACGTCGCTCTTCAGTTGGGGAATATTCCACTCGAGGTCGATCTTGGGAGGAAGTTGGAGGGTCTTCTCGTCCTCCTCTTGCAGCTGTACCAGAGGGTCGGGGCAAAGGCATTCTGATCGAAGGTCAACATTCCACTCGATCCCATCGTAGCAGGTCCGGTAGCAGAGGCCGTCGTCCTCCAAACATGGAAGAGGACATGGCGCAAATGTCCTTGGAGGAGCCACTGAATCATGGAGGGTCATATCACAGCACTGGATATGGTGATGCTCAGCCTCCTCCTTGCTGGGTGGAGGATGCTTCTGAATCGAGCGCCACCTACCAGCCTCCTCCTTCTCGTCAAACCCCGGTTTCAGTGCGCTCTGCTCGACGTGGTAGCGAAATGGTGGTGAGGGACCGCGACTCAGGTGCATCCGTAGGGTATCCTGGTGGTCAGGCCCTAGCGGATGACGCTACTTCGCGTCTTGCACCTTATGATGCTTCATCATTTGGTTCTGGTTCTCCAGGATGGCCTATCTCTGCTCCTGAGATGGGTTCGTTGTGGCCCACAGGTTCCCAAGAGTGGACTGTGCCTCAACACTCTTGGCTGGGCGGATCTGCTTCTTCCAGTTGGCCCGTCCCTGATTACGGAACCGGTCTGGTATGGTGTACTCCATCTGTTGAATGGCAACTTCCTGATCACTCCTGGCTGGCTGCCTCACAGGAACACTCTATGTCTTCGCCGTCGAGTGTGCATCCTTCAGAAATTCCCTTGACTGGGCCATCAACTCCTGTGCAGACTGCTCCTAGGTCTGATTATTATTCCTGGGATACCTACTTTGGCATGGCCGGTGCTTCCAATGCAGGAACTTCAAATGCAGGGGGCAACTTGGCGGAGGATAGCGGCGGTTCTGGTTCCCTGTGGTGATCATTTTTATGCAATGCAAGACTCTCTTTTTTTATATTTTCTTTTCTCTTATTTTTATGCAAGACTCTTTGTAATATGTTTTTATTTTATGCAAGACTCGAACTTGGTGTATGCACAACTTGACGCTTTTATTTAATGCAATTTCGAATTATTTTCTACACGATGGGATTAATTCCAATTAATCCCGCTTCCCCAAACAAAAAATAAAATAAAAAAGAACAAAACTTAAGTGTCGGAGATTGCTCAAGCAACAAATTTCAGAACCAGACATCATTAGGCCGATAACAGAACCCGTAACATCAAAAATATACGAATGAGCCAGTTTAAACCCAAACAAAAAGCCCCAAAAGGAAATCCTTGCGCAGATGGGCCGCGGGAGCTGAAAAATTGGGCCTGGATCGCCCAAACCCTAGGCGGGTTTTGAGCTCTGGAGGCCTAGGCTCGGGCGGACGCGCACGCGCGCGTGCTGGTCTGCCAAAATTAAACCCTAGGCGGGTTTTAATCCCTTCTTTTTTTTTTTTGCTAGCCGTTGAAGAAAGCTTGAATCATGGGATATGAAAGACAACGGCTATGTGATTGTTTCTGGCCGATTTGCTCCATTTTGATTCTTGATGTAGGTGTATAAATACCCTACTCTTGTGAATGTAATCATCCCTCATCTTCTTCTCTTGCATTCTCCATCTAAAAAAATCTCCAAAAGTCACAAAAATCCTCTTGTCATGGCCTTCGAGAAGAAACTCGCCACTTGGATGAGTACTTTGTCCAAAGACGAGAAGAAAGAGCTCGGGAGATATAGCCTAAAGAAATTGCTAAGTCTCCGTCAAGCGAGAGTCAATCATGACTTTATCCGAGCAGCGAGCACTTTTTGGGATCCGAAGATGCACGTTTTCTGATTTGCCTTGAAGGAGCTATGTCCACTCCCTGAAGAGTGGTCGTCCATTCTTGGGACGAATCATTTTGCGCGGCCGACATCACCTCCAACTGTTGCCGACAACACCAAACTATACAAATAACTGCTATGCCTTCCGAACCAAGTCATGGGAAGCGCATTATTCGGCGATAAGGTACATTTCCAGACCATTGTTGAATTCTTTCAATCACCCGACACATTGGAATATGGCCCCGTAATACGAGTGCGAGCACTCGTATTATGCCTTCTTGGAGAAACCTGCTTTTATCATGGTGGTCGAAGAATCGGGCCGGCGGGCCTAATTCAGATCGTGGAGGACATGGCTCGAGGTTTTAATCCGGTGCCATTGATGTTAGCGGAAACCATGATGGGCTTGCATGATCTGGATCCAAAATTCGAGCTTCATGGGAGCCCCCTACTTCTTCAGGTACATTTCTGCTCTTATTTTTTTCAAAGAAAAATGCCTATTGCCTGCATACCCTAAGCGGGTTTTAAGAATTTTTTTTTTCCGTTAGTTTCGGAATAATTGGTGTGCAATTGTAACCCGTGCTAACTGTTTTGGGCAGATTTGGCTGATGGAGCATTTGGGCTTTATCGAGGTCCCTCGTAACCCTTCGGCGCTTGCGAATTATTGTCAAAGGAAGCGTCAATATATCGAGCTCCGATCAGTAACTCAATGGATTGCCTTTCTGAAAGAACCTCGTGACATCTCATGGTGTATCGAATGGTGGCACGTTCCTGAATATGTGACCTGTGATTATCTCAACGCTTACGTGTGTATTGCCGGTCTTACACATATGACCTTCTATTTTCCGGAGCGAGTATTGCGACTGATGGGCCGCAAACAGACTATCCCCGAACGACTATGTGAAGCCTCCGAGCGGCTGAAGCTTCGTAGCTCGCTGATAGAGTCCTGGTTGAAGTATTAGGCAAGAAGGCCGACCCTCAAGGCTCCATCCAAGGCTCATATATCAGAGATGGTTGTCGCTGAATATCACGGATGGTTAATTGCGGCTACTGAATCTCGCCGTGCTGGAGAGTCGCTAAGAAGTCGGGCATCCATGGAAGACAGATTGGGTCCTCGCTCTACAATAAAGGATCATCTTGGTGCGAGGATGACGGCAAAGGACCGGCTTGGTCCGAGGGTGGAGACGCGGAAGTTACATAGGCGAGCCTATAAGCCTAAAAACAAACAGACGGACCCAAACGAGTCTAAAGACATGGAGATTGATCATGAGACTACTGGACGTAGAGAAGGTGAAATAAGATTAGAAGATGGACTGAAGCAAAGGAACTGAACTGCTTTGCTAGAATAAACTTTTATTTAATTACGCTTTTTTTAATTTTCTTATTTACAAGCAGTGTACTTGCATTTTGATCATTAATGAAAGAAGAAGAATTATTTACAATCATTGTGTCCTTGCAAATTTTATCTTTCTTCCTTTTATGAGCATAAATCGAATATTAACCAAGTGTCTGAAAATTGGTTTTCCAGTTGCTTGACTATGTTAAGCATAATATCGCTTGAGCTGATCCAAATTTGTTGGTTGAATCACATCTTCTCCATCCATAGTGGCAAGCCGAGCTGCTCCTCCCGCTAAAATTTCCTTAATCATATAGGGACCTTTCCAATTAGGTGCAAACTTTCCTCTTGGATCTTGTATTGGTGCCCTCATCTCCTTAAGCACTAGATCGCCTTCTTGAAACGAACGACTTTTCACCTTTTTATTAAAGGCACGAGTGATCCTATTCTAGTACACTTGAACATTATGTAATGCTCTTAATCGCCTTTCATCCATCAACATTAACTCCTCGAACCTTGCCCTAACCCATTCTGCTTCTGGCAATTAGCTTTCTGCCACTATTCGTAATGACGGGATCGCTAACTCGATCGGCAAGGCTGCTTCCATCCCATACACTAATGAATAGGGTGTTGCTCCTGTGATAGTTCGAATTGACGTTCGGTATCCCCATAAGGCAAATGCTAATTTGTCACGCCAATCCTTGTAAGTCACGACCATCTTCTTAATGATTCCTGCCACTGTTTTATTGGCTACTTCTACAACCCCGTTGGTCTGTGGTCGGTAAGGTGAAGACCGATGATGCTGAATTTTGTAATTGGTTAGCAAAACCTCTACCTCTTTTCGAAAATGACTCCAATATCGCTGATGATCTCATAAGGTACTCCATATCGGCATATAATGTTCTAAAGGATGAATCTGGCCATGTGCTTAGATGTGACCTTTGAAAAAGAGGCTGCCTCTACCCACTTAGTGAAGTAATCAATAGCGACTAGAATGTATTCATGCCCTCCTGTTCCGGTTGGGTGTATTTTGCCAATGATGTCCATACCCCATACCAAAAATGGCCATGGAGAGGTCAATGTTGCAGATTGGCATATTCCTGACATTTGTGACATTTCCGAACAAAATTCAAGCAATCTGCTTTCATAGTGGTCCAATAGTAACCAGCTCTTTGAATCTTCTTTGCTAGCATGCGACCATTCATATGAGGTCCACACTCTCCTCGATGTATAGTAGTCATGACTTCTTTTGCACTTTTGGCATCGATACACAACAAATTGATGCCTGTAGGTGACTTCTTGTTTAAACGATCAAGGATCAAGCAGTATTGTGCTGCTAAAGCCCTGATCGCTCGTTGCCCTCGAGCATCTAAATCAGCTGGATATTCTCCCTTCTGAAGGAAATTGTATATGTCGAGAAACCATTCCTCAGTCTCTTCTTCTTGTCTTTCCATGGCACAGACATACGCGGGTTCAGACTGTCGCTCTACAATTACTGGTAGCTGGAGCGTGCCTGATGGGATGGATACCATTGAGGATAATTTAGCCAAAGCATCGGCCAGTTCGTTGTCATCCCTAGAAAGGTATTGGAAATTGATCTTTTCAAATTGGTCAGCCAATCCTAAAAGCTTCTGCCGATAAGCTAAAAGGCATTCACTTCGAACTTTCCATGCGTTCTTAGCCTGGTTTATGATGAGGCTAGAGTCTCCAAAGATCTTTATGTGGCATATGCCTAAAGCCAAGGCAGCTTGTAGGCCTTTGATGCATGCTTCATACTCCGCCGCATTATTAGTGGCATCAAAATCCAATTTTACAGATACAGGGACATGTGCACCTTCTGGATATGTTAACATTACTCCTATTCCACAACCCATTTGATTAGAAGCTTAGAAGCTCCATCAAAATATATCTCCCAAGTAACTTCATCAGTTAAGAATACGTCTTCGTCTGGGAATTCCAAGTGAGTGCTTGGAGGTTCCAGTGATGGTGAAGCAGCCAGAAAATCCGAAACAACCCGCCCTTTAATTGATTTCTGAGGTAAGTACTGAAGATTGAACTCAGAAAGCATGACTACCCATTGAACAATGCGGTTGTTGATGGTTGGTTACTCCATGATGAATTTTATGGGATTGTTTTCAGCTATCACATACATTGTATGTGAGAGCATGTAGTGCCTTAACTTCTTGGTGGCCCAAACTAATGCGAGGGCCATTTTTTCTATGTCTGCATATCGACTTTCGTAGTCCAGGAACTTATTACTCAAGTAGCAGATGGCGCTCTCTTGACCTTTTACCGTTTGAGCTAGCATAGCCGCCATTGCTGAGCTAGTCACTGTAAGGTAAAGGAGTAGAGGCTCATCTGGTACTGGCGGCATGAGAACGGGAGGGTGTTGCAAATATTCCTTGATCTTCTCAAAAGCAGCTTGACATTGATCGTCCCATTCTAGTTTACTTCCTTTCTTTAGCTTCTTGAACAAAGGTTCACAAGTCATGATGAGCTTGGAGATAAACCTGCTGATATACTGGATTCGTCCCAAAAATCCTCTTATCTCCTTTTCTGTCTTAGGTGGTGGTAACTGTTGGATAGCCTTGATCTTTGATTGATCAACTTCAATGCCACGTTGGCTGACCACATAGCCTAGTAGCTTCCCAGAGGTAACACCGAAGGTGCACTTTGCTGGGTTGAGCCGCATCTTGTACTTGCGAAGCCGTAGAAAGAATTTCCGGAGGTTTGGAATATGACCTTCCCTTGTCTTGGACTTAACAATCATGTCATCAACATAAACTTCTACTTCGACGTGCATCATGTCATGGAGTAGAGTATTGGCGGTCCGCTGGTATGTTGCCCCAGCATTTTTGAGACCGAAAGGCATGACAACGTAACAGTACGTTCCCCATGGTATAGTAAAGGAGGTCTTTTCCATGTCTTCTTCTGCCATCTTCATTTGGTTGCAACCTGCATATTCAACCATGAAGGATAGGAGCTCATGTCCGCAAGTGTTATCCACTAATACATCGATATGAGGTAAAGGGAAACTATCCTTCAGACTAGCCTTGTTAAGGTCTCGGAAGTCCACACACATGCGCACCTTCCCATCTTTCTTGGGTACTAGGACAATGTTAGCAATCCATTCAGGGTATTGGACTGCTTTGATAAACTTAGCGTTAAGCTGTTTGATCACTTCTTCTTCAATTTTCTTAGCCCATTCAGGTTTGATCCTCCTGGCCTTTTGTCACACTGGTTTTGCATCGGGGAGCAAAGGTATGGTGTGCTCCGCGATTTCCCTGTCAATCCCCGACATGTCATCGTAAGACCATGCGAATACATCCACAAACTCCAGGAGAAGCTCTGTAAATGCCACCCGTTCTTCTGCTATGAGTGAACTACCTAACTTCAACTCCCGAGGTTGTTCTTCCGTGCCCACATTTATGGTGATGGTGTCTTCCAACACCGCCATCTTATGCTCATGTTCATTAGAAAATTCTTTTAAGGGTTGATTAAATTATTGTTGGCGCAACAGTTCAGGGAAGAGGGGAAAGAAGAATCAGAGTAAGCAGAAAGGTTCATTTTATTGAATGCGGAAATGAGTACATCGCCAGCAGACTCAAGACCAGACTCACTTGACTCTAGACTCTTAGGACCAGACTCCATGTCTATAGGAACAGACTCTCCTACAGATAAAACAAAGCTATTCTTCTCAGCATCGACCCACGAGACCGCCTTGACTTCTTCTTCTTCAGTGATCATGAGACTTGGGTCAAAACTTGGGTTAGATAATGCAGCAATAACAGCGTCAGCTTCAGGTTCTTCCTTAGCAGCTTCTTGTCCAAACATCATACCAAATATGACTTCTGTGATCAACAATTCCCTGAAACTGCTCTTAGGGACACACAACCTGCTTCCTTTGAACAAATATCCCTAGTCTATGTGGTACAGACCCTGGGATTGCTGCTGACACTTCTGGTACACCTGCTTGAAATCTCCATCCTCCTGATACAAAGCTTTCAAATGCTCAAAACCAATAATTCTAGAATCAAGCATGTGAAGCAACATGTACCTTCTACTCAATGCATCTGCTCCTTTGTTTAGCACTCCTGATTTATAGTGGATCATGAAGTGAAACTGCTGCATATACTCTACCCAAGCAGCATGCCTGGTGTTGAGCTTGTGCTGCCCTTGAATGAACTTCAAGGCCTCATGATCACTGTGAAGTATGAACTCTGCTCCAATAAGGTAATGCCTCCAGTGCTGAAGAGCTCTGATGATGGCATAGAACTCTTTGTCATTGGTGATGTATTTCTTCTTGGCATCATTTAGCTTTTCACTGAAATAGGCTACTGGCTTGCCCTCCTGAGTTAATACTGCTCCAATGCCAACTCCTGAAGCATCACATTCTACTTCAAAAACTTTGTTGAAGCTGGGTAATGCTAGAACTGGTTCTGAAGTGAGCCTTTCTTTGACTTCTTCAAAGGCTTTCTGGGCTGCCGTTGTCCAAATAAAGGACTATCCTTTCACCACTTCAGTCATTGGTGCTAGGATGGTACTGAAATTCTTGACAAATCTCCTGTAAAATGAAGCCAGGCCATGGAAGCTCCTGACTTGATGAATAGAAGTGGGCACAGGCCACTCCCTGATTGCTTGAATTTTCTCATTATCAACCTGAATACCTGCTGCTTCAACAATGTACCCCAAGAAGTTCACTTGGGATGTAAAGAAGTGACACTTCTTAAGAAAACAAAGCTCTGATACCAAGATGATGTATGCTAACTAACTAGGATCAGAGTGTTGAGCTAGAACACACCATACAGTCACACAAACACACAGCTGGATGCTTGAACTTTGCAATAACTGATAGAAAGCAACAAGCTGGAATAGAAGACAACCCAACAACATAATAAAAGGGATAGGCTTCCTTATAGTTGATACAGATATATCACAACTGCAATCAAGGGCAAGGGACTCTTACATACATGCCTCTACAGATACACCAAAGCATGGATGATCAAGCTCAGTTTACACTTGCTAGATTTGCCAATTTCCAGTGACAGGAACTGATTGAACCAAGGTTGAGAGTTATAGGACACTCACAAACTTTCAGAGGTACTAAGACACTCAAGAATACTATTGAATGAACACCGAGATACCTTTCATTGATAGAAAACTTCAGAATATAAAGAGAGCTAATCAGTTTGATTAGCAGTTGCTTAAGCATAAGCATTCTGACTAATCTCCCTGGATTATCCTAAGCTACAAAGCTTGAAACAAATACAGTTGATCATATCCTAATGATCTAGAGTACAAACTGTAAGAAAACAACAGGAAAACACTAAGCTACTCTCTGATTGGACCAAATGCCAAAAGGGTGGCAAAATGGACCAATAGGGAGCTTTCCTCTCCTAAGGGGTAAAAACTAAGTTATTGAGGTAATTCCCGCGCCAACGCTAACCTGGAAGTTATCTCAACAGGTTAATATCATGCTGGAAAGACCAAAACAACCCCTGTGAATAGAAATCAAAACACATAGCCCCAGAACTGGGGTTCTGGAAAAACTGATAAACAACCCTATTGGGATTGGTTGTTCTGTCCTCTGAATCTTACTCGTGCCATGCTTGATCATGATGGGACTTGGCTTGGACTTGGAAAGGACATGGCAAAGAACAAAAAACTCCTAGGAAACATAGGCTGAAACTTCCTCAATCGAGATATACAACATTGAGAAAGTCACCGCTTGATCATTCTTTGAAGCGGAATTGGTCTGGATGACCAATGCTGATGGGCTGAGGGGCTGCAAATGCCAGGGCTTGCTTTACAATGGTGTAACAAGCCTGGATGGATGCTTTGGTGGTGTGGTGGCTGCTGGTGATGCTAAAAACCTCCTGCTGGAACTTTGGGCTGCTGAGAAGTCTGCTGAGTGGCTTGTTGTAAGTGTTGTGCTTTGAAAGCCTGCTGTTTCTGCTGGAAGGGCTGGTCTAGCTGCTGAGTTGTGTGAAACAGCAAGTGCTCTTCCTCCTTGTGCTGCTGCTGTTGTAATTGCTAGTGAAGATCCCTTGGAAGCCTCCTTTGCTGATGAAACAGCTGCTGCTGATTGGTCTCTTTGATGGTCTCCATCAGTAAACCAGAGTCTTCCTTTTTTTTGGTTTGTCGATTTCCTTAAATCGGTTGATAACTTTTCTTTTATGACCCCTTTTATTATTTTACATGTACTTTCCTTGCATTTAAAAACTATTTAAAGATGGCCTAATAAACTCTTAACATTCCAATCTGTGGCGAGCCCAAAAGAAAGATGGCATGAATTCAGCATAGGCTCAACGGCCTATGTTGAATTTTACCTGTTTTCCTATGGGCCTAAGACAGACAGGCCAAGTTTTGATTCTGTCATAAGCTCGACGACCTATGACTCTTTTTGGCAGCCCATGTGTCCTGCTTCACCCCGGGTTTGGAATCGAGACGTTATTAATTAGTCGATAAAATAATTTGGTGCAATTACGAGCATGTTAGTAATGAAAAGGGGTCCTCAAATGAATAAAAGTCTCATTTCTCAAAAAAGAAAAGGGTTTTATGATATTGTCCTTATTTAAGGATTAAGCAATCATAGTCGACTCCCAATTATAGTAGCGCACTCGAAACGGACCCCCTAAACGGGGGACAATTTTTTTCAAGGTCCTAGAGATCGACTTCACTAGGGACTTAAACTTAAAATGAGGGTAAAAGTTGAAAAAATTGAGTTGATTTGAAATTGTAATAAAGAGAAAGTCGATTGATTTTGTAATATTTTTATTCTTTAGGCATTTTACATACCGGGCAACTCCTAGGTCTTTGGACAAAGGAACACATCACCAAGCCTACCTCAGCAAGTCGTTCTTAAGGCACCAATCCTTTGAAGTTGCACCTTATGAAGTACAATTGGCCTAATTCCATAAAGGATACGTAGGAGAACCTCTTTGAGGCCCGACCACTACAATTCACCTTAATGGAGCATCCTTTTATCAGAAAATTTGGTATTTGAGAGAACTAGAGAGGCTAGCTTGGAATCCCAAGCTAGGCAAAAGGAGAGAGAGAAAGAACCAGAGAGGCTAGCCTGAAAACCCGTCAGGGCAGGTTAGACAAAAGGAGAGTAGACCTTGGATTTTAAAGTTCTTTCACATCACGACCATCATAATTTCCCAACCCTCCTTCGGTCAGACTTGGACTACCTTCACATCCGAATACAAACCATTTGTCCTTCTTTGACAAGAATCCATCTCGACCATTCCCTCACCTCTTCGCCTATGAGGTGACCTAACCCTTGTCGACCGTCTAGCCTTCGCTGAAACATAATCATCTGTCAATCATGACATACCCAGATTTGACCATCAGCTCGCCTTCATCTCCTTTTTAACCAAGTGCCTCATGAACCTGTCTAGCCATCATCATACTTACCACTTCTTTTGCCAAACCTTTTCATCCTTCTATACCGCTAGAGCTTTTTGACTCGGTCATTAGTGCAAGTCCAAGTTTTGATACTTCGATGCTTGTTCTCAACTCACTTGAGCAAGGCCCACTTGCCAAGTACATGATATTAGCCACATCAACGGCTAATTCCATAAAACATCCGACTTAAGAGAAGAGTTCATTTGAACTGTAGGCCCCATAACCTGTCGTGGGGGTCTACCTATCTCCATAATGATATGAAGAGGTAAGAGGACAAGAAAAGTCATCAAAGACAACGCCTTTATCATCAAGCCTCATTGATACGGTCTCCGCAAGTGTACGGGTCAGAGTAGTATATAAAGGTAATCTCTCAGGGACTTGTGTTCAACTACGCATTAATCTAGTTCACTATAAAGGATGCTAGGTCGGTCAAATAGTTGAGGAATAGTGAATCAAAATTTTAAACTGAGAAAGCGGTAATTTTTAGAGTTCTATTAGATAATTAAGGGAGTTTAGGGGAGTCCACCCTAGTCAATCAACTAAGAAATCAACAATCCCGATGTGAAGAAGGGTTATGAATTCGG
Organism: Portulaca oleracea; assembly: GCA_029582165.1. NCBI lineage: Eukaryota > Viridiplantae > Streptophyta > Magnoliopsida > Caryophyllales > Portulacaceae > Portulaca > Portulaca oleracea. The sequence continues at coordinate 32,107,176 of CM055869.1, read as the reverse complement.
GGTCTATAATCTTTCTAGGGCCTATCATATCTATCTTTTGACTCCAAAGTGAGTTGTACTGATTAAACTAAACACCTATTTTCATGGCTATAAAAGATAAGAACTTATTATAACATGACCCTAAGCATAAAACCATTATTTCTAATTGTTTTCTCTGCCTATTTAATCTTCGTCATGCCTATTAAAAATAACAAACTTTCGTTCCAATATCAAGAATCTAAACCAAGCAAAAGGGGATCAAGCTATTACTATGCCATACGATATACGAAGATTAAACGATTTAAATAAAACTTCACACCGAGACGGCATTCATAATTAATCAAAAGACATCAAATTTATCCCCCAAACAAAGGGATTTAGCTACTCATAATAACAGAAACTAACAATACTAAAACTGAATTCAAATTGAAAGACATAAAGTAAATAGATATAACCGAGTGTTCGAAGCAATGGAATCGATCTCTTTGTTGTCACCCGATTCGATCTTCTCCTCTTCAATCACTCTTACAAAAATCTAGACTAAAGTATTACTCGCTAAAACTAAAAAAAACTGTAACGATCGCGGAATAAAATCTTTGTCCGTCTCTCCTCGATCGACGGCAGAGCGGAGCCTTTTATAATAGTCGGCTAGGGCACCAGGCGGTAGTAGCGTCCCATGAGGCACTGGCCACGTCTGGACTCTCCGTCCTTTTTTCCGTGATTGGGTGTTGGCAACGTGGATTCTAACTTCGGCAGCATCCGAAGTTTTCTTCAATCGTTGATTTTCCTGCCAGGGCCGCTGGTAGCCTCAGACAAGGCGCTGGCAGCGTGCGCCTTCTCCGCCCAAAATTGGTCTGAGCCACATAACTGGGTCGTTTCTTCCTTCGATTTCTTTCTTTCTTTCAACTCTCTTTCTAATGTTTTCTAATTTTTTTCCCTTTTTCCTCTAATTCTTCAGTTTTTTAGTGAACTTCCATTGATCCCTACAAAACATACCAATCTCACAACCAAGTGAAGAAATCTCTGAATTTGGTATAAAAACGTGGATTTTAAAGTATTAATAGCATGAAATACACATGTTTGAGCCCTAATAAATACTATAAAATAATCACTTATCACTCATCATAAACCTCATATGTCCTTCCCTGTCCTGAAATTTCATGTCGAGTTGCTCTGACATTTAGGGAATCACCGTTCATGTACATATATGTATGCTTAACAAGACATGAAACAAACAAGAAAACACAAGTACATATCTCAAAATCGTATATACTAATGAACCATGAACTTCCATGAATGAACATTGTCTTAACTCAAGCATGCTTGTATCTTTAGCGGAGGATAATGCTAGTCATGTACATAAGCTTATACATAATGTGAATCATATAGATTGACATAGATTCTTACACATGTACATATATGAATATTTAAAAACACACATGCTTGTCATTTTATAAATTAACAACAACTTGATAAAGCCAAGTACTCAAATAATTATGATAAACTTAACCAAACAATTATCATTCTTTATATTCAATAAGGCATCATATGTGAACGTCACACACACACACATAGATATATATAGGGAAATTGGATTCTACTAATACGAATTTTTTGCCATATAAGACTTAATAATACGAACTTTTCATTTGATGCTTAATAATACGAACATTGACCTCCTGTTGCCCCCAATAGTATGCCACCGAGTTAAGTTGAACTTAACTTGGTGACGATCTGACGTGGCGGCGGAGGCACGCGCCTGGTTGTTTTGACTTTGTCACGTCATCCACGTTGATTTAAAAAACTAATACGAACTTTTACCTATGTTGCTCTGATTAATACGAACTTTTACCTATGTTGCTCTTAATAATACAAACTTTTTTGTCTCTCTAAAAATCCCAAATCCCATTTTTTCTTCTTCATCTTCTTCAATCCTTACCCTCCCCATTTCTAGAAAACCCAGAAAAAACAGAAAACCCAGAAATCTCCCCCCCCCCACCCTCTCTCTCTCTCTCTCTCTCTCTCTCTCTCTCTCTCTCTCTCTCTCTCTTCCTTCCTCTTCATCATCCCCACCTCTTTTTTCTCTCTCTAAAAATCCCACATTTCCCTTTTGCATCTTCATCTTCTACAATCCTCCCCCTCTTCATCTCATCATCATGAGCCACAGCTTGATGCTCAAACTCGTCAACAATGGCAGAATGTCTTCTCAACTTCCTCAGCCACCCTTTTTTCCAATTCACTGCTCTCTTTCTTCTTCTCAAGTTCCATCACCCTTTTTTACCCAGATCTCGGGAAGGAGAGCAGTGATGTTAAAATGGGGAGATGTTTTCTAAATCTTATCATCAATGGCGAATGCAAAGAAGAGAGAGAAAGAGGGGTTTTCTGGTTTGTTGAATTTTCTAGGAATGGAGAGGGGGAGGATTGAAGAAGATGAAGAAGTAAAAATGAGATTTGGGATTTTTAGAGAGAGAAAAAAGTACGTATTATTTAAAGCAACATAGGTAAAAGTTCGTATTATTCAGAACAACATAGGTAAAAGTTCGTATTATTTTTTGAAATCAACGTGGATGACGTGGCAAAGTCAAAACAATCAGGCACGTGTCTCCGCCGCCACGTCAGACTGTCACCGAGTTAAATTCAACTTAACTCGGTGGCGTACTATTGGGAGCAACAGGGGGTCAAAGTTCGTATTATTAATCACCAAATCAAAAGTTCGTATTAGTAAGTCTTATATGGCCAAAAGTTCGTATTAATATAATCCAATTTCCTTATATATATATATATATATATATATATATATATATATATATATATATATATATATATATATATATATATTACTAACTAGTCACTGAGTTCCGCCCTATAGCATGCTGTAACACCTTTTACAAGGGAATCACCAAAATCCTCGCATCCCGGATAAGAGAGGTCCTCCCCGCTCTAATCAATTCGAGCCAAGGGGCTTTTGTGCCCGGTCGACAGCTTCTACAGAATGTTCTACTTTGCCAAGAGATAGTAAGGGGTTACAACCGATCAGCCATTGCACCTAGATGCTTGATGAAAATAGATCTTCACAAAGCCTTCAACTCGGTGCATTGGGAATTCATTGAAGAAGTACTCCGCGCATACCGTTTTCCAAGCTGGCTCATTGACTGCATAATGGCTTGTGTCACCACACCAACCTTCTCGATTTGCTCGAATGGCATCTCTTCTCCCAGCTTTAGGGGCAAACGTGGCCTTAGGCAAGGAGACCCCATGTCTCCCCTTCTCTTTGTTCTGACAATGGAATATCTGTCACGATCCATCCAGTACTTTGTCAGCAAACAAGAGGGTTTTAAGTATCACCCAAACTACAGACGTCTGCAACTCACGCATCTTGTATTTGCCAACGATCTCATCCTTTTCTCCTCGGCAAATAGAATCTCTATTCAAACTCTTAAGAAAGCTTTTGACCACTTCTCAGCAACAACAGGTCTTGTCGCAAACAATGGGAAATCTGAAGTGGTCATGGGGGGCATGCCCCATAATGTCGCTACCTCTCTCATTCAATAAACAAGATTCCAAGAAGGAGTGCTCCCCTTTAAATACCTGGGAATCCCAATCCCCTCCTGTAACCTCACAAAAAATGATGCGAATATACTAGTGGAGAAGATCCTTTCGCGAATCAAAACATGGGAGAGTAGGCACATCTCTTATGCTGGCAGAGTCACTCTCATTAACTCAGTCCTGACGGGGATTTATAACTTCTGGGCAAGAATTTTCGTCATTCCAACGCATGCCATAGATGAAATCACTCGTTTTTGCAGCAACTTTCTCTGGGGCTCAACCTCACACTATAGTAAAGCCCCTATGATTTCCTGGGGGGTAGTATGCAGACCAAAGCAGTTAGGTGGACTAGGTCTCCGAGACCTGACATCTTGGAACAATGCCACTATTGCCCGGCTGGTGTGGGCGATCCAGCGGAAAGAGGATAACTTATGGGTCCAATGGATACATGCAAAATACATTCGAGGATCATCCTGGTGGGACTATCAACCCCCTTATGACGTTTGTACATACTTTAAGCATCTCTGCCGTATCAAAGATTGCTTCAAATGGGGGTGTGAACCCGGATATAGATGGCACTTAACAGGAGGGGGGACCACAGTTGATGGTGATTACAATGTGACAGAGGGGTATATATGGAGCCTTGGAACCGTGAACGAGGTCGGATGGGCCTCGATCATTTGGAACCCACTAGCAATTCCGAGACATACCTTCATCAGTTGGGTCCTCTTACATGGCAGACTTCCTGTAAGAGCTAGGACAATGCGATGGAAAGCCGAAGGTGACTCTAATTGCCCCTTATGCAGCTTGGAGATTGAAACTATCGACTATCTTTTCCTTGATTGCGCTTTTGGGAAGGAGGTCAGACAAGACCTTATAGCCTAGGGGCTTAATCACCTATCCACTACTCAGGAATGGCGACATCATCTGGGCAAACTTTGTAAAACCAGTAAAGAAGCTCAACTAAATTGTGCTTTCCTCACTTCGTATGTCTACCACATCTGGACCAAAAGAAATAACCGTGTCCATAAAAAACATGGCGCTACCCCACAGGTAATTGCAACAAAAGTGAAAAACGATGTAATTAACAAAAGCGAAATCTAGGAAGAAATACAAGAATCTTGTAGACGTGGTGCTTAGTTAGAGAACTCAGGAGATCCTCTCCGCATCCTCTTGTAAGCTACATTTGTTAGTCAATATATCCTGTTTTCTTGTGTAAAAAAAATAAATAGAAAATATATATATATATATATATATATATATATATATATATATATTACTAACTAGTTGCACTTGTTTATCATAAGCGGATAATGTAGCGTTGTTAGTTATGTTGATGGATATTTTGCTCCCTTTAATTAATTTGATCAATATTACTTGTACATTAAGAAATACATTTGAATATCAAGACATTTAGGAATATATCTAGGGGTGTTTGGTACCAGGGAATTGAAGGGTGAGAGTAAGCGAGAATTCATAATTGATAATACGATGCTCATACTTATTTTATTAGAATTGTAAAAATGAGGCAAGGAGAGTAAAAATAGAAACCTCCAACTCCCACTAATCTATTATCAGGAGCAGTTGTCTTACTTATAGATTATCCCGGGAAGGTGTCGACAAGCTTGACAACATCCCCGATCGGAACATTATATGTCCGTAAAATCCCAGTGCACACCCCAATCCTATCCTCCCTCGTGGGCGCTAAGTAGAACTTCTCCATCCGACCATCCGTAATCAACGAAGCATACAACGTGGAGAAGTCGTTCTCGGTGACTGATGGAGACCATCAAAGAAAACAATCAGCAGTAGCAGCACAAGGAGGAGGAGAACCTGTTGTTTCACACAACTCAACAGCTAGACCAGCCCTTCCAGCAGAAACAGCAGGCTTTCAAAGCCCAAAGACATACAAAGAAGCCACTCGGAGACTTCTCAATCAAAGTTCCAGCGAAGGTTCTTAGCATCACCAGCCACCACACCACCAAGATCCATCCGGGCTTGTTATACCATTGTAAAGCAAGCCACGGCATTCGCACCACTCAAATTTCATCGGCGTTGGTCATCGGACCAATTCCGGTTCCAAAGAACGATCAAGCGGTGACTTTCTCAATGTTATATCTCTTGATTGAGGAAGTTTCAGCCAATGTTTCCTAGGAGTTCTTTTTTCCTTGCCATGTCCTTTTCAAGTCCAAGCCAAGTTCCAGCATGATCAAGCATGGCACGAGTACGATTTAGAGGACAGAACAACCAATCCCAGCAGGGTTGTTTATCAGTTTTTCCAGAACCCCAATTCTGGGGCTATGTGTTTTGATTTCTGTTCATAGGGGTTGTTTTGGTCTTTCTAACATGATATTAACCTGTTGAGATTACTTCCAGGTTAGCATTGGCGCGGTAATTACCTCAGTAACTTAGTTTTTACCCCTTAGGAGAGGAAAGCTTCTTATTGGTCCCTTTTGCCACCCTTTTGGCATTTGGTCCAATCAGAGCTTAGCTCAGTAATTTCCTTTTATTTTCTTACAGTTTGTACTCGATATCATTGGGATGTAATCACATGTATTAGTTTCAGGTTTTGTAGCTTAAGATATTCCAGGGAGATTAGGCAGAATGCTTGTGCTTAAGCAACTACTAATCAAACTGATTAGCTTTCTTTATATTCTGAAGTTTTCTATCAATGAAAGACATCTCAGTGTTTATTCAATAGTATTATCGAGTGTCTTAGTACCTCTGAAAGTTTGTAAGTGTCCTATAACTCTCAACCTTGGTTCAATCAGTTCCTGTCACTGGAAATTGGCAAATCCAGCAAGTGCAAACTAAGCTTGATCATCCATGCTTTGGTGTATCTGTAGAGGCATGTATGTGAGAGTCCCTTGCCCTTGATTGCAGTTGTGGTGTATCTGTATCAACTGTAAGCAAGTATATCCCTTTTATTCTGTTGTTGGGTTGTCTTCTATTCCAACTTGTTGCTTTCTATCAGTTATTGCAAAGTTCAAGCATCCAGCTGTGTGTTTGTGTGACTGTATGGTGTGTTCTAGCTCAATACTCTGATCTTAGTGAGTTAGCATACATTAGTGACGATGATGGGGACCCGCTTGTTCTCCTGCTTGTTGTACATCCCAGGGAGCTGGACGTTGGTCGGGTTGTCGGAGATGTTCATCAGGTGGCGTTGACCCGTTGTTGTTGGCCGTGTCTTTGGTGATCCCCCCCATCCGCCCGCCCGGCGTCTGAGGTTGATGAACAGGACACACATCTTCCCCTTGGCAATGATGTCCGTGCCTCCCGGTATCTTTGTCAGATGAGTTTGGCGGGCTCGTGTAACGTGGTTTGTAGACCTCGGTTTTTAGCGTTCTTTCTCAGGGAGCTAGGGGCTTTAGCTATGACTACTTGACTCTAGGTAAGGTTTATGATCATGAGGTAATAAGAGGTTTAGGGTGAAAACAGAACAAACACAACTATGGTTCGGTTAAAAAGGGGAAACAATGGGTGTCGGGAGATTTCGGGATGCAAACGACAATTAGGATGAAGGTTTCGCAACTAGGAGGCAACAAGATAGTAGAATCAAATGAAAATCCCGTTAAGATAAACCCACCGGATTTCCCTTTTCAAGGATAATCCGGATTAACTTCCCCAAAGTCCATCAACAGACCCGGAGGGTTAAAGAAACGGGATTCTCTAGTTAGCTTCTATTCGCTTTCGTGAATAGAATACTAACTATCCCAATTCCAACCTTCCAACCCAAGTGTTGGATGTATTCGGGGTCTTTCGTACCCCAAATACATCCTGCTTGAGAGAAGAATAGGAGTGGGAAGTTGATTCCACTACAAATTACCCCTAAAATTGCTAACCTAATCCAAATACACCATTCACATCCTTAGTTTCTCCCTAACCCATTAGGGTTCTAGCCTCTAATCATCTTATTTAACAAGCTAACCACAATAATAACTTCATTCATACTTAAAAGGATATTCACATCAACAATAATCAACAATCAACAAACACCAAGCAATTCTAATAGCAAAAACAGAGATTAACTAGTAAATAAAGAACTAAAGAGAGTAAGAGTTAATAAATTCTCATTGATTTGATGCCAAAGGAAAATGCTCCAGAATAATAACACTCCAATGCTCCAATAATAAGAAAAGTCTTCAAAACTTCAATAGAAATCCAATAAAATCCAGTGCAAGAACAATAATCCAAGTAAAACTCTCACTAATCACTAAGGAATCACTCTAATTGAAAGCTTAAATGTGATGAAATATGATAAAGTATGTGCTAAGATATGATCATAGATGATCTCCCTGCTAAAAGACCTAAAAGCAATCTATAAAAGCCAAGTTTGTTACTCTAAACGCGTCACTTTAGTCAGCGGAAAAATCGCATCTGCAGGGGACCGTGGGCACGGTCTATGACACCGTGGCCACGGTCCCGCGTAGTGAAGTGCAGGTTCTCTCTTCTCTTGCAACACCGTGGGCACGGTGTCTCCGACCGATAGTGCGGTGCCGCGATTTAGTGGCGCATAAGATTTCGCTCCTTCGCACCGTCGTGGCTACGGTCTCCCAAGACCGTGGCCACGGTCTTGCTCGGCCTCTTCTTTCCTTGGACAAGTCTTGAACCCATCGTGGCTGCGGTCATCAGGACCGTGGCCACGGTCTAGCTCGGCTTCAACTTTCCTTGCTCTTGACTTGACTGCACCGTGGCTGCGGTCATCATGACCGTGGCCACGGTCCAGCTCGGCTTCAAAAGGTCTTCTGAGCGTCTTAACATGTCCGGCCTTTCCGCATTCCTTCGCCTTTGACTCGACTAAGACTCAGGAAATCTCAGGAAATCTCGAGATTCCCAAAATAGTTGCAAAATGGCCCTTTTTACCACGTTTTGAGTAAAAACTCTGAAATCTACAAAATTACCAAAAACGCATTAAAAGTTATTGAATTAAACTACGAAACAAGTCAAAAGCCTAAGGATTTAGACGGTATTTAGACACAAAATTGGGTCTAAACACCCCCCCACACACACACACTTAAACTTTTGCTCTTCCCGAGCAAAACAAGACAAAAACTAACTAAACTAACACTAACTCCTCTATCGTGGGAGAGAAACGGGTGCATTTAGCGTATGCACCAAGCCCTTTAAACCCCTCGGAAGCCCGGGTGGACGAGATAGACTCGTGAGGGTTTGTAGCGGCTGTGCCCAGAAAATCCAAAGAAAAAGGAGAGAGGGAAAGTGAAAACAAAATCGAAGAAAACAAAAGGAAAGAGAAACAAAGGCTTCGATTCAAAAGATCTCGCAACCTAAACTAAGAAAACGTTATTAAGCCTCCAAAAGAAACTGTTAGGAGCATCTCACAAACACCCATCTCAAATAAGAGCCAATCTTGAAGATTTTCAACCCCCTACACCTTATGCCAAGCAAAACCCCATGTGCAAATGTGCAAGTGGGTTCTAATCGAAACCAAAACACTCCAAAGACTCGTGTCCGAACTCAAAAACAACGAAACAACCAAGAGAAGCGTTTCCCTTCCTCGTATTTGGTCGCCCTTAGCTTGGTGAGGGCCGTAGGTGATGCAAGGAGGGGCCCCACTCTTTTAGAAGCAAAAACTTTCTTTTCTTTTTGGGTTGGCTTTACCAACGAAATTGCTTTTTCTTTTTCTCTTTTTTTTCTTTTTAAAGGTCGGTATTAGCCTTACTTTCGGGAATTGGACGGCCCAAATATGGGGTATACCCTCCCAACATAGTCTTTTCCACTCGCCTCTCCGTCGCAAAGCGATATAGGAGGAGGGTTAAGGGCTATCTGTGCCGTACCACTGATACCAAGCCCGTGTAGGTTGGCTAAGTGTATGGTGGTTAATGTCATCCAGCGATACGCTCCACTTAACCGGGTTATTATATCTTTTGAATTCTTTTTCTTTCTTTTTGAACTTTTTACTTTTTGCTTTTGCTAAATAGGAAAACAAAACAAGCTCGAACACAAACCTCTAGAATCTCCCGGTTCCAATATGAACATGAAAGGAATCGGGGGTCTCACTAGACACTCAATGAAGGGAGTCTATTTAGGTAAGTCATGACTAGAACCCGAGATAGGGTCGAAAATGCTCAGACCGGTTACTTTTAAAGAAGATTAAGAACGACTTCTCAATTTCAACAACAAGATCCAAGAAACAAAGCAAAACAAAGCGAAAACAAAACTGAAAGAAAAACTTTTAAGGCTTTCACTCCCTTTTTTCTCCTTTTTCACACAAAATTTTTTCAAATTTTAGGCAAAAAGTAAGAAAACAAAAACCAAAAAAGCTAGGTGATCTACCCTTGAAACAGAATATCCCCCCCCCCCCACACTTAAAACGCCACAATATCCTCATTGTGGGAAGGTGTCTCATGAAAAGGGTAGAGAACCTACAAAAACAAACAAACAAAAACAACTAGCAAGTAAAAAAGGTGGTGACCCGAGCCCACACGGCTCCAACAGCAAAATATTCCCAACACAGACACTCAAAGGGGTTCGCCACCCAAAAGAAAATCAAGCATGCGACGGATCATGATGATAATTCACATAAGAAAGAGTAAGGCGGAAAGATAGTACCTCGAGCTCTTCATAAGCGTTGAAACTTTGATCCGAAGTCGTCGTTCAAGTGAATCAAAACGATATTAGAGCAAAAGATGACTTTACAGGCGACAAAATTCACATGCGAGATCGAAAATAAAAGCAAAGAAAAGCTAACTAACTAGACTTTGAAACAAAAACTACAAAGAAGAAAATAAACTATAAACAATTTTTTCATTGCCAATTACTTACCTTATCCCCGAATCTCACTCATTGAGGCGGGAAATAAGGGTGAAACTCAATATAAACTGACCAAAACAATGTGATTCATTTCATTAACTTCAAACAACCATTGCTTACATGCCAGCCACAAACCTAAAATACATTCAATTCTTGACAAAACAAACCATCCCTAGCCAACAAAGTCAATCAAGATATAACCGAAAATATTGCCAACTACAATCAAAAGACAACGAACACAAGCCAAACCTGAGCATCAACCCCAAAACATGCCAAAAGAACCCCGAGATGCCAATCATATCAAAACCACAAGACCCTCGCATCCAAACCCGATGAAGCATCCCCCGCACACTTATACTTCACAAAATAAAGTAAGTAAAAATAGTGATAAAAATCGGGTGGGGATGGGAATGCTTACAAACAATCCTCAAGCGAATCCTTCCGGAGGAGGACAGGGTTGGAGTTGCGATTGGATGCTATCAAGCATCTCTTGTTGGGTCTCAATCAACCCTTGCAAGTTCTCGATCAGGGTTTGTTGGTTTTGAATAAGCTCTCGCTGCTCTTGAAATTCATCGTGAAGCTCCTGGAGTTGATCACTGATACGCTCCGAGGCAGCATCCCTTGCTTGGCTCGGTCCAGCTTCTTCCTCTTGCTTTTCTTCATCCTCTTCTTCCACTTCCTCAGCTTCTTCTTCGCCTTCCTCCTTGGGCTCCCCGGGACCACCCACCACAAAGCGGCTCTCAAATGTTTGGCTACACGACCAATTGCGTTGGTCGGTGACATCTAACCGCTTCTCGGCATGATCATTGCTCAAATGAACAACGACTCTATGGGAATCGTTACCGTGGCGGTATAGTGTTTGCGTTTTGTTTTTCTCCAAGAATTCCATTTTTCGTAGGCGAAGACCGTCGATGGGGTCAGGGAAGTACCGTGGAGTCAACTTGGCAAGATAGGACTCAAACCCTTGCTTTTTGAGAAAATGGCAGATGATATGACCCATGCCAAGGGTCATGTTTCGGGTTTCAAGGCTTATCTCTCGAAGACAGCGAAGGATGCATGAGCTGGTGTTTACCTGGCGACCATATCGCGTTGTGGAGGACGAAGAGGTCGTCTTTCCGAATGCTTGAACGTCCGATGTCGCGGCCGAAGACGGAGCTTGAAATGATACGGTGAAAGATGCGAACACTCAGATTGCAAAAGTTTCTGGCCTTTGAATTACTCGGGCAATGGACTTGTAGTTATCGAGTCTGAACCTTGGGATACCGTCTCCTCCAACAGGTGAGGGCTCTCATGGCTTCTTGCTCGTCAAAGTTGACACATTCCCCGTAGAAGATACCATCCTCAGGAAGGTCGAGAGCACTGCAAAGGTCCTGAACCGTACACTCTACCTCCTTCTTGGCCATGATGTAAGAGAAAGTGGCATTAGAAGTGTCGTCTTCCCGAACCACTAAAGAACTAAGAAATTCAAGCACCGGTTGTTCGATGATGGGCTCGTTGATTGTGGCAAAAATTTCCCAACCCATGACTTTAATGAAAAAGTCTGTGCTGGGTTTACAATAAACATCCCGTGCCGTCTCCTCGTGATACAAGTCCGGAGCACAAATTTTCCGCTTTTTCAACCTTTCGTACCTCGCCTTATGTCTATCATCCCTGAATTTGACTTTGACTTTCGGGTCACATTGGATTAAGGAGGCGGGTTGACCCTTGTAGCGGGTCTTGTCGGGTTCTGCTGAAGTGGATGGGAAGGTCGGATTACAGCTCTGATCGCACGCTTGGCTCGTCCCACTGAAGCAAACTAAGAGCAATACGACCACAACAATAGGCACAGCAACAGCAATGTCCCAAAATCCCAAAGAACAAAAAAATTCCAACCAAGAATTTCACCAACTACACTCCAATCAACAAGTTAACTCCCAAATTGGCACCCCCAAACTCAACCAAGAGCATTCAACAAGGACCCAAGAAACAATTAACGAACTTGTGCACAAAATACCCCAAAATTAGCAGAAAAGTCGAAATTTGATGCACCAATTAGCAAGAAGTACCTGACTTGAAGACTTGGAAGTGTTTTCTTGACAATTTCCGAGCCCCAACAAGAACAAAAACCCAAATTTTGCTTGAAGAACCCCGAAAATGGTGAGGAAGAGCAGATGTGGTGCAGCTAGGGCATAAACTTGTGAGAAATTTGAGAGTGGGGAAGGATTTTGTGAAGGAATTTAGCAATTTAAGCAAGGGATTTAGGGTTTAAGGTTGGAGAGAGGGTTTCGAGTGAGAGGGAAAGGGAAAGGAGGGAATTGAAAGAGAAATAAGGGAGAAAGGGTTTAGAAGCCCCGACAAAAACGCAGCAGATCAACACACCGTGGCTATGGTCGATGAGACTGTGGGTACGGTTTAACTCGGGTACGAACTGGGCAAAAATTGCTGGCTTGAGACCGTGGCTACAGTGAAACCCACCGTGGCTGCGGTCTAGTTCGGTCAGAATTTTGAGACACACAGATTGTTTTGAGACCGTGGGTGCAGTGAAATAGACCGTGGCTACGGTCTCACTCCGGAATGAGAACTGGGCAAACTGTGCATAACTGGATCGTGGCCACGGTGAAGACCACCGTGGGTACGATCCTCTTCGGTCACTCCCCTGCACCTACAAGACTCAAAAACTTGAAAAAATTGTTAAGTCCTAAAATTCTACTCTCTTATTATCCACTCTCTTTTCTTTCTCACTCAACAACTTTCAAGGACACCTTTCAACATCAAAACCACTTTGAATCACGTCCTTCATAGAACCTCTTTTCACTCTCGATTTTTCAACTTTTTCAATTTTTTTCTTCTTTTTTCCTTCTTTTTCTCAAACTCCAACAAAATGAAAATGAAAATGCTAAGACTAAAGAAATAAAATGAAGAAAATGAAAGAAAACACTAAAAGAAGGGGAAGTAGCTTGTACCTCTCCCGGGTGCTTGTTTTAGGTCCTAGCTTGACCTACTCCGATGCTTTCAACCTTCAAAGTTGGCGAGGTACACCACAACGGTCCCCGCGTACTCGTCGCCCATGAAGTATGGCTTAATCTTTGATGAGTTCACCTTGAAACAATCCCCCTGTGCATTCTTGAGTTCAACCACCCTGGCGGAAAGAATCCTCACTATTTTAAAGGGCCCGGACCACCTTGATCTTAGCTTCCCGGAGAATAGTTTGAGCCTTGAGTTGAAGATAAGGACCCTATCACCCACCACAAACTCACGACGGTTCAATATTTTATCATGTCATGCTTTCGTTCGCTCTTTGTAGATCCTATTATTTTCATAGGCATGACATCACAGCTCCTCAAGCTCTTCTAATTGAAATAAACGACTTGCTCCGACCGCCTTGAAATCGAAATTCAATTTCTTGATCGTCCACATCGTTTTGTGCTCAAGTTCTACGGGAAAATGACATGCTATCCCGTAGACAAGACGATACGGAGTAGTCCCAATCGGTGTTTTGAAGGCGGCGCGATATGCCCACAAGACTTCACCTAATTTCTCCGCCCAATCCTTCCGTGAAGAGCTGACCGTCTTCTACAAAATTTCCTTGATAGCACGATTTGAGATTTCTACTTGCCCTTGCGTACGAGGATGATAGGGGAGTCCCTTCTTGTGATTGATACCATACTTTGCAAGGAGGGACTCAAACTTCTTCTCGATGAAGTGGGATCCGTTGTCACTAATGATAACCCTTGGAATGCCGAATCTTGGGAATAAAATCTTCTTCAAGAATCTTGACACGGACTTGCCATCGCACTTCACGCATGGGATAGCTTCGACCCATTTCGAAACATATTCAATCGCCACTAGGATGTATTGAAAACCTCGTGATGACGGAAAGAGACCCATGAAATCTAACCCCCATACATCGGAAACCTCTACCTTAAGGATGAAGTTCAATGGTGCTTCATTTTTCCGGGAAATATTTCCGGACCTTTGGCATTTGTCGCATTGCTTGACATGAAGATGGGCATCGCGAAAGAGAGTCGACCACCAATATCCGGCTTGTAAAACTCTTGCCACCGTCTTTTGAGAGTCATCGTGACCTCCAACCGAGAATTCATGACAATGTGTCAAAACAGATTTCACCTCGCTCTCGGGTAGACATCGTCTATAAATCCCATCGTTGAACAACCGGAATAGGAATGGATCGTCCCAAAAGAAATGTTTAATGTCGTGAAAGAACTTCTTCTTTTGATGAGGGTTCAGATTTTGAGGAATCACCTCACTAGACAAGTAGTTTATGATATCGGCATACCACGGGTGAGAGTGCTTGATAACCATGAGTCGCTCATCCGGGAAAGAATCTACAATCGGTTGGGTATCCTCTAAATCAACAAGAATCCTCGATAGGTGATCGGCTACTACATTCTTCGTGTCGGCCTTGTCGCGAATTTCCAAATCGAACTCTTGCATAAGCAAGACCCACCGTATAAGCCTCGGCTTCGTTTCTTTCTTCCCCATCAAATATTTAATCGCGGCATGATCCGTGTAAACCACCACCTTGGAGAACATAAGGTATTTCCGGAATTTGTTGAGAGCAAAGATGATTGCCAAAAGCTCCTTCTCCGTGGTCGTGGAATTCTTTTGTGCACTATCAAGCGCATGGCTTGCACATTAGATGACTCTTGGCTTCTTCTCTATTGTTTGAGCCAAACACGCTCCCACAGCGAAATCGCTTGCATCGGCCATGATTTCAAAGGGTAGTGTCCAATCCGGAGGTTGAACTACCGGAGCGGAAATCAAGGCTTGCTTTAACCTATAAAATGACTCAAGGCATTCATCAGTAAAAGAGAATGGGGCATCCTTGCACAAGACATCAGTTAAAGGTCGAGCGATTTTGGAAAAATCCTTGACGAACGGGCGATAAAAGCCGGCATGGCTAAGGAAGCTACACAACCCCTTAACAGAAACTGGGGGTGGTAGGCGCTCTATAACCTCAACTTTAGCCTTGTCCACTTCGATGCCCTTAGAAGAAATTAAGTGACCCAACAGAATACCTTCTTCCACCATGAAGTGGCATTTCTCCCAATTCAACACTAAGTCAACTTCCACACAACGGGTTAGAACTTTCTCCAAATTCAGCAAACAATCATCAAAGGTATTACCATAGACAGAAAAATCATCCATAAAGACTTCCATGCATTTTTCAATGAAATCACTAAAGATAGCCATCATGCAACATTGAAATGTCCCGGTGCATTACATAACCCAAAATGCATGCGATGATAAGCAAAAGTACCATACGGGCAAGTGAAAGTAGTTTTCTCTTGATGTGAGGGGTGGATTGGAATTTGAAAGAAAATCGACTACCCATCCAAAATGCAAAAATACGGGTGACCCGCCAACCTTTCGAACATCTGGTCAATAAAGGGAAGGGGGAAATGGTCCTTCTTTGTTACTTTGTTTAGTTGGCGGTAATCAATACACATCCACCAACCGGTGACGGTCCGGGTACTAACTAGTTCTTTCTTTTCATTTTCAATCACAGTCATTCCACCCTTCTTGGGTACACACTGAACCGGGCTTACCCATTCGCTATTTGCGATGGGGAAGATGATCCCAGCAGCTAGCAACTTTACTACTTCCTTTTTAACCACCTCTTGCATATTGGGATTTAATCGACGCTTGGATTGCCTAGTAGGCTTTGCATCCTCTAACAAGTCAATCGAATGCATGCATATAGAAGGGGACAGACCTTTCAAATCCTCTATCTTATAACCTGGTGCACCCCTATGTTTTCTAAGCAAATCAAGCAACTTGGATAATTCAGAATCATTCAATTTCGCATTCACAATGACAGGACAAGATTTCTCATCATCCAAGAAAGCATATTGGAGGAAAGGGGGCAAAGGTTTAAGCTCTAAAGGAATAGAGGATTGAATTTGAAAAGAAGACATACCTTTGTAGATCACATCTTGAATCTCCATGCACTCCATATAAGGCTCGTCAATAATAATCTCCTCATGTATGGGTGATGAGTCAAGAAGGTTGGTGAAGAAGGTAATATCGGTGTCGTCGGTCTCAAATTGGAAAGATTACAATAGGCAAGCTCCCAAGGGATCGTCGTAAGTAAACTCAAGTAGATGAGAGTCCTCAATATACTCATCAAGAAGAAACTCCATCATATCAATAGCACAGCATGAGTCCCCATACGAAGGACCTTTCAATGACCCCTCAAGTTGAAAAATGATGCTTTCGTCACCGACATTCAACGACATGCTTCCATTCTTCACATCAATTATCGCTCCCACCGTGGCAAGGAACGGCCTTCCCAAAATGATAGGGATATTGTTGTCTTCCTCCATCTCCAAGATCACAAAATCACACGGAATCAAAAACCGCCCCACTTGTTGTCCTCCAATATTCCCAAAGGTCTTCGGACGGAATGGTCGGCCAATTGGAGATTAATTGTTGTAGGAGCTAGATCGTTGAAATTTAACTTCTTGCAAATCGAATGAGGCATGACGCTTACACTCGCTCCTAGATCGCAAAGGGCACGGTCAATCCGCATGCCACCAATGGTGCACGGAATAGAAAAACTTCCGGGGTCGGCTAACTTCTCCGGTGATTTGTTATCGATAATGGCAGTACAATCCGCTGTCAAATGAATCGTAGATCTCTCTTGAATCCTCCTTTTGCTTGTGAGAAGCTCCTTCAAATTCTTCTTAAAAGATGGGACCTCGGAAATAGCATCAAGAAATGGAATGTTCACTTGAAGCTTTTTGAGCATCACAATAAACTTTGAAAACTTCACATCGGACTTTGGCTTTGCTAACCGCTCGGGAAAAGGGACCGGCGGTAGCTTTGGCTTCTCAATGGTTTGGATCGGCTCTTCTTCCACCATCTTTCCTTTCCCTTTCCTTACCTTCTCCATCTCCTCTCTTTCTTTACTAGATTCTTCCAACTCCTCCTCATGCACTCCATCATCTCCCTCACCCAAGACTAACTCACTCTCCCGGTCCTCTATCAAATCTTCCTCCTTCGTGACATCTACCACATCATCCTCTTTGTCACCCAAAACATCCTCTTCCACCATCCTAGGGCCATCAATCTCCCTACCACTCCTCAATGTAATAGCATTAAGTTGTCCTTTCGGATTTGGTTGGGGTTGTCTAGGCAAAGATTGGATGGGTTGAGATTGTTGTGCCATTTGAGCCAATAGTAACTCAAGGTTCTTGATGCGTGCTTGATCTCTTTCTCGAGCTAAGGCCATCTTTTCTTGAGATAAGGCTATCTTTTCTTAAAATAAGGCCATTTTTGTAGGGTTTGCTCAATGGTTTCTTGTTGTGGTGGTTTGGGTGCTTGGGAAGGTTGACCTTTGCGAGGGTATTGGTGGTATTGGCAACGATTTTGATTTGGGAAACCGGGGGGTGGGTTTTGGGTTAGTGGAGCTTGTTGGTTGTAGCCATAATTCCCACGAGGACGAACGGGGTTTTGATTGGTATAGGAGAGGTTATTGTTGGGATAGATAGCTTGGACTTGCTCGGCTTGATACTCTTCACACCACTTCAAAGAATGTGGCCCTCCACAAAAATCACATACAAGAACTCGGGCATCCGGAATAAGCATGGGTACTTCTTGAGCTGCCGTTACTTGCCTCGTGGTCTCTTCTAAAGCCATCTTTTGTTGCATCTCAAGAACGGCATTCATGAGAAATTTAATAGTAGGATTGCTTTCTAGAGAAAGACCATCTCTTGGACCACGGTCGCCTCCCCAATGTGGAGAGTTTTGAGATAACTTGTGAAGAAACATGTTTGCTTCCTCCGCCGTCTTCTTGAGGAACATGCCCCCCGAGGCATGATCGATGGATTCTCGCAAAGAGCTACTCAGTCCGGAATAAAAATGATGCAATAATAGCCAATCGTCAAGATTGTGGTGTGGACACCTCCGTTGGAGACCCTTGAATCTCCCCCATGCTTCGAATAACGACTCATCAGACTCTTGCTTGAAGCTCATGATGGCTTGCCTCAACCGACACGTCTCATCATTGGGAAAAAACCTTTGAAGAAAGTCGCGGCTAAGGGCATCCCATGTAGAATAGGTTCCGGGCGAACACGTGTTAAGCCATAATAGTGTTTTCCCTTTCAAAGTGAGAGGGAAAAACTTCAGCTTCATGTATTCGGCGGAGACTCCATTCATTTGTACGAAACCGATGCGTTGCTCGAATTTGTTGATGTGGTCAATAGGATTTTCATGCTCTCCTCCATGGTACGAAGTATTCCCGAATATCTCCAACAAATATGGCTTGAACTCGAACGATGCGTTCGGTGGCAATGCAGGTAATATGATGGGATCGCCTCCCGTACCCGACGATGGTAAGGAATATGATGCTAAGGTACGGGGTGGATCTGGCTCTCCGTCAGACATTGGAATTTCGATCGTCTCTCGCTCTCTTTGTTGTCTTCTTCATCTCGAGCCAACGTTAGCTTGGCGAATAATGCTCTCCGGGTTCGGATTCGGTGGAGTTATAGGAGTTTGGCCTCGTCGAGATCGAGTCCTTATGCACAAAAGGAACAAATAGAAGAATCAAATTTCCAATAACCAAGGATAACAAAATCTCTAGCAAGTGAAATGATCTTAAACAACCTAAAGACAAAGAGCTAAGCTAGGTGCGCTTGCTCCCCGGCAACGGCGCCATTTTGTGTAACGTGGTTTGTAGACCTCGGTTTTTAGCGTTCTTTCTCAGGGAGCTAGGGGCCTTAGCTATGACTACTTGACTCTAGGTAAGGTTTATGATCATGAGATAATAAGAGGTTTAGGGTGAAAACAGAACAAACACAACTATGGTTCGGTCAAAAAGGGGAAACAATGGGTGTCGAGAGATTTCGGGATGCAAACGGCAATTAGGACGAAGGTTTCGCAACTAGGAGGCAACAAGATAGTAGAATCAAATGACAATCCGTTAAGATAAAAGATAAACCCACCGGATTTCCCTTTTCAAGGATAATCCGGATTAACTTCCCCAAAGTCCATCAACAGACCCGGAGGGTTAAAGAAACGGGATTCTCTAGTTAGCTTCTATTCGCTTTCGTGAATAGAATACTAACTATCCCAATTCCAACCTTCCAACCCAAGTTTTGGATGTATTCGGGGTCTTTCGTACCCCAAATACATCCTACTTGAGAGAAGAATAGGAGTGGGAAGTTGATTCCACTACAAATTACCCTTAAAATTGCTAACCTAATCCAAATACACCATTCACATCCTTAGTTTCTCCCTAACCCATTAGGGTTCTAGCCTCTAATCATCTTAGCTAACATGCTAACAACAATAATAACTTCATTCATACTTAAAAGGATATTCAAATCAACAATAATCAACAATCAACAAACACCAAGCAATTCTAATAACAAAAACAAAGATTAACAAGTAAATAATGAACTAAAGAGAGTAAGAGTTAAGAAATGCTCATTGATTTGATGCCAAAGGAAAATGCTCCAGAATAATAAGACTCCAATGCTCCAATAATAAGAAAAGTCTTAAAACTTCAATAGAAATCCAATAAAATCCAGTGCAAGAACAATAATCCAAGTAAAACTCTCACTAATCACTAAGGAATCACTCTAATTGAAAGCTTAAATGTGATAAAATATGATAAAGTACGTACTAAGATATGATAATAGATGATCTCCCTGCTAAAAGACCTAAAAGCAATATATAAAAGCCAAGTTTGTTACTCAAAACTCGTCACTTTACTCAGCAGAAAAATTGCATCTGCAGGGGACCGTGGGCACGGTCTATGAGACCGTGGCCACGGTCCTGCATAGTGGAGTGCAGGTTCTCTCTTCTCTTCGCAACATTGTGGGCACGGTGTCTCTGGACCATGGGTACGGTCTGGCGATTTAGGGCAGACAAGATTTCGCTCCTTCGCACCGTCGTGGCTACGGTCTCCCAAGACCGTGGCCACGGTCTTGCTCGGCTTCAACTTTCCTTGCTCCTGACTTGACTGCACTGTGGCTGCGGTCATCATGACCGTGGCCGCGGTCCAGCTCGGCTTCAAAAGGTCTTCTGAGCGTCTTGACATGTCTGGCCTTTCCGCATTCCTTCGCCTTTGACTCGACGAAGACTCAGGAAATCTTGGGATTCTCAAAATAGTTGCAAAATGGCCCTTTTTACCACGTTTTGAGTAAAAACTCCGAAATCTATAAAATTACCAAAAACGCATTAAAAGTTATTGAATTAAACTACGAAACAAGTCAAAAGACTAAGGATTTAGGCGGTATTTAGACACAAAATTGGGTCTAAACAGCTCACCAGCGTTGCCGGATTCCAACTCGCACGCGCTTATCATGATCGGGCTGGTGGGGACGGGAGTGGGTTAGATAATCAGGGGTGGATCTAGGTCTTCATATCAAGGGTATCCATTATCCAGTACATTCTTCCGCTCATTTGAAAACATATCATCTTATTCATCTATAATTTTTTAACTCAAATTATACTAAATCTAATTTTTTTTTTCTTTGGGCCACCCCACCCATATATGTAAATTCGCCCATGGTTAGCTTTGGTTGTTGTCCGAAATTGATACAAAATTGCGGAGTTTAGAAACTAATCACTGAACACAAATTTTTAGAATGAATTTATAGTTTGATGGTCTTATGTAACTTTATCATGAATCAACTTACTTGATGCCCATCTTGCGGAAAACAAGCTCACATTGTAAGGATTTTCCCTAACCTTTGCCTCCCCAGATACCGAAAATCAGGGGAACTTGATTTTATCATCGCAAAACAAATACTTAGTTTACACCAAATTAAGTTCAATTTGCTAGACCTACCAATCTTTATTTTATTGCATTGGGCTTACATCATAATTAAAATCCTAGAAAAAGTTGTCTAGAATGTTCAAACTAACCTTAAATTTCAATAATTAGGTGGACATTTTGAGAATTTTACTAAAATATGGATTCTTGTTCTAAATGTTGAAAATATTTCCATTAATTACCTCTATTGTGAAATAGCAAGTATCACATTTATCATCTACTCCCTTCATTCACTGCCATTTTGATTCACCCTTCAATTAAATTTTTAAAAATTTTGACTACTACTCTCTCAACTATATAATTTTATATTATAGGAAAGTGCTATCATTACATTATAACAAAAATGACATTAAAACCATGTAATATTTATTAAGCAAAAATTAATATAAAGCAAAAGGAGTATTACACAACCAAACACATATTGATCTATTTGTCTAGGAAAAATGTCAAGCAAGCACTCCATTAATAGCTTCAAATCTGTACAGGTTATCACTATACCCTAAATGTGAAAAACCCCAAAACTTATATGGTACTATTCATTTGAACAGTAATTTCGGTACTGTTCCAATGAACAGTACTTCGGGGGTATTTCGGTCCAAAGGTTGAAATGATATGGGCATTGTGGTCGCTGTACGTGTCTGCTAGATTTCTCATCTTCTGCCGCGCGTCTCTCTTTCTCTCGATACACTTTCTCTCTCTCCTTTCCGAATCCCACTGGGTCAATATACTCTCTTTCTGCACGGTGAAATTGTGCTGGTGATCGAGAATTCTGGGTGTATGTGTGCAGAAGATGAGAAATCGTAGGGCTCCATCTACTAGCAAATCTTAGTGTGTATCTGCAGTCTCCATCTAGGTTAACAACTGAATCGCTTCTTTGTGAAGCTAAACTGAATTCTCATATTTCCCTAATCTATTTCTCTCTGTTAATTTGCAGTTTAATTTGCTGTTTACTTTTCCATTTCAATGTTCAAGCAGTAATTGGGTCCGATTATTGGCAATTGCAGACTCTTGTAAGTACCTGACCTTTCTTTTGAATGTTTGATTTGCTGAATTTCATTGTTTCTGTCCTAGATACCTTGAAAAAAAACCACGATTTTCCCAAATACCCAGAAAAATTTCCCCGGGGGAGGAATAATTTGGGATTGTTGATTTCAAACCAGTTCTTTGCATTGTAGACCCACGATCAACAGTCTTATCATCTCTTCAAATTCAATCTTCCATTTGGAAAGGGAAAGGTGTCTTTTTTTAATTATTCTGTTTGTGCAATTATTGTGCATGAGATCTATGGAATGTAATGTAGTATTTTATAAGAACAACGTGATGGAATTTTTCTAGAGCAGTGGATTTATTAGATAGGTATTATGGAATTCTGTTTGTTTTTTAAATTATCAACCCATTGCATTGATTTTGTAGAGGATCCTATTTCACCAGCCTTGGTTATCTGTAGAAGCAAAAATTATAAAGACATTACACTATGAGAACAATGTTTGCTGCACTGCAATCTCTGACATAATTGAAGAACACTCACCTGTTTGAAATAGCCCAAAGCGATGTAACCCCATAGGTCTCTATCAAAATCGGTCAAAATGTTGATGAACTGGATTATTGCATGGAAAAGGCTTGCCATATTATCATGAGGTTCAATCTGTGGAAAATCATTACAAATATGTCTTAGAGGTTGAAACAGCCCCACTCTAAGTAAGCACACAAATGGAAAGACTAGGCCTACATGTTGTTTGACTCATCTGAGACCCTGGAATCTGATAAACTCAATTCTGAATCTTCTGGTCAGGTAATCTTACCCAAAATTTACTTAAACAGTGAGATTGTTTTTCTTGACCAGTCTATTGTTATTTGGATATTGCTTACTCTTTGTTATTGGGTTCATTAAAGGGTAATTATCTTGAGCTTTGGTTAATTCGATGCAACTCAATGCCTTTCTTCCTTATGGGTTGTACTTTGTGCTAACTTCTTATAACAAATTAATGCGACATGAATGAGTCATTGTCAAGTCTCTCTTTTTAACGCATGAAGATGAAGCATTTATGGAGTAGTGTTAAAAAAAAAAAACAAAGGTGAAATATATAAATTATAATGAACAAATGCAGCACTTGTACCAAAAGAAGCACCATATGCCCATATTGGTGAAGCTGGAATAGAATGGTTTCCTGGAAACAATAAAATAATGCCCATCAGTTAAGCATATTACCTAGATGTCGAGGAACAAGCCAACATCACACAAGTCACATAATAGATTCAATATTCATTGCTGCTGCTAATGGATAATGTCTTGCTAATTTGTTAGTTTAATTTCATTAGGATGACAAATTGGTCCTCAGCAAGAATTCATATTCATGGTTATTTATTTCTAAATTGAATCATTGTGATTGAATGTTGCTACATCAAAATAGAACTTGATATATTGCAAACCAATCTTGAACAATATTTGTGGGTTGGGTACAGGTACACCTGAAAACCATGACCATGGCAAGATGTGTGAATGCGGATCACCAACATTCAGTTATGCCATGTGGTCTTGTTCTGTCCTAAAATCTCAACATTAATGCTATTAGGTTTCTCATATGTTTCAGTTTTCCTGCTACTCTTAACATAAAGGCAACAATAAAAGTAGAAAAGGTTGTCCCTGCTGTATTTTTTGCTCGCCACTTGCTGCAGGAGACTGGAATCGTCAATATCCCTGACTCTAGCTTCTCACTTGTGGTTGTGGGTCTATCACAATTATATTGCATCGCTTCATTATACAGTTTTTTTTCATGTTTCTTGGAAGGTAGAACTCAATCTCCATTAATTTAGATTTTACTTTCTGCCAAAGTGTAAGAATCCTCTATTTCAAGTTTCTAAGAATGACATGTTTGTTACTATTCATGGCTTGTGTATTTAATGACAAACGTCTCGAAGTATGCTCCAGTCTGTCTGTCCCCAATAATTAATTCTCGCTGACCTGCTAAGTTTGTCATTTTTATTTCCTATCAGGAAGATGGACCAAAATGGACTTATTATTATTATTATTATTAGTTGCAGGGCAAAGGACAAACCAATCTCACAATATACAAAAAATTACTTGGAGGTACCCAATATTTGAAGAAACTATTTTTCAGTCAGTTCAATGCCAATCGCGCGCGTTGCACGCGCTAATTTACTAGTATAGGAAAGGGCCATGATAATGTGTTGGGGGGTCTAAAAATCAATCAAATTAGTACCTTAATGTTGGGCAAGTTCAAGAAGTTCTTGGTGATGTGAACAACAAGCTTGTCCACGAAGGCAGGTGCAATGTAGAACCCATCAATGTTGTCCATCTCATACCTAAATAATCAATACTAATAACAAGGGTAGGTTGAAAAAAAGGACCCTAAAACCTAAAATTTGTGGGCTGAAAAAAAGGTCCCGGTCACTTTCTTTGTTTTTTTCCCATGTTTGAATTAATCTCCCGATTGACGTCAAACTTCAAGATTATGGTTAAAACTGATATTGAAGTCATAATACACATCTCTTATTCATGTCGGGGTTATTTAGACCACTTAGTACATAGGTTTAAGTAACTCCAACATGAATAAGAGAGGTTTATTATAATTTTAATATTAGTTCTAGCCTTAGTCTTGAAATCTGACGTACACCAATTGGGAGAAAATTCAAACATGTAAAGAAAAAGAAAAATGAGAAACAAGCTTTTTTTTTCAGCTCACAAACTTTAGGGTCCTTTTTTTCAACCTATAAATTTTAGGGTCCAAAAAATTATAGTTGAAAACCAAGGTTCAGAAAATAAATACCCCTAAAGTTTGAGGTCCAAAATGCAAAAAAACCTCTAATAACAATACCATTACTAATAATATCAACACCACCCATAATAATAGTAATAAATAATAATAACAATAATGATAATAATAATAATAATAATAATAATAAAACAACCACAATAATAATAACAACAACAACACATGATATTACCAATTTACCCATGCAACTCGTATGCAGGTAGTAAAATTACTAAAATACCCTTGTTAGTCCTTCAGTGATCCTACGAGCTCAAGTATTAGCAAAAATATTAACAAACGAAATCTCAAAAATTAACGGAGTCAAACTTAAATTACTAACGTTATAACGGTCAACACCATTTAATTTTTTGGGAATTTACAATTGACCTAAAGATATTTATAAGACTGAATTATAACAATTCGCAATCTACATTAATCATTGACAAAAGTTGTAATCATTAATTAGAGAAAAGATATTCCCACCTCTTTGTTCTGTAGAGATGGGATAATAACTCTCTAAATTTAAAAGTTGTATCAGATTACTTTTAAATTTTTAATTATTTGAAATTGTAGCAAATGCAGCACCTTTGCTAAAAGGGAAATTGGATTCTAATAATACGAACTTTAGGCCATACAAGACTTAATAATACGAACTTTTGATTTGATTCTGAATAATATGAACTTTGACCTCCTGTTGCTCCCAGTAACACGCCACCGAGTTAAGTTCATATTATTCAGAATCAAATCGAAAGTTCGTATTATTAAGTCTTGTATGGCCAAAAGTTCGTATTATTAGAATCCAATTTCCCTTACTTAAAAGCAACTTAGTTAGTTGTATTTTTAGGTAGCTCCGAAGATTTTTTGTCTTTTTGGGTTGGTTCTTTACTGTGCTTCACTACCACATGGTATCCATTTGAGCAGCAAATTTGAATATAAACAAGAGAAGAGTAGGCGTAATGCTCAACCCAGACAATACACAAAAAAGAAAAAGGCAACAAAAATGGAAGTAGAAAACGAGAACGAGGCAATCCACTGGCCACCGCCGATCCCAATCAACGCTCGTTGCTACGGGATGCTGATAAGAGGGGACATTGAAGGCCTTGGAAATGAGAGGATCTCAAACCCCAGCTTCAACTTCTCTAATGTTTTATGGGAACCTGACGGCAGTACTGCCCTTCACATAGCTCCAAGTGCCGGCAAAGTAGATCTCGTCCAGCACATAGTCCATCATGATCAGCGGCGGCTTCTTCATTGTCACAACTCTCAAGAGGATTACCCCATCCATGCTGCTGTCCGAGCAGGCCATCACCTTGTCGTCCAGACTTTGGTTCAATTCGGGGGTTGTCAAATTATAGAGATGAATAATTTACTAAACTT
Organism: Portulaca oleracea; assembly: GCA_029582165.1. Lineage (NCBI taxonomy): Eukaryota > Viridiplantae > Streptophyta > Magnoliopsida > Caryophyllales > Portulacaceae > Portulaca > Portulaca oleracea. The sequence goes on along the minus strand of CM055869.1, from coordinate 32,080,947 downwards.
TGACCTTAGACAATAACGTACTGAACTTTGAAGGGTGTTGGACAATAATGCACCCAGAATGATTTCGATGGTGGCTGGGCAATCTTATGGGGCAGGCGGAAAAAATAAATTGGTTAAATAATATTAAAATTTATAACATGTCATTTAATCTACACAAGCAAAGGTGATTTTATACAACAACAACAAGAATCTCCGAGTGAAAACACGTTTAAGCAAATGTAATTTTATGTTTTTTTACTCTTTTCAAAGTTGGTTCCCTTTGCTTATGTGTGGATTAGCTGACATGTCATAAAGTTGAATATTTTTGGGTCAATCCATCTGTTGGGGAGATCCAAGGGGTGAATCTATTTCAACCAAGGCCCATGGTACACAAGTTAAGTGAGATTCCATTTTAAAACCAATTGGTGTTAAGAAGAGTAGCCCACTTGACTTATATACCATGTGTTTTCTCTTTACTTGTTCGATGTGGGACATTTACTCATGGGTGAATCCCAACAATCTCCCCCTTCACACATGAGTCTCTCCCCCTTGATCGGAAGCCTCTTTTGCCCAAGGTTTCAAGTCACCATCAGGAGTCCATCATAGCCGCACCTTACTCGACAGAGCCGCACCCTACTCCACCTGAGTCTCATGCCACCACTCTATCTCAAGAGTCCCAGCCGCACCCTACTCCACAGAGTTGCACCCTACTCCACCCGAGTCTCATGCCACCACTCCGAGCATTCAAGAGACCTAGCCGAGCACGCGCTATGTGTAACACCCCCTAGGTTACTAACCATTAGATTAAGCTAATGATTCACCTAACCCAATGATTAGCAGCGGATAAACACCTGAGAGAATTACCTCCGTCCACGGAGGTGGACAAGGCTAAGACTAAACCCAACAACAACCATCAACCATAAACCAACTTCAAACATGCATCATCAGCATAATTTAAGCTAAAACACCTCACAACAACATAAAACAGCCCAAAAGAAATTAAACAAGCCATTAAATCACAATTTCTTTTAAATCCTTCATGGAGAGACTCTAACCATCTTCAAATTTCCTTAAGGTGCTCTAGGGTTTTGTCTTCCCGGGGCCTTTCCACTCTCCTTTGCCAAGATCCCTAAAACGAAAACATAAAACTTCGAAATGTGAGTTAAACTCAGTACGTATACCCCTAATAACGTAAGACTCTTTTCATAACTCGTTTTAGTAATTTAGCACGGTTCCAAAAAATTAAAAACAATATAAAAACAAACAAACAATAAAAGGTAGCAAAACTTACATAGCTTAACCTTACCTAACCTGTGCATGGAAAGTATAACGTAACCTGTACTTAAATCACAACTTAGATGAAAATACTTTTGAGTTCCTCCGTAAAAGTGACATACATAACCATAACCTTAGAAATAATCTATCATTAAAAGTAATACAACATAGTTTCCAAAGAACCTAAATCATACATGACTTAGCATATAACACACGTACATAGCCATAGTATAAACTTGACCTTAAACCCTTATAAACTAAGACTTATAAAGAGTTTGGCATGTAAGTCATAAAGCTTTACTTTGGTTCACAATACTTGAGTAACTTAAGAAACTTTAAACTTGTTTATCATGTTATTACCCTGAAGGTCCCCTACTTACGATCATCGGCTAAGCCTCCGTATGCGCATACCCGGACCGATCGGGAGATCCGGATGGTGGACAACGTCCTATACTGGCCAGATTTCCATGGGGTGCACTTTAAGCACTATCTTTGTATTTTTCCTCGGTGTGCACAAGGCACAATTATTCTGGCGTGCCCTACGACACAATTAAGCATGGGGTGCTCTACAGCACGATTATACATGGTGTGCTCTAAAGCTCGATAAAACATGGGCGGGGCCTTTATAAAAAGAAAAATTAAGAAACTTGACCTCGGGTTCTTAATACTACAAGATCTTTAACCATCTTTGAAATAGTAACTGAAACCCATTCATGAAATCTTCTCGAATAAGAATTGTACTCATAACGAAATTTACTCTTGCACTACCTTTATTAACCAAAGAAATGAAATATTGTAAAAGTCCCTAACATAAAAGATTACTAATATAAGCTCTTAAATTAGAATATAAGGTAACTTGATAATTAAACCCTAGTAAATGAAATTCATAAGACTCGTATAATATCTTGAGCATAAAACATAAGGGTTTGCTTAAAAGCATGGATATTAGAGTAAATATAACGAAATAGGCTTAAGAGAAAAAATCATACGTGAGTACATAGAACCACATAAGACTTACTTACACTTGAACATGATATATAAAGTAACATAAATACTTCAAATCAGATGAGTTACTTAGTAAATTAACTTTGGTACATAAACCCACTTAAAACTTACTTACTTTTGACAAGAGCATGAAATTAGCATGGATGATATAAATTATAAATAAAAGATATGATATGTAGGACATAAATAATTCCTAAGTTTAACTTAAAAGTTACAGGCAATATACGTACCTGAAGACTTAAGAACACGTACGGAACGAGCAGGGACTTGAACAGTGGTGCAACGATCTCTTGGAGGGACTTTACAAGAAACGAAAAACATAAATTAGGACTTAACTTAGGTTGTTGCATGGGAGAATAACTTAGTGAATTTCCTAAGAATAACAATAATGAACTCAATTTCTAAGGCGTACTTGTAAGATCATAACTTACTCCTGAAATATCGAATCATGTCGTAAGAGGACTTTTCGGGAAGCTTAGAACATAGACTCCAATGTTGTAGTTGACCATGAAGGCTAGAAACGTGGCTAAGAAGGGTAAAAACTAACATCTTCACAAGCTGCTCGGAAATAATAACCATTTAAACCTCGATTATTCGAAAAATCGTAACTCGAGTTCTACTCATCGGTTCATGGCTAGCAAGCTGTCTATGGAAAGCTCATAATATATACTTCAACTTTTATTTTAACCCCAGGTTGATTTGAGCATGGAAAAGGATCGAATTTCAGCCCAGAATAGAAGCAACCCCAAACATTTTACGGAAAACTCAGACTTTTGCCTCTCACATAAAAGCCCATAACTCTCTCTCCCGGTATCCTATGAACGTATACTATACCTTTCGGGAAATCTCAGATTGTCCCCTACAACTTTCATTTAGACCACCAATTTATTTGAACATGGAAAAGGGTCGGAAATTAGCCATGAACATCATATCATGAAACTGATTTTCTGGGTAACTCAGATTATTGCCCCATATTCGAAGACTCATAACTTTCATTCCCGACATCCGATAGTTACAAACTTTACCATTTTGGAAAGCTTAAAGAATGGTCTAAAACTTTTATGTTGAACATTTGGATCAAAAGGGTCTCTAAACAGATGAAAAATATATATATCTAGGTACTGACCTCAGAACACGTATATAATTGCAACACTCTACGATTTTGGCCATAACTCACATTACACACAGCGAAATCCTGAGATTCAAAAATCGGGTGTTAGCTAACATCTTAGGCTACAAAATCATGCCATAAATTGAGTCAAACTCATACTTTATATTCCCTGGAATTTCCAGATTGCAACCAGATTCATTTTCCCTGGAAATTCCTTAACATGCATCACTCAAAATCATCAATAAACTTAATCTAAGTCTAATCTACTCACATGCACTTAATCTTAATCAACTTTTGAACCTTCCACAGTGAATTTAACTATCAAAAACCACATGCATGTTCATAACCTCACATTTCTTTCACTAAAGCAACAATTAAAACATAAATCCATCTCAACTTACCCAAATTCCCCCTTGATTTTCTTAGCTCTTGGAAATCTCCTCTTGAGAACCTTACAGACCTTGAGTTTTCCTTTAGAAAAATCTAATAACCACAAGGAGAAAAACATAAACACAATCTTGACTTGTCCTTAAAAGAAAGAGAAAGAAGAATGGAGTGATTAAATGGGAGAAACAAGAAAGATGAGATGATGATGATGATGATGATGATGGTGGCCGGAAAATTGGCCGGAAAACTAGCCGGAAAGTGGCTGGCCGGCGGCTGGAGACCAGGCACAGGCAGGGGGGTTTTGGTTCTGGCGTGGGAGAGAGGAAGAGAATGGGAGGTGAGTGGGTGTTTGGTTGTATCAATACTTAAATGAATGAGGATGACGACTTGCTAATATATATAACCATAAGGCCCAACTCTTCTTTTCCCCTTGCTTTGGCCGGCCACATGGCCCAATTTAGAGAAAAAATATCAATTTTAATTCCTCCCTCCTATACTTACCACCCTAATTTCTCAAATTACCGAAATTTCCTAAACCGTAAAAATACTATTCGGAAACCCAAATAAATATCCAACGCCTCCATAAAATTCCTTATATTGATAACCTTAACTTAATTCGAATAAAGAAGAACCCGGTACATCGGTCCCGGTAAAAGAATTCATGTACGATTAGAATCTCCGTAAAATTATCGGTAGCGATTTCTCAAGAAAAGAAAATTAAACCAATTTGTTGACGATGGTTGCACTGTTCAAGTCCTGCAAAACACACACTTGGTTAGGAAAACAAAATTTTGGAACACACACTTTAATTAATCGTGATTTATTACTAACCTTGACTGATTAAACTAATTAATATGTATTAAGGGAGGGATTTTCTTCGCGTTATTACATCTTACTCCCCTTAAAAGAAGTTTCGTCTCCGAAACTTGAAAATACTACCCCCTTATCTTCGATATTTTACCTTAAAACAGATGGGGGTACTAGTTTCGCATGTCCTCTTTGATTTCCCATGTAGCTTCCGACGTGGAGTGATTAGTCCAAAGGACTTTCACTAGGGGAGGATTTCCCTAGAGAATAAAAGCTCGACCCTCCAGTCCAAAATCTGAATCGACACTTCTTCATAAAATAGATTCTCCGCGATAGCCATTGGCTCGGGTTCAACTACATGGCTCGGTCCGGTATATATTTTCGCAACTGAGAAACAGGAAACACATCATGAAAATGCTCTAACTCTGTAGGCAATTCAAGCCTACACGCAATTGGGTTAATCTTCCCAATAATCCCATAAGGCCCAATGTACCGAGGGCTTAACTTCCCTTTAACCTTGAATCTATGCACTCCCTTAGTGGGTGAAACCTTGAGAAATACTTTATCTCCTGGATGAAACTCTAAGGGTTTCCTTCTTCGATCCGCATAACTTTTCTGCCAACTTTGAGCAGTTTTGATATGCTGCGGGATGACACGTACTTTATCCCTCATATCCATCATCATCTCGGGACCCACTTCTAGAGCTCCGTCTAATTCAGTCCAACATAAAGGGGATTTGTGGTTACGATCGTAAAGGGATTCCAAAGGCGCCATCTGAATTATAGCTTGGTAGTTATTTGTATGAGACTTATGAGACTTCACCAGTGGTACGAACTCTTTCCAACCTCTCCTAAAAATCTAGGACGCATGTCCAAATCATGTCTTCCATTATCTGATTTATTTTTCTCCGTTTGGCCATCTGTTTCTGGACGACACGAGCTACTGAAACTCAACGTGTGTCTCTTGGGAATGTCGTGTAACCTTATAACTTTCTTTACATAAATATCTGCTAATTTATCGGCCTTCCGGCTCATTGATTGGAATGAAATGGCCAGATTTGGTCAATCAGTCCACCATCACCCATGTCGCACTCTTATTGATGACCATCAAGGGAAAATCCGTGATAAAATCTATAGAGATCGAGCCCCTTTTCCATATAGGGACCTCCAATGGTTTTAGTTCTCCTACAGGCCGCTGATGCTCTATTCTCACCCTTTGGCATACGAGACACTCATCCACAAAATTGGCGATGTCTCTCTTCATGCTAGGTCACCAGAACTTTGCTTTTACATTCCGGTACATCGTAGTATCTCCTGGGTGAACCCTCCGTGCATAATCTCCTCTTGTAGCCCTCGGCTCGCAGACACACATAGAAAATTTTGGAATCTTAAGGTTCCACCCTCGTGAACCAAAAACCCTTGCAATTTTCCTTGTTCTATTCCTGAGGTTCTGTCAACTGTGCCTTTACATAATCTAGCAGGACTACTTCAATCTCTGCTCTCTGAATCTTCTGACTGAGCCTTGATTTGTCCATCTTCGGTGCATCTGTGTCATGCTGATTCTTCCTACTCAGGGCATCAACTATGGAATTTTCCTTTCTTGGATGGTACTAAATGTCTAAGTCATAAACCTTAATGAGCTCCACTCATCTTTGTTTCCTTAAGCTTAACTCTTTCTGAGTAAATATGTACTTGAAACTTTAATGATCTGTAAAGATTTTAGTAGAAACATCGTATAATTAATGCTTCTAGAACTTCAAGGCAAAACTACTGCCGTTAACCTTAGATCATGTGTAGGGTAATTGAGCTCATATCGTTTCAACTGCCGGGAGACATAAGCTATGATCTTGCAATCTTGCATCAAGACACATCTTAGCCCTCGCTTGGTCGCGTCGCTGTATATGACATATTCTTTTCCTTCCACTGGCAGGGCCAAAATTGGGGCCGATGTGAGTCTCATTTTGAGTTCTTGAAATTCTTTCTTATGCTTTTCTGATCATTCAAACTTGATAGTCTTTCTCACTAGACTGGTCAACGGCGACACAATCTTAGAAAAAAATCTTGTATGAAACGTCTGTAATAACCCACCATACCTAAAAAGCTCCTTACTTTGGTAATGGTTGGGGGTCTAGCCTGATTCATGATAGCTTCAACCTTTTGAGGATCAACTTTGATCCCTCATTTGGTCACCATATCCCTAAAGAGGCTACTTCGACCAGCCAAAACTCACACTCCCTTAACTTAGCATATAACTGATGTTCTACTAGCGTTTGCAGCATTATTCTCAAATGTTGTTCCTGTTCTTCTCAAGTCTTTGCGTAAATCAAAATATCATCAACAGAGACTACTACAACTTATCCAAAAATGGCCCAAAACTCGATTCATAAAAACCACAAACACTGTCGATACATTAGTAAGCCAAAAGACATTACTATAAACTCGTAGTTCCCATAACGGATCCTAAAACTATCTTAGGAATATATTCCGGCCGTATCCACAACTGGTGATATCCAGACCCTAGATCAATCTTGGAAAATACGCCTGCCCTTGGCAACTGCTCAAATAAATCATCAATGCGGGTCAACGGATACTTGTTCTTGACAGTAATCTTGTTTAGTTCCTGGTAATTGATACACATCCTTGTGCGGCCATCCTTCTTCTTAACAACCAAAACTGGTGCTCCCCAAGGAGAAACACTTGGCCTTATAAACCCTAACTGAATCAACTTATCCAGATGGGTCTTGAGCACTTTCAACTCAACGGGTGTCATTCGATAAGGCGCCTTTGATATTGATTGCGTACCTGGTACTAGCTCTATTTCAAAATCGATTTCCCTCCTCGGGGGTAGGCTAGTTAGCTCTTCAAGAAAAACATCTGGAAGAATCCCTTACTACGGGAATATCTTCGACTTCCAGATCCTCTGGCTTACTTCCCATCACATAACATAAATATCCTTCAGCTCCTTTGCGTATGAGCCTTCTTGCCTTCATCAAAGGGGCAATCTTACAATTGATCTTTCCTAATTCACCACTGGAAATGAACTTTACCTCCTAACTGACTTTTCAAAACAACAATCCCTTCATCGCATTTTATCTTGGCTCCATGCTTACCTAACCAATCCATGCCTAAGATAATCATCAAATTCACTATAACTATGACAATAAGGTCAATTGGGAAGATTTCTTCAGATATTTTGGGCGGCACATTCAGGAGTGCCCTTTTACATGCTATAGCTTGGCCATTTGGAAGCCATATTTTATAAACTACTGCCTTTTCATGATTCTGTAAGCCTAGCTCAGAACTAACACGCGCATAAATAAAAGAATGTGATGCCCCATAATCAAGTAAAGCATAAACAAATCTTGCATTTATTAACAAAGTTCCAGTGACCCCAATACCCAAAGTGGCCGCTTCCTTAACCAAATAGAAGGTCCCGATGGTTACCCATATCGCTTGCCTAAAACTTGGGATGGTAGGGGTTAGGTGGGAGCATCATGTTCGCTGAGGACCCTGACACAGGGTTGATTTGGGGGAGCCCCTCGGGAATCGGCAGTTGCTTTCCCATGTTAGAAGGGTGGTTGTTGTTTGATACGTACGACATGCTACATTATAACCATAAAATTTTAGTTTAAAACTCAGTCATTCCACCTCCTTTATACTTTATGCATTAAGGAAAATAAAAATCAAGTAATCCTTACGTAACCATGCCCCTTGTCCACTGTTATCCTCGCATAATTTAATCATAGTGCACGTTCCCAAAACTTATTAATCCTCCTCTTGTATCCATGGTCAACTTAAACATTTAGTGCATGCATAATTTCCCCTCAAGTCGGTAAACTTAAACGTACTTCCTCTTCCTCACTTCTTAAAACATCAGGTTTTAAACACACGCAATCTTGAGACATTAAAAGCTAACTCCCAACCATAATCTATGAAAGCCAAATTTGTTGTCAAAACATAAACCACAATATGCATGGAAATCAAAAGATAATTGTTCCATGATTACCCCACTGTTATCAACATAATACGCAACAACATGCTACTTCTCATTCTTCCTCCCTTCTTCTTGCTCATACAGAATTTGAACTCCCTAAGAAAGGGTATGGTCGTCATCATCATCATCATCTTCCTTGTCCTTAGTACCGTCACTCTCCTTAACCTCAAACTGGACAGTAGGCTAGGGCCTAACAGATCTATGAAATAGTAGGGGATTTCATTTCCCATGGTTGCATCACTCAGCATTCGGCATATTCATAGACCTTCAACTCAAAGGTCACCCCGGACCATGTTCCTAAAGTCTGAAATCGTTCTTCGTGGGCGCCCTACTCGAAAGTATAGATAAGATTGCGGTACTTGTGAATTTGTGCCGAAACTAAGTCCAGGGATGCACGTGTGGTAGAAACGCTAATAGACGTCGAGTTCTCCTCACCGGATCGTGATATCGAGAGTTCGTGTTCTCTCTCAGCAAGCGGAACACCTCCATGAACCTCATGACGTGCGCGAAAACACTATCTTTCGTCTTCATTAACATAGCATAGGGGTTCGGGGTCCGACCATCTATCATATCATATAACATTTTAACAACTTAACAAAATAAACAAACTTTCTACCGACATAAACTTGGGTCCTAAACATGCCCGGACGAAACCCATAACTATATTAAGTCTTAAACAACTTCATGTGCCATACTTGACTCAAAGTTTTATCATCACATCAATGTATATCTCAATACTTCTCAAAAACATACATAACATCATCATTTACAAAACCTTGTTAAACTTGTAGACTTGTAACAAATCTTGAACTTATAAAAAGTTTCAACCTATACTAAACTTTCCTTATATTCATGCATACTTCTCTTTATTTCCTAGATCTTTTCATACCACTAATCACATATTTAGACCTTTTTCGTACCCCAGGATTCATTGTTCAACTTAGAACAAGGCTCACGCATTTCTGTAAATACCTTATGTACTTAAATTCTAAAGGACCCCCTGCATATAAACTCTTATCTTATCCTTTAGAATGCTTGATTACCTCTAGCTTTATCATATACTTTTTCCTCAACACCTAAAGATATCCCAAAGGTGGTTCTCCAAGTTTGTTTTGCTCTGATACCACAACTGTAACACCCCCAGGTTACTAACCACTAGATTAAGCTAATGATTCACCTAACCCAATGATTAGCAGCGGATAAACACCTGAGAGAATTACCGCCGTCCACGGAGGTGGACAAGGCTAAGACTAAACCCAACAACAGCCATCAACCATAAACCAACTTCAAACATGCATCATCAGCATAATTTAAGCTAAACCACCTCAAAACAACATAAAACAGCCCAAAAGAAATTATACAAGCCATTAAATCACAATATCTTTTAAATCCTTCATGGGGAGACTCTAACCATCTTCAAATTTCCTTAAGGTGCTCTAGGATTTCGTCCTCTCGGGGCCTTTCCACTCTCCTTTGTTGAGATCCCTAAAACGAAAACATAAAACTTCGAAATGTGAGTTAAACTCGGTACGTATACCCCTAATAACGTAAGACTCTTTTCATAACTCGTTTTAATAATTTAGCGCGGTTCCAAAACATTAAAAACAATATAATAACAAACAAACAATAAAAGGTAGCAAAACTTACATAGCTTAACCTTACCTAACCTGTACATGGAAAGTATAACGTAACCTGTACTTAAATCACAACTTAGATGAAAATACTTTTGAGTTCCTCCGTAAAAGTAACATACATAACCATAACCTTAGAAATAATCTATCATTAAAAGTAATACAACATAGTTTCCAAAGAACCTAAATCATACATGACTTAACATATAACACACGTACATAGCCATAGTATAAACTTGACCTTAAACCCTTATAAACCAAGACTTATAAAGAGTTTGGCATGTAAGTCATAAAGCTTTACTTTGGTTCACAAGACTTGAGTAACTTAAGAAACTTTAAACTTGTTTATCGTGTTATTACCTTGAAGGTCCCCTACTTGCGATCATCGGCTAAGCCTCCGTATGCGCATACCCGGACCGATCGGGAGATCCGGATGGTGGACAACATCCTATACTGGCCAGATTTCCATGGGGTGCACTTTAGGCACTATCTTTGTATTTTTCCTCGGTGTGCACAAGGCACAATTATCTTGGCGTGCCCTACGGCACAATTAAGCGTGGGGTGCTCTACTGCACGATTATACATGGTGTGCTCTAAAGCGCGATAAAACATGTGCGGGGCCTTTATAAAAAGAAAAATTAAGATACTTAGAACCTTGACCTTGGGTTCTTAATACTACGAGATCTTTAACCATCTTTGAAATCATAACTGAAACCCATTCTTGAAATCTTCTCGAATAAGAATTGTACTCATAACGAAATTTACTCTTGCACTACCTTTATTAACCAAAGAAAGGAAATATTGTAAAAGCCCCTAACATAAAAGATTACTAATATAAGCTCTTAAATTAGAATATAAGATAACTTGATAATTAAACCCTGGTAAATGAAATTCATAAGACTCGTATAATATCTTGAGCATAAAACATAAGGGTTTGCTTAAAAGCATGGATATTAGAGTAAATATAACGAAAAAGGCTTAAGAGAATAAATCATACGTGAGTACATAGAACCACATAAGACTTACTTACACTTGAACATGATACATAAAGTAACATAAATACTTCAAATCAGATAAGTTACTTAGTAAATTAACTTTGGTATATAAACCCACTTAAAACTTACTTACTTTTGACAAAAGCATGAATTAGCATGGATGATATAAATTGTAAATAAAAGATATGATATGTAGGACATAAATAATTCCTAAGTTTAACTTAAAAGTTACAGGCAATATACGTACCTGAAGACTTAAGAGCACGTACGGAACGAGCATGGACTTGAACAGTGGTGCAACGATCTCTTGGAGGGACTTTACAAGAAACGAAAATCATAAATTAGGACTTAACTTAGGTGGTAGCATGGGAGAATAACTTAGTGAATTTTCTAAGAATAACAATAATGAACTCAATTTCTAAGGCGTACTTGTAAGATCATAACTTATTTTAACCCCAGGTGCTCGGAAATAATAACCATTTAGACATCAATTATTCGAAAAATCGTAACTCGAGTTCTACTCATCGGTTCATGGCATGCAAGCTGTCTATGGAAAGCTCGTAATATATACTTCAACTTTTATTTTAACCCCAGGTTGATTTCAGCATGGAAAAGGGTCGAACTTCAGCCTAGAATAGAAGCAACCCCAAACATTTTCCGGAAAACTCAGACTTTTGCCTCTCACATAAAATCCCATCACTTTTTCTCCCGGTATTCTATGAACGTATACTATACCTTTCTGGAAAGCTCAGAGTGTCCCCTACAACTTTCATTTAGACCACTAATTTATTTGAACATGGAAAAGGGTCGGAATTTAGCCATGAACATCATATCATGAAACTGATTTTCTGGGTAACTCACATTATTGCCCCATATTCAAAGACTCATAACTTTCATTCCCGACATCCGATACTTACAAACTTTACCATTCCTGAAAGCTTAAAGAATGGTTTAAAACTTTCATGTTGAACATTTGGATCAAAAGGGTCTCTAAACAGACGAAAAATATGTATCTAGGTACTGACCTCAGAACACGTATATAATTGCAACACTCTACGGTTTTGGCCATAACTCACATTATACACAGCGAAATCCCGAGATTCAAAACCGGGTGTTAGCTAACATCTTAGGCTACAAAATCATGTCATAAATTGAGTCAAACTCATACTTTATATTCCCTGGAATTTCCATGTTGCAACCAGATTCATTTTCCCTTGAAATTCCTTAACATACATCACTCAAAATCATCAATAAACTTAATCTAAGTCTAATCTACTCACATGCACTTAACCTTAATCAACTTTTGAACCACTACTAAAAATATGTGAATTACCAACCATTTTTTCCAACCAATCTAAAATGGTTGGAAAAATCAACCATTTTAACAACCATTTAATATTCCAACTATTTTTCAAAAAAATTAGTGGGGAAAATGGTTGGAAATTCCAACCAATTTTGCTAAAATTGGTTGGAAATTTTTCCTACCATCATTTTTCCTACTATTTGAAATTGGTTGAAAAAATGGTTAGTAATCCAACCATTTTTCCAACCATCTTCAAATAGTAGGAAAAATGATGGTAGGAAAATTTTCCAACCATTTTAGCAAAATTGGTTGGAATTTCCCACCATTTTTCCCACTAATTTTTTTGAAAAATAGTTGGAATATGAAATGGTTGTTAAAATGGTTGGTTTTTCCAACTATTTTAAATTGGTTGGAAAAAAAATGGTTGGTAATACACATATTTTTAGTAGTGAACCTTCCACAGTGAATTTAACTATCAAAAACCACATGCATGTTCATAACCTCACATTTCTTTCACTAAAGCAACAATTAAAACATAAATCCATCTCAACTTACCCAAATTCCCCCTTGATTTTCTTAGCTCTTAGAAATCTCCTCTTGAGAACCTTAGAGACCTTGAGTTTACCTTTAGAAAAACCTAATAACCACAAGGAGAAAAACTTAAACACAATCTTGACTTATCCTTAAAAGAAAGAGAAAGAAGAATGGAGTGATTTACCACTTGAAATGGGAGAAACAAGAAAGATGAGATGATGATGATGATGGTGGCCAAAAAATTGGTCGGAAAACTCGCTGGAGGGTGGCTGGCCGGCGGCTGGACAGCAGGCAGAGGCAGGGGGGTTTTGGTTCTGGCGTGGGAGAGAGGAAGAAAATGGGAGGTGAGTGGGTGTTTGGTTGTTTCAATACTTAAATGAATGAGGATGATAACTTGCTAATATATATAACCATAAGGCCCAACTCTTCTTTTCCCCTTGCTTTGGCCGGCCACATGGCCCAATTTAGAGAAAAAATATCAATTTTAATTCCTCCGTCCTATACTTACCACCCTAATTTCTCAAATTACCGAAATTTCCTAAACCGTAAAAACACTATTCGGAAACCCAAATAAATATCCAACACCTCCATAAAATTCCTTATATTGATAACCTTAACTTAATTCGAATAAAGAAGAACCCGGTACATCGGTCCCGGTAAAAGAATTCATGTACGATTAGAATCTTCGTAAAATTATCGGTAGCGGTTTCGCAAGAAAAGAAAATTAAACCAATTTGTTGACGATCGTTGCACTGTTCAAGTCCTGCAAAACACACACTTGGTTAGGAAAACAAAATTGTGGAACACGCGCTTTAATTAATCGTGATTTATTACTAACATTGACTGATTAAACTAATTAATATGTATTAACGGAGGGATTTTCTTCGGGTTATTACACTATTGGTCCCTGCTCCTATCCACGGTGATCTTCCCACACCTTGCCTGTGCCCAGTCGAACGAACCATCGGCTCTGATACCACTTGTTGGGGAGATCCAAGGGGTGAGCCCACTTGAACCAAGACTCATGGTACACAAGTTAAGTGAGGTTCCATCTTAAAACCAATTGGTGTTAAGAGGAGTAGCCCACTTGACTTATATACCATGTGTTTTCTCTTTACTTTTTCGATGTGGGACATTTACTCATGGGTGAATCCCAACACCATCTCTTCCAAATGTTAAGTAGGATTGTCACCGAGTCATCCATTGCCGAAATCGTTCTGGATGTATTGTTGTTCAACACCCCAAAATACAATGTATTATTGTCAAAGGATGAATGTTGAGTGTATTATTGTCCAACACTCTAAAAGTTCAATATATTAGCATATAAAAACCCTATTAACAATAATATATAAATAATCAATAATATGAACAATAATATGATTAATTAATAACATTATTAACAATAATATATAAATAATTAATATTAATATTAATATTAATATTAATAACATTATTAACAATAATATATAAATAATCATCAATAATAATTAGAAAAATGAATTTGACCGCCGCTAAAAAAGTCGGAGCCATACAGTTTTTTTGGGAAAGTTGGCGGCTTGTCATACGCGATTGCGGCTTGTGATTAGCGCGGTGATCTGCATGCGGCGTCTAACTGCAGCTTACCATGATGGGTGTGCGGCAAGTCGCCATTTTCGAAATAAATTCGCGCGACTCCATTATTTTTCGGTAATTTTCGATTCCAAAATCCAGATTTCAAACCCCATTTGACTAACTTCAACATCGGCGATTTCGATTCCTCCCTCCCGGGACGACGGTGGTGTAGTTGCGGCCGCTAGTGGTGGAAATTTGAGAGAAATTTTAAAGAGAGAAAATAGAGAAGAGGAGGAAAGTTAACGGGGTGACGAACAGTAATCAGATTTGTCTATCCAATATGGAAAGACCAGTCAATTCCTAGACTAGTCTTCCTTTGCGTTCATACGCTACCCACTCGCATGCGACAGCACTAGCGACAGCCAACAGACGTATAGCATATTAATATAATCGGTAATTATTAATTAAGTACCCTTGAAAGTATGTCAACTTACTATGTTAACACATAGTTCGAATGGTCAACCGTTATTCTCTCCATTGTGTCATCTCTGGCTAATATTACTCTTGGGCCAAAGCCCATTAACAATGAAAAAATTGAATTTTAATAATCTCTACTTATATCAATTGTAATATAATAATCTATATTTTTTTTTAATCTAGTGATTCCAAAAACATTAAAGTTGTATTTTATCTAATGGTATCAATTCTAACCTCATTTTTAAATTGTTTTCATTCATGTTCCTATAAAATTATCAAGTATAATTACCAAAAGAATTTTCAGATTATGCTTTTGAAAATCTGAGGAATTATTAGGTTTTTTATGGAATAAAAGGGGCAAAATCATAAAAACTAGAAGAAAAAAAATTGAAACAATTTAGGACAAACATTGTAAATTCACCAAAAATCGTAGAGAAATGTTGTGCTAAATTTTGGAGCAAATGCTAGTCAAAGTTCATTATATTTAGGGTATGCAATCGTTGGTGGCATTATTAAAATACAATTTTGATTTTCTTGAAGCCACTATAATATAAAAAAAATAGGGATTATTATTGTATAATTGGACAAAGTAGAGATTGTTAAAATCCAATTTTCCCAAAAGAATTATTATAATTAACTTTGGAAATTTTTTATACAAGCTCTACATTTCTTTGCTACCAAATTACGATATTACCCTCAATGTGTTGAACAATAAGCCTTAGGTAAGATGTACAGTTTTAGATGATATTTTATAAATATAAGGGTGATTAATATTTTATTTATTAGTCACATTTATAGAGAAAATTCATTCTAATATAATTTACTAGTCATCATAAAATATTGAAGTGGTCGTATGCAGGTACTTTGTCTTACGATAATATTTTACATGAGATGACCGTACCGTATAATTTATAGGGCTATTACAATAATTAAAAATAATTGTGAAAAGAAAGCGCAAAATAAATAGAAGAAACTACATAGGAACAAAACACGATAACTTATATTATCTCCATCGCAGAATGTTTGCCACTATAATTAATTCTTTTATCCCAATTTCTTGGTTACTTTTAATATTTTAATAACTATCATCCCATTTTATCCTAATTCATGGGTAAAAAATTGTTGAGTACAAATTAAATTTTGGTAACTTTTGTAAATTTTGGTAATTTTTGATAAATTTTGGTAACTTTTGGTAAATATATTTTAATATGTCAAAAAAAAGTTTTGTTTTTAAACTTTGTTAATTATATTGGTAAGTTTAGGTAAATTTTTGATAAATGTAGGCAAAAACTAGTAAATTTTGGTAAACTTAAGTTACCCATAAATTTGGCAGGTCCTAAATTTATCTATCGCCATTTACAATTTCAAGAACAATAATTTCCAATTAGTGCAGAGTAATTTTGGTAAGTTACAAACTTTTTAGCTCAATTTCAAAATTTCAATGTGCATTGGTCATCCCAAATTAGTAAAATGGACAAACATAACGAGAAGAGGTAGTATGTTGTTAAATAAACATATTCCTCCCAAATCAAATTTCAAAGCGAGTTCCTGCTAAAACCATCCAACTCTATGGGTGTTTTTGGTTGGGATGAAAAATGATTTTCCCATTTTCTGGTATTTGGTGACCAGAAAATGTAGAAATCATTTTCCAAATAAAAATTGATTCCCCCCCCCCCCCCCCAACTTCTTTGCAAATTATTCTTGACTCTAATCTAATGAAAACCATTTTCCCCCTCTCCCCCTCTACTCTCTGTCTCTTCTTTCATTCTCTCTATCTCCATCATTCTCTCTCACACATCGATTTAAAACTCTCTCTCTCTCTCTCTCTCTCTCTCTCTCTCTCTCTCTCTCTCTCTCTCTCTCTCTCTCTCTCTCTCTCTCTCTCATCTTTGTCTTTTTCCACCACTCTTTCCCATACATTCGTTTTAATATATTTCATCTCTCTCTCTCTCACTCATTTTTCTCTCGTCCACCACTTTCTTTCCTGCACCTGTTTCAATATTTCTCTCTCTCGTCTTTCTCTCACTCCACCACTCGCTCATACACCTGTTTTAATATTTATCACTCTCTTTCTCTCTATCTCTCTCTCTCTCTCTCTCTCTCTCTCACACACACACACACACCCACACACACATTTCTCTGTCTCCACCGCTATCTCTCATGCACCATTTTTAATCTCTCTCTCTCTCTCCCGCCGTTATTTCTCACTCTCCTTTTCGACTACTCTCTCTCACACACATATTTTAATATTTGTCTTATTGTGAAATATGCGAAAATCGTTTTCCAGATGTATCACTTTCTTGTGTACCAAACGCGGGAAAATATCTAGTGAAAATACATTTTCTATGAAATCATGTTACAAGAAAAACCATTTTCGAAGAAAAAAGTTTGCCTTTGTAACCAACGCACCCATGATTTTAACCTCACACTTTTTGTGAGGATCAACTTGGCAACAATCTTAGGGTCGGGTCGATCTGCATACTCTACAAGATTACAACTACTCTTGTCAATCTCTTGATTTAGTGGGAGTCGACCTCTAAACACACCTTCACCCTAGTACTCTTCATCAATGCAACTGAATAATAACTAACCATATTACCACAATGCCAACGCCCCAGAGGTCAACCAGAACCTCAATAACTTTATTTGTTGCTAAAAAAATTCATCCAAACATGGGCTTGTGAATTAGTTTTTTTTTAACTACGTATTATCTCTTAATTAATTAATTAAAAATTATTAAATCATGGTAATTCTATTAAAAGTTCAATTTAACAGTCTAGATTTATAAATGACAAGTGTGCCGTGCGGTTGATATTGCGGAATCAACCATAATTTCGGTGATTATCGTTTATGGAAATCCCAGTACATAGACTCTCATAATATCTATTTACTCTTCACTATTGTATTCTTGGCTTTTGTATATCAATGTAAAATATTCTCCACAGAGTGAGGGATTTGTATACAATGTATTCAGATATCAAAGCATACAATAGCTAGGTTCAAACTATTCCAGTTTAAATCAAATGATATCATGTCATACATCATACCTAGTATTTTTCTTTTATCTATCTTTGATCAAAATATTGTAGAATATCCTTATAAGCCTACTTGCCTAAAATTAACCTAAATCCAAACACAAATTATTCAATTTTTTTTTTGAACCAATAGAAGAAACTACGATATTTGGTGTGGATTGAAACCGTCCAATAATCATTTTAAGATTGTCAAACTTAAACTAACCGAGTATTATCAACTAATATTTCTAATGCAAACGCATAAAATAACCTCCAATTTGATATTTTCTACATACATATTGCTTCCCCATTTCACCAAAGAGGCATCAAGATTCTCCAAAAAAAAAAAAAAAAAAGAAAGAAAGAAAAGAAAGAAAGAAAGAAAGAAAGAAAGAGGTATCAAGATAGTACGCGCGCGGCTAGATCATATTGATCAGCTGGATGTCGCGTAGGATATTTTGAGGTAATTAAAGAATGAATATAAAGCTTTGAAAACTAGGGCTTGTCACCAGTGATTGTATGATCAGTTACCAACAAAGTGATGGCAGTCTGATCCCCACATAAATCATGATCAATCTTCATCTGAATGTAGTTGAAGTCCGGATGACATCAACGACATATGAATTCAACAAAGATTTGAACAAATAATAATAATAATAATAATAATAATAATAATAAAAATATTAATAATAATAATTGAAAACTGTTGATTGCTCGGGATGTAATGTTGGCTCATTCTCACCTGGGACGCTTTGCTAGACCTATATATATATGGATCGCCATACCCAAGAGCAAAGCCACAAAGAAAACCCACATTTTAATTTCTTCATTTAATTCTGTCTTATACCTACCAACGTATTATATATCAACAATGTTCAATTTAACTGAAGAAATGCCACCACCAGGAAAGAACCCTAATATACGCAAACGCACTGGCGCCGTGAGTCAACAGTTTCCTGTTAATCTAGAGGCAGAAATCGACCATTTGGTGAAGTTAAACCCTCAAGGTAAGTTTGCATCTTTTGATATTGTTAGAACCCCTCAAGGACGTTGATAAACTCAGGCTCAAGGACCTTGGCACTGAATCAGTTTTGAATGAAAGCCAAAATTCGAATAGCTAGAAAATATATGATGCGTATGGAAAGATTCACATCTTATTCTACAAGTGTAGAAACCTCCTCTGTGCAAAGGACATTAGTCTGTGCAGGATCAAGGAAGTTTGCCTTGCAAAGAAGGACATTCAAAGAAGATGAAGGACGAAGATTACAAACAGCAAGGAATACGTTTTGAAAACAAACAGGGAAGATTTATAGAATATACTCTGGGAAGATTTGGATTTTATTCCTCTCCTAATTAGATTAACTAATTGCTACCTTCTTATTTCAGGAAAGCCTTGAATGAAGATATGATTTCTAGAATCCGCATCAAATATGGAAGGCGTCATCTAAGAAAGCTATCAAGAATGGAAGGAAGAGAAACATCCAATCTTGGACAATTCTCCAACGGCTCATAACACCCAACCAGCAACATAAATAGAAGACTTGGAGAAAGGAAGCGATTAACGATTCCATGGAAGAAATCGGGTGTTCAAACAAAGAGCGTGTTCTTGTGTTTGAGTGAAAGTGTTTGGAGTGTTATTGTGTGAAAAGTGCTATCAAACTCAAAACGGAAGTATGATAAAGGACAATAAGCATAAACTAGTACATGGTTTTAAGTATCATACATCTGATTAAGAACCTAACGTCCTTTACAAGTTGATTATTTGTGCAGAGAATTTTCATAACCCTATTCACCCCCCCCCCCCTCTAGGGTTCTTTCAGATATTTTCTATCTCAATGTATATTTGGAGACTTGGAGTACTAGTATTTAACTTTTTCATTGCAAGTTTGTGCAGGAACATTCAACCCTAGCTAGTCTATTCCTCCATTTGTTACATATTGATTGGCATATATTTGGCAATTTTTTTTGTATTTTGGACCCCAAATTTTAGGGGTATTTATTTTCTGAACCTTTGAATTAAATGAAAAATTAAAGTTTGTGGGCTGATTAAAAAAAACCTTAAAGTTTGTGGGCTGAAGAAAAAAAAGCCCATGTCTCATTCTTTGTTTTCCTCCCATGTTTGAATTAATCTCACAATTGACGTCAAACTTCAGGACTATCGTTAAAACTTTAATATCAGTTTTAACCTTAGTCTTGAAGTTTGACACCAATCGGAAGAATAATTCAAACATGAAAAAAAAAGGAAAATGGGAAATGGGCTTTATTTTAGCCCACAAACTTTAGGGTCCTTTTTTCAGTCTACAAACTTTAGGGTTCAAAAAATTAAAGTTAAAATCAAGGGTAAAAAAAATTAATACCCCTAAAGTTCGGGATCAAAAATGCAAAAAATCCTTTATTTGACTGTCACGATTTGCAGTGTCACGGGTTTTTTTGCATTTTGGACCACGAATTTTAGGGGTATTTACATTCTGAACCCTTGGTTTTCAACTTTAACATTTTGGACCCTAAAGTTTGTAGGCTGAATAAAAAAAAGGACCTTAAAGTTTGTGGACTGAAGAAAAAGGCCCCTGTCTCATTTTTTATTTTCCTCCCATGTTTGAATTTATCTCCCGATTGACGTCAAACTTTAGAACTATGGTTAAAACTGATATTGAAACTATAATACACCTCTTTTATTCGTGTCGAGGCTACTTAGACCCCTGAGTACATGGTTTTAAGTAACTCCAACATGAATAAAAGAGGTTTATTATAACTTTAATATCGGTTTTAACCTTAGTCTTGAAGTTTGATGCCAATCGGGAGATAAATTCAAACATGGAAAGAAAAGGAAAAACAGGAAACGAGCTTTTTTTCACCTCACAAACTTTAGGGTCCTTTTTTTCAGCCTACAAACTTTAGGGTCCAAAAAGTTAAAGTTGAAAACTAAAGGTTCAAAATGTAAATACCCCTAAAATTCGGGGTCCAAAATGTAAAAAACCCCACTTTGATTGATAATTTCTTGTTTAATACTATATTTGCAATTGCAAATATTATACATTATGATAATATTTTTTGTTACGAATCTAATGGTAGTAATCTTATTTAACAAGTCATTGTATATATTTAGAAATTTATGATTAAAATTTTTCATGTTTGACTCCACAATTTCCAAATAGACAAGAAAAATATGTTTGGGTAACAAATTTAGAGTTGTTTGAGCAACAAAAAAATTATTATTGCATTAATTTAAAATAGGACAACCAAATAATTTTGTAGTTAAATACACTATATGTGGCAACAAAACTTTTTTTTTGTTGCAATTGATATAGATAGGGCAACAATTTAAAGAAAAATGGTTGTCTACGGCTACTAATGCAACAACAAATTTTTGTTGTCCACCACAACTAAATTGTGCTACCATTTTTTCTAATTTGTAGCCTGAACTTTGTGTTTCGAGGATAAAACTACCAAATCGTGACAATTTTTTTTTGTAGCCCCATGTTAAAGGCAACAAAAATTGGACTAAGACAACAAACTTTTTTGTTGCCCAAAGTAATTTTTCTTATTGTGATATACGACAATTAATAATTGGTTTTGATTCATATATGTATGCCTATAATTTGATGAATTTTCATTTGATTTCTAATTCCTTTTCTACCTCTAATTAATAAATTTACTTATCACTTTTTACAACTCCAACAACTTTATCTTCAATTAATTAAAGTATGGATAATTTGCGTAAATTATAAGTTTTTTACCTCAATTTTTAATATGTATTGATTTTTCAAATTAGGTAAGTGAACAAATAATTTGGGGCGAAGGCAGTACATCATAACTTTAATTTGCCCATGTTTGATTTCATCCTTTTGATAATATCTGTCTTGAGTAGCGCACCTGCAAAATTCCTCCTTTTTTGTTTCCTTTGTTCAAGGGTCCGACATGGTGGTCTTTAATAAGCTTAACTGCAGTGCTTTCATGCATGAATTTGAAGAATAAACCCATAAGATGTCTAGCAGCAAATCAGACGTTAACGAACAAGATTATATATATAGTTCATTCTAATTCAAAAAGATCGTAAAATTGCGATTCGATATAATAGCTGTTCCGTCAGAGTCTAAACATTTTTCAAACGAAAGAAATCATCTAACCAACAGAGTCATATGTTTTAACTAACAAGCAAGATGATAAATATCTAGACGCAAGATGGTCAGTGCATTTCACCTAAATCACTTATAAAGTTAAATATAAATATATTTAAATTATTATAAAGGTATATGTTTCATTACTTTGAAGGTTATTGCAACTTATAACCAATATAAAAAAAATAATATATATTTTATTTTGTAAATATAGAACTGTGTATAAAATATGTATTTTCTACTACGATTAATAAAATTAGAGTAATTATTAAGATTTTTCGACCTAATTAATAAGTATTATACTCTTATATATAATTGATAATTATATATAATTATTAAATAAAATATTATTAAAAATTATGAAAATATAAAATATGAATAATTAAAAATATTTATTATCGTCTTAAGTCAAAATGTATATTATTATCCAACTTTTAGTCAGCACCACGACCTTCCTTTGGTAAGTGGTTTGACCGAAGAGGGAAAAGAAAGAAACGAAGTTATTACTTGGGATCTGCTCGCTGAGATTTTTTTTTTGGCATCACATACTCACGTAAGTTTTGGTGTGTGATGTGACCAGTGACCATGCAGCCACTCCCTCCATTCTTTTTACTCCTTCCCTTCCATGTTGAATTTTGCGGCCAATCTCTCTAAATATACAATAACTTAATTTATTATATAAATTTATTGTCATTAAATTCAGAATGAAAAATAATATTCAAAAATAATAAATATTATAATTATTAATAATGAAATATTGTATAAAAAAATTATTAGTCAAAGAATTAAGACTATAAGATTCAAGTAAGTGACAAATAATATAAAATAATGGGAATATTTGATGTTCGGATGATTTTACTAAAATTAATGGATGCAACTATATATATGAGAGATTTTTTTTCAAAAAAATTTATTAAAAAAATAGTTAATTACAATCCATTTTTAGTGATTTATTTAATGATTGTTATAAATGGAATGAAAGACAGTAATTAATCTGATATAATATTGAAATTATCAAATGATAGACAATATGAAATCAGAAAAATTAATTAAAAAATTAGACAAAAAAGGGAAGGTGTATTATTTTGCAATAAGATAATCCAAACTTATTTTTAAGGATGGTAGGTGCGGGGGGGTATATTCCACATACCCATTCCTGCACGGGCACCCCAACCCAACTCCTATCTCATTACTCGTTGCCGGGTCAAAATCTTTCCCCATCTACGTCCCCAGCGGATACCCAAACCCAGTGGGACCCAGCGATGATAAGACTAAAATCAAAACTAAGACAATTATGGAGTGAAAATGGGGAATTATGGTTATAGAGAATAAATTATTTATATATGCTTAGAGTTTAATAATGATTTAAATAGTAGCCTAATTTTATCATATCAATTCTTTAAAACTGTCAATGAAGATTAAATTTATAAATTATCTATAAAAACTGGAACCTGGAAGCGGAATGGAAACTGTCAACAGGTAAAAGTAAGTTTCTTAAAATTTAGAAATTTGTCCTAACATGTAAGACCGTAAAATTAAGGTTCTTAAAATGTAACCCTGAATCAGAACATAGACCCTGTTAGATAGGTTCAAGTTATGAGTATTTTGAACCAAATTGAAACCTAAACCCGATGAATACACGAAACGTAGAATATAATTTCAATATAATAAATAAATAAAATTGTTAAAACGTATACATTATTATTGTTAGTGTTAGATCAAATGTGGTATTGTTATGATCATAACAATTGGACATTGTGGGCCCTAAAAAGTAGATATTAGGTATTTGTTAAAAAAAAAACAAATTTATGTCAGAAAATAGAGTTTTCATGGGTGACAGATATCTTGCACCAGAGCCTGAACCGTGGGTAAGGGTAAGGTTCCTAACGAGTATAAATAAGGTTCCTAATTTTAGGACAAGGTATTCGGAACCGCTCACCCTTAGCCTCAACTGTCTCTCTCTTCACAAATACATAAATACACAAATGTTTGGGTGGAGTAACAAGGCAAGTCGGGTCAGCCTGTTGGTTATGTGTGGTAGGGCCAGGTCGGGCCAAGCCCGATCCATCGTAGTGGTGGGCTAATTAATTAAGTTATGGTTTTCTAGGCAATATAAGAATTGACTCTTGAGACAATCCATTTAACCCTGAAGTTAAAATGAAGTGTGTTCGTACCAAAAATAAAGTTAAGGTAACTATTGTGTCATTTGGAGTATTAATCAGATATTTACATAAGTTTAGTATTTAAAATGATAGGAAAAAACTATTTATTTTGAGTTATTGATTGGCTGAACCAGTCCGGCCATTCATCGAACCTTTTAACATTTTTAAACGGGCCAACCTTTTAGCAACCTATTTCTTTGGTGACCAGGATTTTATATGATTTGACGCTCTCGACCTTATATGAACTCAACTCGTAGCCCGCCTCTCTCTCTCTCTCTCTCTCTATATATATATATATATATACACATATATATAGGATAATTGGATTCTAATAATCCCTACTTTCACCAATTGGATAATGGTGGACCGTACTTTCACTTTGTATTCTGGTGGTCCAAAAAAAAAAATAAAATTGGATTGTAGTGGTACCAAATTCATCTCCACATTCTTCTTATTTTTTTCATTCCTACACTATATTGTTTTTGTTTTTTTCGTTCCTGCCCCTAGAAAGTTAATGAATTGTAGTTTCTAAAACATTTTTTAAATTATTTTTTTGAGACTTCGTATAATTATTATGATTTTTTAAAAATAATAAAAGTGAAAAAACCGTAAAAAATAGTAAAAAAATGAAACAAATTTGGGAGAAACGCTGTAAATTCATTAAAAATCATTGTAAAGTGTTATACTAAGTTTTGAATAAAATGCAACACAAAATCTATGATTCTCTTGAAAATATCCCACTACAATCCAATTTTATTTTATTTTGGACCACCAGAATACAAAGTGAAAGTACGGTCCACCATTGTCCAATTGGTGAAAGTAGGGATTATTAGAATCCAATTATCCTATATATATATATATATAAATATGGAAATTGGATTCTAATAATCCCTACTTTTACAAATTGAATGACAATAATCCTTACTTTAACTTTGTATTCTAGTGGTCAAAAATAAAATAAAATTGTATTGTAGTGGGACATAATCGAAAGTATACCCTATATATCATAGATTTTGTGTTGCATTTGATTCAAAACTTTGTATAACACTTTACCACGATTTTTAATGAATTTACAACATTTCTCCCAATTTTTTCCAATTTTGTTTCTATTTTTATGATTTTTTTCAATTTTCTTCCTTTTAAAAAATCATAATAATTGCTCAGAATCTCAAAAAAATAATTTAAAAATTGTTTTAGCAACTACACTTCGTTACCTATCTGGGGGCAGGAACGAAAAAACAAAAACAATATGGGGTAGACATGAAAAAAATAAAAAGAATATGGTGATGGATTTGGTACCATTACAATACAATTTTATTTTTTTTTGGACTATCAGAATACAAATTTAAAGTAGGGATTATTGCTATCCAATTTGTAAAAATAAGGATTATTAGAATCCAATTTCCCTATATATATATATATATATATATAATTAATATAATATAATATAATATAAACAAACAATTCACTTGACAGTCTTTTTAATTTCTTTAGTTGTTAATTAGTGGCCCACAATTATACTACTAGAAAAATGAATGAGTCAACGATGTAGGGGCAAATATTAAAAATTGACCGAACAGGCTAACATAATAGAAAGTGACAATTTTTTTTTTTTTTTTTTTTTTTTTTTTTTTTTTTTTTTTTTTTTGAGGTTATCAGTATAGTAAACGGTTGTGTCTACATCGAAGTATCGAACATTTGGATTATTTTTTTTTCGAACGAAAAAGATTTTCTTTGATTTCCTCTATTTACTATTAATGCCGCGTCATTTGGTTGAGTACCATGAAAGAAAATTTTTCCCTTTTAAAAGAAAGAAACTAGAAGGTCCAATATTATATTTGTAGACCTCCATCGATCTGTATCCCAGGAAATTGAAGTTGTCAGGATCTTGAAAACATTAAAAAAGTAACTACTGTAGGTGTTGAGTAATTTGTTAAATTTGACAGATCCATTGAGGTGTGTGGGAGGGGGACCGGAGAAGCGAAACAGCCTTCACTGGGCTGCATATCTGGGAAGAGTAAACAAGGTGGAATGGTTGCTGGGGCTCCCCAACGCTAAAAAACACATCAATGTCAAAGATGCCGGAGGAGAAACAGCCCTTGACTTGGCCCGGGAGTATGGTCACCTTCCGGTCGTTACTATACTACAGAATGAAGGTGCTACTTAATACTTGCTCCATTCATACCGTATTCAGGAATAAAGCTGCCCGGATTCCTTCTTCTGCTTTGTTTGTTACCTGTTCAAATCGTGTTTGCCTGTTGTTAGGAAAGTGTCCTAAAATCACCAAATCTCTTGATCTCACAATTATTTATTTCCTAATTGTATTAGGATATTATTTAGGTTTCCTTATTGTGTTGGGTTTCCTAATTGTATTAGATTCTAAATCTATTTGGTGTTGGAGTCAAGTTAGGTTATAAGGAGTTCTCCCTATAAATAGGGTGCATGTTTCTCCACCAAAAACACATCGGTAAACATAGAGAGCTAGAGAGAGAGAAAATATTGAGAGAGAAAGGGGTCTCACCAATATTTTCCCCAGTGTATCCTGAGAGATTGTGAGTTGAGTGTTGAGAGATTGTTATTGTAATCTCCTTTGTGGATTGCATCACACCCTGTGATAGTGATCAGGTTGTACTCCTCCTTTCTCATAGTGGATTATTTTACTCTGGTCGTCCGTGGGTTTTTCTCCGAGTTCTTCGGTTTCCCACGTAATTCTGGTGTTTGATTTTATCGCTTATTTTTCGTTCCTAAATTTTGTCGTAATATCCGACATCTCGTTTTCGATTCTATTATTCGCTTCCGCTGTTACCTTGCTAGTCACTTTTTCTCTAACAAGTGGTATCAGAGCAAGGTGGAGATGGCTTCAATCATGAAGTGTGATATTCCAAAATTTGATGGAACGAGGAGTTTTACTATGTGGAGACTGCAGATGAAGGCGGTCCTGATTCAGCACGGGTTATGGGATGTGATTGAGTATCCCGACACGAAGATCGACGATGGCGATGATGAATTCCAAAAACTCCAGAAGGATATCAAGGGGAATCTGACTCCAAGGGAGTGGAAGAAGCTTGAAGATAAGACTCTGGCAGGGATTCAGCTGTTCTTGGCAAAGCACATTCAGAGAGAGGTGATGCATATCGAGAAACCTCGGGTGCTCTGGACCAAACTGGAAGAGTTGTACATGTCGAAGAGTCGTGCAAACAAGTACCGAATGAAGGAGAAATTCTACAGGTTGAAGATGCCCCAAGGTACTTCTATTCAGGCACATCTTAGTGAATTTGATTCTATTATTACTAAATTGGAATCAATGGATATAAAACACACTGATGAGGATAAGGCTTTTCATTTAATTCTGTCCCTACCTGCTTCACATAAACAATTTAAGGAAATCATGTTGTATGGGAATCGTGGTGACCTTAACCTTAGTGAAGTAAAGGCTAGTTTACTGTCTAAGGAGAAGCTTGATACCGATGGTGATGAACAGGGTGGTGATGCTATGGTTGTAAGGGGTAGAAATACTGAACGTAAGGGAAACGGGTCTAGAGGGAGGTCTAAACACCGTTCAAAGTCTAGGAATCCTCACAAGAATAAGAAGTGTAACTACTGTAGTAAGATGGGGCATATAAAGAGAGACTGTTGGGCAAAACAGAGAGACCCGAGCGGGAGGTAAGGATAATCACACCAAAACTGGAACCTCAAACTGCGTATAGACCGAGTCAGAAGGTGATTGGTTTTTAGTTACGGATGATGCCTAGTCTACAACAACGAGTAGGATAACAAGAGATGAGTGGGTTCTTGACAGGTGCACCTATCATATGTGTCCTCATAAGGACTGTTCGAGTCTTATGAGAGTGTTGATACGCGTCGTAGTCATGGGTAGCACACGCTGCAAGTTGCGAGAATCGGTAGCATCAAAATCAAGACTCATGATGGCATCATTAGAACTCTCAAGGAGGTTTCATATCCCTAACATGACTCGAAATTTAATTTCTTTGGGTACTCTTGAAGCTAGCAGTGCAGTACAAAGGAGAAGATGGTGTTTTGAAAGTGTGCAGGGTTCCATGGTTCTTATGAAGGGAATCGGGAAGGCGATCTATACATCCTGCAGGGTCTACTGATGTGGATCTGCAGCGGCGATCCTAAATCTTGATGAGTCCGATAAAGACAAAATCGTGCACATGAGACTAGGCCACATGGGCGAGAAGAGAATGTCAATGTTGAGCAAGAAGGAATATCTTGAAGGCGCAAAGATCAGCAAGTTGGAGTTTTGCGATCACTGTGTCTACGGAAAACAGAAGAGGGTTAGCTTTTCAAGGGTTAAACATACAACAACAGGATCCTTGATTATATTCATTGATTTGTGGGGTCTGCTAGAGTGCCATCACCGGGTGGCGCTACATGTTGACATTCGTGGATGACTTCTCGAGGAAGACTTGGGTTTTTTCTGCGGCACAAGAATGAGGCATTCTCATATTTCAAGAAGTTCAAAGCTTTGGTGGAGAACCGCAGGCAGGAAAATCAAGAAACTCGGGATTGACAATGGGTTGGAGTTTGTTGATTCGAATTTCGATTGCGAGGCGTGGGATTGCGAGGCATCGAACCTTGGTGGGTAAGCCTCAACAAACGGGTAGCGAGAGAATCAACAGACACTCTTGGAGAAAGCCCACGCATGCTCTCGAATGCGGGGCTTTCAAGAACAAATCGTTAGGCAGAGGTGATATCTACGCTGCTACTGTGAGCAGATCACCTCATGCCTCTATCGAATACCAAATTCCAGAGGAAGTATGGACAGTAATCGATTAATTATTCTAATTTGAGAATTTTGGATGTCCTGTATATGTCCATGTGAATGATGGGAAGTCGTCTCGAGTAATGCATTAAATGCATGTTTCTAGGTTACGGGTCTGAGTCTAAGGGATATAGAATGTGGTGTCCTGATTTGATGAAAGTTATTCAGTCTAGAGATGTAACCTTTAATGAAACTGCTATGTTATCTGGAATGGAATCTACCGGTACTTCTGATGATGTAGGAAATCAGGAGAAGGATGCAGGAAGAATGGTGTTCGAGGTGGAGCAAGCTCAAGATGGAGCTGCTGGAACCTGCAATCAGGAGCAAACTAGTGATGCTCCTGAACCAACTCAGGTTAATGAGCCTGAGATTGAGACGAATGTTCCTCAGGTGGAGGAACAACCATGCATTGCTAGAGATCGTCCCAGGAAGGAGATCAGGAGACTAGCGCGATATAATGAAGAAGATGATGCTATGATTGCTTATGCGCTGAGTGTTGCAGAGGAGACTCCTGAAGGTGCTGAACCTTCTACCTATCAGGAGGCCATCTCTTGTCCGAATGCCTCAAATTGGATAGGAGCTATGCAAGAGGAGATGGAGAGTCTGCAGAAAAATCATACATGGGAGCTATGTGAGTTGCCTAAAGGGCGACGAGCTCTTCGCAGTGGGTGTACAAGAGAAAGGAAGGTATCCCCGTGTAGAAAGTGCAAGGTGGAAGGCCAGTTAGTGGTAAGGGGTTGCAACCGTAAAGAAGGAAGCGACTACAACGAAGTATTCTCGCCAGTCGTGAGGCATACGTCGATCCGCACCTTGCTTGCCTTTGTTGCTCTATTTGATTTGGAGTTGGAGCAACTTGATGTCAAGACAACTTTCCTCCATGGCGAGTTGGAGGAGGAAATATATATGAGGCAGAGGGTTTCATCGTTCTGGTAGCGAGAGCAATGTATGCAGATTGAGAAAGTCCTTGTATGGACTTAAACAGGCACCCAGGCAGTGGTATAAAAGGTTTGATACCTTTATGGTAGGGCAAGGGTACACAAAAAGTCACTATGATAATTGTGTGTACTACAGCAATTTGAAGAAAGGTCTTTCATTTATTTATTGTATGTGGATGACATGTTGATTGCCTCCAGGACATGTCACTAATAAAGAAGTCAAATCTCAACTCAATCAGAGTTTGAGATGAAAGACCTCGGAGTGGCGAAGAAGATTTTGGGTATGGAGATCCAAGGGATAGAAAGGCGGGAAGTTGTTCTGTCTCGGAAGAAATATATGGAGAAGGTGTTGGGCCAGTTCAACATGAGAAATTGTGCGCTTCAACTCCTTTAGCCGCACACTTCAAGTTATGCAGTGAGAAGCATCTAAATCGATTTGGAGGTAAGGAGGATGTCTAATATTCCCTATGCTAGTGCGGTTGGTAGTTTGATGTACGCTATGGTGTGTACTAGACTGACTGTCCCACAGCTTAGTGTGGTGAGTAGATATATACGAGAATCCGGGGAAGGAGCATTGGGAAGGAGTGAAGTGGATCCTTCGCTATGTAAAGGGTACTTTGGAGAAGGGCATCCTGTATGATAGAGGTAGTGCTGCAACATCTGATGTTGCAGGTTATGTTGATGCTGATTATGGTGGAGATCTGGATAGGAGATGCTCAATTTCAGGGTATGTGTTCATCATGTGTGGAGGAGCAATATCTTAGAAAGCTTCACTTCAATCTATAGCGACTGTCTACTCTGCAGGCCGAATATATATTGCAACGGAAGGAGTGAAGGAGGCCATCCGGTTGAGGGATTGGTCATGGAGCTTGGAGTACCACAGGCGAGGCGTGGTTTATTGATATCAGTGCTATACATCGACAAAAATGACACTTATCATTCAAGACCAAGCATATAAGCGTCATGCATCACTTCATCAGAGATACAGTAGCTGCAGGAGAGATCGTTGTGAAGAAGGTTCATACTTCTGATAATCTTGCAGACATGTTAACAAAGCCTCTATCTATAGATCAGATAGAACATTGTTTGGACTTAGTTGGTGTTCTAAGCATGTGAGAGCCCTGCGGGGCCACGCCCTGCGGAGGGGCGTGTTGATGGCGACAGTCAAGATGTTTATCTGGATCGATGATTCGTTGATTTTAGTCCAAGGTGGAGTTTGTTAGGAAAGTGTCCTAAAATCACCAAATCTCTTGATCTCACAATTATTTGTTTCCTAATTGTATTAGGATATTTTTTAGGTTTCCTTATTGTGTTGGGTTTCCTAATTGTATTAGATTCTAAATCTATTTGGTGTGGGAGTCAAGTTAGGTTATAAGGAGTTCTCCCTATAAATAGGGTGCATGTTTCTCCACCAAAAACACATCGGTAAACACAGAGAGCTAGAGAGAGAAAATATTGAGAGAGAAAGGGGTCTCACCAATATTTTCCCCAGTGTATCCTGAGAGATTGTGAGTTGAGTGTTGAGAGATTGTTATTGTAATCTCCTTTGTGGATCGCATCACACACTGTGATAGTGATCAGGTTGTACTCCTCCTTTCTCATAGTGGATTATTTTCTGGCTGTCGCCGTCCGTGGGTTTTTCTCCGAGTTCTTCGGTTTCCCACGTAATTCTGGTGTTTGATTTTATCGCTTATTTTTCGTTCCTAAATTTTGTCGTAATATCCGTCATCTCGTTTTCGATTCTATTATTCGCTTCCGCTGTTACCTTGCTACTCACTTTTTCTCTAACACCTGTGTATTTTTTTTGTTGTTGTGGCTGCTTCTACTTTGCTATTATTCCTGGGTGTAGCTTAATTTGATCGTTAAAACTTGTATGACTCATTCAGTTGTCGTGAGAAATATGGACACTAAACTCACCTCTCTATCTTGTTTGTACATACATGGATTGCCATTATGTCTTTCATTTGTACTAAAAATATCCACCTATTTTAACCTTTTTGAATCAACATATTGTACACGGAATTGTCTACAAATAGTTATTGTTCAATTTGCATAATATAATATTTATATGTAGATGAATTATGAAGCCAACTAATTGACAATAGCAGACAAATTAAAAAATCAAGTAATGACTCCCCGATCATGTTAGTTGAAGAGCAATATAATTTATTTGGAACAAATTATATTAACCCCCCAAGTTTAGGAAAATGAGAAAAATACCCCCCACATATGAGAAATAACATTTTTCCTACTTGACCTTTGCAATTGTTATAAATAAATACTTTTTTCGGCAGGAGGTGAATTTTAAGTATGTTTTTGACAAAAATATCCCTAACTTACCATGGTAAACACAAAAATAACCCCCCTTAATTAAAATTATTTGTCTAAGTTGTATTTGATGCCCCTTCCTCATCTAAGCTGTTTCTCCATCTTCCCTATTCCTGCGTTCATCCATGGCTTCGAGTGACCGATCCCAGACGTCATTCTTCCACCCAAATAATTAGGGTTTTAGGCGACAATGAACGAGCATAACAACGGAGCATAGTGATATTGACTTTAGTTAGAAGCATCAGAGGTTGAATCTTGGAGAAGTTGTGGTTTCATTGACTACGTCATTAGGAGAAGTTTTGAAGGTTCACTTGTACAGAGTAATGAGCAGGACAAAATTGTTCTTGATGTTGAAGGAATATCTGGCGAGATGGATGTGCAGTGTCTCTAAGGATCGCTTTCCCAAATTAAAGGAGTGAGCCAATTTCGTTTTGATAGGACGTCAAGAGAACTTGAGGTTTGCTTTGATCCTGAAGTAATCTGCTCTCGATCCTTGGTAGATGACATTGATCACGAGGAAGTGGTGGCAAGTTTAAATTACGTGTTAAAAACCCTTATGCAAGAGTGACATCTAAAGATTAATTTGGAGCAATCTTCAAAAATGTTCCACCTTTTTACATCAAGCCTTTTTCTTAGTGTGAGTATCTCTAGCACTGGCAAAAATTTGGGTCGGACAAATTTGGACAATGTTAGACGAGAAATTCATGTCCGGACCTGATTTTATTTCGGGGCGAACCGGGTCGGACAATTTGGACGAAACTAAAATCGGGTTCGGACAATAGAAAAAAGAGAAATTTTATGTCCGAATATTCGGTCAATTTCAAAACTCGGACGAAAAATCTATGTTCAGACCCGATTTTTTCCGGGCCGGACAATTCGGGTAACTCGGATCGGACAAAATTTTGTCAGCTCTAAGTATCTCTTACCCTGTTTCTGTCAATAGTTTTTCCTACTTATAGGTGCATGTCATTATGCCTGAGTTTTGTTAGTGTAGCTATTTTATACATTTGGAGTAGAAAACATAATCTGAGATCATATTTCTATGGTGTGGAATGTGACAAAAGAATCAGGAAGGGGGGAAAAAATCAAAATTTGGGCAATAAGGGCTTTTTAGGAAATATATATACATAATTTAATTAACTAATCTGAAAAGATACAAAAAAAATATTAAATTCAATTGTTAGGTAGGATATTAAAAACAACTACTATAAGTTAGGTAGGGTAAAAATTATTTCTCATATGTGGGGGGTATTTTTCTCATTTTCCTAAACTTGGTGGTGGGTAAATACAATTTGTTCAATTTATTTGTGTTTGGAATATTGAACAGGCCAGAGGATAAACTTCAACTAAATCTCATGATCATGATAATAAGTTAAGGGATTTAAGTGAGAGCTAGGAAGAAGAGGAAGGATAAAGCAAAGTTTAAAGGTAACGGGCATCTTATCTTAAACAAGCAACAGGCAAATCCATGACTATCAGAAACTCAAACTGATCAAGAGAAAGAATAAATGGGATCATTGTAAGAACATTCAAAAAAGTGAGCAGAATTGTAGCTATTATTCTGCTCTTATGCTAGCTAGTCAAGATAAATAAGCATGCAGAACTATAGAGTTTGGTAGTGTAGGACCCGAGGAAAATTCCAACCGTCCCCTACGCGGTGTTAGGCGAGTCGAAAGGGGTGTCTAGTCTTTAAGGGATTTAATTGAACTTTTACATATTAAAAAATGTTCACATGAAATGTTTGAATTTTATTATGAACATTAAAATTTACAATCTGCCTGAAATAAATAATGAAACCAGAAAAAATTGGCACGAAAATCGAGGCAGCCGGGAAAATAACTGTGTCACGCTGCCAGCGACATGCTTTGGTGCACTGGCGCCTGGGCCTTCCCGAACGCTGGAGTGCGCGGTGGGCGGGCCAACAACCATGCAGACGCGCACAGGGGCTGGATGTTGGACCGAGACCACCAATTTTTGTTATTCATGATTCCCGATATTCGGGTTATTTCGGGAAATAAATAAATTTTAAAATTCGAATAAAAACCACATTTCGAATGAATCAAATTTAATAAAATTTATTATTTTTTTTATCACAATGTTTAAACGAATTCTTCGCAAACCATTTTAATTTTAATATGCCCGACCTATTAAAAAAAACAAAAATCGGAATCCGGGAGAGAGAATGAGAGGAGGAAATAGGTCGATGGTCTCGGAGAGGGATCTCGAGAACCGTGCTGGTCTGCACGCCATCGACTCGAGACTGAGGAACCCACCCCGAGACCCTCAAAGACAGTCGATCGACCGCGGTGGTTTGCCACGACGGTCTTTAACGGATTTCCTTCCAATTCTCTCATTTCCGGCTTCAAGTTTTGCAGAATAGATAAAACATATTAAAATGAAAATAAAATGCAATAAAAACGAATAAATCAAAGTAATAAAATTATTAGGAGCCGCCAATTAATTTTTAGGAGAATTAATAAACTCATATTTTTTAAACTCCACGTAACCGCGAACCATGAGATTCAGATCCGGGGGTAAGGTTACGAATTCGGAAGTAAAAACCTTCGAATCCCCCCGTTCGATGAACGGACTCTACTTGATCAGTTTATTAAAGAAAAGAGTAGAAGAGGAGAATTATTTAGATTAATTGATGTTATTTAAATGCATGCGGAAATTAAATGCAATAATAAAAAGAAAGCGATAAAATAAAAACGATAAAGAATAAAGTAAAGTTACCTTCTCAAGTAATCCGATTTAGATTAGTCATAATTGATATTAATATCAAGATTACGATATCATGGGTGATTACAAGAAAATAATAACGAGAATGGAAATGCGAAACTAAAAAATGCCATAATGCATGTATGCAAATGAGAGAGGGAGAGAAGAAGAGAAATCCACCTAGTGTCAATACTCCCAGGTGGTTTCGGTGTGAGAAATGAAGTAAAGAATGAGGGTATTTATAGGGATGGTGAGTGAGGAGAAAATCAGGTTTAGAGTTTAAAAACAGACTAAAAATAGCAGATGTGCTAAAAAAAGCCAATCTGCTAAAAATAGTTGAAGAGGCAGGTCTGCCTAGCACAATTCGCGAGACCTGGCTTATGCGACGCGACCGAGAAAAGCGGGTGCAGGAAACGGGTTATGGGCAGACCGCCAAACGCCCCGGATCAAGCGGATGGGCGTCAGCGGACCGCCAACGCCTGGGTCACGCGTTGGGCTACCCAACCTTCTCCTCTTGGGCCTGTTGTGATTTTGGGCTTGTTTCTTTTGGGCTGTTTTTTGTGGGCTACTTTGTGGTGTTATTTTGTGGGGTTTTCTTCTCTCATTTTTGCATTTCAAACATAATTGGCATTTTATCTAAGCTAAAAATAATAAAAATAGAAATACTAGAAATAAAACATTACAATATTACAATGACACTTTTTGGGTGTCTACAGTTAGCCCCCACTTTGATCGAGTCTGATAGGAAAAAGATCAAGGTATTCAAAGACACCAAAAAAGGGTGAGATGTTGCAGTAGTGATGTCTTGAGGCTAGGTGACACTTGGAAGCGAAAGTCCTGTGCCGGATGTAGAATTGTTACTAATAGACATTTGGAAACAATATCCTATGTCTTTGTTGATTGTCGACGCTTGGAAGCAACTGTCCTGCGCCTAACTGTACTTCAAACTTTTGTCATCGTATTTTAAACGCCCGACGCCCGGCTGAACTGACATCGTACTGTTAACGCCCGACATACGGCTGAATTGACATTCGGAAACAATATCCTATGTCTTTGTTGATTGTCGACGCTTGGAAGCAACTGTCCTGCGCCTAACTGTATTTCAAACTTTTGCCATCGTATTTTTAACGCCCGACGACCGGCTGAACTGACATCGTACTGTTAACGCCCGACGTCCGGCTGAATTGACATTGTACAGTTAACGCCCAATGACTGGTTGAATTGACATCGTACTGTTAACGCCCAACGTCCGGCTGAACTGACAATGTTAGCCCCCAGTGTGCAAACTGGGTGTGGTGATCAAAATTCGTATCCGACTTCATATTATTTTCTGAGTGTATGAACATTCATAATTCTCTTGAAAATAAAATATGTCATAATTTTGTCGCTTCTTCTTTGAAAATTAACAAATTTTCTAAGTATATGGATATTTAATCTCCATATTTCTTTTGAAAATTTTTAATTTAATGTCTCCCACTGCGTCGCACTTCTCTTGATTTAATTTATTTATTTTCTCAGTATACAAAATTATTTTGTACTTCTCTTGAAAATATAAATAAAAAACCTGAATGTGCAACATTAATATTCCCGGTTGAAAATATTGGTCAACTGATTGATTAATCAGTTAAATTGCTAGTCAATGTTGTTAAGTATGCAGACCAACACTTGTCCTTTCCTCTTCTCAAAGCTCCTTCATCTCAAACTTCAAATCTCCATACTGTGTGCAGACCAGCACAAACACTCATATCAACTTGCAGTCTACTATCGGGCAAAGCAGCACTGTGCACTGTGCAGACCCACCCTGGTGCTCAAAGGTTTCTCGGGTTCGGGTTTCGTGTTTCGTGTTTTCAACTCCAGGCAGATCTGCACAGGAGGGCTCGAAGGTGAGTTCGGGTTTCTGAGGCTGTGCAGACCCGCCTAACTACGGTCCGAGTTTTAATTCAGACTAATGCGCCTTTCCCAGATATGTGCCCGAGTTACTGTTCAGGCCTGTCATTTAGGCAAAC
This sequence comes from Portulaca oleracea, assembly GCA_029582165.1. Lineage (NCBI taxonomy): Eukaryota > Viridiplantae > Streptophyta > Magnoliopsida > Caryophyllales > Portulacaceae > Portulaca > Portulaca oleracea. The sequence goes on along the minus strand of CM055869.1, from coordinate 32,043,829 downwards.
CAGCCCGGAGGCAGTTTCGGGTCTGGGTTTCCATTTTTCTACTCTAGGCAGACCTACATATGTGAGTTCTAATCTCGGTTTTTTTTTTCGGTTTCTCGAACTGTGCAAACCCGCCTGACGATGTTCGGGTCTCGGGTTTTTCCACCGTGCAGACCCGCCTGATCGAGTTGGGGTCTCGGGTTTTTAATTTCTGGTGTCGTGCAGACTCGCCGGACCGAGTTCGGGTCTCGGGTTTTTGGTCTTCTTGCGCTATGCGAGACACTTTGATCGAGTCGAGTCCGAGGTTTTATTTCTTGCTCTGCACTCTGGACGCGTGACCTTGCTTAATCTACACCCGCCTGACCGAGTTCGAGTCTCGGGTCTGTTTCCGGGTCAATGCGCGGACCCGCCTTGCTGCTCCCGAGTCTTAGGTCGGGATAGTGTTCATATGTTCCAATCTGTGTAGACCCGCCCAGTGCTAGCTCGGGCTTCCTTGGGTCTGATTTCTGTCAGGAAGACCTGCCCGACAATGAGTTCGGGTCCCGGGTTTTTCTTCCGTGCAGACCCGCCTAACTTTGAGTTCGGGTCTTTTGTCGTGTTTCGTTCGGACCCAGTAAAACGTGTAGACCCGCCTGACTGTGTTGATTCACTTGTTCGGACCTTCCATTTGTCGTTCCCGGGACTTGGTTCGACTTCTAGTCGTGCAGATTCTGCTGCTTCCCGGGTCACCGTTCAAACTCGCCTAATGGGTTCCCGGGTTACCATTCAGACTTGTCCGGTAGGTTCTTGGGTTCAATTTCGAGTTCAAGCTCTGCCTTCATTTTCTTTGTCTCGTATGCATATAGTGTGGATGAATTAAATTTTTAGAGTTTAATTCGAATAATGTAAATTATTCATGGATTTTTCTCATGAAATTTAATTAATTCTAACTGGGACTCTTGGAGTAAAATTCGAGTCCTGAGCGATTTCTTGAATTGATTCTCATAAAGTCTTTGTGAATTAAATTTTAGAGTTTTGATTATGAAAACGTATTATTCTCCGAGTTAGTTCTCGTAAAATTTAACGACTCCGATTTTTAGAGTTTAAATCAGAAAATGAGTTATTCTCTGAAGTAATTCTTGTAAAATTTCAACTCCTTGGACCGAAAATCCTCTTGTTGACAGCGAATTTGGATCTTCTAGCGATCTTAGCGGATATCTGTCTAGAGGTCATCAAGATCCTTGGTGAGCGAACCTGAGTCACAATTCTCAAGGCTTCTCTCATTTATTTTGAGACTCAGACGAGGGACAAAGGAATACAAATGAGGTCTTATGCATGATATGCTAAATGAATTACATTACCATACAAGACTTTATTATGCATGTTTATATGCAACCTAATTCTAATGCATGATATGACGTTTTTTTATTTTTGCGATGCATGTGACTCTTTTTTGTTACTCAAGAAGAAAAGAAAAAAAAAATGACCCATAATTAAAATAAAAAAAGTGACTCGAAATGCAAGCTAATATGACTTAAAATGAAAAAAAAAATGTAGAAGCTCATATGACCGTTAAAAAAAAATGCACATGACCTAAAAAAAACATTGATTTGGTGCATGCATGCAATATGAAACCCCCCACTTTCCCAAGGAAAGGGAAAAAAAAGAATAAGGAAAAGTAAATAAATACTCTGAATGTCAAAGGTGATTTTGAAGTGGGTTTCAGGACAAGGCAAAAATAGTGAAAATGATGAGTTCCCTTGTCGAACTGCTTCGTAGGTTGCCATGATGTGGACATTGAGTGATAAATGAGCCCCCGGGTGGAATGTCGCAAAAGATGATATCAAGGAAAAACTTGATCCACTTAAGCTCCCATAATGCGGATATTGAGTGATGAGCGAGCCCCTAGTTGGAATGACACTGAAAACGATATCAATTGAAGACTCAACCTACTTAAACTGCATAATGGGATAGTTAGGATGCTCGACCTTGATGTCATGGTTAGGAACCCCAAGCACTAAGAAGCCTCAAGCGGCAAGCCGTCTTGAATTCCCTTGCCTTTACTCTATCTTTCTTGGTTATTTCATTTGGGTAGGAGCACACCAAGCCCCCTGTGCTAGTGAACAAATGGTTTCGGATGAGTCAGCGTAATGGAACTAGGTGGGTGTTGTCTTCAAGTAACCCTTATTTTGATGCAACTGGCTTCTTGTTCTGCTAAAGAAGTTATCCTTCACTCAGGTGTTCTGAAAGCGAGGATTAACTGACGAATCTCATGTATACACTAAAGACCAAATTAGAAGAGCTCACTGGGTGAGGAGTAATGGAGGATGGATTATGGGAAAGGTAGGGATGGTGGTATAGAGAATATGTTTGTGAGTGGTTAAGCCCCAATGGTGGGCAAGACGAGGCTATGGATGGCTAGGCGAGAGTAGTGATCAGGTGTAATGGACGATGTGATGAATGGATGGGTAGTTCGATGGATAGAGGTTCGAACTGATGGAGGTGGACGAGATGGTCTATGGATGAAGGACCATGTCTCATGGGTTTATCTCATAAGGGAAGAAATGGTCAAATGGCTATGGTTAGATGGAAGGGTGATCCAAGTCTGATGGGAAAAGTGGGTGTGCATGGTGAAAGGAAATTTAAGAGTTTTTCATTGTCCTTAGAGACCAAGGTTCCCTCTCCTTTTGCCTAGCCCGCCGAGTGAGGTTTTCGGGCTATCCACTCTTTATTCTCTCTCTCAAAGACCAAATGATTTAATGACGAATTTACTCCAAAGTGAATTGCAGCGGCCGGGCCTCAAAGAGGTTCTCCTACGTATCCAGTGTGGAATCAGGCTAGTCGTAGTTCAACAGGTGCAACTTTAAACGATTGATGCCTCAAGAAGGACTTTGAGATAAGTTGGAAAGTTTAATGGGACGGATAGGTGTGAAGGTTTGAGGGGAAGGTTTTTGGGATGTGTGCGGGTGACTAACAACTACCTCTTATTCTTCTTTATTCTTCTTTTTTTTTTGCTTTTTCCTCTTTTTTTTGGATTTTTTTCTACTTCTCTTTTTTCTTTTTCTTTTTTGGATTTTTTTTGAACTACGGACCTTTAGCTTATCTATCAATGAATGTTACCCGCAACACATTATTTGGCTTAGGTGGGTTTAGGGATGAGATGGTCATAAAATGAATGATCGGGTTCGTGGTGGTGGTTAAGAAGATGGTGTGAGAAGGTAATAATGTAGGTAAACGGCTAGATGAAGATGAAGACGGTGATGATGTCGGTGGTAAGGGGTGGAAGCCTTCTATCACAGGCATGTCTTTTTAAGCTGCGTTATTTAAGTGAGATTCACTTTTAGAGATGATTGATCTTGTTTATTTGAATTCTCCCCTTTTGCCTAACCTATTGGGTGAGTGTTCAGGTTAGCTTCTCTCTTCTTGAGTTTTCCTCATTTACCTCTCATTTTGCCAACATGTAGGTGTTCACGTCGGCCTCGTATTTTGTTTGTTTTTTTTAAAAAAAAAAGAAATTTGTCTCTCCTTTTGCCTAACTTCGCTTTGGCGGTGAAGTTAGTCACTCTTCTCTCCATTAACCTTGGACTCGAGGTAGGACAAAAAGGAAGAAGAAAACAAAAACATAGAACGAAGGTGCGATCAAGATGTGAGATGGAATAAAAGATGTGAGCTGATCGATGTATCAAACTTGGATGGTCATATGGGTGAGTGAGCTCTTCAATTCAAATCAGGAATGCAAGCACAACATTCTTTCCTTAGCAGTTTAGAAACAAATGAGGGATCGGGGAAGATAAGACTCATATATAATCAAAAAACGTTTCATCTTATTGATTGCAACTAAGATGAATACATTGAAAACTACTTGGGATAAATCTCACCTGACTTTGAAAATGCAAGCAATTCCCATGAAAAGAAAAGGCGCGACAATAAGAAATCTAATGGCGATCCTGTGCTGTTTTTGGCAGTGGCAGTTCCCCTGATTGGAACATGTCTTCAAGTTTGGTTTTGAAGGTGAAGCAATTCTCGGTATCATGCCCTCTAGAACGATGATAGTTGCAAAACTTTTCGTCTTCCCAATACTTCCCCTTAATTATACGTTCAGGCTTTACAGGGGGAAGTTGTATCTTGCCCTTCTTGAGGAGGCCATCTAGAGCTTCAGCGTAATTAGTATCGATGGGAGTGTAGGTGGTGAACTTTTGAATTGCATGAGCTTCGATGGCTTTTGGTGGGTTACTTGATGCCCCGCCGACCCTCTTGGTAGAAGTAGGATTCTTCCAACCAGATGAGATCGGGGTCTTGTCTAACTTAGCCTCCACCATTAATCCCAGCTTCTTTAGAGCTGAATAGTCAGGGATTAATTGGCATTCCATCAGATTAGCATATCTTGGCTTGAGTCCTTGTATAAACACTTGGATTTGGTAATCCATGGTTACCTTGTCATTCATCAAGGCCTTTTGAGCGTTCCAACGATTAAAGTAACTAATGAATGACTCTCCCTTACCTTGTTTAATTGCCGCCATGTCACTCATGGTCACATCAACATCCTGACTAGCTGCATATTGTTGAATAAAGGCCTTACAAGTGGCCTCCCAACTCTCCTGGGTATCTACTGGCAGGGTGTAGTACCACTTCAAGACTTCATCACTCAAAGTCCATGGGAAGACATGAGCATACAAACTAGGGTCTATTTCTTTCAAGACCATCATATGCACAAAGTTGCGCACATGATGAGTGGGATTCTCCATGACCCTAAATTTCTTCTCGGGCAAGGAGAATTTGTCAGGAAGCTTGGCTCGTGGAGCAGTGGGTAAGCCAATATCCAAGAAGTGCTCCCTGAATTGAGGGATTTGCCTCAGCATGTTCTGCAGATTATCAACCCTCGCGTCCCGAAATGGCATAAGCTGCTCATCTTGGGGTACAGTCTTTTCAGTGTGCACACTTCTATCATCATCCTCCAGATCCTGTCCTATGCCTATCTTGTCATTGATTGTTTGGATAGCCTGGATGACTCCTTCTATCCTACGATCTTGTTGGTTAGACCGTGTTTCTATTAAAGTACGGATGTCCCGCACCACATGAGAAAGGTCTGGAGCAGTAATGGGTTGGCCCTGAACTTCTTGATCATTAGGTTCAGCCATGAAGTTGGAAGGAATGGACACAGTATCACTTGTTGTCGATGAAGTTTGGGAAGAAATATCGGAGTCTGTATCCAGGACAACAGGCAGGCCTGCACTTGGTGATGTGAACGAAATCGGTGAGAAGCTTGACAATCTTTGAGATCCAACTCTAGCCCAAGACTTGACTCTTTGCTGTTTGGGTCCTATTTTGCCTGTATGGAAACCATAAACCTCAAAATTAACCTTGACATTGACCTACCCAAAGACCTAGCGACTTATATGGGACAACCTAATGCAAACAATGCCTACATGATGAATGTCTATTTTTTTTTTGTATGGACTCGCCCACTATTGGGCTTGCATGAAGACTTCTAACCTAGAATGATGTTATGAACATGAATAGGGGAGGTATCCATCAAGCCATCATAAAATTGAATCAACATTAAAATTTTAATGGACTCGGATTTAGTTAATGACCAGATAGATGCCTTAGGGGTCAAAGATTACTTAGGGTTGAGTAAAGTCAAACTTGAATATCAGACCTAGTCAAACCTCTCTGACTTGGGCCTAAGAGAGACCTTTTGGGCCTACTTTAATCTCATTTGAATATTACCCAAACTAAAGTAATGTTTGAGGGAGATGCAATATGGACCGACTTATTCAACGATGGAATGCACAATTAGCACATAATTGGCACATTATTTTTTTTGAAAAAAAAGAAAATAAGAAAAGGGAAATGCACATAGCATACAAATGAGGGATGCGCTTAAGCCATGGTTCCATTCAAGGTTTAAGGTCAGGTTTGTAAAGGGTAAGCATACTCATGTCTCTCACGTGCCACAAATTCTATGGAGTTCATAGTAATGTGACCCGTGTGTTTCTCGCAAAATTAAAGGGAAATGTAAATTCATATTCCCAAAAATTTCGGAGTGCTTCATGAGTGGGAAAACTACTTGCGATCTTCTTGAAATGTGGGGTTCATTTTTTTATGAAGTCGGAAGTAAACTTTGCCCGAAAGGGGAAATTGGGTTGATCCTAAACGATGCCCTTGAGTTCATCGCGATTTATCAAAGAAATCGTGATGTAGGCCCGTATGCTTGATGCCTAATTAAATAACAAAAATTAAAAGAATTAATTTCTCCCTTCTACTCAAATATTTAAGAAACCGATTTTTCAAGTTTTACCCTCTTAAAGTAAGTCCCCAGTGGAGTCGCCATTTGTAGGACCCGAGGAAATTTCCAACCGTGCCCTACGCGGTGTTAGGCGAGTCGAAAGAGGTGTCTAGTCTTTAAGGGATTTAATTGAATTTTTACATATTAAAAAATGTTCACATGAAATGTTTGAATTTTATTATGAACATTAAAATTTACAATCTGCTTGAAATAAATAATGAAACCAGAAACAATTGGCACGAAAACCGAGGCAACCGGGAAAATACCCAGGTCACTACCCAGGCGACATGCTGGTCTGCCTGGCGCCCTGGACTGTGGCCCTGGGCCTTCCCCGAACGCCTGGGTGCCGGCAGTGGGCTCGGGCCAACAACCATGCAGACCCGCACAGGGGCTGGATGTTGGACCGTGACCACCAATTTTTGTTATTCATGATTCCCGGTATTCGAGTTATTTCGGAAATAAATAAATTTTAAAATTCGAATAAAAACCACATTTCGAATGAATCAAATTTAATAAAATTTATTTTTTTTTATCACAATGTTTAAACAAATTCTTCGCAATCCATTTTAATTTTAATATGCCCATCCTATTAAAAAAAACAAAAACCGCAGGAATGCGACGCAAAGACGATCGAGGTAGTCGACCGTCGTCTTGATGCACGACGCCGAAATTTCTTGAGCCGATTTCCTTCCAATTCTCTCATTTCTGGCTTCAAGTTTTGCAGAATAGATAAAACATATTAAAATGAAAATAAAATGCAATAAAAACGAATAAATCAAAGTAATAAAATTATTAGGAGTCGCCAATTAATTTTTAGGAGAATTAATAAACTCATATTTTTTAAACTCCACGTAACCGCGAACCATGAGATTCGGATCCAGGGGTAAGGTTACGAATTTAGAAGTAAAAACCTTCGAATCCGCCCGTTCAATGAATGGACTCTACTTGATCAGTTTATTAAAGAAAAGAGTAGAACAGGAGAATTAATTAGATTAATTGATGTTATTTAAATGCATGCGGAAATTAAATGCAGTAAAAAAAAGAAAGCGATAAAATGAAAGCGATAAAGAATAAAGTAAAGTTACCTTCTCAAGTAATCCGATTTAGATTAGTCATAATTGATATTAATATCAAGATTACGATATCATGGGTGATCACAAGAAAATAATAACGAGAATGGAAATGCGAAACTAAAAAATGCCATAATGCATGTATGCAAATGAGAGAGGGAGAGAAGAAGAGAAATCCAGCTAGTGTCAATACTCCCAGGTGGTTTCGGTGTGAGAAATGAAGTGTAGAATGGGGGTATTTATCGGGATGGTGAGTGAGGAGAAAATCAGGTTTAGAGTTTAAAAACATACTAAAAATAGCAGATGTGCTAAAAAAAGCCAATCTTCTAAAAATAGTCAAGAAAGTGCTGCACTCGCACACCAGACACGGCTTGGCAGACGCGACCCGAAAAGCGCGGCAGGAAGCGGGTTGCGGGCGGACAGCTCGGCGCCATCACGCGAGATGGGCGTGCGGACCAACGCCTGGAGTGCATCGCAGCGTTGGGCTGCCCAACCTTCTCCTCTTGGGCCTGTTGTGATTTTGGGCCTGTTTCTTATGGGCTGGTTTTTGTGGGCTACTTTGTGGTGTTATTTTGTGGGGTTTTCTTTTCCCATTTTTGCATTTCAAACGTAATTGGCATTTTATCTAAGCTAAAAATAATAAAAATAGAAATAATAGAAATAAAAAATTATAATATTACAATGACACTTTTTGGGTGTTTACAGGTAGCATAATATGTATGGAAATTATCAATATTGATGAGGCCAGACCACAATATAATGACGTTTCGAAAATAAATTGTTAATAGAAAGAAAGGCTAACAAGAGCATCAACTTTAAAGAATGAGGCGAATATAATGGAGCTTGGCTTCTAGCGAGAAGGATAAGGTATGACGTAGCCATTATGGAATTGGAGGATTCATGGGATGGTCTCACCTGAGTACATGGTAGGATGATTGAAGGGTTTCAAGCACGATTACGAGGATCTACTGTTGTATTTGGTATTGTATTTCTTACTAGTTTGGGTTGTATTTTTTTTTAAATTTTAGAGAACATTTGATAATAATCTCAGGGAAATGTTCTCTAGGGAAAACTTTTCATCGGAAAAATTTCCCCTACTCACTCAAAGAAATCAGCTCCCAACATTTCTAAACATAATTCAATATTACTCATGTTACATACATTATTCCTGGGCAGTTACTAGTGTGACCCAATAGGACCAAATAATATATTTGTAATTACTTTTTACTTTCTGTTTGTTTGTGTTATGGGTATGGAGAATTCACGCAATTTCAGCTTTAAAACATTATTATTGCAGTTGTGACGGATGAGAATCGGGCCAGAAGGTTTTATATGCTGCAGTATGTATATATGTTTGTATGTATGTATGTATGTAAGAAAACTAGTGACTAAATTGGACCAACTCCGATAAGAATAGTAGCAAGCTCCAACTGAAACAATTTGGAGTCGACTAGAAATAGATTAAACAAATCCCAAACTTGAGAAACTCGACCACATAACATTGAACACCACGTTGTCACGCAAACCAGCCAAAAGCACAAAACATAACAAAACAAGCAAAATTGAGAGGGGCAGATAAGGAAAGAGCACACCTGGAAGAAGAGTAAGATTTGCAGTCCAAATGTTGGCTTTTCTATGCACAAATCCCAGCACAGTCTCTGACCTAATTCAATTGTCTTTGAAAATAAATGCAAACAATTAAAAGATACTAAAAATATTATTATATTGTGTTATATTCTTCATTACCTTTACAAGAAGAAAGACTAGAAAAATATGACATTATTTTTATCATTTTTAACTTATTATTGTAATTTATGTATTTTGCCTAACCCTCTATTAATTAAATAGGTAAGGAATGTACAAATTAAAATAATGATGATTACTTTCCCTTATCTAATTTATTCACTAAAAAAATTAATCACATAATTATTAAATAATTAAAAATTTTAGGTGTTTTAATCAGTGTTGAACAATATTGATCAATGCTAATCATAGTGTTGAATATTATTGCTCAGTACTAATAAATACTAAGGCCTTGTTCGACAAAATTAGCGTTTTAGACAACGGATAGAGGTTTATGTAGCGGATAGTGGTTTAAGCAGCGAATAGCGATTTAAGTAGCGAATAGCGGATGCCTATTCAAATAAGAATTGTGTTCGGTAAATTTAGCGGTTGAATTAACATATTAATGTGAAATGACATAAAAGGATATCAATAATTTCCAAAGATAAAATTTTCAAAGGGTATTTTTTGATCGAAAAATATGAAATGCTACTCCAAATGCTAAACGTTAACTTTACTAGAGTTTCATAAAATATTCCTTAAAACGCTAAACACTCCTCAAAATGTTAACTTACTGAACGCTAATATTTATGCAATTAAATTAAAGTTTTGACTTGATCAAGAAGTTAAACGCTATCCCAAACGCTACTACTGAACAAAACTTAAATATTGTTGATTAGTGTTGATTATTAATAATAAATAAACAAATTCTAACTAAACTTTAGTTTGAAGAAAAGGATTTCTACCAATTCCTTTCCAAAGTTTTGTCATTGTTTATGTTGTGACATGTAGCTATGTGGTAAACTGGTAGGCCGTCCCCTTTAGTGGTTGGAACAAGAGTTTTGCTTATCATACTTTAATTCTTTTAATTCTATTTTTCTAAGTTTATGTGTTTGGAGAGGATTTGCATTTATAATTTGGGATCATGCACTTCTACTTGCAGCTTGAGTATCTGAATTTGAAAAAATGCAAACAGAAAATGAATTAAATTTAAATTCAAAAAATTCAAAAAAGTAGGGTTTCACCCCTTTTTTTTTTCTAATTATTTGGCATTAACATGTATATAGGGCAAGATTTAATAATGTGGTTGGGGACATGCTTTTGTATATGGAGGGACGTGAGTTTTCGTTTGTCTAATTAATTTGTTTTAATTGATCCAAGCTATATTTTTTGGAGTATGCAACTATAGTTTTGGGGACAAAGTTTTGATTTATTTTACCATTTATGAGTAGCTTATTATAAGAACAAAAATATTCCACAATAAATTACATATAGGCTACCTGAGCTTTGGTGTTTAATTTTTACATACCCCACATTTGTCAAATAATTTTTACCTTCCTCATCGAAGTTGCACATGGTTTTTACCCTACCTGAGCTTTATTGTAATAATTTTTTACATATCTCACCTTTGTAAAACAACTTTTACCCTATGTCACAAAATCTATAAGTGATGTTTACCCAACGTGAGGTTTCTTGTAAATATTATTTATCAATTTTTATTTTTTCATTGCAGGGGGAAAATCCTATATCTTTCATTGATTTTCCCACCAAAATGTGGATCTACCCCCTCTACTTCAATCGCAACCATTTTTATCTTACTAGCTATTTCGGTCTCCTTTTGACGACGAATTTCCCGCTGAGCACTTCCCTCACCATATATATTACCCTTGAATACGAGCCACTAACAGAGGCTTTCCCCCAAAACTTGCATGGTATTTAGGTTTTTATGTTCATCGTTGGTACATGTATAACTAAAGAAGAGATGAGTTTCTGAAATTGATTAAAAAAAATTACAATCTTTCGTATTAAACGAAGCAAATAAAAAGCTCCTAAATCGATAAAAAAAACCCTATCAAACCAAATAATGTTAATTGAAATAAAATTAAATTAGTTCAAATTATCAGAAAATATTAGTGCATAGGTATCAATTCAACCATTTAACAATCTAAGCTCCTCGTTATGAAAAAAAAAGGCGACAGCTAAAGAATGACCCTGGAGTAATACTTACAAGAAACCTTAGGTTTGGTTAAAATCACTTACAATTTAGGTGACATAGGATAAGAATTATTTTACGAAGGTGGGGTGTATAAAAATTATTACAACAAATCTCAGATAGAATAAAAAACACGTACAACTCCGGTGAGTTAGGATAAAAATTATTTCATAAAGGTTGGCAGTGTAAAAATTATTAAGCCAATACTCAATAAATGTCATTTACTCATTTACTTTACTGTTAAAAAAATAATTGCTCAAAATACAGAAATTATACAGGAATAAAATACATCTACCCCGCCTGAGGTTTGTTGTAATAAATTTTACACACCTCACCTTTGTCAAATAATTTTTACCTTATCTCACATAAGCTTTAAATGGTTTTTTTTTTATCTTACTGGAGGTTTGCCGTAATAATTATTACACACACTACCTTTGTGAAATAATTTTTACCATACCTCACAATAGTTGTAAATGATTTTTACTTAACTTGTTATAGCAGTAAGTGTTACTGAAAATCTTGATCTTTTATTCCCGCCATTATTACTGAAGATTTAGAATCAAAGACGACATTTGAATACCATCAAATGTCCGCCTAGGAGCAAAACAAGAAGCAATCTACAACGAAATCTTAGTCTCCGTTATCATGCTCTATTAAACTTTCCCTAACCTCTCATTCCTCCCTTACTACTCTCTCCACTGCCAATCGTATGTAGATCAAACCTAAACCCTTTTGCGGTCGTCGATTTTGTTAGGATTCTCAGGGCGTGGTTAGCAGACAGACAATAAATAAAGCGAAAAATAAATAAAGATTCGACACAAAGGAATTAACAAGAAAAAACCCAAACCGGGAAAAAACCACGAACGATGCACTATCAGAGGATTACAACGGTGTTTCAGAGATTCCCAAACCTCAACAATCTCTCACGGCCTTCCTAGAGTTACAACATGAGAACTCAACACTCACAGTTGAGCCTCACACAACTCCCTCAGGAACACAAAGATTACAGGTCAATCTCTTGTGGTATAAGATGAAACACTCTCAATTGCTAGGTGGTCTAAAACAAGGAGAATAAGACCCCTATATATACTAGAAGGTACAAAGGAAACCCTAGGGTACGACCTAGAAAATAACCGTCGCAAGGAAATAACACAAACATGGGCCATCACACGCGGCCCATCAAAATAATCCGCCGCAGCCGCAAAAACGCAGGTAGGGGGTAGAAAACGCTGGCTGCGTTTCACCACAGGCGGCTACTGGACAAGGCGCAGGCAGCGGGCGGAAAACGCTGGCCGCGTTTTCTTGGCGCTAGCAGCGGGCAGAAGACGCTGGTTGCGTTTTCTTCTTTCCTTCGATCATCTTCCTTCTTCCATTCCTTCTTCATATTTGGTCTTCACTCCCAACAAATTGGTCTTCACACCCAACAATCTCCCACTTGAAGACCAATTCCAAGAACAGTCTTCTACCACTTCAACATCTTCTCGAATCCTCTTAGTGCACCCATCTCGATCTTGTTCATCAAAGATCAACAGAGGTCCTAGTTGACCTCCCATCAACTACTCTTTTTGCAACAGGCTCCCACTTGAACTGATCACGCCCCTGCAACTTCGACATACGCATCATCGTCAACAACTTAGGGGAATTTTGGATTGGGATTTTACCTCGTGTTGAACTTGTCGAATTCCCGTGCAAGTTAGATGCATTCCTCGGCTGACCATCCGTTCCCATAGCCTCGACCGGAAACCTCCTCGTTTCTGGTACCCTTCTCTCATTAGAGAAGCTAACACGTCTTTGACAAGCATGAACAAGCCTGTTAGAATTATCAATGACATAACATAGTTTCCCCTCTTTCCTGCCATTTGCAATTATCAGAGATCCTTTCGTTACCCTCCAATGACCATCTTCAAATCTCGTCGTGAACCCCTCCTCATCTAGTTGACTCACAGATACAAGGTTCTTGGTCAGACCCGGGATATCCCGAACATTCTTCAACCTCCAAGTTCCACCCTTAAAGGTTTTAATGTTTACATCACTCTTCCTAGCACCTTTAGGTTGTGACCGTTTGCAAGCCTAACCTTGTCAAACCTCCCACTCACAAAATTGCTAAAGGCCTCCCTGCTAGATGAAGAGTGAAACGAAGCACCCGAATCTATCACCCAACTCAACTCCCTTCTGACTTGTCAACACTAACAGTTAGGTCATCACCCATATCCTCAACAGAATATACAGAGTCATGGTCATTATGATTGTTCTTCCTGGGTTTGGGATAATCCCTACGAAAATGACCTCTATCACCACAGTTCCAACACAACACTTGCTCCATGTTTTAACCTCTAGATTTTGATCGACCCCGACCCGAGCTCCCACTATTCCTACTACCCCTGACAGTCAAAGCATTCCTCGAGGACTCAGACTCATCGGAATCTTTCCTACAGATACTTTCATTCAGGACAAAGTCTCTAATTTCCCCAAACTCCAGTTTCTCATCCTTCTTGGTAGAAGAAGTTACAGAAGTCACAAATTTTCCCAAGACTTAGGTAGGGTAGCCAATAGTATGTTAGCATTCATCTCATCGTCGAAATTAAATCTCACAGAGGTTAACTTTGATAGTATTATATTCAACTCATTCATACTAACATGCATATCACCAGACTCTTGCATCCTAAATTTAAATAAAAGATGTAACACATATACCTTGTTCACCGCCGAAGGTTTCTCATATGTGTTTTGCAAGGCCTCAAGCAGATCTTTCGTCGTTTTTTGATCTTTGACGTTGAAAGCCACGTTCCGAGCCAGTGTCAGCCTGACCGTACTGAATGCCTAACCATCAAGCTCTTCCCAATCCTTCTGCTCTATCTCTTTTGGCTTATCACGCATCGCAAGATGCAACCTTTGCTGGCGGAGCACATCTTCAACGCGCATCCTCCACCATGCGTAGTCTTTCCCATCGAATTCCGGAATCTTCACAATTGCGCTTGCCATTGCTTCTCAGTCTGGAGATCAACCACGCTCCAACCAAAGCTCTGATACCAGTTGTTAGGATTCTTAGGGCGTGGTTAGCAGACAGACAATAAATAGAGCGAAAAATAAATAAAAATTCGACACAAAGGAATTAACGTGGAAAAACCCAAACCGGGAAAAAACCACGAACAATGCACTATCAGAGGATTACAACGGTGTTTCAGAGATTCTCAAACCTCAACAATCTCTCACAGCCTTCCTAGAGTTACAACCTGAGAACTCAACACTCACAGTTGAGCCTCACACAACTCCCTCAAGAACACAGAGATTACAGGTCAATCACTTGTGGTATAAGATGAAACACTCTCAATTGCTAGGTGGTCTAAAACAAGGAGAACAAGACCCCTATATATACTAGAAGGTACAAAGGAAACCCTAGGGTACAACCTAAAAAATAACCGTCGCAAGGAACTAACACAAACATGGGCCATCACACGCGATCCATCAAAATAATCCGGCACAGCCACAAAAACGCAGGTAGCGGGCAGAAAACGCTGGCTGCGTTTCACCACAGGCGGCTACTGGACAAGCCGCTAGCAGCGGGCGGAAAACGCTGGCTGCGTTTTCTTCTTTCCTTCGATCATCTTCCTTCTTCCGTTCCTTCTTCATATTTGGTCTTCACTCCCAACAAATTGGTCTTCACACCCAACAGATTTCCACCAAAACGTGAATCTACCCATAAGTAGCGCTAGTTATTGATTCATACATTCCATGAGTTAAGTTATTCACATTTGTAAAACCCCGAAAAGTTTGAATATGTTGACCGTCACGTCGTTAGTAATTAAGTTTGACTCTGTTAAATTTTGAGATTTTATTGGCGATTATTTTGTTAACACTTGAGCTCGTAGGGTCGTCGTGGTATTATCAAGGGTAATATAGTCTTTTCTATGTGCATGGACATGCACGAGAATAGGGGTATTTTGATAAATTACATGTTAATTATTGATGATTATGTGTTAGTTTTATTTAGTTAATTATGTGTTTTTTAGTACTATTATCATTATTATTAGTACAAAATTAGTATAATTATTATTTTCAGAATTTAATTCTTTTTATCTGAATTTTTTGTTAGTGGCTTGTAGAGCCCTTGTTCCCCAAGTTCTAATTTTCTAAGTTTAGTAGTTTAATTATCTTATTAACTTTCAATTAGCCAAACAAATCAAACCCTACCTCTTTCTCTCTTCTTCCTTTGCGGTAACCGCCAACCCAGTATCAATCGACCACCCAAATCGCCACCGGAAACCACCTGCAAACCACTGCCATCACCGCAGCGACCACCACGGCAACCACCGCACACCACCGAGCCCATCTCACTCTGTTTCCTCCCTCTCTCTCTCGCTCCGTTCACTTTGCGACACCACCACCACCGAGACCATTGCATCGTTCGCTCACGCCCGATCAGGCCGGCGACGCCGTGACCATCGCGTGCACCACCGTGCCGTCATCGTCGCTGCTGCCAGAGACGTCGTTCGTTGCCCATATTCGATTGAAAGACTACGACGTTGCTGCTGTGTTCTCGATTCCGACCACCAACCCCACTGTGACCAATGTTGCCTTGACCGTCCGACGACCACCCTGACGCACCCACCACCGACGACGTCACCGGAGCCCCGACCGCTGCCCGTTCTGCCGTTAATTTTGTCCAGTTTTTGCGTAAAAACCCAAACCCTACTCTATGTTTATCTGATGAGTTTCATTCACTGTTATTTTAGTCTACGTTGGTCATTATTACTATCAGTATATTCATTCATGAGTTTATGAGGTAAATTATGTTTTGTTTGCTATTACATATGGTTATTAAGCTTAGTTTTGATGTTTATGTTTGAATTCATGCGTGTTGATTTGATTAATTAAGTGTATTCATTGTTTTAATATATTTTATTTTCATATTCCTATGTAAATCGTTTAATTTTAGTTTTATTATATGAGTTATTAGATTTTTAAATTTAGTATCGGTTTTATATGAAAAACTATGTGATAATTACCTAAAGAGTGTTTTAAAACTCCTTTTACTGTTTTATAAGCTTTATGGTGTATTATATTTATTAAAGTTTCAAACTTTACATATTCATTATTATCCTATTATTATTACGTGGCGATTTTATTATTACGTTATTATCGATTTCTCTTTACTTAAAAAGGTTTTAAATTGTTTATATTATGGTAAAATAGTACCTTGCTGGTCCCTTGTGTGTTTCGATGTTTAGGGATCCATGCTTCATTCATTTTATTTCGATTATTAGGGTGAATTTTTAGTTTATGTGTTTGATTGAGAATTAATATGTTATTGTGAAAATTTATGTTAGTATATGTGTAAATCGACCTTAGTTGTGCTGTGGGGGTGAAAGGGGAAGTAGTCGACGCTAGTAGGCTATTTAGAATCTCAAATTGAAGTCCCGGGATAATGTGGTTAGAACTAGGATCGAAAATCCCGAAATTAAAACCCGACCAGTTTGGACAGATTTTATGAGTCATACGATATCGATCACCATTTATTTTTTAGTTAATATTTATCCCTACTGTTTGACCGGGAAGTACCTTAGTGTGTTAGCTTTCCTAGGAATTTTACGGATCGAGATTTGGAGGTGTATATTCTGAGTTACGACCCAAATACCGCACCTAGGTCAGAACTAAACAAGTTGTATAGTTGGCTGTTTTTGAGGACCTTAAGGGGTGTTTTAGGTCTCAGAGTCAACATAAGAGTTTTAGTAGACATCCGGAGGTTTTCAAAAAGTCCAGAACCATACCCATAGAATGTCGGGAAGTCAAGTTATGGTTCGTTTTATATGAGTGTTGAATTCTTTCCAGTTTGCATTTCGAATAAATGTGCTGCCATGCGTGTGAAATATTTATTTATTGTAATATGTTAAGTGTTTGTAATATGTGATAGTTTAGAATATGTGAGATATGTTTAAAATGTTAATTTTTGAATGATGGGAACCTTAGAGTGTTCCTAGGGTGGGTGAGGTAGAATGTGGTGAGTACTAACTTCGAGAGACGTTATTAATTGTAGGATTATTCAATTATAGGCACGAATTAGACTGCGTCATGTTAGTGAGCTCAAGTGTGTTCTTTGAAGTGAAGTGAAGACATCCAGGTAATGTCTATGTCCTAATCCCCACTGGGATGCACTTTATATGTTTTATGGTTTCTGATTATGTTTTAAGAATTTTGCATCTCGAAAGGGGATTTATGGTGAAAATTGACTGTCTGTTTTGGATGTAGAGTTATGTTCTTGAGTTTTGGATAGTCGTTTATGTGTGATTCGAAAATGGTTTTGGAAATTTGAGATTGGATTGGATTGGATTGGATTGTTTGAGTTGAGATGGTATGATATTAAACCTGATTAATAATTCATATGAGACGTAAATGCGGGTTCGGCAACGCCCCATAGACCAGGATCTGTTCCTGCAGGGAGGTTGTCAAGAGATCAGGGGATGCCCTGATATGGTTGTGTGTTCGGGCAATGCTCCATAGACCGGGATCTGTTCCTGCAGGGAGGTTGTCAAGAGATCAGGGATGCCTGATAGGTGCTACTTCCCTGGGGTTAGTTTTATGCACGTGTGTGAAATGGATAGCCATCCGTATGATTGAGATTGTGATTGATTGAGATTGATATTGAGATAGAGATATGATTATAGCGAAGTCTTGGACTTCGAGGGCCAAATAAGCAAGGTCCGCCCGCTTAATAAATTGGAAAGATGGTTCTGGTTGGTTGGGAAAGAAGTTGGTTTCGAAAAGATTTGACTTGTTCACTTCTCCCCCAAAAATGAATGGAAATGAATTTGAAATTATTTTAACGGTTAGGGGTAGACATTATTGCGTCCTCCTCATTTTTTTAAATGTTTTGCTTTCAGGTGATGCATTCTATGATGGGAATGGGAACTAGCAATGACGACGACGAAGTTAGTTTTGAGAATAAGTTTAGTTTATGTTTAGAATTGCGTTCGTAATGTTAGTTTATGTTCTAGAATTTGAAAGTTATTTTGTTATTAAATTGAAGTTAATAATGATTAGTTGTTAGTTTTCCTTTCTTGCCTTGTATTCCTTCGGGGATACGGCAGTAACGCCCAATTAAAAGAAAAAAAAGAGTCTGCCGTTGTTATTGTTAGTCAACGTTTGACTTTGACCGTTAAGTTTAGAATTGAATTTCCAGGGCGTTACACTATGAAAAAATAATAAAAAATGATAAATAAATAATACCCCTACTCAAAGTTAAACGCTTCATTATTATATAAGTTATCGGTCGCGCGAAAAAAAATTTGCGACCAATATGATATCAATCGCTATGTTAAGTCATCGTATCCGTGTTATGTTTTAGTGTTGCAGTAACACATACAACAAACCTCAGGTAGGTAAAAATCAAAATCACTTACAGTATGTGAGGTAAGGTAAAAATTATTTCACAAAGGTGGGGTGTGTAATAATTATTACCCCAAACTTCAAGTAGGATATCCGTCAAAAAAAGAAACTTCAAGTATGATAAAAACACGTATAAAGCAATTATGATGTAAGGTAAAAATTATTTTACAAATGAGGGGTGTAAAAATTATTACAGTAAATCTCACGCAGGTAAATATAATTTAGTCAATTATATAGAATTTTTTTTTTGATAAGAGTCAATTCTATAGTGTTAAGAATATGTGAATGTTTAAAGAGTTGGAAGGAAGAATAAATCAAATATGAATAAGAAATTATTGGAAAACCATGCCTTTTCATTACTTATGCAATCTCAATGATGAAAAAAAAAATAATCAGTCGCAATTACATAAAGCAACTTCTAGGAAGAAATACACAGAAACAAAAAGTTACAAAAAAATATGTAAAAAGCTAAATCTAAGCATCACAGCATGTAAAAAGGCCTTTCAATGAAGTTTCTTATGTGAAATTCTAAAGCACCTTAAACCATAGTTTGAATATATGGGTCTCCCAAAATGAAAACTAAGCCTAAAAACATCTATAAAACACCATGAATTTTCCGTTTTGCTTCAGTTCCACCATTACTTCATCCAATGTGAAGTAGACCTTGTGTGACAACATGGGCTAAAGTGGACACAAGAACTGTAGATGGATCTCCAAGAAGGATGGACAAGACAGTCCTGAGGAATATCTTAAGAATGTCCAACCAATTGTTACCCTTTCCACCACCAATTCCCTTGGGCTTAAGTTTTAAGGGAAGCTCCATTCCTTGTAATCCCAAGCCCAAGTCTCCTGTATTACCCTTATCAGTAGTTACGCTGCTGGTGGAAGGAGAGGGGCTTTCCATGGCCATCTTCATCACACAGTACACATGAAAATCACATCCATATATTGATGTGTAGGACCACCCAGGAATTTTCTTCTCACTCCCTGCAATTAGTAAACTAAGTATTGTCATTTTGGATGTGATTCCTTGAAGTAAGGTTACAATTCCAATAACTTGATAGATAGGTAGTAGTTTAGTTGATTACTATAAGCTCTCTAATTCCCATCCATCAATATTCAAATCTTAATGAACGCAAATATTTTATATATGCAAAAAATTTTGATTGATAGATCGTTTTTATTATAAGTAGTTTAATACTTACCTCATGTTCTTTTTAGCGGTTGTGATTCTTGTGAATACTAGGTGCAATCAACTTTTTACTTATCTTTTTTATTTTATTAATTAAAGAAGGATACATATTTTAGAAATATATTTGTAATTGAAAAGTGAAGATTAGTAATTTTTCAGGTACCATTTCAACCAAATATTATAATGTAATACGAAAATGATAAACATTATAGAGATGCATGCTGATTTTTTCTTCTTTTTTTACCACTTGTCACTGCCTTATACAACTGTCATTTGCCACATCACTCAAAATGGATAATTTCCATCTTGACACAAGCTATTTATCACGGTCCTAAAATATGCAAATTAAGAGAGAGAGAGAGAGAGGAGAGAGAGAGAGAGAGGTAAAAGAAAAGCTAACCTTTGACCCTTTTCTTGTTGCAGCCTTGACACTTGGAAAGCCCGCCCTTGTGAAGCCTGAACCTGACATCACCAATACATATTTCATTTTGCAATTTGGAGCACTTCGGATGAAAATCCTTTCCTGTGGTTCCACAGCGGTAGGAAAAACCCCTAATGGTGATCCCGCAAGCATCGCAGCTCCTGCAACCCTTGCAATCAACCCTAGGGCAATGCTTCTCCAAAAACTGACATTCATGCCCTTGAAATGTTACAGTAAGGGGTGCAAGCATGCAGTCACGGTGCAAGTCATAGTTGCATGTCTCACAGCGATATCGAGGGCCCAACCCATCCATCATGCATCCGTCACATCTGTATGCTCCTTCAAGTGATGTCATCTCCAGAGGATGCTTCCGATCACAGGTTTTGCAACTCGTCATGATTTTAATCGCTTTCAATCAAATCCAACAATCTGTATTTTACCTACGTTCAAAACATTCAAACAATAAGGAACTTCGTCAATGAGCTACTATAATTTGACAAACTAAGAAAAGCAAGAGTTTTTCTTACTGCTTGACTATATGACTTGCATTTTAGATTATGGATTCTAGATACTTATATCAAACTTTAAGTAACATGCCTTTATTTCACAATAATGGTTTCAATCAAGTTGTAACTGAATGTCAACTTATATATGAGTGTAAAATGATACAAAAAGTAAACAAAGATCGATACACTAGATTCAAGATGAAGAAAAGGAAGCCGAGACAGAAGCGACATATATATATATATATATATGACGAGATATTAAAAAGTATATACCTTGTTTTCTGGTTTGCAAGCTAGCTTTAGGCTCTTCAATCTTGGTTCTTGAAATTAGTGCTACCTTCTATAGGCAAATGGAGATTATGGAGGAAACCTATTTATAGAAATAACGAGCGAGGCAGTGTGTTTGTCTCCTGAAGACAAATGTTTCTCTTTATGTTCTAAAATAATGTTAATTAGTTAGAATTTCTGGTAAATATCACCCATCATTTCAGAGAAACTTCCCATGTTGGCGGGACAAAAGTCAAACAGCTCTTACAGTATTAAACAATTGTTATATGGTATCCCTAATTTGGGGTACACAAAGGTAATAGTTTTATTCAGGTGTTAAATTTTTTTATAATTAATTCCTTGATATTTATAATAAATTTCACTGTAAATTTATTAAAATTATTATTAAATTTATCAATAATTTCAAAATTTAAATTTTTTTTGGAAATTTATCACATGAAAATGAATTTATTTTAATATAAACGGATTATTTTAATGTAAATGGAGATATAGATCCACCACGACATGCCGTATAAGTGTAAAACACGTGAATCTTAACAAAACATAATCAAACATCATCAGACATCAACTTTGCTTCGTCAGTATTCAACAACAAACATTTTAAAGAATGCATACAGACAGGTCTTACGGAGCTCTTTTAATATTTCATATTTTTTGGTGCAAATCTTATAGTATTTCATATATTAGAAATTTTGACAACAAATATTATCAATACTTTACGGCCATGCATACAAGTCAAAGATATGCATTTCCTAGAAGTTTTAGAAGCAGCTTAGCTAGGATCGATATTTCTAGCAAAACTTATAAAAATTTTAGTTGAAAGCCAACACTATAGAGTTATTGTAGTCATGAAGACAAGAAAGAAATTCAAGGGAAATCTTAGACAGACTTCTCTGAAAATTTACTAAAAGTTGGCTGTTTTTTGACATAAGGAGAACTAATATTTTTTTTCTCGAATTTCTTTGTACTTTCCCCTCTCCTTTGGGGATATTTTACCTAGTCTTCATTATTGATTTCAAAGAAGCTGCCTTCATTCTTTTTACAACTTATAAATTCCAGCTTGCGTGCATGCTAAGTGAATTGAGACGTATATGACGTCTGAAAGTGATAGTTATATACTCAATGAAAGTTTCAGTAAATTACGAAGAAAATGGCTTAGGAATTAGGATATATAGTTTAGATTGAGGAAATTCAAGCGAATTGAAACCTGATTTAAGTGGATTACATTTCATATATGTGGGAATGCAACAGCTTCTTATCACTAATTTCAACAAAATCTTTTCGAGTATTATGCAGCCATGCAGGTATTTTCCTGGTAACCAGCTAAATAATGTTTAACTTCGACTACCCAATCCCTAAATAATCAATGTAAATAAATGAATACCTATATTATTGAAAATGATAAGTTGAATAAAGACTTTTTGTAACAAGAGGTAAGAATACAACTCCTAGGACACCCTTCTATTAAGGGACTGACCTAGGATATTATCACTAAGAATATATAGAAAGCAACTCAAAAGAAGGATAGGAGGACCAAAACTGTTGAAATTAATTAAATGTGAAATAACCCTAGAAGGTGGGGTGAATAGGGTTGTATAAGAAATTTGGACTTAACCAACACAACCTGGTTAATTAATAGCACTTTTATCAAATAAAAAATTCTTCTTTATTGATTGAATATAAAGTGCTTAAAACAAAGGGAGGTTACAACTCAGCTCAATTGAGGATCGTGAGGTCCTCAATAGGCTTACGAGAGCAGAGGACTTCACAGTTGTCTTCTACACTTGAGGCCTCATAGAAGAGCGGATTACAAAAGGGGAACCTTAAAGCGAGAACCCTTTCTCACTTTAATTACACGACCTTAGAGGTCCTCACCAGAATACTCACTGGCTACAAAACTCACCACTCAATATAGTGGCTACAACTCAGAATATTATCACTCCAATATTCCTACAACTCAGAACTTTCTAACCAAAGTTCCTACTCTGATTTGCTTCCTTGGAAATCAGTTAAAACTATGGAAGAGGTTAATCATGTATATATATTGGAGAACTTCAACCAGCAACAACTTCTTTCCTTCATTGAGGATTGTTTCCTTTCTTGGATTGATCTTGAATCTTCCATCTAATTTGCAATCTCAGCGATTTCTTTCCTTTGCTTTAGTATATGAGAAAGGAGATATTAAACGTTGTTATATCATCTTAGAAAAGGTAGGAAAGATTAAGATTAGGATTTAAAAGATACTTCCCTGATTTTATTTTGATCATTCTTTCAAACAAAATCTGTGTGCTGGCATGGAGGTCCTTGCTGCCGGATGTGATGAGGTCCTCAGAGAAGGTTGCAATTCTTCAAGATGTTTTTCTGTTATTTAACTTAGTCTTTGCTTGTTAGACTCAATACTAGTTATGTTGTCTTTGAGGATTAGTGGAATATGGTAGAGTGCCTAAACAAAAATGCCACTGAACTTTTCAAAGTAGTCAAATGCCACTAAACATTTCAAAACTGCAAAAAATGTCACTGAAACCTACTATAGCAGGTTGTGAATCGGTTAAAAGTTTGTTTGGACAAAAATGTCACTCAACTTTCTAAAAAATAAAAAATGTCACTATCATCAATTAAAATAGGAAAAAATGCCACTAACTTCCATTTTATTTAAATTAATAAATAAAAATATTTATATTTAGCTGGAGATTTACTAGAAAATAAACATTTTTTTTAAAAATCATGAAATTGCAAATTTTTTTTTACGATTAACATTTTATATAGTAATGTTGACTTTTTTATTTTTTCTTTGTAAAACATTATTTTATTTCTTAGTATCTAACAATATACGTTGTCTTTTAATTTACCCATGACCAACTATCTATATGGGACCCACAATACCTCTGATGGCTCCCCCTAGTCCCACATGCCTTGATACCTCAAAAGATACCTCAATCGAACCCCCAAGACCAGGACAAACCCCACGACCCCTTTAACGCCCAAGCAAGCTTTAACTTGCTTGACAAGCGTCTAAGCAACCTCTGCCTTTTTTGTGGGTGGGTATAGGAGACGTTCAATGAATTACACTCGTACATGACCGACCTCACTGAGAGGGTCAAGCTCTCCATATCCCAACAGGAAGCATCTAATGCTATCCTGACGACAATGATCTAGGCCATGTTGAACATCTTCATCTCCCGACCCAACCAACCACAATCACTGCACCATCCACCATCACCACCACCAAATGACAATGAGTAACCCAACCCTTCTTAGCCTTCCCTGCTGGCATTATTTCTTAGCATTGAGGACATTGCATAATTCAAGCGTGGGGAAGGGGGGGGGGGTGTAAACATTTTATTTTATTTTATTATTTTTTTTTGCTTTACTTTGTGTTTTTTAATTTTGTTTCTGCTTTTCTTTTGAGTTTTTTAAATTATATTTTTATCTGTTTAGGTTTTTTTTATCTGTTTGGTGTGTTTTATGTTTTTTTTGCCTTTGTTTTGCTTTATTTTTCCTATTATTATAAGTCCTTAGTTTCTATCTTCAGTCCTTATTTTTCATTTTTATAAGGATAGATAACTTGTATAAATTGCATTCACTTAGATTGCGTTAGATAGATCATCTTAGATTTTGTTTTGGTTTTTCCTTATAGTTTTTAGTCTTTCTTTTCTTAGTTTTACATCCACAAAAACTGAAAAAGAACAAAATTTTTTTTGGATATTAGATGAAGATATACCGACCTTTGGGGGTATTGGATTGTAATATACCGACCTTTATTATTGGACAATAATATCCTTGATCTTTATAATTAGGTGAGATTATTATAACAACAGTTACAGAAAGGGTAGTGACTAGAGAACTAGTCTCCGTTTTGACATGGCAAGCGAAAGAAACAAAACTGGCCCTTACCCAGTAACCTCGTTAACCTCTTTGTTTTTCTCGCTAACCTTTGGGGGGTATTGGATTGTAATATACCGACCTAAACTATTGCACAATATATCCTTAACCTTTATATAGGTGATATTATTATACCAACAGTGACTGAAAGGGTAGTGATTGGTGAATTAGTCTCCGTGTTGACGTGGCAAGCGGAGGAAACAAAATTGGCCCTTGCCCAGTAGCTTCGTTAACCTATTTGTTTTTCTCACTAGCCTTTGGGGGTATTGGATTGCAATATACCGACTTTTATTATTGGACAATAATATCCTTGACCTTTATAATTAGGTGAGATTATTATACCAACAGTGACTGAAAGGGTAGTGTCTGATGAACTAGTCTCCGTGTTGACGTGGCAAACGGAGGAAACAAAACTTGGTTTTTCTCACTAACCCATGTTAAAAGATTGGCCCTAACACATTGACTAAGGGGGTGGTGAACCGGTCTCCATGGTAACGTGACACACAACCAACCAATGTCTTATAACGTGGGTTGGTGACAAAAATGGAGGGGTTAAGGGGGTTATTGGGTTGGGGCAAGTTTCTTTTTTCCCCCTCCACTAGCAACGTCAGTTGAATACCGATTCACCAACCCCTTAGTTACTTTTTGTATAATAATATCACCTAAGTATAAAAGTGAGGGATATTCCTCTTCAATAGTAAAGGTTGGTTTATTACAATACAATACCCTCAAAGGTCGGTATATTACAATCCAAAAAACCAAAAAAAATTTGAAAAGTCAGAAAATTACAAAAAAAAAAATAAAATAGGATTAGGATAGTTTGGTGGACAATGACCCCTCCTATGATAACTTGTAAATTAGTTAGTCTTTCACTTGATCTTGTATGAACTTGAATAATTTGAGTGAGATCGAAAAGTTTTTGAAACTGAGTTAGTAACTTGATTCGATTTTGATATATGCATGTAAATGTGTCAATTAGCCACTTTCGATAAACTTAGTGATGTAAATATGCGTGTCGCAGATCTTTGGGCTAGGTTGGTTGATTGAGCCTTATCCCGTGTGTCCACATAGCCAAAAATGTATAGACTGATCATTTTGATCAGCCCCTTGATTTCTTGAGTGACTCCACCATAAGTTGTACATGTTTGGATGTGTTGTTCATGCACATGTTTGCTAAGACCGGGATCTAATTTTATTGATTATGTGAATATCTAGATTGTGATGTCCCTAGCATGATCCATTATGATATGTATTGAGGTCGAAGTGATGGAACCTGTGTACTTATTATTCCCCTTATATAATCACCTACCAAAAAGAAATTTTAATAAAGAAAAAAAAAATGGAAAACGGCTGATTAGGAGAGAATTACTACACTTGTTGGAGGCTTCCGATCTAAGTATGAGGGTGTAGTTGGACTCTAACTAAGAGGTGAAGGACAAGTGAGTGCCTTGCCTTTCTTAGGCAAGTATGTGAGCTGAGAGGCAATTTTTGGCGAGATTCACTCCAATCGTTGCTCTTTTTAGCTCCACTATATCCAAATCATTACCACTCCTTTCCCGTTAACCTAAGCCTCATTACAACCATGAAAAGACCTATTGATTGTCACTTATGGATTTTACACTAGCGTTGGAGAGTGAGATACTTACCAAGCCTTTGGTAGGTTGTTTCTTTTTGTCTAAGTAGTGAACCTACTATATTTGCATATTAACAGTTAGAGCGCTCCAAATTACCCTAAAGTGAGGTTTGCTCATCAACCGGCTTGCGTTCATAACCAACCGTGAATAATTTCATTCATGGGAGGTTTGTCTGTGGTTGGTTGTCCCTCGAAGTGTTTATCTCTTTAAAGTTTCAAAACATCCCGCTCTCTATTTTACATTTATTAGGTTCTCATTTGGTTTATACTTGATTGTGCTTGATTGACTGCCAAGTTTTGATTAGTTAGCTTGAGTAGGAGTGTAATTGTAAATGTAAAACTAGCTTTTCTTTTCATAGTCTTGAGTTTGTATTCTGAATCTCCCCCTTGAGTCTTTTGATTTTAGTTTTGAGCCTTCCTTTTCTTATTTCTTCTTGTTTCATGTGTTGAACTTGCTTGATGTTTAGACCCGATTTTGTGTCTAAATACCGCCTAAATCCTTAGGCTTTTAACTCGTTTCGTGGTCTATTTTAATAACTTTTAATGTGTTTTTGGTATTTTTGCAGATTTTGGAGTTTTCACCCGAAAATGTTGCAAAACGGGCCTTTTTATAGCTTTTTCGGTGTTTTCCCAAGCCGAGCCGGACTGGAAACCGAGGCGAAGTCGACCCAGGACCACACTCCCAACCTATGGTGCCAATTAGTGAAGTAACGCATGCTACGACCCTCGGATCGAGCGTTACATGATTCGGAAAGAAGGAAGAACAAAGGAAAGGAAAGCCGAAGCGTAGCACCCGCTACGCCCAGAAGTAATGGGAGCCGAGCTAGACCGTGGCCACGGTCAAGTTGACCGTAGCCACGGTGGATTCATGACTTGTCTAAGGGAAGAAGTGGCCGAGCAATACCGTGGCCACGGTCTTGGGAGACAATAGCCACGACGGTGCGAAGGAGCGAAAACTAGTCTGCCTTAAATCGCCATACAGATTTCGCTGGACAGAACGAGACCCTCACCACGGTCTCCTATGTCTGCCGTGTTTCGCTTGAAGTCTTTGCGTTGGCCATGATTTTGCCTTGTATATATACTCCTTGTTGACGATTTCTTAGGGGGCATCTAGGAATACACTTAGACAATTTTTCCAGCTTGTAATTAGTAGATTTTAGAGGGAGATTAGTTAGAGATTACTCTAAGGTTTTGGAGATTTGTGTTTATTATTGAAGATTTGGGTATTCAAACAATTGAAAGATTGTTGGATCATCTTTTTATTGCTTTCCTTTGTTCATCTACAGCATTTTGATAAGTGTTCTCTTCACTTAACTCTTTTATTAATTACCTTGCTAATTACTTTGCTTGTTCTTAATTGCTTTGCTTGCTATTTCATTGTTCTTGCTTGTTTATGGTTGTTTGATGTTAGAAATCATGTTTAGGTTTGGTTTGGATGTTGTTAGCTTAGTTTTTATCATGATTAGTGGCTAGAAACCCTATGGGTTAGGGGGTAATTAAGGGTGTGAATGGGTGATTAGGTTTGGATTAGCAATATTAGTGAGTAATAAGTTGGGAAATCAATCTCCCACTCCTATCCTTCCCTCAAGTGGGATGTATTTGGGTGCGAAAGCATCCCGAATACATCCAACACTTGTGTTGGAAGGTAGGAATTGGGATAGTTAGTATTCTAGTTCGCGAAAGCGAATAGAAACTAACTAGGAAATTCCGTTTCATTAACCCCCCCGGGTCTGTCGATGGACTTTAGGGAAATTAATCCGGACTATCCTTGAAAGAGGAAGCCCGGTCGGTATTTTCCAACGGAATTACCACTTGATTCTCCCTTCTTGTTATTCCCTTGTTGCAAAACCCATTTCCTCATCCCCGTTTGCATCCCAAAAAGCCTCCGAAGCCCATTTTCAATTCCTTGACCGACCTTAGTTTTATTTGTTGTTTCGTGACTGTCTTTTCAAACCGATATCCTTACCTTAGCATTCTCGACCCGACCATTGACCTAGTTCCTTTGACCAAGGCCGCCAGCTCCCTGAGAGAGAACGATAAAAACCGAGGTCTTACAAACCACGTTACACAAAATGGCACCGTTTCCGGGGAGTCAGCGCCCCTAGTTTTAGTTTCTTTGTTTTTGGTTATTTGAGATTGCTTTCACGCTAGAAATTAGTTTGTGCTAATCCCGATGAATTTGATGCTTCTATTGGTTCTTGTTGGTTCATGTAGGTACGTCCTAATGTTCTATCGAGCATTGTAGGAGGCCTCGAGTCCAATGGGTGAAGTCCAAGCTGATTCACCCCATACTCTTCTATCATATGCCGTTCCATCTTCGAGTACGGGAGGCAACCCTATCATTTTACCACCATTACCACCCGACGCGGTATTTGAGTTCAAGCCGTGACTTCTTGAAGTTTTTGAAAGTAACACGTTTCATGGAGATATTTCCGAGAGTCCTATTGCTCATATGGAGAGATTCGAGAAGCGGATTAGTTTCATGCATATACCTGGGATATCTTCGGAGTATCTAAAGTTGAAGTTCTTTCCTCTAACTTTGAGAGGGAAAGCTGTAATGTGGCTTGATATATGCCCACCAGGATTTTATTCTTCATGGGAGGCTCTCAAGAGAGATTTTCTTCAAAGATTCTTCCCGGCTGATAAAACATGTCAACTTCGGCAAGATATTATGAGCTTCAAGCAAGAACCCGGAGAGACACTTTTTGAAGCATGGGGAAGATTTAAAGGTTTCCAACGTCAGTGCCCACACCACAACCTACCCAACTGGATGCTTCTTCAACACTTTTATTGTGGACTCTTTGCTTCTCTCAAAGAATCAATCGATATTGCATCCGGAGGGATGTTTTTGAAGAAAACTGCGGAGGAGGCCGACAAATTCCTTCATGAGCTTGTTCAATATGGTGTTGATTTTGGAGGTTGCAAATCTAGTGGAGGAGATTTATCTTTGGAGCATCATCCTATTATTGGACTCCTTTTGGATTCTATCTATGAACTGCAAAAAGAAAAGGTGAATGAGGAGACTTTCAAGCTTTGAGAATGGCTCAAGAAGCGCAAGTGTTCAATTTTCAACAATTAGAGTAAGTGAGTGCCATTATTTCTTCCCATGTTGAACCAGATTCCATTTCTTATGATTTTACCACCGACCAACACCCTTATACTTTTCAACCCATTGACCATCACTCATTCATTCAAGAAGAAACCTTCCATCCAACCCAACAAGACATTCCGCAACCTCAAGTTTCTCAATAACCCCAAGGATCCTCATTTGAGTTGATGTTGGAGCGAATCATGGAAGACCGAGAGGAGGATCACGCTTTTATCCAAAGTCTCGAGCTCGAATTGGCTCAATCCAACCAATTTTAATTTGCACCTATCCAAACCATTCCTATCCAAGGGGTGGGGGTGAATTTTATTACCATGTGTGGTGGAGGAGAAGTTGAGCAACCTGAGTTGGTGAAGGAGGGAGTTCTTGAGGAAAATGAGGGAGATATTGAGAATAAGATCGAAGGAGAGGGTATGGAGGTTGAGCAAGTGGTAGATGATGAGAAGGAGGATATGATTGGCGAGGAAGTCAATTGTGTAGAAGAGAAGGTGGAGGAAGAAGAAGTTATAGTTTTGAATGAAAATGCTAGTGAATGCCCTGAAGAGCAATTTGATCCCCACCAAATGCAAATTCCTCTCCCAAATTGGTTGATTCAGCACTTAATTGATGAAGGACATATTGAATCAAAGTTTAATGTTCCTATTGAGACACCCTTCCTCATGCCACCTTGTGTTGAAGTCAACATGATAGAAACAGTTGTTTATTAGCATCAAGAGGAAGTTTATATTCTTGAAGTGGAGCCCGATAATGAGAAAGACAACGATCATCCCGAAACCTTATGTTCTGGACCCGAGGTAATTGAAGATTCATCCCTTGATGATTCCCTCAAGATTGTTCCATTGAGGAGGGAGATCTCATTGGATGAAGTTTATATTGAAGACATAGAGTTTGAGAAGATTGTTCCCAAGTGTCTTAAACTTGGAGAACCACTTGAAGAAGAGCCTAAGTTACTCCTTCATCCCCATCACCCAATCAAACCACCGGAGGAGACCCTTGTTCTACTTTTGGAGGTGATGAGGAGATGTTGGAGAAGGAGAAGGAAGCGACATTGGAAGAAATCGAAATCATCATCACCTCTTCCTCGCTCATGGTCAACCAAACGACCGGAGGGACGACTCAACTTGAGGTTGTCCAAAAATGGTAGGAGTTGGAGAGGAAGGAAGAAGAAGCGATCATGGTGGAAGAAGCTGATTATATATCTCTCATGTGCACCACACCTCTCAAGAATCAAACGGGTAATTAGGTCAAGCTAGGGACCTAAAACAAGCACTACATGGGAGGTAACCCGTACTTTCTTTTTGATTAATTTCTTTTCTTTTCTTTATTAGTTTCCTTTCCTTGTTTCTAATCTTGCATGCGGATCTTACGAGCCTTGCTTGTTTTTACTTGAAAATCCTAACCCTTTGCTCGATTATCACGGATCACGGATTGAGTAATCATTTGTTTTGAAAAACTCGAGGTAATATCTCTCTGCTCTTCTCTTTTTGAGTTGAATATCCTATGATCCATGCTGCGTGCTTGATTTTTCTTTTGGGTGGCGAACCCCTTTGAGTGTTTGTGTTGGGATATATTGCTGTTGGAGTCATGTGGGATCGGGTGGCAACCATTTTTACTTGCTAGTTGTTTTTTGTTTGTTTGTTTTTGTAGGTTCTCTACCCTTTTCATGTGACACCTTCCCACAATGAAGACATTGTGGCGTTTTGAGTGTGGGGGGGGTGATATTCTGTTTCAAAGGGTAGATCCCCTAGTTGTTTTTGTTTTTATTTTCTTAGTTTTTGCCTAAAATTTGAAAATTTTCGTGTGAAAAAGGAGAAAAAAGGGAGTGAAAACCTTTAAAGTTTTTCTTTTTGTTTTCGCTTTGTTTTGCTTTGTTTCATGGATCTTGTTGTCGAAATCGAGAAGCCGTTCTTAATCTTCTTTAAAAGCAACCGATCTGAGCATTTTCGACCCTAACTCGGGTTTTAGTCGAGACTTACCCTTAATAGACTCCCTTCATTAAGTGTCTTGTGAGACCCCCGTTCCTTTCTCGTTTTGTTGGGAACCGGGAGATTCTAGGGGCTTGTGTCTGAGTTTGTTTTGTTTCTCGTTTAGCAAAAGCAAAAAGTGCAAAAAGAAAAGAAAAGAAAGAAAAACCTTTCATAAGATATAATAACTTGAATAAGTGGAGCGTGTCGCTGAAGACATTAACCACCTACACTTTCCAACCTACACGGGCCCGGTATTCGTGGTACGACATTGGATACCCCTCAACCCTCTCCCATTATCGCTTTGCGACGGAGAGGCGAATGGAAAAGACCGTGTTGGGAGGGTATACCCCTTATATGGGCTGTCCAATTCCCGAAAGTAAGGCTAATACCGACTTTTAAAAACCAAAAATAAAAAAAAGAGAAAAAGAAAAGCAATTTTCGTTGGTAATTCCAACTCAAAAAGAAAGAAAAGAAAAAGTTTTTGCTTCTTAAAAGAGTGGGGCCTCCCCTTGCATCACCTACGACCCTCACCAAGCCAAGGGCGACCAAATGCGTGGGAGGGCAACACTCCTCTTGGTTGTCTCGTTGTTTTCAAATTCGGACGTGAGTTTTTAGAGTCTTTTGGTTCCCGTTAAAACCTTTTTGTGTTTTGGCATATGGAGTTTCGCTTGGTACAAAGTGTAGGGAGTTGAAAAATCTTCAAGATCGACCTTTATCTGAGTTTGGTGTTTGTGAGATACTCCTAACGGTTACTTTGGGAGGTTTAATCGCGTTTTCTTATTTTGGATTGCGAGATCTTATGAATCAAAGCCTTTGTTTTTCTGTCCTTGTGTGTTCTTCGGTTTTGTTTTCACTTTCCCTCTCTCCTTTTTCTTTGGCTTTTGTGGGTACAGCCGCTACAAACCCTCACGAGTCCATCTCGTCCACCCGGGCTGCCGGGGAGTTCAAAGGGCTTGGTGCATACGCTAAATGCACCCGTTTCTTTGTTTTGTTTTGCTCGGTACGAGCAAAAGTTTAAGTGTCGGGGGGGTGTTTAGACCCGATTTTGTGTCTAAATACCGCCTAAATCCTTAAGTTTTCAACTCATTTCGTGGTCTATTTTAATAACTTTTAATTTGTTTTTGGTATTTTTGTAGATTTTGGAGTTTTCACCCGAAAATGTTGCAAAAGGGGCCTTTTTATAGCTTTTTCGGTGTTTTCCCGAGCCGAGCCGGACCGGAAACCGAGGCGGAGTCGACCTGGGACCACACTCCCAACCTTTGGTGCCAATTAGTAAAGTAACACATGCTACGACCCTCGGATCGAGCGTTACATGCTTCGGAAAGAAGGAAGAACAAAGGGAAGGAAAGCCGAAGCGTAGCCCCCGCCACGAATGGCGTAGCACCCGCTACGCCCAGAAGTAATGGGAGCCGAGCTAGACCGTGGCCACAGTGAAGTTGACCGTAGCCACGGTGGGTTCATGACTTGTCTAAGGGAAGAAGTGGTCGAGCTATACCGTGGCCACGGTCTTGGGAGACCGTAGCCACGACGGTGCGAAGGAGCGAAAACTTGTCTGCCCTAAATCGCCATACGGTCTCCTCGACGCGCCACGGTCTCCCTATGTCCTGCACGTATTTTCGGCTTGAAGTGCTGCGTTTTTGCCAACAATTTTGCCTTGTATATATACTCCTTGTTGACGATTTATTAGGGGCATCTAGGGATAGACTTAGACAATTTTTCCAGCTTGTAATTAGGGATTTTAGAGAGAGATTAGAGGGAGATTAGAGAGAGATTTATTCTAGGGTTTGTGGTTATTGAAGAATTTGGGTATTCAAACAATTGAAAGATTGTTGGATCATCTTTTTATTGCTTTCCTTTGTTCATCTACAGCATTTTGATAAGTGTTCTCTTCACTTAACTCTTTTATTAATTACCTTGCTAATTACTTTGCTTGTTGTTAATTGCTTTGCTTGCTATTTCATTGTTCTTGCTTGTTTATGGTTGTTTGATGTTAGAAATCATGTTTAGGTTTGGTTTGGATGTTGTTAGCTTAGTTTTTATCATGATTAGTGGCTAGAAACCCTATGGGTTAGGGGGTAATTAAGGGTGTGAATGGGTGATTAGGTTTGGGTTAGTAATATTAGTGAGTAATTAGTTGGGAAATCAATTTCCCACTCCTATCCTTCCCTCAAGTAGGATGTATTTGGGTGCGAAAGCATCTCCAATACAACCAACACTTGTGTTGGAAGGTAGGAATTGGGATAGTTAGTATTCTAGTTCGCGAAAGCGAATAGAAACGAACTAGGAAATTCCGTTTCATTAACCCCCGGGTCTGTCGATGTACTTTGGGGAAGTTAATCCGGACTATCCTTGAAAGAGGAAGCCCAGTGGGTATTCTCTAACGGAATTACCAGTTGACTCTCCCTTCTTGTTATTCCCTTGTTGCAAAAACCATTTCCTCATCCCCGTTTGCATCCCGAAATACCTCTGAAGCCCATTTTCCATTCCTTGACCGACCTTAGTTTTATTTCTCGCTCTGTGACCTTTTTAAACCGATATCCTTACCTTAGCAATCTCGACCCGACCATTGACCTAGTTCCTATGACCAAGGCCACTAGCTTCCTGAGGAGAACGATAAAAACCGAGGTCTTACAAACGACATTACACTTGAGGGCAAGCAAGAGTTAAGCATGAGGGGATTTGATAAGTGTATATTTTATAGTAATTATTAGGTGTTCAACATATGTATTTTACTTAATTTGTAATGAGAACTTGCTATGTTATGTCAAATTTTATGATTTCTTAACTTGGATTAGAGATTAGTGGTTTACATATTTTATGGAAAAATCTAATAAAAACCAAGGCAAAGAAGACACAAAAAAAGAGTTGAAGAGAAAAGAAGATAGCAAGCAAGGAGCCCAACCCAATAATCCATGCCAACCCCAGGTGCTAGCTGCATCTCGCCTGGTGCAAGTCATTCTAAGGGCAAAGACAACAACAACTAAGTAGTAGAGTAGGCACAGCCAGCGCCTACTAGAAGCCAATTGTGCCTGGCGCGAGGCTCGTGACACCAAAAGAAAGCGCACCCGACGCCAAGTAATGAGGATGACACGAAAGGGAAGAGGCGCGACCAACATCTCACTAGGCAGGACCCCCCGCCTCCTCCCTAACACCTTTCATATAAAAGATGTCACAGACGTTTTTAGGGGGAATTATGATTTTTCTTTGTTTCAAGTTCCAGTTTTTAACCTAGTTTTACATGCTTCCATTGGCAACTTTGAGGGAAACAACAAGGAAGAGAATGGAGATTGACTTGGGTGACACAAGAAGATCAAATTCAACCTCTGGAATTCTGGTTCTATTTAATTTCATTATTTTTCTATTGTGATTTTTGTTATTGTTGCAATCGTTATTATTAATTATGAGTAGTAATTAGTTTATTTGTTTCGGGGACAAACTCGATGTTAATAAATTGGCATTCAGTGTTTAATTTCATGTATGAAGTAGTTATTTCAGTTCGTTTAATATTTGTGGTTTGTATGTCATTGTAATTGTCTAGTCCCATTTTTGGGCCTAAATATTGCCTTTTATCTTGTTATTTTTGCTCGATTCTGAGTCTCTTTCTTCGTTTTTACTAGTGTTTTAGTTTTGTAGATTTTCGCACCTTTGGAGCAAAAGCAAGGAAAACGGGCTAAAATAAGGCTTTTTAGGGAATCCCGAGCGATTTCCCGAGCCAAGCCGGACCAAGAGCCGAAGCGGAGCCGACCTGAGAAGCCTTTCCCCAACTTTGGTGCTGATCAGTGAGGTAACACCCGCTACAGTCCTTGTAGCGGGCGTTACGAGCCTTGGAAGAAAGACAAAGGAGAAGGGAGCAGCGTCTGTCGCGCCTGGCACGCTTTTGGTGCCGCCCGCTACAAGCTGTCGCGGCCGCTACACTTGTCATGCCGCCCGCTACACCGCACCATGCACTGATCACTCAGCCTGGACAGATGCAGGTCGCCCCCGCGAACTCCCAGGTCACGCCCGCAATTGCGCAACTCAGAATCGCCTGGCACTTTTATCACCCATCGCGCCTACCACCTCTGAGATCGCCCCCGTGACCTCCTGCATTTCAGCGCGTGTTTGTCGGCCAAAACAGTTGTGTTTTAGGCAACTGTTTTGCCTTGTATTTAAGCTCCTTTGTGACAATTTCTTGGGGGATCTGATTTTAGTTTAGGACCTTTACATTCAACTTTGTATTAGTGAATTTTAAAGAGAGATTAGTGAGAGATTAGCCTTAATTATTCTAGGGTTTTGGTGGATTTTTGGTGTTGTTCAAGGAGTGCAGATTCAATCAATAGAGAGATTGTTGGATTATCATTTCCTTTGTTTCCTTTGTTCATTTCCAGCATTTTGATAAGTATTCCCTTCCCTTAATCTCCTTTATTAATTGTTTTGCTAACTACTTTGCTTGTTCTTTAATTGCTTTGCTTGCTATTGTTATTGTTTTGCTTGTTTGTGATTGTTAATGTTAGAAATCATGCTTAGGGTTGGTTTGGATGTTGTTAGCGTAGTTAGAATCATGATTAGTTGCTAGAAATCCTATGGGTTAGGGGGTAATTAAGGGTGTGAATGGGTGATTAAGTTTGGGTTAGCAATATTAGTGAGTAATTAGCTGGGAAATCAATTTCCCACTCCTATCGTTCCCTCAAGTGGTATGTATTTGGGTCCGAAAGTTCCCGAATACGTCAAACACTTGTGTTGGAAGGTTGGAGTTGTGACAGTTAATGCTCACGCACGAAAGTGGAAGGAGGATAACTAGGGAATCCTGTTTCATTAACCCTCAGGGTCCGTGGTGGACTTTGGGGAAGTTAATCTGGACTATCCTCGAGAGAGGAAGCTCGATTGGTATTTTCCAACGGAATTGCCACATGCTTCTCTCTCCTTATTATTCTCTTGTTGCAAAACCCATTTCGTCATCCCCATTTGCATCCCGAAAAGTCTGTGAAGCCCATTTTCTTTCCTTAACCGACCTTAGCTTTATTTCTTGCGTTGTGACCCCCTTCAAACCTATTTCCTTACCCTACCGATCTCATCCCGAACTTTGACCTAGATTCTATGACCAAGGCCCCTCGCTCCCTGAGAAGAACGATATAAAATCGGGGTTACAAAACCACGTTACACAAAATGGTGCCGTTTTTAGGGAGCTAGCGCCCCTAGTTTTAGTTTCTTGGTTTTTGGTTAATTGAGATTACTTTCACGCTAGAAATTAGTTTGTGCTAATCCCAATGAATTTGATGCTTCTATTGGTTCTTGTTAGTGCATGTAGGTACGCCCTAATGTCCTATCAAGCATCATAGGAGACTTCGAGTCCTGATGGGAGGAGTCCAAACTGATTCACCCCGTACCCTTCTATCATATGCCATTCCATCTTCGGGTATGGGAAGCAACCCGATCATTTTACCACCAATACCATGCGACGCGGTATTCGAGTTTAAGTTGGTCTTCTTGAAGTTTTTGAAAGTGACCCGTTTCATGGAGATATTTCCGAGAGTCTTATTGCTCATATGGAGAGATTTGAAAAGCGCATCAGTTTCATGCATATGCCTGGGATATCTTCAGGGTATCTAAAGTTGAAATTCTTGCCTCTGACTCTAAAGGGAAAAGCTAAGATGTGGCTTGATTTATGCCCACCTGGATTTTATTCTTCATGGGAGGCCCTAAAGAAACATTTTCTTTAAAGATTCTTCCCGACTGATAAAACTTGTAGACTCTGGGAAGATATAACGAGTTTCAAGCAAAAGCCGGAGAGTCTCTTTTCGAAGCATAGGGGAGATTCAAAAGTCTCCAACGTCAGTGTCCGCACCACAATCTACCCAACTAGATGCTTCTTCAGCACTTCTATTGTGGACTCTTTGATTCTCTCAAAGCATCAATCAATATCGCATCCGGAGGGACATTTTTGAAGAAGACGGCGGAGGAGGCCAACAAATTCCTTCATGAGCTCGTTCAATATGCTCCCGATTTGGGAGGTAATCGATCAATAGGAGGAGATTCGTCTTTGGAGTATGAGCCCATTACTAAACTTCTCTTTGCCTCTATCTATGAAATGCAAAAAGAAAGGGCAAATGAGGAGACTTCTAAGCAATTGAGAATGGCTTAAGAAGCGCAAATCTTCGATTTTCAACATTAGAGCAAGTGAGTGTCATTCATTCTTCCCATATCAATCAAGATCCTTCCTATTCAAAAGAATATTTTGCCTATGACCATACCACCAACCTTTACCCTTCTACTTTTCAACCCTTGACCAGCACGCATTTATTCAAGAAGAAACCATCCATCTAACCCAACAAAACATTCCACAACCTCAAACTTCTAAACTACCCCAAGAATCCTCGTTTGAGTTGATGTTGGAGCAAATCATGGAAGACCAAGAGGAGGATCAAGCTTATATCCAAAGTCTGGAGTTCGAAGTGGCTCAAGCTAACCAATTTCAACTTACACATACCCAACCCCCTCCTATCCAAGAAGTGGAGGTGAATGCTATTACCATGTGGGGTGGAGGAGAAGTTGAGGAACCCAAGTTGGTGGAGGAGAGACTTCTTGGAGGTAATGAAGGAGATGTTGAGGATAAGACCGAAGGAGGGGATATGGAGGTTGAGCAAGCAGTTGATAATGAGAAGGAAGAAGTGATTGTTGAGGAAGCCAATTGCGTAGAAGAGAAGGTGGAGGAAGAACAAGAAGAAGAAGTTTTGGAAGGAAATGTTCTTAAATACCCCGAAGAGCAATTTAATCCCTACCAAATGCAAATTCCTCTCCCCGAATGGTTGATTTAGCACTTGATTGATGAAGGTCATATTGAATCAAAGTTTGATGCTCCTAGTGAGAACCCTTCTTCATGGGACCTTGTGTTGAAGTCAATATGATAGAAACAGTTGTTCATGAGCATCAAGAGGAGGTTTATATTCTTGAAGTGGAACCCGATAATGGGAGTGAAAACAATCATCCAAGGCCTTATGTCTAGAACCCGAGGTAATTTAAGATGCATCTCATGATGGTTCCCTCAAGATTGTTCCATTGAGGTGGGAAATCTCGTTGGATGAAATTTGTATTGAGGGCATAGATATTGAGGAGATTGCTCCCAAGTGTCTGAAACTTGGAGAACCACTTGTGGAAGAGCTTAAGTTGTTTCTTTATCCCCATCACCCAATCAAACCACCGGAGGAAAACCTTGTTTTATTTGCGGAGGTTATGAGGAGGTGTTGGAAAAGGAGGAGGAAGCGACATTGGAAGAAATTGAAGATATCATCATCTCCTCCTTGCTCATGGTCAACTAAACGACCGGAAGGAAGACTTGATTTGAGGTTGTCCAAAGACGGGAGGAGTTGGAAAGGTAGGAGGAAGAAGCGAACATGGTGAAAGAAGCTGAATATGTACCTCTCATGTGCACCACGTCTCTCTAGAATCAAACGGGTATTTGAGGTCAAGCTAGGGACCTAAAACAAGCGCTCTATGGGAGGCACCCCATAATTTTTGCATTTTCCTATTTTATTCCTTTTTCTTCTTTTTAATTTTTCTTGTTTGTTTTCTTTAGGTTTTCTAATTTTCTTGTCTTTTTGATTTTCTTTATTTCTTTCTTTTGTATTTTGAGGCATTGGTCCTAGGATCAAAAGAAAAAGTTGAAAAAAAAGAGGAAAAATGATGTGAAAAAGAGAAAAAAAAAGATGGAGTTGAAAAATAAAAGAACTGAAGTAGGGAGTGAAAGAAGCAAGTGTGAATGAGTGAGGTTTTGAAAAGAAAATGAGTGTTGAAGGAGAGTTTGAAAGTTAGAAAAATTTTTGGATTAAGTGTGAGGAAGTATAGATGAATTG
The DNA here is from genome assembly GCA_029582165.1 of Portulaca oleracea. NCBI lineage: Eukaryota > Viridiplantae > Streptophyta > Magnoliopsida > Caryophyllales > Portulacaceae > Portulaca > Portulaca oleracea. The sequence continues at coordinate 32,004,530 of CM055869.1, read as the reverse complement.
AGTGTAGGAGGAGAAAGTTTTTTTGGAGTTAGAATATTTTGAGTATTGGAATTGCCAGGAGGAGGTGCCAGGCGCTACAACATGAGTAGCATCCGTTACAGTTTGCTCCAGAGCGAGGTAGCAGCCGCGAAGCAAGAGATAACGCCCACGAAAAGCGCCTAACAAAACCCAGCTCTCCGAGGCGTCGCGCCCGCGACCTGACACTGTTCTGCGATTTTATTCAGCCCTAAAACCCGACTTTCTTCATTTCTCTCACTTTCTTTCTCACACAGAACCCGACTCCCTCTCTCTCTACAACCCTAACACCTGCGAAAATCTCTCACCCACACCATTCCATCCCTCTCAACTCTTAATTTCATCTATCTTTTCCCTCCATTTTCGCATCTAAACCCTCATTCTTCTCCTTTGCTGCGCAAATTTGCTGTTGGGTTCCCAATTTCGCCCAGATTCAGTCCAAGCGTGCGACATTGCTCAAGCATTCGAGGTTTGCTTCAATGTGAGGTAATCTATTGCGTACATTGGGCTTGATTGTTGTTGTTTTCTTAGTTAGGGAACGATTTTTTGTCGATTTACACACACTCGCACTATGCACTGCATCAGTGTGTTGTTTCGGTGTTTTGTGTGTGTTTGTTGTGTGCTATGTTCTTGCATTAGTGTTTTGTGTGATTAGTTGTTGCTTTTCATCTGTCAAAACACACACACACGCACACTTGTTGCACTAAGAGTTTTTGTCAATTTTCACACACACTTGCACTGTACATCGTGTTTGTATGTCGTTTTGGTGCTGTGAGTTTGTTTGTTGTGTGTGTTGTTCTTTGTGACGAGCAAGAATCAATCCTTCTTTTTGAACCCATGTTCAAGTGCTCCAGATTGAGGTAGCATTCTACCATTGCTAGTAATTTCACTTTTTCAAGGTCACTTGGTTTGTTCTTGGTTTGGAATTTTTCGATTTCTTTGAGATTAGGGCGCACCTAGTGAGTTTATTTTGTAGAATTACATTGCCAAGTTTTGCTTTTGTTCATCATGAGTGGAAGGAACAAATGTTCACGGGTTGAAGAGACTCCTTCATCGCAACCGGGACCATCCTCATTCACGAAGGACTGTTACCGAGCGCAACCGGCCACACTAATTTGGTGTGAACCTAAGGCGGATGTTACTTTCTGGGATGAAACGCGCAAACAACGGTATGAAGCGCTCCAAGCACGGAAGATATGTTCACCGGACATTTATGATGCGACGACGGTAGAAGCCATCTTTTGCAAACCAAGCTTCGACTATTTCATTCGCACTCTCGGGTAAGAGGTATTCATCACAATCGACGAATCGATTGTGGACCAACCCATCCTTGAGTTCTTGAGCTCCTTAAATGTTCACAAGGATGGTAAGGGGGATGCTTTGTTTGAATACCGAGTCGCCAGCAACGATAAGAAGTGCACCGTGAAGCATTTATGCCAAAGGTTGGGATTGCTCGATGATGGGAGATACTATGAGAGGTGCGAGAACTTCGATGAATAAAAGGCAATGAAGGACTTGACATGTTGGAGGAGGATGGATCTTGGTACAAGAGACGGAACCCCACGTTATCATTGCCCCTGAAACTCTAAGGGGCGTGATTTTTGCAATCTAACCGTCTGAATCCTCCATAGGATTGTGACGAGTTTGGTGTTCGGGAGAGATGATGGACGCCCTAAAGTTCGGAAGGATGATCTCTTCATGATCTACAATGCTGTGAGGGGCAAACGGGTCAACATCGGTTCATGCATCTTGTACTGTCTTCGGGAGATTAACACGGTAGCCCGATCTACTACTATTGGGATGGGGCACATCATTTTCCACTTCCTCGTCCAAGAAGGTTTCGGGAAGTACTTGAAGAAGTGGACTCCACGTTATCTTCCGGATCCTATCGACCGGGTACGATTACAGACAATGAACATCCTCGCGAAGCATCCGACTTGCACTATCTATTGCCATGGACACGATGATAACAGTACGAAGATTCTCTTGGATCCAGACCATGCCGAGCAATGGTTAGATATCACTAAGGAGCGTAACTGGTCTTGTGGTCAAGAGCGTGATACCCGCAGCAAGGTGGGAGGTCCAGATGTGTCCGATGGAGAGGAAGAGGAGGAGGCCAATGAAGAAGAAGGAAAAGAAGAAGAAGAGGAGCATGTCGACCATGGCGAAGCTAGTGGAAGTGGAAGCCAGCCATGGGAAGGTTCACTAGGGCATCTCAACTCTCAATTTGAACAAATGAGAGTTGACCTTCGAGAACAATGAACGCTACTCCATAGTCAGCACAATTTGTTGGAGAGCCAACAAGATTTGCTATGTGCCCAGCAGTCCACACTCAACAATGTGCATGCACATCTCCAAAGGCACGAGGAGTACTTTCAACAGCAAAACCAGTACTGGCGTGATTGGGGATACTACTACTATTCCGTTGAGAACCATGCCACGACACTACCCGAGTATAGAAATAGCGCGCCACTATCCCACCTACTTTCCTTGTCACCTATATCCTTCCCCGTGAGGATCCTAGCAATGATTTGTAAGTGTCCCCGCCCCCACTTTACTCTATTGATTTGATTTACACTGATAGTGTTAGATAAGTGTGGGGGGTGCTTTATGGGGAAGGTTTCGGAAGTGTGTCGGTTAGTTTGGTTTTGTTGGGTTCGTTGTCCCCATGGGTTGGTTGTCTTGCTTTATTGCTTCATCATTGGTAAGACCGGTTAGGAGAGTTATCTCACCCTCAATTCCCGCCTCAAAAGAGTGAGATTCGGGGTTGAGGTTAGCCAGTGTCAATGTATATGTTGTATATACTTTCGCTTTTCTTTAGTTCTTTAGTCTCTAGTGTCTTGTATATATTTTTGGTTTTTTCTTTCTTTTGATCTTGCATGCGAACACTCATACTTAGGATGTTGTTCTTGATTATTTCTAACCCCTGGTATGATGTTCTTTGGATTACGGGACGAGTTGTTCTTTAATTGAAGACCTCGAGGTAACCCATTTCCGCTCTCTTTGTTGTGAATATTCTTGATCCATGTTGCATGCTTGTTTTTTCTTTTCGGAGGCGAACCCCTTTGAGTGTTTGTGTTGGGATTATATTGTTGTTTGAGCCGTATGGGCTCAGGTCGCCACCACTTTTATCTGCTAGTTGTTCTTGTTTGTTTGCTTTTTGTAGGTTCTCTACCCTTTCATATGACACCCTTCCCACAATGAGGACATTGTGGCATTTTAAGTGTGGGGGGGGGGGGGGGGTATTGTGTTTCAAGGGTAGATCACCTAGCATTTTTCTTTTTAGTTTTTCTTAGTTTTTTGCTAAAATTTAAACTTATTTTGTGGAAATGAAAGAAAAAAAGGGAAAAAGGTTGTGAAAAACCTCTAAAATGTTTCTTTTTCTTTTTGAAGATGCTTTCATTCACAATTGTGTAGATAGTTGTCTAATTGGCCAATGCAATCATTCAGAAGCGGCCAATATGAATAATGATAGGCCTTAGGAATGATTTCTGCCATGATTTATCTCTATTAGACCTTTATATGAAATGATAAAGCGAAGTCCTCACATTTTACACGCCTCGATCGTGAATTTCTAGCCCAAAGCTCGATAGTTTGAGTCGTTTAATGCTCTTGCTCGCCCTAATCAATGAATTAACTAATTACTGTCGGTCCTACCGATGAGGGTTGGTATGGGTGGACGGCACCCATTACCCCTTAAGTACAATGTTTACAAATGGAGTAACCCGAATCAGGGAGGGTAAACCCTTTGCGAAGGCCGGTCTGATTCTCGAAAAAACAGACGCCGACGTCCTAAAATTTACAAAACGGATTAGAGTGAGGCTTAATAAAGAAAGAAAAGAGTGAAGAAAAAGAAAAAGAAAATCATAATAAAGAGGAAAACAAAAGCAAAAGAAAAGAAAGCAAAGAAAAATAACTGAGTTGTGAAAGAAAAAGAAAAGAAAAGAAAAGAAAGAGAAGTTCAAACAAAAATAAAGAGTGAAGTTAGGATAGATAACAATCCCGAGCTTGAGCATGGAAATGGCTTTGATTGACTGGCTTAGGTTAGAAAGGATCGATCAAGGCCCATTTGCACTTGTGCACGAGGATTCTTGCTCATCATGAAGTGTCGGGGTTGAAAACCTCAAGGATTGGTAGTTTTCCAACCTTCGTGTCCTTATTTGTTCATATTTGCTTCTTCTATTTGATTGTTGAGGCGGGTTGGAGAATTAAGTGCATGATTGGGGATAGGAGTATCTTCTTCGCCTCTTTTGTTTTTTGTTTTGGTTTTTCACATTTCCTTTTCTTTCCCCTTTTTCTTTCATGGCTTTTATGGGTATAGTCGCTACAAACCCTCACGAGACCCACCTTGTCCACCTGGGCTGCCAGGGGGTTTAAAGAGCTTGGTGCAGTGATAGGTGACTTTTATATAGAGTTTTTAGGGCTCAAAACATGTTTATTTCATGCTTTTTATATCCGAAATTCCGTATTTTTATATCAATTTATGTGATTTATACAATTGGTCGCGAGATTGGTATGTTTTGCAGGAATCATTGCAATTATATCAAAATGCATGTAAAGATGAGGAAAATTGGGAAAAATAAAAAAAATAAAAAAAGAGTTGAAGAAGAAGAAGAAAGGAAAGAAGAGCCAGCCCAAATCAGCGAGGCCCAGCCCAGCTTCAGGCGGAAAGCAGAGGCGCGGCCAGCGTTTGCAAAACGCGGCCAGCGCCTCGTCCAGAAACTTCAGTAGCCGAGAAAAAGCAAAATGCTACTGGTGCTTTCTCAGGCGCTGCCAGCGCCAAGACACAGAGAAATCCCTCTTTGTGCCAAACGCTGCCAGCGTTTCTAGAAACGCTGCTAGCGTTTTGTGCCCTAATCCGATACTATAAAAGGGTTTGACGTCTGCCGTTTCAAGGGGATCGAATTTTTATTCGCTTTTACACGTAGTTTTAGACGATAGTTTGAGAGAGCTTTTAAGGTAGATTTTAGATAGTTTCTTTCCAGTTAATTCACAAACCTTATTTTTAGTTTAGATTGTTGCTAGTGATCGAAGAACATGAAAGAGATCGATTCGGGTGACACGAAGAGATCGATTCTGCAAATTCGAACACGGTTATTTCTATTTTACGTTCATGTGTTTCTTGTTATTGTTTAGTTTTCACGATGTTTACTTTTAATAATTTGAGTAGCTAATTTCCTTTAATTGGGGGATAAACTCGATGTCCTTTGGTTGAATTTGAATGCGGTCTCGGTGTTAGGTTATCTTTTATTCGTTTAATCTGCGTATGTTGTATGTCATGGTAATTAAATCTGGCTAACCGCCTTTTACTTGGAATTAGATTCTTGACAAGATGGTTTTGAAAATATTTAGAAATAATGATTCTTGCCTAGGGTCAATTTATAATCAGTTTTTATCTTTAATTGGATTAAATAGTTCGAAATAATGTTTAGTTTAATCACTGTAACTCATTTCGGATCGAAAGATCGATGTGATAAGGCCTAGAAAGATTATAGACTCCGAATTATCTTGTTACCTGCACTGGGATTATTGTTAATCTGACTGATTGACTAGAGTGGACTCTCCTGAACGCCTTTAATTAATTGGTTAAAACCCTAAAAATTCCTGCTTTCATAGTTTAGTTTCCTGAATTATTACGACAAACCTTGGATCGACCTAGAATTCTTTGTAGTGAACTAGTTCAGTGCATGGTTGAACGCAAATCCTTGAGAGAGAGCGATATTTATTACTACACAGACCTGTACACTTGCGGTACACAGACACCTTATACGTTTTAGGTCTGCCAAGTTTTTGGCGCCGTTGCCGGGGATTTATCCCCCCAACCGCCATTGGACGAAAGCGCTCCGGGTGACTAGGTTTTTATCGCTTTTCTCTAAACACTAAAAATAAAATAAAAAAAAGAAATGTAAAATTTTAAAATCTAAAAATCATGACAATTCTTTGTACTCCTCAATTCAAACGTTAGTTATTTTGGCGATTTTTTGTGCGACTAATTGCTACTCCTGTTCCAGATCATATCACGTTAGGAGAACCTTAAATTGTTGATATTGTTTTTGAAGGTGTGAATACAGAAACCCGTAATCTTCTAAATTATCTAGGTTTTCATGATAAACCCTTTGATGAAATTATGAAATTACTTGAATTGCTGGCACAAGACACCTATAAGTTTAAAACTTCTAATTGTCTACCTGAGTATCCTGATCCTTGTTCTTTTCATGCTAATTCCTATGTGCAAACTCGTAATTCAATCGCTTGTACTTTATGTCATTCTTCTGAGCATGATGATTCTGCTTTCCCTAGGGCTACTCAATTTGCTGACTTAATAGACTTGTTGCAGGCCAATAACCCTAGTTCTAATTCTTCAAATTTTGATGATGTAATATGTGATGATAGCAAGTTCCCCTCCTCTTTAGAAGTCAGTCTAGATGATTCTTCTTATCCTAGTTTACCTAAAAACACTATTGATGGTGTTTCTGATTTGCATGATACTCCCTTACCTATTTCTCAGTCAACGGGGTCTGAGGTGAGTGAGACTTTTGGGTTAGATACTAGATATGAAGATGAATTTCATCATGATTCGGTTGATTTTATTTATAAGGAACCTAAGGCTGATAATGAAAATATCTCGAACAAGGATCCTGAAAATATTGAACTCCCTAACCTTAATGATTTATTTCATGCTTCTACTCCTTTTTCGCTACCTTCAGTTTTACCAGAAATTAATAAGGAATCCATACCTGATGAAAAGACCTTTGATGTACAAGTTAATATCTTTGACGAGGTTAATTCTCGTGAAACTAACAATGTCAGTGATGAGTTGTCCTTAGTAAAATTTAGAGGTTATGAACCCTCCTTTGATCCTTATTGGATACACCTAGAGGACATTCCTAGAAAATTCTTGTGGACCACATATTTGAATTCTTTTGATTTTTTTTGGTGAATTTGATTTATTACTGAGAGCATTACTAACGTTTTATCTTATAAGATTCCAGTGGCTCTCTTATTTACTAGCTTGCAGAACGCATGAAGGAGATCGAGTTTGACAAGCTACTAAGGGCATTGACGGCATCCGGAACGATGACCCGGAACCTATCTTTTTAGGGGTCCATAACGTCGAGCTAACAACGTTAAACAAAGCACCACGGAGAGGTATATCCATTCCTCCCCACTTTTTTAATTTTATTTCAATTATTTCTTTTAGTTTTTATCTCTTAGTAATTTTTATTTTGTTGTTTACTAATTTTTCTTTTTAGTGTGTAGAGAAAGAAGAAGAGATTCAAGGAAATGTTTGGTTATTAATTGAAATTATTATCTCTAACCTAATAATTTTTGAGTTGGTAGATGTTTGTAGGGAATTTTGGTATGTCAAATTGTAGGGAAAGCAAGAAGGAAACAAAGAAAAAGGATGAATCAAAGCAAAAACGAGCCAAAAATCATATTTCCACAATCAGGTAGAAAAACGCTGCCAGCGCTTTGAAAACGCTGGCAGCGCCTCGCCGAGAAAGATCAGGTACGCAAACATTGCGAAACGCTGCCAGCGCTTTTGCATTTGGCCGAATATTTTTTGCTCGCCTATTGACTTTAGTCGGCCCCCACTCCCTTTTCAATTTGAAAACCCAACTTCCTCTTTTTCTCCCAAAAAACCTCGACGACCCCTCCCCCCAGAAACGCAGCCATCTCCCGCCTCCTTCTCCCTCTTGGTCGTCGGCGTACCGCACACCACCATCGCACCGCCATCTTCTACTTCTCACTTCTTCTTCTCCATCTCAGCTGCACTCACTTCACTCAAGTTCCATTATTCTTCTCACTAAAACTTCAAGGTAGGAAATTCTCAACTCTTTCTCTTATTCTTTTGATTATCTACTTCGATTGTGGTATGATTTTTGGTTGAATTCTTGAATTCCTTGAGTAATTGTTGAGTTTATACCATATACCATGTCCAAGATTCAAATTTCTTGATTAGGGTTTGACTCTTGAGTTGTTCTCTTGATTAGGGAATGATTTGATTTGATGATTTTGATCCTTTTTTGTTCTAGAATTGAGTAATTTGTGATGTTGTGTGTATTGTGGGAATATTGTGATGATAAATTTGAGAAATTTAGGTCTAGTTTTGGATGATGATTGTATTGTGGTGCTATGCTCTGTTTTTGGTGTAATTTTTGGTTAGATTGATTTCAATTTCAATTCCTATTATCAAATAAGCATGGGGAAGTATTAGTATTGAATATATACATTGTGATCATACTTATTTGATGCCTAGTATCTATTTTGGTGGTGATATTGATTTATGAATAATTTTTAGGATGGTAAGAACCAAGAATCCAAGCTTCTCCGAACCTCCATCAGGAGATGACAGTGGAGCCGGAGGAAGCCGGAAGCGCAAGGCTACAGCCGCCGAAAAAGGGAAACAAAAAGCTACGCCTTCCCGAGACTCGAGGAGCTTAAATCTTTTCAACTTCGAGGGGAAAATCTAGGAAAGGTATGACTCTCTTTCTCAAAGAGCCCTCATCCCCACCAAATATTTGAGTGAACCTTTCTTGGAGAATTGTGACATGTTAGATGATGTGTTGTGGTTGTTAGGACATTGCCATATCACCCACATAGCTAGACTCGATGAGCCGAACTTTAGGGGGCTTACCTTAGAATTTTTGTCTACCCTTGTAGTGAACCTCCAAGGGAGGGATGGGTGCATTCGTTTTCAGCTCCTTGGTGTTATTAGAAAAATGACTGTATCCGAGTTTGCCCGTGCTTTTAGGTTGCCTGAGCGTACATGTTGAGAGTCATCCCTCATACCTATAGACTGGGATGGGAAGGCCTTCTTTCGTAGGATAGCCGCTATCGATGATTAGGACCCTAGCAACACACCCTCGTCCCTAATTAGGAACCCCGCGATGAGGTATGTGCACCGCATCCTCTCTTGCGGCATGTTTGGGAGACTCGGTAGCTCAAACAAAGCTACCAGAGCCGATTGCTATATGTTGCACGCCATACCTGACGCCGACACGCACGCTGACCCTGCAGCTATGCTTGCTCATCACCTTTCGAGTGTCGCTACCTCATCCAACAAGGGAATTGCCATAGGGGGTTATATCACGCACTTAGCACGCCAATTCGGCTTTAGACCGCCCAACAACCCCCTTGACCTTGTCCCAGGTAGTATGATTTTGGACAGAGAGCAGTGTAGTTCGTTTGGTCTGTGCAAATTCGACAAGGAGTTGCGTTGTCTTTGGGTTTATCCCAACAACGCTAGGTTTCCCGTGCCTCACCCTCACATCTTACCTCAAGTTGTTGAAAACCTACTTTGGTTACCCCCTCTACCTGACTTTGAGCCCCACCAACACCAACCTGAGCCCAAACTCCATCATGTCCCTCAACCTGAGCAACCTCCTGTATACTATAAGGTGCGCTATCCCGACCTCCAAACATCCATCGACTGGACCGAGAGCCGAGTAAGTGAGTTGTAGGAGAACTTTGTTGAGTTTAGGAGTCAGTTCTATTCGCGCTTTACCCATCTTGATGAGTCGATCGCCAACCTTACGGGCCTTATCCAAGCCATGTTTGATCGGACCTTACCACCACCACCACCGAGCCATACCGACCCTTCCCCACCGACCGAGGATCCTTGATCCTTTGCCTGCCCTTACCCTTCACCGTTGTCTTCTGCATTGAGGACAATGCAATGTTTAAGTATGGGGGTTGTATATATCACTTCTGTGAATATTTCTTCTTGTTTCTCTGTTTTTCATTTATTTTTCTTTTATTTTCGTCTTTCTTTTTCTTGTTTCATGCTTATTTTTCATTTTTTTATGTGATTCTATTGTTTTTAGTGTGTTTCTTTTGTTTGATTGCTTTTATTTTAGTGTGCTTTCTAGTTTTAACTTGAATGCTTTCTTTTATTTGAGTTTTTAGTTGTGTATTTTCCTTAGTTGTTTTTAGTTTTTCTTTCTAGCTTTCTTTAGTTTTTCTTCTAGTTTTTAAAATTGCATCCACCTAGTTTGTTTCTTTTTCTTTCTTTTGCATTCACTTATCTCAAAAATCCAAAAAATCAGAAAAATTAGAAAAATACCAAAAAATTAGAAAAGACTAGAAAAACCAAAAAAATATAGGATAGGATTAGGATTAAAATCGGAAACACCTTCGGTGATGATTTGTAAACCTTTCTTACTTTCAGTTTAACTTGCTTCGCTTTGAAAAGTCTGGATGAGAATTCAAAAGTTATTGAAACCTTTTTTTAAAAGTATTTTACTGTTGTGAGTCAAGTTATGAAAGTTGTATTTAACTGCTGTGACTATCTTTAAAAGTATAAATATGTGTGCCGCAAATCTTTGGGCTAAGTTTAGTTGATTGAGCCCCATCCCGTGAGTCCACATTGCCTAAATTATGAATTGATCACTTTTATCAATTCTTTCATTTCCTGAGTGACTCCACCATTAGTTGTATCTCTAGAACTTGTTTTGCATCTTGCTTGAGATTACATATTTGCATTGCACGCTGTGACAAAGTGATTGAGGCATTCGTTTCTATTTTTGTTAAACTACATAGCTAAATAGCCTCCCTTACATTATTTACTGTTCTCTTTGCCTCGCCTAGCCTTTGTTTATCCCTCTTTTATAATCGAACCCTGACAATACAAGCTTTGGCCTATAATATTCCTTATCACTTTCGCCTTGCTTGGTTGAGTGAGAGTCTGTTGTTTTCTGGAAGGAACAGTTGGTTTGGTGTGTTTTTGAACGAAATGTGATGTTTGGGAGAGATTGTGCTTATTAATTCAAGTTGGGAGACACTAAAAGTCTCACCTTTCGAATAATTAGGAATTAGTGTTTGGGTTATGTTATTCATATATTATATCAAGGTTGAAGTTATAATTTCAAGATTATCTTCTCTTCGATCACCCACCAAAAAGAAAAAAAAAAGGTATAAAATAAATTTTAAAAAAAAAGAGAAAAAGAGTTCCAAAAGAAAAGGGTGGTCGGGGAGATTCAATTTGAAGCTCTGAAAAGCTTTGACCTGGTTGTATTCAGTTGAGATTTTGATATTGTCAAGGGTGAGAAGTGAATTCCTTGCATACATTAAGAAAAAGGTGAGTTGAGAGTGATATACTCGTTGGAAACCAATCCAAGCATGGCTCTTTAACTCCTCATTCCTAAATTTTACCGCTCCTTTCCCCTAACCTAAGCCTCATTACAACCCTGTAAAGTCCTTTTGATTGTCACTTTGTGCATTGCATACCAGTAGTGGAGAGCGAGGTTCTTACCAAGCTTATGGTAGTTTGTTTCTCTTGGTATGAGTATGAGAAAAACCCACATATATATTCAACTTTGAGTGATTGAGTGTTCTTATTCTTTTCCTATGTGAGGTTTGCTCTTTTTGTCTGGCTTGCGTCCATAACCAACCGCGCATATTTGCATTATTCTTGAGTCCGTTGGCGGATTCGTGCATCCGACGTGCTTCTTCTCTCCTATTTGGTTTCAAAATTTCTTCCTTTCTCTTTTGAACTGAGTTTTGCTCTTGTCCAGACTTATCATAGTGTTTGCTTGTTGAATTGATGTGTTCGAATGGTTAGCCTGAGGGGGTGTTAAAATTTTGTTCTTTTAACCTATCGAAAACTCTTTCCGCCTTATTTTTCTTCTTAAGTTCTGTTTTCCCTATTTGAGTCCTAAACCTTCTGTTTTCAATTCTAACTTGCTTGGGGACAAGCAAGAGCTAAGCATGGGGACATTTGCAAAGGCGAGGCCCAAATCAGTGAGGCCCAGCCCAGCTTCAGGCGGAAAGCAAAGGCGCGGCCAGCATTTGCAAAACGCGGCCAGCGCCTCGTCCAGAAACTTCAGTAGCCGAGAAAAAGCAAAACGCTATCGGTGCTTTCCCGGGCGCTGCCAGCGCCAAGACACGGAGAAATCCCTCTTTGTGCCAAACGCTGCCAGTGTTTCTGGAAACGCTGCCGGCGTTTTGTTCCCTAATTCGGCACTATTAAAGGGTTTGACGTGTGCCGTTTCAAGGGGATCAAATTTTTATTCGCTTTTAGTCGTAGTTTTAGACGATTGTTTGAGAGAGCTTTTAGGGTAGATTTTAGATAGTTTCTTTCCAGTTAATTCACAAACATTATTATTAGTTTAGATTGTTCCTAGTGATTGAAGAACACGAAAGAGATCGATTCCGCAAATTTGAACAAGGTTATTTATATTTTACTTTCATGTTTTCTTGTTATTGTTTAGTTTTCGCGATGTTTACTTTTAATAATATGGGTAGATAATTTCCTTTGTTTGGGGGATAAACTCGATGTCCTTTGGTTGAATTTGAATGCGGTCTCGGTGTTAGGTTATCTTTTATTCGTTTAATCTGCGTATATTGTATGTCATGGTAAAATCTGGCTAACCGCCATTTACTTGGAATGAGATTCTTGACACCATGACGAGAGTTTGAGTCTTGAATTGGAAAAGCATAGATTGAATAGGTTTAGAAAATATTTAGAAATAATGATTCTTGCCTAGAGTCAATTTCTAATCAGTTCTTTATCTTTGATTGGATTAAATAGTTAGAAATAATGTTTAGTTTAATCAATGTAACTCACTTCGGATCGAAAGATCGATGTGATAAGGCCTAGAAAGATTATAGACTCCGAATTATGTTGTTACCTGCGCCGGGATTATTGATAATCTGACTGATTGACTAGAGTGGACTCCCCTGAACGCCTTTAATTAATTGGTTAAAACCCTAAAATTCCTGCTTTCTTAGTTTAGTTTCCTGAATTATTACAACAAACCTTGGATCGACCTAGCATTCTTTGCAGCGAACTAGTTCAGTGCGTGGTTGAACGCAAATCTCTGAGAGAGAACGATATTTTCGGAGCCAAACCGGACCGATAGCCAAAGCGGAGCCGACCCGGGAAGCCTTTCCCCAACTTTGGTGCTGATCAGTGAGGTAACACCCGCTACAGTCCTTGTAGCGGGCGTTACGACCCTTGCAAAAAAGACAAAGGAGAAGGGAGCAGCGTCCGTCGCGCCTGGCACGCTTTTGGTGCCGCCCACTACAAGCTGTCGCGGCCGCTACACTTGCCGTGTCGCCCGCTACACCGCACCATGCACTGATCACTCAGCCTGGACAAACGCAGGTCGCCCCCGCGAATACCCAGGTCGCGCCCGCGACCTTGCGTAACTCATAATCGCCAGGCACTTTTCTCACCCATCGCGCCCGCCACCTCTGAGGTCTCCCCCGCGACCTCCTGCATTTCAGCGCGTGTTTGTCGGCCAAAACAGTTGTTTTTTGGGCAACTCTTTTGCCTTGTATTTAAGTTCCTTTGTGACGATTTCTTGGGGGATTTGATTTTAGTTTAGGACCTTTACATTCAGCTTTGTATTAGTAAATTTTAGAGAGAGATTAGTGTGAGATTTGCCTTAATTATTCTAGGGTTTTGGTGAATTTTTGGTGTTGTTCAAGGAGTGAAGATTCAATCAATTGACAGATTGTTGGATTATCATTTCCTTTGTTCATTTCCAGCATTTTTATAAGTATTCTCTTCCCTTAATCACCTTTATTAATTGCTTTGCTAATTACTTTGCTTGTTCTTTAATTACTTTGCTTGCTATTGTCATTGTTTTGTTTGTTTGTGATAGTTGATGTTAGAAATCATGCTTAGGATTGGTTTGGATGTTGTTAGTGTAGTTAGCATCATGATTAGTGGCTAGAAATCCTTTGGGTAAGGGGGAAATTAAGGGTTTGAATGGGTGATTAGGTTTGGCTTAGCAATATTAATGAGTAATTAGTTGGGAAATCAATTTTCCACTACTATCCTTCCCTCTAGTGGTATGTATTTGGGTCCAAAAGATCCCGAATACATCCAACACTTGTGTTAGAAGGTTGGAGTTGGGACAGTTAATTCTCACCCACGAAAGTGGAAGGAGGTTAACTAGGCAATCCCGTTTCATTAACCCTCCGGGTCCGTGTTGGACTTTGGGGAAGTTAATCCGGACTATCCTTGAGAGAGGAAGCTCGGTTAGTATTTTCTAACGGAACTGCCACTTGATTCACTCTCCTTATTATTCTCTTGTTGCAAAACCCATTTCCTCATCCCCGTTTGCATCCCGAAAAGCCTTCGAAGCCCATTTTCTTTCCTTGACCGACCTTAGCTTTATTTCTTGCGTTGTGACCCCCTTCAAACCTATTTCCTTACCCTAGCGATCTCATTCCGACCTTTGACCTAGATTCTATGACCAAGGCCCCTCGCTCCCTGAGAATAACGATATAAAACCGGGGTTACAAAACCACGTTACAGTAATCGATTGATCACATTTTACTTGGTTTAGATTCTTAATATCGAGCCAAAAGATTGTTATTTTGAATCGGATTGACAAAGATTGAATAAGCATAGAACTTGGTTAGAAATAATTTGTTCATGCTTAGGGTCGTTGCATAATCTGTTCTTATCCTTGATTGAATTAAATAGTCATGAGCATAGGTGTTTAGTTTAATCAATGTAACTCACCTCGGATCGAAAGATTTTTGTGATAGACTTAGAACGATTATAGACCCTAACACTATCAAACTACTGATTACTAAAATTAGCAACTAATTGATTAATTAACTAGAACGAACTCCCTTAAACACCCTTTTATCATTTGTTAGAAACCCAAAATTAGATTACTGCTTTGATTAGTTTAGAGTTATTTAGCAAGAAAAATACAACTTTCGGCCGACCTAACATCCTTTGTAGTGAGATAATTTAGTGGTCTGAGCATGTCCTTGAGAGAATGACCTTGACATACTACACAGTACCTCGTACACTTGCGACGTATCAAGTATTTTTCTATAGTTTATAGGGAATTGATTGAATAAGCATTGGGGTTATGTGAGCATGTGAGCATGGTCAATCTTAGCCATTCATTTATCAGTCCATGGTTGGAACTAATCCACTTTTTTCCTTTTATTTGTTTGGCTGGCTCACCTCCTCCCATTTTTTCATTGGCTGCTAAAACTGAGCAATTAATGGTTGACTGGAAAGAGATGCACATATCACGCGTGCATCTCTTTCAAAGCAAGACATTAACTGCTCAATTTTGGCAGTCGATGTCAACTTGGTCTAAAGATGATATCTATTTTTCTTAGTTTAAACATGATGTCCATTTGGTTTGACCATGATGTCAACTTTATTTGAACATGACTATGTTTCATTTTCTAAGCACTCCCGCATTTAATAGAATGTGATGTTCATTTTCCTATAACATGGTTTTCAGTATCTTATAACATTTGTGTTTATTTCCTTATAACGTGATACTGAATACCGTATACCATGATGTTCGTTTCTTTTATTACGTGATGTTCATTACCGTGCACACTCATGCTTATTACCATATACATTGATCGTGATGTTCATTTTCATATAACATGATGTTACTATCGTACCTGCTCATTTTCTTATAATGTGATGTTCATTACCATATACCATGATGTTCATTTCTTATATAACATTATGTTCATTACCATAGACAACCATAATCATTACGACATACCTTGATGGTGGTATATGGTAATGAACATCACATTATAAAAAAGTGAACATAATGTTATAAGATAATCAATGTCATGTTATAAGAAAATGAACATCACATTCTATTGAAGCTGAGAGCGCTTAGAAAATAAAACACAGTCATGTTCAAATCAAATGGACATCATGGTCAAACCAAATGGACATCATGGTCAAACTAACTGAACATCATATTTAGACCAAGTGGATATTGACTATCAAAACTGAGCAATTAATGTCTTGCCTAGAAAGAGATGCACGCGTAGTTAATATATTGACTAGTACTCAGACCCGTGCGTTGCACGTGATGCAAATAAACCGTACATATTGTTAAAAATATTACCAAGGTAATATTTAAATGAATAAAGAAAAAGACAATATTACAAAATAAAAAGAATAGTTTTCTTATTTAAAAGAATAAAATAAAGAATAGTGCATAAGAAAAAAAGAGAAAAGAAATAAGAATCATCAATGCAAACATACACATTAATGCACACATTAATATTACATCATTTTTTTAAAAAAATTAAATAGAACCAATTATAAATTTCCCAAAATGCCCTCATTAAAAATAACATATTTCGATCCCCACCATTTATACCCAGAAATATATATATATATATATATATATATATATATATATATATATATATTTATATATATATATATATTTATATATACACACATATATATATATATATGATGTCTTTCCAAGCAAGTATAAATTGCTAAGTTTTGGCCGCCCTCCCCCTCCCCCCCCCCCCAAAAAAAAAGTGCGGATTAATTCCAACCATGTATTGAGAGATGAATGGTTGAGATTGAACATGCTCATGTGATTACATAACCTTAATGCTTATTGGATCAATTCTCTAGTTTATAAGTGGTAATAAGTTTCAAAGTAATGAAAACACAAATATTATATATATATATATATATATATATATAATTTGAATATGCTTAAACATTATTAAAATGATCTAAATATTGATAATCTTCTTAATTTAAAACACTGATCTTTTACTAAATGCCTGCAATCCATGAGGCACAAAACTTGTTGATAATTAACACATAAAATCGCATACATGTCATTAGCTATTAATTAAATGACACTTGTATTATGTGTAGTCGTGAAAAATATTTTCATCCCAGGGAAAAAGAAAGCTCATCGGATATATATAGTGAAAATGTGAAATATTGAAATAGTACGCATCTTCATCTGCTATTTGCGTGCCAGAAAGATGGAGGAGATTGGAACAGGAAGCAGACTAGCAGCTCCGATGATCTTCATTATAATTGCCATCGTCGAATGCATCCCTAAATATTTTGAGCTTCAAATTAGGGTAATACAATTGAATTTAACTTTTCCAGTCGATGATCAAGATTCATCAATTTCAACTTGTATCTGAACAAAACCTTCAAATCCCTTGCTTCATAAGTATTGCATGATTGGAACTTGTTTTGATTCGGCGGTAAATAGATGATAATTTGTGTTTGAGGGGGCCTATAAAAGACTTTCACTTTCGTCCAATTGAAATTTTCATCATTCAAAATTTATTTAAATCATCGTTTGGCTATTTGCGATGTGCGTGGTAAGGTTGAGATACTTAATTTAACTATAGTTTATTATAAGTAAAATGTATTGTTATACATAACAATCAATCATAAATTTAGATCTTTGAACTTTCTTTTGAAATTTACAACGTATGAAATTTAATTTTTCTCATATGTTAGATATTGAAATGCCATGAACACTAAGAGAAAGTCAATATAGGGATTCTGGGTTAATGTTCATTGTATATGGAGCGTGGCGCGATGGGAGTGATTGATGGACTAGCTTGAGAATCTTGAATCAACAATCAACGAAAGCTTGAAACACCAAAGGGATTTGATATGACCTTGGATAAAGGAGAATCCACCACCAAAGGCCTAACACCCCACCATGATCATCATAAAGGAAAATCCACCAAATGATCAATAAAGGAATGACTAGAAACACCACCACTTGATTAATGGATAAAGTAATCTAGATTTTGAGAAAAGTTTAGGGAAGCCCTAACCAATGCATAAGCATATTCATCATCCAAAAAGCTCCTGGAAAAATGAGATAATAAGCTATTTATACTAAACTAGGAATTAGGCTAAAACAAGGCAAAAAATGACGAAAATACGCGTCCGACCAGAAGGGCGGCTCGGGCGAGCAGATGGGTGGCTCGGGCGAGCTGGCTCTCTGACTGCCTTGACCTGTCGAAGGCCTAGATGGGTCGCGGGCGCGACAGAATGTTGGCTCGGGCGAGCCAGCAGCTTGCTCGGGCGAGCAGGCCTTCTGTCCGCCTTGAGCGCCCGTGACAAACAGGGCAGAATGGTTGCTCGGGCGAGCCATAGGTTGGCTCGGGCGAGCAACGCTTCTGGGCAGTTTTCCCTGCCGACTTCAAATGCGCATAACTTCTTCATCTGAACTCCGTTTTAGGCCCGTAAGATATCGTTGGAAAGCTCTCAGTGTGTACTATAAGGTCCCAACATTTGAGCCTCATCGGAGTTGTATTGAAGGAGTTATGACCCGAAACGTGAAGGCGCGCGTATTTCCAACCTCTGATCGTCTTCCCCCTTGCAAGTTATTAACTTGGTTACTTCCGAGACTTGATACCAACACGCCCTTCATTCCCGGGATGACCCAATCCGGTCCCAAGGCCTCCGAGGTCGTTGACAAGTCCCGAGCCTCTCCTTACTCCAACAAGGATGGCTCGCCGAGGCCACGATAGTGTGATGCTCACCACCCCGCCTTTTGTAAAGGTGTATCGATTCCTGAAAACGAGTGGGTGAGCGGTTTTAGTCCGGTGACGATGGGTCGGGATTTCGTCGATCTTATCTTTAACCGCAATCCCGGCTATGAAAGCTTGGCACCGAACCCGACACTGAACCCGATACGGTTCAGTATATTAGGAGATATTTTTTCTTTTGATCGTTTAGCTATAACCCTTTTCAAATTGCGATGATGGAGGATAATATTTTCTCGCTAATAAAAAAAAAGGCTTAAGATTTCTGATTATTTATTATGTTGTAGTTATACTTGGAATTGCGTGAATTTTTTGTAAAGAGTCCATAGCTTTACCCTTTAAGATATAAACAATTACTAATCACGCTGCATTTTGCTTAGTTAGTTGCAATGTTCTATTATGCCTTGTTGCTTTGAACTACTATTTTGGGCAGGCTTTCCTTTATTTATATCAGAAAATTCATATTTTTAATGATTTTGCAAAATGCTATTATAGTTTATCTTATGACTTCTGCTTAGAAATTCTGAATTTTTTGATAGCCTGGTGAAAATGCTATTATAGTCATCTTAAAATATTATAGAAGGTTCCACACTCCAATGACTAACCTTTACTTATCCAACTGAGAATTCTACACACTCAACTGTTTGTAGAATGGAGGAGTCATGAATGATGAGGAAAAGAAATTACGTGGAGAAATAAAACAACTTTTGAAAGAAGCCAGCACATTGACGCAGTGAGCATATACTACAACTTTTCTCTAGATATTACACCAATTTGATTAGTCTGATTAAGTCGAAAATATAGAAATGTATTATTGATGTTGGTATCTAAGGCTCCCATGTGAATGTAGTCATTATATTGTTTTGTTCTTGGTGGTTTGTTGTATAGATCTCATGGTCTTGATATTATGTCTTTCAAATGAGAACATGCCAACCAATTCTACTAATTGCATCTAAGATGTCCCAGTGTGGTGACTAAATCTGAAATGTGGCACTAATTAGATTAGTTTGCCACTTTGATTGAATTTTGGTTGCTTGTGAGTGAGTACAATTCTAAAACGAATAGATAATCTCCTAGATGTAGATACTATTAGCTAGTTGATTCTGAAATCGAAGAGCTTAACTTAGCTATTAACTTTGACAGTCTGATTTAATAAGATGCTGGAAAGTGGATGTAACCAGGAGCTATGTCTAAATTCAATCTTTTTTTTCATCAAACTCCCTGTGGATTCAAGAGTCAAAACAAATAAGCAGAGTCATGTACTCAGACTAATTTCAACATTAGCAAGCTAAAGTTTTTATGTTGGTAACAAAGTCTCGACCCTAGCCCAGGCCATGTATTGAATTCCATGTAGTGTGTAGACAGTTTTGCCATTAAGCTATAGAGTGGAATTAGGCCGTAAGGACTAGAAGGGTTCCCGAATCATGGTCTTAATGTTAGCTAATTATGAAATTCAAGTAATACGTCTGGGACTTTATAGATTTTAAGGCTTCTTATGGGGTTTGGTTCACAAAGGACAAAATTTAGTTTAGTTTTTTTTTTTATAATTAACGGTCAACAGACCCTTTTTATTCAAAGAGCCAGACTGAGCTAATGGACTCAAGCAGGCAGCACAAGACAAATACAATCAGCAAAAGAAGATCCACCATCAAATGAGATTGACAATCAGTACATCGAAGAGAAACTCAGCTTCAGATACCTCTGAGCAAATTAAACACAGGTGTAATGAAAAATGATAGATATATGATCAAAATTCATGGCTAGTTGCTCCGCTGAGCATGATTCTTCTCAAGAAGATCAATTAGAACAGAGTTGCAATGATACAAAAGACCGCACAATTGCAAAGAAGATGATGGTTGCTGCACTAACTTCCCCAAGCATTGCAAAATATCAGTTCAAATAACCAAGCAACAGACATGAGATGAATATATGACTTTGAGATTGCTTGTAACAAGATAATCTCACTGATTTCTTGATCTGATCCAACTAGTCAAGAAAAGCACCATCTATTTGAGTCTTGTGCATGAAGCTTTGACTTCTGTGAATAGAGATATCACACCATGATCACTAACGATTTGAATAGAGATATCACAGCATCCTCCTCATCATCATCACAACATCATCCCTTTAATGTCACTTCTTCTCCTATGCACCATACCCCACACATTCAATGCATCATCCCTTTAATGTCACTTCTTTTCCAAAACTTTTAATCTCCGTTGCCCAATACCCCGCGCATTCAATGCACCAATTCTCCTCTGCCCCAATTCCATTCATAATCCATACACCAAGATTCATATGTAGAAATCACTCCCATCAAAAGAGGGAGGTTGACAGTTTCTAGGTGACCGAGCTCTTCTTTCCCTTTCCTTGATTTTTTTTCTTCTTTCTCACTGAGAGTTTGTCACTAAAATGCCTCATTGGATTGATATTTTTTTGGCTCTCATGAATCCACTTGCTTCACCAAAACTGATAGCTTTCTCAGCTATTAGAATCCTTGTATTAATAATGGAATCATCTCCCGATGAGAGAGAGCAAGAGTCCTCAGGATACTCTTCGTTAACTGCATTGCTATTATTGTTCTGAATTGAATGCGCCAAGGTAGATGCTTCATTCATAATTGGTTCAAGATTGTTGACCACCTCCACTGACTTTTCCATTCCCATAGTTGCAGCTCCTCCCAATGTTGCCGTTTCAAATTGATCATCATTGATTATTGGCACAATAGCCAATTCTGGATTATTGGCTGCAACCGAGGCACATTCAATTTCAGACCTGTTCCTTTTCCCATTGTGAAGTGCTTCCACCTCATGCCAAGCTTGAACACGCAATAATTTAATCATCTCCTCTTTCAGTGCATTGGTTTGGTCATTTAGCCTTCTCACTTCATCGATGTACCCATTACCCGATAACTGTTCCAGCAACTGAAGAGAATTGGCTCTTGTACTCTGATCCAGGTATCATTCAACTAAAACATGAATTTAGTGCTAAAGAATCTCCATTATGCTATTAGAGGATTTATCTTTCCCTTGTTATCTGATCCATGTATCATTCAACAAAATTCATAGAGTTAGCTTGATCACATGCTGTAATAGTTAAACCCTTCTTTTTCCACTTATGTCTATATATCTTTCTCTCCCCGTATCTTATGTCTATATATCCCATCTCATGTCTACAACTGCTTTCCAATTGACTAAGCGTTTGGTTCCCAAACATTCCCAGGAAAGTTTTGGGAATTTTTCCAAGTGGACAAACTTTCCCATGTTTGGTTGTGACGAATAGATGGGGAAGTTTAACTATGGGCCCCATTTATTCACTCTCAAGCTAAGTAAACATTTTCCCGAGGGGATCCTATGGAAAGTCTTTCCAGGGAAAGCTTTTCCCAGGAAAGTCTTTCCCATGAAACTAACAAATGCACTGTAATAGTCATGACAAATTTTCTATTTGCTTACATATGAGCTACGATAATTAGATCAAATGATTCTTCCCCTCCTCCTCCCTCCCCCCCCCCCCCTCCGGGTTGCAATGGGCATGAATAGATGGGTTGTAGCTTGCTTAATGTGCGGAAGTCGATCGTGCATGACCATTTTATGATACACGTTAAGGACGACTCAGAAAATTTGAATAACGGTCCAACTTTTTCGCTATTTGTCCCACCTTCATTTAGACTCATGGTGTACATTTGTTATTCAGGGTTAAGTCTAGGCCATCAACATTTGCGCAAGCAGCGAAGCTTAGAAGGATGGCAGCAGCTAAAGAGAAAGAGCTTGCTAAATGTACGTAAATGTTTATCTTAACTTCTTATCCTAAGTATATTAGTGAAATAAAATCAGTAAACCTTAAAAAAATTTGTGTTAAATTGCATGTGCGTTGTTACACAACTTATTTTTCAAGATTTTGCTGTAAGGGCAACTTTTGTCCCTTGTTCCTTAACTCTAAATTGTTTCATTTAAGGCATGTTAATTTTTCATGTTGTGCCTATTTCGCCTCCTTTTACAGTAGTTTGATTATGGGTAGTCTAGGTAGATGTGCCACCTTTCATGTGCATGCCCATAACTATTTCTTATTCTTTCTCCAATCTATTTTATGGTCTGCTCTTTTCGTCAATTTTAATGATCTTGACTCCTTTGACAGGAAAGGCAATACACTCTATGTACCTTCGTAGTAGATACCCCTAGTCCCTCTTACCCCTCCCCCCAGACCAAAAAAAGAAAATGATAATAGATTTTGATAAGGAAAAATATGTGAAAAAAGGGAGCAGCTAGTGCACAAAGTGTCCCCGCAAGTGTGGATTATAAATATAAACAAAAGAACAAATGCACCATTGTGGAGGTCTAAGTTTTGTTGTTATTATTTGAATTCAAGCGTACTATGGGATGTTTGTTGTTATTGATTAGTAAACATGACGAGAGTCACCATTATGCCAATCAATTTTTAATTATTTATCAATTCTTTATTTCCTAAGTGGTTTCGGTTCATGGAACCTTCTGCTTTGTATACACTATTTCAACTGAAATTTTCTATTGTTGACTTCATCTGCCTTTCTGAAGGCCTCCCTGTGAATTGAGTAGTAAGTTTGGTGTTATACATGTCCTATCCATCCTGAAGTATGGACGACTTTGTTGGATAACGTTTGTTGCCATCTTGAAGGGTTTTCCGGTAGAGCATTTTTATGCAAATTGGGTCATGTTCTATTCTTTTAAATTTAAAACGTGTTACTTGTCTCTTGTGCCTTGTAGACCAAGAACAACAAATGATGGAAAGGAGATCATCTTATGATCCATATATGAAGTATGTGACTCCTGTGAAGGTACTTCCTTCGGGGTAGATCTCTGGCCAACTTCATTCCTTGAAGGACTTTTAATGAATTGAAAGTTTTAATTGGTTTCTTTTGTTTTGTAGGCGTTGACCTATCTTGTGTTGGGTATGTGGTTTTGGAAATCTCCTGTGGCAGCGATACCTAAGGAGCTTTTACGACCCTTTGGTAAGTGAGTACACTTTTTGCAAGTTATTTCATTTTGATACTTGTGTATCTTTGTGTTTCTTATTTGCAGTTGATCACTTTCCCTTAGAGAGTACTTGTTTAATAATTTGAATAAACATGGATGTTTCGCCAGTTTAGTGGCTCTGTCTAGTTTTGAGTGTCCATTATAGTAGCTAATCTTCTCACAAAAATTTGCTTTTTATGAGAAGTCAATGATTCGACTTGCCTTACTACAGGAGGAATATTGTCGTTCAGGTCTGGTGCTAGCTCAAAGGACAAAGTGATGGTATGTGTCCATAATTGTGGTTCACATTTGTGCACTATAAAGATTTTCTTTCCATTATTTTATATAGGTTGAAACATTCGTCATTTTAGTATTAGATCCTTTTTAAAATACAAATGATTTTGTGCATGGAATTTGCTTACTTCCTATGAATGTTTATTTCTCGTAAAAGCTCATTTGTTTAAGACTAGGTTATGGCTATGTGATCTGTAAAGTATTAGATTAGATGCCAAATGCTTTCTTTTTTATTAACACTTTGTTGGGATCATTCTAGAGGCTCAAAGCAACAACCAATGATAAAGAGAATTACGGAAATTAAATCAAGAACACTAGATTTTAACATGGAAAAAACTCTAAACGGAAAAAACCACGAAATCGATGCACTATAATGATGAGGATTATAAGTGTTTATGAGATCTCCCTCAATCTAACTTTCTCTCAAAGTAATTGAATAACCTCCCTCTAGGTTGTGCGTTTTTTCAAAGTGGTAGTGGATACAATAAATAATCTTAATCTTCACGTTATATGGACAACCAGAAGAAATTAGGTTAAACACTCGCATCAAAATAATAATCGCCTCTCTTGATGTTCATCGACTAGTCTAACACAACCCATGTCCCGAGCTAGGGGTGAGCCAGACCGCGATCACGGTAATTTTCAGAGGTCCCGGTCTTGTTCCCACTTGAGATTGGGAGCAAAACTTTACTCATAGTCCCAGTCCCGCTTGTAACTGGGACCAAAGATTTGCTCCAGCTCCCGCTCCCACCGGGACCAGGAAATAAACCGGGAAATTTTTAGTCCCGGTTTCTAACTTTTTTCACCCATTATTTAATTTATTTTCATTAAAAACCATAATAAATTACACAAGTGTTCTCTAATTTCACAAATGTGGGATCCGATTTGTTTATATAGCCACTATTAATATCTAATACATAATGTTTTTTTTCCGGAAAAAATATGGTAAGTTCGAAATAGTAATAAATAAAATAAATTTAAAGAGCGAATACAAATTAAATTGAACAAGTTTATCTATCATATGAAGTCACTTGATTTGTTTTATATATATATATATATATATATATATATATATATATATATTTTTATTATTTTTTGCAACAAGGCAAAGATAATTTTATTACACATAGCCTCAAATGAGGAAAGAATACAAGCTCAAAGGATACAGAAAATTTGGAGACTTAATGGTACATTATAGCAATCATATTTTCAAAAAACTTGGTGTTTTTGGTCAGTACGAGACACCTTCTATTAACCTGTTGTAGAACTGTTTTCACTACCTCCATAACTTGGGGGGTTGTCTTATTGTGGATCACTCGGTTTTGTTCCCACCAGATATTAAAGATGTAAGCTGCGTATACAGCTGCAAGGTACTGTTTGTGGTGTTTCCTATTGTGACTGTTGAGGAGGATCTTCATTTGGTCCTGTATTGTGTCCCCCCTCAGTTTAAGGCCTCTCTCCATTTCTAATCTCTCCAAGACTTGGGATGCGAAAGGGCACTTGCAGAAAAGGTGCGTGTGTGTCTCCTCGTCTTCGCAGCAGAGTTTACATGATATGTCCTCCTGGGTGAACCATTTTGCTTTCCTGTCCATAGTGGGTAGTCGTTCCTGACAGGCTAGTCAAGCTATAAATCTGTGGCGAGGGGTGTTATACCTGGATCATACCACTCTCGTCCATGGGTGGCTGGTTTGTGGATTCAAGAGCCACTGGTATGCTAGCGCGGTTTTGAAGGTCCCATGATTACCCTTTTTCCAGTGCCATTTCGCTCCGGGGGTACATCCCTTTTTAAATTGCTCCTTGACACGGCATAATTTTTTGATGTACCAGCAACTATCATAATGTGGTTTGAAATCCCACCAATTGTTTCTTTTGAAATACCTGTTGTGCACCCATTTGACCTAGAGTATATCTTTCTTTGCCGCTATGTCCCAGACAAGTTTGGCCATACAAGCTTTGTTCCAGTTTGCTATGTCTCTGACTCCCAAGCCTTCATTAGTTTTTGGAAGACAAGCTGTGCCCCAAGCGATGGGGGGAACTCGATTGTATCTATTATCACCCCCATAGGAAGTTTCTGCAGATTGACGTGACTTTGTCAAGAACAGCCTTCGGCAGTGGGAAGATTGTTGCCCAGAAGCCATTCAGTTCGTTAATGACAGAGTTGATTAGCACAAGCCGCCCAGCGTAACTTATATTGTTTGTCGACCAAGCTCTTATCCTGTCTGTTATTTTCTGCACCAATGTGTTGCAATCTGCTTTCGATAATTGGATTACCGAGATTGGAACTCCGAGATATTTGAAAGGAAATGTGCCCTCACAGAAACCTGTTTGTGAGATTAAATTTCTTGCCAGGTTTATCTCAAGCCCCCCCATCACTATTTGTGATTTTTGAGGGTTGATCTCAAGACCCGTTACATTGCTAAAGGCTGTAAGGCTGTCTATTATGCTCATGATAGATGCTCGGTTTGCTGTACAGAAGATTATAAGATCGTCTGCGAACATTAGGCTTGTTAGTTGGAGTTCTTTGCACATGGGGGGATATCTGAATTTTTCGTTGACAGCTGCATTGTGTTTGAGGGTTCTTGTCAGGTACTCCATTGTTAGCACGAAGAGGAGGGGGGAGATGGGGTCCCCTTGTCTTAGTCCTCGTTCTCCTTTAAAATGGCCGTAAGTGTTCCCATTTAGGAAAATGGAGAAGGAAGTAGTTTGAATACAATCCTTAATCCATTTCCTGAAAATATCCGGGAAAAAGAGTTCCGCAAGCATTTCATCTATAAAATCCCAATGAACTGAATCGAATGCTTTTTTAAGATCAATCTTAAACATGCATCTGGGAGAGATATGCTTACGCGTATATCCTCGTGCTAGCTCTTGGTATAAAAGGAAATTGTGGAGTAATAGGCGACCGTTTACAAAGGCACCTTGATTCTGGTCAACAATGTCAGGTAGGACATCTCTAATTCTGCTTGCAATTAACTTGGAAATGCATTTGTAGATCGTGTTGCAGCAGGAAATGGGTCTGAAATCACTTGCAATTTTGGGGTTCTGAGTCTTTGGGATGAGGACGAGATTGGAAGCATTGATAGCTTTCAGAATCTGTCCTGTTTTGAAGAATTCTTGGACTGCTTCTACGACATGGTTGCCCATAGTATCACAATTTTGCTTGAAGAAACCGCTTGTGAATCCATCTGGCCCAAGGGATTTGCTGTTGGGGATGGAGAACATGGCCTGTTTGATGTCTTCCTTTTTGAAGGGTTGGATGATTCGAAGTTGTTGTTCAGTTTTGAGCGTGTTTCCTCTTCTGACAATGGTTGGGTTGATCTTCATTCTATTGGGTTTTTTCGTGCCCAAAAAATTGTGGTAGTAATCAAGGAGGATTGCCTTGATGGAGACGGCCATTTTGGTCTTCTATATCAAATATGTAATTATGTTGGCGTTTTTGTCTCATTTTTGCCATGAACGGGCGGGTGCATTCATCTTCAAACAGTGTCCAATCGAGTTTGGATTGTTGATGTTTCATTTGGAGAGCAGAGTGGAGAATCTCTCTGTAATGAATTTTTGCTTGCTTTTCCTCTTCCATTAGATGGGGGTTTGAGGGATCCTCCGCCAGTTTTCCCTGGATTTGATCACGTTTTTGCCTTGATATCTGCTGTTGAGTGTGTATGTTGTGGAATTTATCCCTGTGGAGTTTCCGCAAAGGCTTCTTCAATCCCTTCAGAATTTGCTGTAGCTGGAATTGTTTCGTTCCATTTATTTGTATTTCAGCTCCTTCTTTGATTATATGCTTGTAATTTGGGTCATTAACCCACATGTCACAATACTTGAAGGGAGTTGTTGAACGAGGACAATCTGGAAATGACACAACTATCGGGCTGTGATCCGATAGTCCAGCTGTTTTGAATTCAATTTTTACCATTTCCCAACAACCGAACCAGTCCATGTTGACTAGAATTCTGTCGATCCTAGACCAGACTCGGCCATTAGTCCAAGTGTAGAATGACCCCGTTGATGAAGGTTCCATTAGACCAGATTGATCAATCTAGTTACGGAAGTCTTCAGTTTCGAAATTCTCGACTGGATCACCACCCAACCGATCCTCCTGACCTGTGATGGCGTTAAAATCACCAAGTACCATCCAGCTTGTATTCATAGCGCTTCCAATTTGAGATAGGCTATTCCAAACCCCCTTTTGAATGTTTGCAGAATTATATGCATAGACGAACGTGGAATGGAACTTGGTTAAAGTACTCCATTGAGTCACTTGGCAGTGAATAATTTGGTCTGTGATCTGAATGACGTTGACTTCATACATGTTTGGTTGCCATGCAACCAAGATGCGTACCTTTTGTGTGCTTGATAGTACTATTTCATACTTCCATCCTTTGTGCATATGATTCATTACCTCTTTGAGCTTGGTAATGTGTATTTTTGTCTCGAGTACTCCGACTAAACCAATTTTATTCTGATCCAAGTAGCAGGTAATATCCGCCTGCTTTTGGGGACAGTTCAGTCCCCTTACATTCCAGCTTGCAATATTATTCATTAGGGGGTTTGGGTTCAGAACATTTATGAGCGATCTCTTTTTCTTCTTCCACTGCCAGTACTGAGAATGAATTAGCTGTCGTTGCAATGTGCTGAGAAGTGGATGCAACTACTGCGTTCGCAGGAATCTGTTGTTTACCCCTTGCTGGCGCTCGACAAGGAGTAATGAAGTCGTTTTCGTCCTCCTCTCTGTTATTCTTTAGGGATGTTTTTCCTGTTTCTAGCCCCTTTTGTTGCATGATGTTGGCAGAATCAGTGTTTATGGTTCTGTTCGATTGTTCTGTTTGAGCTTTGATCCTCCAATCCTTTCGGATTTTATTCTTGATTATGCAGTCAGCTTCTTCATGCCCAAACATTGACCAGTGCTTGCATTTGATAGGTTTCCATTCAAACTCTACCTTCTGCCTTTGAACTCTGTCCTTATCATCCACAAAGTCTACAAATTCTTGGAATTCTCCATCTACGGGGATATCAATCAATACCCGAGCGTATCTCATCATTGTTTTCTCCTTTGTTACTCGATCTGATTTAATATATATATATATATATATATATATATATATATATATATATATATATATATATATATATATATATATATATATATATATGAACAGGGATCGGGACCGAGACCGGGAAATGAGGTTAACTCCCACTCCCGGTCCCATTGTTGACCGGGACGTTTAGTCCCACTCCCGGTCCCGCTCCGACTGGAAACGAGATTTTGGGACCGGGACTTGACCGGGAACGGGACGGGACCGGGACCGGGACAGGACCGAGATTCCTGAAATTTTTGCTTAACCCTATCCCAAGTGGCATAGCTTAAATTGCTGGTGACTTTATCCATTTCACCCATGACACGACATGTATTGCTAGCTGTTCGTTTTTCCCTATCTGGACACCTACAGGACCCATGTCATGTATCTAGCTGGTTGTGTTGCCCTTGAAGCATGTGTTGCGCATCAACAACCCATGCAAGCTTCCCACAACACTTTAATAAGCTTCTTCTTCACTGTAACACCATGAAAGTTATCACTGCCTGCATTAGATTCCACACACACAATAATCTCCTACTAGGAGACCAATGTATCTCCAATCCTCAACTTCATCAACATAAATCCCCTAATGCATCAATTAGTTAGAGAGGCCTACTAAGGCCAAATAGAGCCTCTAATTCCTAACATTAACTCCTTTGGTCAACATGTATGCTGAAATTTTGTTTCTTACAATCTTATGTAAATTCACTTCATCACTTTCCGCTAAGCTTTGAATGAAGTAAAACCTCCTCCTAATATAGTTTGTCCTTGATTGAAAAGTTGGGTTCTTTGTCAACTATATAGTACTTTGACTATCGCAGTATTGAACTCCGTCCCTTCCTTGATCAAGGCACTTCCAAGAGGTCTTATTGCCAAATTGTCTAAATGCCTACCTCACACACAAGATTGTACTCTGACTCTATAGTAGACATAGTCATACACTTCTATAATCTTGACTATCGCCTAATTACCTAGTCACCTAGAGTAAACACATACCTTGTTGTAATCCTGCTCATATCATAATTTCCACTCAAATAAGCATCTATATAACCTTTAAGATTAAGATTAGTATCACCAAACATAAGACAATAATGTGAGGGACCTTTCAAATACGTAAGAAGCCATTTCATTACTTCTGAATGAGCTTTCGTCATATTAGACATGCATGTAGACTATGTGGTGATCCATGACTACTACTGCAAAAGCAATATTCAATCTTGTACAAACCATGGCTTATATCAAACTCCCAACGGTTGAAGAAAAGGGAACCCTAGCTATATGCACACTTTCTCCTCATTCGTGTTGAGCTCTTGTTCCTTAGACAACTTGAGGTGTCTAGCCATCAGTGTGTTTCTAGGCTTACATAACTCCCACTAAACCTTTGAAGCACTTTCTTGATGTAGTCCACTTGAGAAAACTTTAGCACTCCCCCGCTCTTGTCTCTAGTAGTTCTCATACCAAAGATTTACTTAATAGCACCCAAATCCTTCATCTCGAATTCCTTGGCTGTATCCTTCTTTAGTTTGTTGATCTCTTTTAAATCAAATAATGCAATCAACGTGTCATCTATATAAAGAAGCAAAACTATATAAGAGTTTGTGGATCTCTTGAAAAATAACATCGATCCATATCGCTCCTCTTGAATCTAGTGTTACAAATGAAGATATCAAACTTGGTATAACATGGCCTTGGAGACTGCTTTAATTAATCAATATAAACTTTTTCTAATTTTATACACCAAGTTTTCCTTCCCCGAAGCCTTATATCTTTCAAGCTGCACTATATACAAATCCTCCTTCATATCTCCATGTGAACGGTTATTTTACATCCATCTTTTCCAAATGTACATTCTAACTGAAATGATACTCAAGATAGTTAAGTGGTTAATTTAACAATAGTGAAATTTTCATTATAATCATTACCTTTCTTTTGAGAAAATCTGTTAACCACTAACCGAGTGTTATATCTCACATCACCACTTGGCTCATTCTTGATCTTATAGACCCACATGTCCAACAAAGCTTTCTTGCATGCTCGTAACTTCGTCAACTCCTAAGTTGTATTCTTTTCAAGTGAAGCAACTTCATCATCATGGCATGTTCCCTCGTATACCGAGCTTCAATGTGCACAACTTTAGTACAGGACCCCAACTCACCGACGTCTGTCAGCAACAGGTAATGCAAAGATTGAGAATATCTGTTAGGTGCATTACCTCTAGTAGACCGCATTGATTTTCTTGCTATAAGGGGTGGTGTTTGCTCATCATCACTAGAGCTTTCAACAAACTCTTATGGTTTAGTCTTATCTAAAATTTGATATGTTGTCTTAGTTATAGTTTGTGGTCCCCTTGTTTTCCTACTTCCCCCATAAGCCTTCTAGCCTCAACAAGAGCCTCAACATACTCCAAGTCACTCTCCTCAACTCCCAATGTCTCCTTATATCCTTAGCCATGTGATGTCCACTTGTCTTTATACAAAACATTCTCACCAAAGACAACAC
Source organism: Portulaca oleracea (assembly GCA_029582165.1). Classification (NCBI taxonomy): domain Eukaryota; kingdom Viridiplantae; phylum Streptophyta; class Magnoliopsida; order Caryophyllales; family Portulacaceae; genus Portulaca; species Portulaca oleracea. The sequence continues at coordinate 31,973,368 of CM055869.1, read as the reverse complement.
CACAATGTCTCACCACCTTCTTACTGTCCCACAGTTTGTATCAGCACTAGTTAGTGTCATAACCAATAAAATAACACATCTTAGACTTATGGTTTAGCTTGTCATATTTGTTAGGATCAATTATCCCATGAGCAACACAGCCAAAAACACAAAGAAAGAAGTAATCAACTTTTCTTCACTACTCCATACCTCCTCAAGCATCTTCATATCTAAAAGAACATATGGGCTCCCATTGATCAAATATGTTGTGTTGCTAATTGCATCTTCCAACAAATGCTTGGGGAAACCTAGCATGAATCCTCATGCTCCTAGCTCCCTTATTCAAAGTTATGTTCATCGTCTTTCTTATCTCTTTATACCTTGGTGTTTCGGAAACAGTCACAGTAGTTTAATGGCATTCTAAGTATGGTACCTTTTGAACTCGTCATTCTCATATTCTCCTCCATTGTCAATCCCCAAGCATTTCAACTTCAATTCAATTTGTATATCAACCTATGTTTTCCACCCAGCGAAAACATCAAACATATCAGACATATTCTTCACAAAACAAACTCATACGTTCTGGCTATAATCATCAACGAAGGGGACGCAATATGTAGCATTGCCCATAGATTTAACTGTCATAGGACCCCACACATCAGAGTGAACCAACTCAAGCTTCTCAGCTTTTGGTTCTCTACCAATGTTACCAAAATAGACCCTCTTTTACTACCACAAACACAACTTTCACAATGCTCCATATTTATAGTTTTCAAGCTTTCTAAATCCCCTTGTAAAGAAATATTTTCATGCCTTTCTCATTCATGTGACCAATCTTGCAATACCATTAACTAGTACAAGGAGCATTATTGACATTAGCAACAATATTAATGTGCTCTTTAGTGCAGTCCAAAGTACCTGACTTTAACCCTTTAGCCACTACCATAGCACCATTCACAATCTCCTACTTATCGCTCCCAAATCTTACAGAATAGCTCATGTCATCAAATTAATTCATAGATATATGATTCTTATTAATTCCATAAATATATCTCACATCCTCCAACTTCTAAAGACACCCATTAGCAATTCTAGTCGTCACATCTCCTCTTCTTATTATTCATAATATTGCTCATCTGTAAGATACGCCTTGCCAAATCTACCACTCTTAAAGTTAGGAAACAACTCTTTGTTAGAGGAAACATGTTAGGAAACACCAGTATCAACAACCCATGACTTTCTAGGGCTGGAGATATTTAAAATGAAAGCATCATCCAAATCATCAGCAAAGTTAACAAGGTCACGATCATCATTTCATTGTAACTCTTACCCCTCTTAGGTTTTGGGGAATCTCTCTTGAAGTGATCTTTCTCCTCATAATCATAGAGCACGATATTTCTCATGTCCCTATGCTTACTTCTACCCCTTGATTTACACAATCGTCTAGAATTAATCAAAGTCCTATAGTTCTTCCTACCCTTAACACTTAAAGAACTTCCTAAAGATATTTCTCCCCCAGAATTCCTCCTATGAAGGATTTCACTTACAATAATAGCTTCAACCACATCAAAGATCAATCCAATGGAACCCTTAGCACTACTAGTAGCAATCACAATTGTATCCTAAGAATTAGGTAGCAGAGATCTAAATATAAAGCTCTAACTTCATCATCAATATTGCATTTGATAGAAGCAAGATGTGTCAATATTTTTGTAATCTCAATGATATGATCAACCATATTCCCATTCTCAAACATTTTACTCAAATAATTTACGATTAATATATACCATATCCTTTAGCTATAATATAGCCAGGGGTTTAATTATCGTATCCACAGGGAGTTGGGGTACCGAACCTAAGAGTCACTCGAACTCTCACCTACTAGGTTGGGGGTTCATCAATATTTGAGAGAAGGTTTTCAAGCAAACACAAAGAAAACATAAGAAAGGAAGAAAATGGGCTTCAGAGGCTTTTCGGGATACAAACGGGGATAAGAAAATGGGTTTTGCAACAAGGGAGTAACAAGAAGGGGAAATCAAATGGTAACTTCGTTAGAAAATACCCACCGGGCTTCCTCTTTCAAGGATAGTCCGGATTGACTTCCTCAAAGTCCATAGACAGACCCGGGGAGTCGATGAAACGGAATTTCCTAGTTAGTTTCTATTCGCGTTCACGAACTATAACACTAACTATCCCAATTCCTACCTTCCAACAAGCATTGGATGTATTCGGGATGTTTTCGCACCCAATTACATCCCACTTGAGGGAAGGATAGGGTTGGGAAAATGATTTCCTAACTAGTTACTACTAATATTGCTAACCCAAACCTAATCACCCATTCACACCCTTAATTACCCCCTAACCCATAGGGTTTCTAACCACTAATCATGATACCATCTAAGCTAACAACATCAAAACCAAACCTAAACATGATTTCTAACATCAAACAACCATAAACAAGCAAGAACAATGAAATAGCAAGCAAAGCAATTAAGAACAAGCAAAGTAATTAGCAAGGTAATTAATAAAAGAGTTAAGGGAAGAGAATACTTATCAAAATACTGTAGATGAACAAGAGAAAGCAATAAAAAGATGATCCAACAATCTTTCAATTGATTGAATACCCAAATCTTCAATAACCACAAACCCTAGAATTAAACTCTCTCTAATCTCCCACTAATCTCTCTCTAAAATCCCTAATTACAAGCTGGAAAAATTGTCTAAGTCTAACCCTAGATGCCCCCTTAGATATCGTCAACAAGGGCTATATATACAAGGCAAAATTGTTGGCTAAAACGCAGCACTTCAAGCCGAAAAACACGCGCAGGACATAGGGAGACTGTGGCCACGGTCAAGGAGACCGTGGTCACGGTCTCGTTCTGTCCAGCAAATCTGTATGGCGATTTAGGGTAGACAAGTTTTCGCTCCTTCGCACCGTCGTGGCTATGGTCTCCCAAGACCGTGGCCACGGTATTGCTCGGCCACTTCTTCCCTTAGACAAGTCATGAACCCACCGTGGCTACGGTCCACTTGACCGTGGCCACAGTCTAGCTCGGCTTCCACTCCCTCCTTCCTTAGGCTTGGCTTCAATCTCACCGTGGCTACGGTCAACATGACCGTGCCCATGGTCTATCTTGGCACATGGTTCCTTCTTTCCGAAGCATGTAACGCTCGATCCGAAGGTCGTAGCATGCGTTACTTCACTAATTCGCACCAAAGGTTGGGAGTGTGGCCCCGGGTCGACTCCGCCTCGGTTTCTGGTCCGACTCGCCTCGGGAAATCACCAAGAAAGCTATAAAAAGGCCCGTTTTGCTGCGTTTTCGGCGAAAACTCCAAGATCTACAAAATAACCAAAAACACATTAAAAGCTATGAAATTAAACCACGAAACGAGTTAAAAGCCTAAGGATTTAGGCGGTATTTAGACACCAAATCGGGTCTAAACACCCCCCACACTTAAACTTTTGCTCGTGCCGAGCAAAACAAAACAAAACAAAAAAGAAAACTAAACACTAAATCCTCTATCGTGGGAGGAAACGAGTGCATTTAGCGTATGCACCAAGCCCTTTGAACCCCCCGGTAGCCCGGGTGGATTCGTGAGCGTTTGTAGCGGCTGTACGTACCCATAAAAGCCAAAGAAAAAGGAGAGAGGGAAAGTGAAAACAAAACCGAAGAAAACAAAAAGAACGAAAAACAAAGGCTTTGATTGGCAAGATCTCGCAATCCAAATTAAGAAAACGCGATTAAACCTCCCAAAGTAACCGTTAGGAGCACCTCACAACGCCAAACTCGGATAAAGGTCGATCTTGAAGATTTTTCAACTCCCTTCAACTTGTACCAAGCGAAACCCCACATGAAAAGGGTTAAACGGGAACCAAAATACTCTAAAAACTCGCGTCCGAATTTGAAAACAACGAAACAACCAAGAGAAGTGTTTCCCTCCCTTGCATTTGGTCGCCCTTGGCTTGGTAGGTGATACAAGGGGAGGCCCCACTCTTTTAGGAAGCAAACACTTTTTTCTTTTCTTGCTTTTTGAGTTGGAATTACCAACGAAAATTGCTTTTCTTTTACTTTTTTTTTTCTTTTTGGTTTTTAAAATTCGGTATTAGCCTTACTTTCGGGAATTGGACGGCCCACATAAGGGGTATACCCTCCCAACACGGTCTTTTCCATTCGCCTCTCCGTCGCAAAGCGATATGGGAGGAGGGTTAAGGGGTATCCATGTCGTACCACGAATACCGGGCCCGTGTAGGTTGGCTAACTGTGGGTGGTTAATGTCTACAGCGACACGCTCCACTTATTCAGGTTATTGTATCTTAGGAAAGCTTTTCTTTTTTTCTTTTCTTTTTGCACTTTTTGCTTTTGCTAAACGAGAAACAAAACAAACCCGGACACAAGCTCCTAAAACCTCCCGGTTCCAGCAAAAAGAAAAGGGAACGGGGGTCTCGCTAGACACTTAATGAAAGGAGTTTATTAAGGGTAAGTCTCGACTAGAACCCGAATTAGGGTCGAAAATGCTCCAACCGGTTACTTTTAAAGAAGTTTAAGAACGGCTTCTCAACTCCGAAAACGAGATCCAGGAAACAAAACCAAACAAAGACAAAACGAAAAGAAAAACTGAAAAGGTTTTCACTCCGTTTTTTCTCCTTTTTCACACAAAAATTTTTCAAATTTTATGCAAAAACTAAGAAAACAAAGAACAAAACTACTAGGTGATCTACCTTTGAAACAGAATATCACCCCCCCACACTTAAAACTCCACAATGTCCTCATTGTGGGAAGGTGTCACATGAAAAGGGTAGAGAACCTACAAAAACACAAACAAAAACAACTAGCAAGAAGAAATGGTGGCGACCCGAGCCCACACGGCTCCAACAACAATATATAACCCAACACAGACATTCAAAAGGGGTTCGCCACCCAAAAGTAAAAACCAAGCATGCAAAAAGAAAATAAACCAAACAAACAAAAATAAAGAAAGAAATAATTACAAAAAGAGAAAGGGTGGAACGAGGTTACTATAAAGTCTTCAATAAAAGCAAGAAAGCACTTGGATAACCTCGATTACCAATGGAGCATCAACCACTCCTCATTCTTCAAGATTTGGGCCTTCAAGATCGGAAGAATTCAACGCCCGTAGGAGAAGATCATGCATCCTCGAATGCATTTCAGAACCATGTATGTATGAGAACACAAAAATCAATGAGTCATAATAGGTAAGTGTTCTCAACATTTTATCAAAAGCCTTAGACAAATCACTAGAATGATGAAATAAGTGAAGGAGCATGATTTTTCTAGGCGAGTCTTCTAGGTAAACATGATATGGGTCAAAGAGGGGATCATAACCTCTAAAGGTACCTAGAGACTCAAGGCATGCATGGTTGGATGAGGGAGTGATAATCAAAGAATGAATGGGGATAACATGAATGGGAGGGGGATACATCATCACATTCAAAGCACATAGAAGGGTTGTTAACTTCCTCAACAATATCATCACAAACAAGTCCCAACCCAAGATTATCATCTAATTCATTATCCTCATTAAATGTATGCAAAGAAAAAGTAGGACTACTCTCCAAGGCAACACTCTCAACATCTCATAAGGTTTCATCATTATCAACATCAAGGGTGAAAGTGAAGCACTCAGGTTCATAATCCATATAAAATGATTCATAATCACACACAAATGCATCATGAGAGATAGTTTCTACATAATGAGGCACACAAGTCAAAGACGAAGAAGGAGAGCCATTATCACCATTTTCGCACAAAGGGGGATCAACATGAATATCAGGGGATAATGGGGAAAAAGACTCAACTCTACTTGAAGTACCTTCCTTGGGAGAGGAAGGTCTTGACATGTGAACATACTCAGGACAGGTTTCATACCTTCTAGAAACTATCAAATCAAGCTCTTCTCTGAGCTCCCTCTGCTCTCTAACTAGTTGTTGCATATAATTCATGTTATATTCAATAAAGGTCGGGTCAACGTCATGAGTAAAACAGTCAGAAGCATGAATAGATGATTCAAATTGATCACACGGAGAGGGGACATGCATAGGAATAGAAGGGGGAAGGGGAGAAGTACTCACAAATGAATCTTCATAAGATCCTTCCCTTGGTTGATCCAGAAATGGAGATTGAGTATGCAAATCAATACAAGGGAAAGGGGAAACATTCGCACATAGATTTTCAAAGTGAGATCTAACATAGTAAGAACATAGATTATCATAATAATAACCCAAAACATGACAACTCTTCAAAAAAACATGAGTATCCTCGGTCAACCAATTAATAAAATCTCAAGCCTCGTAATCATTTTTAGCATTAAAACCATAGTGAATGAACAGCTTACGAGTCTCAAAATTCACACTCTCCTTAAAGACACATAAGACTTCCCCATAAGAAAAATCATAACCATAAGGAGCTCAATAATCAAGATAAGCATCCAATCTATCACGATAATCACAAAATAACTCATGCTCATCTTGAGGGAAGCTAAAACATGACATTTTCTCTTTTTTTTCAGATTTTAATTTTTCAATTTTTTTTCTTTTTCTTTTAAAACCTAGAGGGAATGCTTAAGAAAACTAAAAGGTCGGTAGGCGCAACTCTCCGGCAACAGCGCCATTTTGTTTAGCTATAGTATAGCCGGGGGTTTAATTATCGTATCCATAGGGAGTTGGGGTACCGAACTTAAGAGTCACTCGAACTCTCACCTAATAGGTTGGGGGTTTATCAACATTTGAGAGAAGGTTTTCAAGCAAACACAAAGAAAACATAAGAAAGGAAGAAAATAGGCTTCGGAGGCTTTTCGGGATGCAAACGGGGATAAGAAAATGGGTTTTGCAACAAGGGAGTAACAAGAAGGGGAAATCAAATGGTAACTCCGTTAGAAAATACCCACCGGGCTTCCTCTTTCAAGGATAGTCCGGATTGACTTCCCCAAAGTCCATAGACAGACCCGGGGAGTCGATGAAACGGAATTTCCTAATTAGTTTCTAATCCCGTTCACGAACTAGAACACTAACTATCCCAATTCTTACCTTCCAACAAGCATTGGATGTATTCGGGATGTTTTTGCACCCAATTACATCCCACTTTAGGGAAGGATAGGGTTGGGAAAATGATTTCCTAACTAGTTACTCACTAATATTGCTAACCCAAACCTAATCACCCATTCACATCCTTAATTACCCCCTAACCCATAGGGTTTCTAACCACTAATCATGATACCAACTAAGCTAACAACTTCCAAACCAAACCTAAACATGATTTCTAACATCAAACAACCAAAAACAAGCAAGAACAATGAAATAGCAAGCAAAGCAATTAAGAACAAGCAAAGTAATTAACAAGGTAATTAATAAAAGTGTTAAGGGAAGAGAATACTTATCAAAATGTTGTAGATGAACAACAGAAAGCAATAAAAAGATGATCCAACAATCTTTCAATTGATTGAATACCCAAATCTTCAATAACCACAAACCCTAGAATTAAACTCTCTCTAATCTCCCACTAATCTCTCTCTAAAATCCCTAATTACAAGCTGGAAAAATTGTCCAAGTCTAACCCTAGATGCCCCCTTAGATATCGTCAACAAGGGCTATATATACAAGGCAAAACTGTTGGCCAAAACGCAACACTTCAAACCGAAAACACGCGCAAGACATAGGGAGACCATGGTCACGGTCTCGTTCTGTCCAACAAATCTGTATGGCGATTTAGGGCAGACAAGTTTTCGCTCCTTCGCACCGTCGTGGCTACGGTCTCCCAAGACCGTGGCCACGGTATTGCTCGGCCACTTCTTCCCTTAGACAAGTCATGAACCCACCGTGGCTACGGTCGACTTGACCGTGACCATGGTCTAGCTCGGCTTCCACTCCCTCCTTCCTTAGGCTTGGCTTCAATCTCACCGTGGCTACGGTCAATATGACCATGGCCACGGTCTATCTCGGCACATGGTTCCTTCTTTCTGAAGCATGTAACGCTCGATCTGAAGGTCGTAGCATGCGTTACTTCACTAATTGGCACCAAAGGTTGGGAGTGTAGCCCCGGGTCGACTCCGCCTCGGTTTCCGATCCGGCTCGGCACGGGAAATCGCCAAGAAAGCTATAAAAAGGCCCGTTTTGCTGCGTTTTCGGCGAAAACTCCAAGATCTACAAAATAACTAAAAACACATTAAAAGCTATGAAATTAAACCACGAAACGAGTTAAAAGCCTAAGGATTTAGGCGGTAATTAGACACCAAATCGGGTCTAAACACCTATTCATAGTAAATAACTTCGCATACATCTCCTATAGTGCCCTGAGCAAATCCTTCATTGTCTTCCTATCCATGACATCACCTAGCACTCTAAGAGATCTCATTCCTCTTGTTTCATGTTATATGGTCTTTTATCCTAGAACAATAGATGTAGCTACTTCTTGTACAACATATCCTCAATCTGCAACTTTCAGAATTTGAAATCATCCCCGTTGAACTTCTCGTTCTTAATCTTCTCTTCTACCACTATTTGAATGCGAGTCCTTTAGCAACCTGAGTCTTTGATACTTGTTGTTCGGATCGCAAAGGCTTAAAACAACCACAAACAATAAAGTAAAGTGCAAAAAATCAAGAACACCAAATTTTTTAATTGGAAAAAACCCAAAATGAGAAGAAAAAAAGTCACAAAATGATGCACTAGGATAAGGATTACAAGTGTTTATGAAATCTCCCTTACACTAAATTTCTCTCGAAGTGATTGAATAATCTCCCTCTAGGTTATGTGTTTTCTCTCAATGATAGTGGTTATAATGAATAATCTTACTTTTCAAGGTATGTGGATGACTAGAAGAAATTAAGTTAAGCCCTCGCATCAAAATAATAACCATCTCTCGCGTTATTCACTGATCGAGTATGACATGGAACGTGTCGACCATGACACAGTCCATGTTGCTGATTGTTGGCTTTTTCTTGCTCTCTGGACTCCACACAACTCGTGTATGGTTTTTATCAGTTCTTGCTGCCCTTGTTGATCGTGTTGTGCATCACACAACTCGTGCAAGCTTCCCACAACACTCTAATGAGCTTCTTCTTCACCTCAAACACCATGAATGTAAGCTCCGACTCTATTGTGCTCCACACATAACACGCTTCTGCGTACGAAGAATAACTATTTATGTGAAGGTGGCTATACGCAACTAATTACATTAGCATCATATGTTTTGAAAATAGGCGTTGTATGTTGTAGCCCTTGAAGGGTGTCCACTTGTTCCTCTCATGGTTCTATTCTCTTGTTCGACGAATCTTTCTACACTATACGGTCCTATGTAACAAAGTGCAACTTTGCACTTTTTTTGAGGAAGGAGGGGGGTATTAAGCTTAAAAGTGAGTTATAGTGCTTTACATGGTCATGGTAAGTCAAAGTAAATTATGCAGATTCTAGATGACGGAAGTTCTTAATAGTTGATATAAGCCTTCTTCGGAAAAATAATGGATTTAATATCGGATAGCGACTGGGATAGCAAATAGCAGTTGGGTAGCGGATAGCGGTTGCATTTTAGAAAATAGTTGTTAGCTGTTTAAGTATCTATTTATAAATAATATGTTCGGTAAAATTGGTTGTTGGATTAGCTAATAAATATAAAATGACCTATAAGGACGTGATCATTATTGTTAGGATTATTGGACGATAATACACTGAATTTTAGGGGTATTGGACAAATAATGCACTGAACTTTTTTTTTTTTACTCTAATACACTGAATTTTGAGGGTATTAGACAATAATGCACTCATACCAATTCTGGTGGTGGTTGACGCGGTGGCTGTCCAATTTTGAGGTGTTGTTTTTCTTTTTTTTTTTTAGAAATGTTTTTTGTCGTTTAAGAAAATACACATAAACATGACGACTAATGTATTTTTTTAAAAAAAAAAGAAAAAGAAAAATGACACTTCAAAGTAGAACCACCACCAAGTCAACCACCACTGGAATTGTTCTGAGTTCATTATTGTCCAATACTTTCAACGTTCAGTGTATTAGAGTCCCAAAAAAATGTTCAGTGCATTATTGTCCAATACCCCTAACGTTCAGTGTATTATCATCCAATTATTATAATTATTATTATTATTATTATTATTATTATTATTATTATTATTAGAACCCTAAACCAAATTGAAGGCATAAACAAAATGTCTCTTGATAAGTTTCATAAAGGATAAACACCTTCAAACTAGCAAAACCACTAGCTAACATAATTTTCAAAATCAAAATAAAGATTAACCAAAATGTTTTGTTTCTTGGGGCAAGATAGTTAATAATCCTTTTGCATGACATGACATATTCCCATAAACATGCTAGTTTTTGTTTTGTAAAAGAAAGTATTTGTCAAATTACTATCGTCAAAGTATAAATAAAATATAGCAATTATATTTAAATTGCTATGTTTTCATCATTTTTTAAAATCATATTTTATTTTTATTCTTGATAATTATTTTTACATTCTGCTTCATTTTTTAAAATAAACATTTTCTACAAAAATGCTACATTTTAATAAAAAAAAAATTATTTGTTTTTTAAAGAATATTTATTATTTCTTTTGTTTTTCTATTAAATATTTGTAAAAATATCATATTATTTGTTAATTTTATAAATTCAAAAAAAAATTAAATGTTAAATTTTTTTTCTTTTACATTTATGAGAAGGTCTCTACAAGTTTGTTTAACTAATTGAAGGTCCTTATGTATTTCTTTATTTACTTAATCACAATAGATATGTGGCAAATACTTATTTTTTTACAAAAAAATTTAGCATGCTTATGTGGATATGACATGTTATGACCATCTTGCCTCAGGACGCATATCATGATGATATTAACATTCAAAGGGTAATAATGAGGCTATTTTCCTCTCTTGTAAAATACTTGAAAATTAAAAACTAATATCTAGACTAAGGTAGCAATATGGGCTTACGACAGAGACTGAAGAAATACGTTGTACATGAATCCAACATTACTTTACTTGGCACGACTGTACGTAATATACAATAACAATTGAGGGCAATTATGAAAATTGACAAACAAAATGCTACTTGATTTGCCAAGATGTTTCCATGTTTAACAGTTGGAAACTTTTAGTAAACGCTGGTTAAAACTCTATCCACTAACTTAAAACGCTAACTTAGAGTTTTAATTCAATCAAAATGCTAAACACTACTTTAGACATTGTTGCCAAACAACAGCATAGTGAATTGAATGGACAATTGGCTTATATCTATTATATAACAACAATCGTTTAATATCTTCTTATTCTTGTTACGACTGTTTCAATGGCTTTTCACACTTGATATGGAACAGGTAATGTTGTTAATCACAATGTTAAATGTAGGTGGGTATCATGGCTTGGATACTACTATGTAGAAGGGTAAGCAACCTTATTTTTGGGAGGTTTGTCATGTAAAAGGCTTCCACGATTCTTTATGTGCTTGAATCACTCAACATTGGAATCTCACAGCTACAAATCAACCCTTGTGTTAATTCCATTGGAAAAATATCTTTGCAATCGTTTAATTAAGATGGTGGATTTTTTTTTTTTCAATTTAATCCATTCACCCTCTCCCTAAAAAAAGGCTATAGAGCCAATAAATTTTATAAATTGGTTCCTTCATTCCATTGAATGTAGTTTGATCATTTAGTGTTGTAGATTTTATCTCTATGAGATTGGAAGTGTCGGCAAATGAGCATCATCGATGTATGATGCATTCAATAATTGTAGAATTTCTTAGTCGTACGATTTCTTATTTTGTAAGTATTATGTTAATTTCCTACATATGAACTAGTATGCTTTCATTAATTATCATAATAGGATAGTAAGCGGCTGTAATATATTGATGAGTTCCTTAGAGAAGGAGTTCATCTGGTACTAGAAACAAAATTATGGATATTACTGAAAGTGTGTATCAATCATTTTTAGATGAGTATTGTCTATAGTGATAAGGTGTTTGTAGTTATCTCATAAAAGGCTATTATGAGACTAATTATTAAACACATATAAGCATAATGAAGTTAATAAAAAAGATTGGTCAAGCACATATACGTTCCATTTATGATCCTATGTGAGTTTAGTTCGCTATTTGGATTATATCAAAGATTCTATTGTGATCCTATATAAAGTTAATTTACTAAGTTTGATTATAAAGTCAAAAGTCCTATTATTTATAACGTAGATTATGCATGATGTGCTAGATAGTTTAAAGTTCTCCCTGCTTGAGATTCCCGAAGGAAACTTTTCCAAATGTCCCACGGTGTGACGAGTCGAAAGAGGTTGCTTATTCTTTAAGGGGTTTAATGAAATTCTTTTATTGTGTATTTTTTTATTTTGTTAACTGTTTGGATATTCACGATTAAAATTTCGACTCGAAACCAAACAAAAAGAATTAAGGAAAATCGAGGAGAAGGATTGAAGTAAACAATAGCGATCTTATGGCGGCCATCGAGCCGCAGGTGTGGCGAGCCGCGTGGTGTTTGCACGTCGAGAACCTCTGGCGATCCGAGGATCGCCCTAGACAGCACCTATGACACTAGCAGGCCGCGTGGCATGCCAGTGCAGGATGTGTTTTTCCTCATCCACTTCTTCACGAGTTACACTCTAAAATTTAGGTTTCAAAAAACCGAAACAAATAAATCGTGAGACAATTATTGTTAGGATTTTTGAGTTTATTGTTAGGATTTTTGAGAGAAAATTAATAAACAAATCAGATTAACAAAAGGGAGCCGCCAATTAATTTTTGAGAGAAAATTAATAAACTCTAAAAAAGTAACTCCAAAACCGCGAACCATGAGATTCGGATTCGGGGGTAAGGCTACGAATCCAAGAATAAAAATTCTCGAATTCGCCCATTAACTGTTGAGTTGTCCCACATCGGCATTTGACACCCATATTGTGGTGTTTATAATGGCTTGGGTGCCTCAACCTCCTAAGCTAGCTTTTGGGGTTGAATTGGGCTCAAGTCCATTATTTCACATGGTATCAGAGCCAGGGTCATTGATGTTGGGGCCGCGCCCGCAGTTGTCTGTGCCTCGTGGTGAGGGGGACGTGTTGAGTTGTCCCACATCGGCCTTTGACACCCATATTGTGGTGTTTATAATGGCTTGGGTGCCTCAACCTCCTAAGCTAGCTTTTGGGGTTGAATTGGGCTCAAGTCCATTATTTCACATTAACCAACGGACTCTACTAGATCGGTTGTCAAATAAAAAGAAGGAAAAGAAGAGAGAATTATTATTGTTTCATTTCAAATTTTATCATTTAGGCCATACAAAATGAGATAAAATATGAGCGTAAGAAGAATTAATGAAATATAAACACAATGACATTCATATACATATAAATCATGTACAAATCATGCATGAATTAAACAAAATGAAAGAACAAAATTTACATTCTAACCTTAATAAACAAGCATTTGAAAAGGCCGTGGATGCAAGGGTAAAGAGTGTGGGGGGAAAAAAGAATTGAGTTGACGTAGTGTCAATACTCCTAGGTCAGCTCGGGGTGCCGAAAATGAATGGAGTAAGTGATGTATTTATAGTGTGAGTGAGAGTAGGAAGTAGGGTAAAATGGGAGAAATGGGCTTCAGAGCAAGTCGCGTGGCTTAGGGTGCCCAGATGTACATTATTTAGGTCAACAGTTGACCCGAATAAAGGAAAACGAATTCGGACCCCCCAACCGGTAGGCCGCGTGACCTGCATATTGTTCGGATAGTTTTCTTCACGTTTTGGGCTTAATTTTGTTGGTTTTTTGGGCTGAATTTTTGTGGGTATCAAATTAAACTTGGGCTTGAAGGCTTGGTTTGCATCCACATTTCTTTTGGCGCTTAAAAATTACAAAACTCCTAGAAATTAAAACGTATACTAATTACAATAAATTTACATTTTCCGACGCTAAATTACTGACGAAATTCAACGTCTACAGATAGCCCCCACTTTGATCGAGTCTGGGTAAGACGATGATCAAAGTAGTTCTTGATGGTTCACGATTTTCTGACGATGACGTGGGACACGGTGTCCCAAGGGCAGATGCGTTATCTTGATGTCTTGATCTGAGTAGAATGAGACCCGATGTCTCGAAGACGGATGCGATATCCTAATGATGTGTATAGGATAAGACCCGATGTCTCGAAGGCAGATGCGATATCCTAATGATGTGTAGGATGAGACCCGATGTCTCGGAGGCGGATACGATATCCTAATGATGTGTGTAGGATGAGACCCGATGTCTCGAAAATGGATACGATATCTTGATAATGTAGATGCGATATCTATTGTCGGGGCGGATGCGATATCATTTGCTAACGACGACGTAGATGCGATATCTGCTGTCCGAGCGGATGCGATATCCTTTGTTGAAGATGACATTGATGCGATAACTGTTGTCGGGACGGATGCGATATCCTTTATTGCAGACGACATAGATGCGATATCTGTTGGCCGAGCGGATGCGATATCCTTTGCTGAAGATGACGTAGATGCGATATCTATTGTCGGGGCGGATGCGATATCCTTTGTTGCAGGCAACATAGATGCGATTATCTGTTGTCGGTTTGGATGCGATATCCTTTATTGCAGATGACGTAGATGCGATTATCTATTGTCGGTTTGGATGCGATATCATTTGTTGGAGACGACATAAATGCGATATTTGTTGTCGTTCTTGATGACCGAATAATTTTTTCTGGACGCGATATCCAAATGTGGAATGATTTATTCTGAACTAGATGCGATATCCGAATGCTGAATAATTTATTCTGAGCTAGATGCGATATCCGAATGTTGAATAATTTATTCTGAGCTGGATGCGATATCCGAAAGTTAAATAATTCACTCCGAGTTGAGTGATGGTGCTTGAGTAATTCTCTGGCCTTTGCGATGATGGTCAAATAAATTTTCTGAATCTATGGCAATGCTCCGATACATTTCTTGAACCGAGGACTATGTCTTGATTTTTCGGAGCTGTGAATTGTATCCAAACAAATTTTCTGGGTTGTGAATTGCACCCAAATGGATTTTCGGAAATGTAAATTGTACTCGAATAAATTTCCAGGATGTTAATCATACCAGAATAAAGTTTTCGGAGGTGTAAATTATACCCAAATAAATTTTCGAGATGTATTCATACCTGAATAAATTTTCGGAGATGTAAATCATACCCGAATAAATTTCCGGGTTGTAATTTTGACCGTTATGACTTTTTGTTAGACAGTGCAGATGTAATTCAAATTGACAATGAATTCAATGTACTCCAAGTCATCAACCGTTCACAGCCAGTGAATCATGATCATACCACGCGGTTTGTTGTTCAATGGCTGTTTGTGCTTGTGTTCCATCTTTGTCCTTCTCTTGGCACCATAACACTCATGCTTGTGCTGTAAACCGCGTGGTTTGGTGGTGTTATTCGGTAGTCATTTGTTTACTTAAGTCTCTCAACTTCGAAGCTCTTCACCTTTCAACCCCAATTCTGAGGCCTCAACCCAACAGAACTCAACCATATGGTTCTCCACATGATCAAGGGTGGCCGCATAGTGGTTTCTTTTTTACAAAGGAATGGTAACCCAAGGGTCATTTTGTCCCGGATCGGCTTATTCAAGGAGTAAAACATCACATGTGGTGTCGAATATCTTCAATGCAGGTGAGTGCTTCTTCGGATACTTGAAATTTTAAGCTTCCATTTGATGTTTCTTAGCTCGTATTCATGTTTGGAATGTTTACATTTAGCTTAAAAATTGTCAAGTTTGAGAATATAACATGTGAAGTTCATGGTTTTTTACTCCCAAACATGCATATTTTTAGCCATTATAATGTCGAAATTTGTACTTGAAACTTGTTTAGTTGCGTAGACTATACTTGAATCTGGGGTAAGGTTCAAAAATATTGTTGAAACTGGGCCAAAATCAAGCCAAATATTAGACCCGAATAGGCCCCGCCAGCACGTCTGCTGCATTGGTCAGGCCGCGTGGCCTGCTACTGTTGTTGGGCTGTGAAGCCAAGTCCCGGCTCCGCGGTGACTTAATTTTTCGACCCACCTCTATTATTACCCGTTGGTTATTTATTTGGTAGAGTGTAATTAAAAGTCCCGAATATTAAGAGACTCTTAATTTTTCTCATTTGAAATATATAATTGTTGATTGGGTATAAATCGAACACTTTAGAGTGGAATTTAGGGTTCTAGACACCGATATTGGTATGCTAGGTACTCCAAATTTTGCTCATAAAATTTTCGTATAGTCTTTAAGTGGAATTTAAAACTTTGAGCATCAAATACTCCTATTTTAAATTTTTCTTAAAAGACCTTGTCGATAATAATTTTCAAGTCACGATTTTGGAACGCTTAAACCTCATTCTTGAAAATAAAATTTTGATACCAATCTTTGAAGTATAATTTAAAATTCAAGCGTCTTGACACTCTTATTTTAAATTTTTCTTGCAAAAATTGTTAAAAAATAGCCCCCAGTTTCGGCTATTTTTTATTTTTTTACCAATGCTTGTCTTCTATCTGTAGGAAGATAACCTTTCTCTGCCTTCACGATGCGATGATCCTTACTTTACTGTACCGACTGGTAACTTTATCGTTGATGGTATCTTTGGAGGCTTTAGCGGTCAATCTTGGGGCGATCAACAACCAGGCAAAGGAGGCCAAAACCCAGGCCAAGGTGGCCCGAGCCCTAGTTATCCCGACTCTGAGTCTACTCATTATTCTCGCAGCTAAGAGAGAGGGAACATGCTTGCAGTCTCATGTATGCAATGTTTGTGTAACAATGTTTTTTTTTTATGCAAGAATGTACGAGACTCGATGCGACTTATGTAACGATGACTCTATGTAATGCCTAATGCAATGCTTATGTTTTTTTTCACAAATTATGCAATGCATGAGGTGCGATCAGCCCCCACTCCCAAAAAAAAACAAATAAAAAAAATGAAATCCTAAGTGTCAAAGCGATTTTTATTAAAATTTCATGACAGGTCAAAAAAATAGCCCATACAATGATTAAATCTGGGTCGTGCGCAAATTATTTGTAACACCACGTGGCATGGATCATCACAACCCGGCTTCTGAAAAGAATTGAAACACCAAAAATCTGAATTCGGGCTAGGCATGTCGCGTGGCCTGCTCTAGCCCAGAAAATTTTTTTAGGGTTTCACGTAGCCTATGCCTTTTATAGTCAGGTCGCGTGGCCTGTAACCAATCATGCACTCCTTTCTTTCGGGAACCCTTAGTACCTTCTTCGCATTGCTTTTGTTTTCATCCTCCAAGTATGACGTTCGAGAAAAAACTGAGTGCGTGGATGAGTGCTATGTCAAAAGCAGAAAAAAGAGAACTCGAAAGGTATAATCTTTCCATTCTTCTTAGTTTGAAACAAGTGCGCATGTACTGGGATTTTCTGCATGCGGCTGCATATTTATGGGACCCAAAGTTTCATGTTTTCCACTTTGGGGAGGTTGAACTATGCCCTTTAGTCGAAGAATGGAGTGCTATCTTAGGTATAAATCAATTAGCACCCCCTGCGTTACCAACACCTTTTGAGAATTTGCCTCAAAAATTTGTTGGAGTGCTGAAATTGTCTGAAAAGGCTCTTGGTAGTATTTTAATCGGTGATAGGGTTCACTTGTTGGCTTTACTTGAACACTTCCAAGCCCCAGAAACTCTACAACTAGGCCCTGAAATTAGGACTAGGGCAATTTCCTTTTGTATGCTTGGCCAATTTCTGTTTTATCATGGAGGATCCGGCACTGCTCCACTTTTCTTGGCTAATGTGTTCGAGGGCATGAGGAGTGGTAGAAATCCCATCCCCATGGTTATTGGTGAAACGTTTATGGGGTTAGATGTTGAAGATCCAGAGGCAAACTGGCGCAGCCCCCTGTTATTGCAGGTACAACTTCAAAATCACTCGCTGGAAACGGAGCAGGGCGCGTGGTTTGGTTGTTAGTTCAGCCAGCCGCAAAAGGCTGTTCTGAGCATAATCTGATTTTTTTTTTTGACAGTGCATGCCGCGTGGCCTGCATCTGTTCTGTGCGATTTTCGTCTCTCTTTTTTTTCATTCTTATATATATTTTTTATTTTTATTTTTTTGCACCTGTTTGGTAAAAGTCCGCCTTTTCCTTTCAGGTCACTCTTTGTTTACAAGGCTCTTTTTTTTTGTGTAGGTCTGGTTGATGGAGCATTTAAGACAAATTGCTGAACCTGAGTCCGAAATTGATAAGCAAGCCCATCGCTTCTGCCAACGAAAAAGGTATTATGATGAGAAGGAATCAGTGAGTTCGTGGGTAAAGCGTCTGAAGAAAGGACCCCCGATGGAGTGGCGGGTGCATTGGTGGAAAGTGTCTCACTATGTTTGCCCCAAGCGTGGAGTGACTCATGTGCGCTTGCCTAACTTAACCCATGTAACCTATTACCATCCAGTTAGGGTAATGAGGCAGATGGGTCACAAGAAAACTATTCCCGATGTCGACTGCAAAAACCTTGATGTTCCTCCGATCAACGAAAATTTAATTAGCAGCTGGATTCGTTACTGGGGGAGTCTTCCTGCTGTAAGAGCTCCTTTGAGCAAAGAAAATGTCTCTTCTACCTATGTGACTCCGTTTCATAAACAATGGATAACAGAGAGGAACCCAGAAGAGAGGAAAAGGTTAAAGGAGGAAGACCAAAAGAGTCAACTTTCTGTATTCGACAGATTAGGGTCCGCACATCCGGGATATGAAGAGATCGGGAAATCGGGACGAGTTAAAGCTTCGATCAAAACTTCTGCTAGAGGTCCTGCTTTGCCTTCTTTGACTATTAGGGAATCTCGCCATACACCTAGAAGAGTTGCACCTCAATCTTCTAAAAAAGGTAAAGGTAAACAACCCATGGTCTACCGGGAGAAGACAAAGAAGAGAACTCGCCCTCGCCCTCAAGATAAGAATGCTGGTCCTTGTGGGACAAAGAAAGATTCTGATAGCGGTGGGAAAGCCGTGGAAAACATTGATCCGAATAAGACACAAAAACAAGATTGAATCTGTTGGCCAATGTTTTTAGTATTTTAGTTGATGTTGAGAATAAAGAGTTGCAAGTTAGTGCTTGCATGCTCATTAGGACTCTTTTTTTTTGTTAGTTTTTTTAGGTGTGCTCATTATTTCTTTTGCATCTTATTATTTGGAGGAAACTAAAGCATATATTTAACTTTCATTCTTTATTAATAAAATATTTAGAGTATTTAGTACATTCAAAGCGTACAAAATTTCTCTTAAATATTTATGTCTCCAATATGCCTACTAATAACCTTCATCCCGAAACCATGTTGATCCCGCTTTCCTTTGCACATGACTTGCATGCCGCGTGGTATGCTAAGCTGTATGGTCAACTTTTTGTTAGAGAAATTTGCCTGGGCCTCAATGTGTACGATTGGCATGCCACGTGGCTTGCAGGTCTGACTGTTTGGATCTTTGCCTGTATTATCATGCCAAATAAAACCCGAACGATAATATCCCATCTAAAGTTAAATCAAAGTTTAGGCCGGACCCATGGTGGGTTTCCTACGTATCTGCCTAAGCAGAATCAGGCCATCGTAGTTCATCTCTCCTTTCTTAGCATAAACTAAGTTACTGGGTCGAATCCAGTTGCTTAGTTGTGTCACTCCAATCTTAAGCATAAAATTTCTTCAATTGGTCCATATTAGTTGGTTGGGTCAATTCTTCACCCTCGGGAGTGACAAAAATTGCAGCACCTACAGGGAGGATGGTCTTAATAACATATGGACCTTTCCAATTTGGTTTAAACTTCCCTCTTGGGTCTTGATCCGGTGCTCTCATCTCCTTCAAAACCAAATCTCCTTCTTTAAGGTTTCTAGGCTTGACTTTTTTGTTGAAAGCCCTTGAAATCCTATTTTTCTATATCTGAACGTTATGCATAGCCCTTAATCTTCGTTCGTCAATTAAGGTTAATTCCTCATAACGGGCCCTGGCCCATTCCGCTTCTGGAATATGACTTTTAGCGACTATCCTTAATGAAGGAATCGCTGTCTTAATAGGTAATACCGCCTCCATCCCGTACACCAAAGAGTATGGTGTAGCCTCAGTTGCGGTGTGAATTGACGTTCGGTACCCCCATTAAGCGACGGGTAGCTTATCCGACCAATCTTTATAAGTTACTGCCATTTTCTCGATGATTCTGGTTAGTGACTTATTCGCTGCTTCAACGGCCCCATTGGCCTGAGGTCGATATACTGATGAGTGATGATGCCGTATTTTGTATTTTTCTAGTAATTCGATGACCTCTTTTATAAAATGTCTCCCATTATCGGTTATTATTTCGTGTGGCACCCCGTACCTACAGATGATATTTCGCTGGATGAATTTTGCCACATGTTTAGAAGTGATCTTAGCGTAAGATGCTGCTTCCACCCATTTTGTGAAACAATCCACAGCTACCAACACGAATTCATGTCCTCCAGTGCCAGTAGGTGAAATCTTCCCGATGATATCTATTCCCCATATAGAAAATGGCCATGGAGAAGTTAAGGTTGTGAGATAAGTGGGTGGTTGATGCTGCAGGTTTGCGTATATCTGGCATTTTGAAACACTTTTTCACAAAGGCATGACAATCGGCTTCCATGGTGGTCCAACAATAGCCAGCTCTTTGGATCGTTTTATTCAGCACCCTAGCATTCATATGTGGGCCACACTCTCCACTATGTATAGAGTCCATGAGTTTTTCAACTTCTTCTTTGTCTACACAAAGTAAATTTAACCCCATTCTTGTTTTCTTGTAGAGTTTATCTTGAATGATGCAATACTGCGCTGCCATGAGTCGGATAGCTCTTTGGGCTCTAGGCTCAAGCCCTTTGGGATATTCTCCTTTTGTCAAATATGTGTAGATATCATAATACCAACAGTCAGGGTTGACTTCACATACTTCTAGGGAGTGCACATATGCCGGTTCAGATCTCCGATGTATTTCTATTGGCATAGATTTTATCCCAGCAAGAATAGCTACCAGCGAAGAGAGTTTAGCCAAGGAATCAACCAACTCATTATCGTCCCTCTTATGATGTGTAAAGGTAATATGGTCGAACTTCTCGGTAAGTTTGGTGAGATATGCTTGATAAGTAGCCATGTCCTCATCCCGCACTTTCCAATTATGGTTGGATTGATTAATGACAAGATTAGAGTCTCCCGAGACCCATAATCTTTTGATATTCATCTCTAATGCAGCTTGTAATCCGATGATACATGCCTCGTATTCAGCGGCGTTGTTGGTGACCCCAAAATCTAACTTAACCGCTATGGGTGTGTGCGCCCCTTCTGGTGAAACTAGGATGACTCCTGCTCCACAACCCTTTTGGTTGGATGCACCGTCAAAGTACATTTCCCATGTTTCGTCATCTGTGTGGAAGACTTGTTCATCGGGAAATTCTAGTTCGGTTATAGGAGGTTCATTGGAAGGCGAATCAGCAAAGAAGTTTGACACCGCTCTTCCTTTGATTGATTTTTGTGAGACGTATTTGTGGTTAAATTCAGAAAGCATCACCATCCATCGAGCGAGCCAACTACTGACTATAGGTTGCTCTAGAATACACTTGACTGGATTTTTCTCTGCGATGACATGGACGGTGTGCGAGAGCATGTAATGGCGAAGCTTCTTGGTCACCCATACGAGGGCAAGTGCCATTTTTTCTATTTCTGCATAGCGGGTCTCGTATTCTAAATACTTCTTACTTAAGTAGTAAATTGCTCTCTCTTGACCTCCAACCTTTTGGGCTAGCATAGCCCCCATGGTGGAGTCGGTGATGGTAAGGTAGAGGAGCAATGGTTCATTTGGTACAAGTGGCATCAATACTGGTGGATGCGTCAAGTACTCTTTGATTTTTTCAAAGGCTTCTTGACATTTTTCATCCCATTCTGGCTTTGTCCCTTTCTTCAACTTATTTAATAAGGGCTCGCAAATCATAGTCAATTTCGAGATGAACCGACTTATGTACTGAATTCTTCCTAAGAAACCCCTAATCTCTTTCTCAGTCTTAGGAGGTTGCAGGTCCTGTATGGCCTTGATTTTGGTGGGATCTACCTCTATGCCTCGTGAGCTAACCACAAAGCCGAGCAATTTGCCAGAAGTGACACCAAAGGCGCATTTTTGGGGGTTCAATCTCATGTTGTACTTCCTAAGTCGAAGGAAGAATTTCCTCAAACTAGCAGTGTGTTCTGCTCGTTTTTTAGATTTGATTATCATATCATCAACGTATACTTCTGCTTCTTCGTGCATCATGTCCTGAAGCAATGTTGTGGTCGTTCGTTGGTAAGTCAACCCGACATTCTTTAACCCAAACGGCATTACTACATAACAAAAAGTCCCCCATGGTGTGGTGAATGAGGTTTTCTCCATATCTTCCTTTGCAATTTTTATTTGATTATACCCAGAGTAGCCATCCATAAAGGATAACAGTTCATGACCGCATGTGTTGTCAACTAAAATATCGATGTGTGGTAAAGGAAAATCGTCTTTAGGACTCGCTTTGTTTAAGTCTCTAAAGTCAACACACATCCTGACTCTCCCGTCCTTCTTAGGTACCGGAACGACATTGGCTAACCACTCTGGGTATTCAACCACCTTAATGAAACCTGTTTTCTCCTGTTTTATTACTTCATCTCTTATCTTAAGAGACCGATTTGGCCTCATCTTTCTAAGCTTCTGTTTTACCGGCTTGGAATCTGGGTAAAGGGGAATAGAATGTTCGGCAATTTCTCGGTCTATCCCTGGCATGTCCTCGTAAGACCAAGCGAAAACATCAATGAATTCTCTCAAAAGCTTGGCATATTCCGACTGTTCTTCTAGGCTTAAGGATTTCCCAACTTTCAACTCTCGAGGTTCTTCACAAGTTCCTATATTAATGCTTATTGTTTCCTCCATTATTGGCGTGTGATTTTCATGTTCTTCAACAGCTTTTATTATTTCTTTCGAGTCTTTTAACTCAACATCATCATTGGCACAACAGTTTAGTGGTTGGGGATAAGAAGAGGAATAAGCAAACTTGTTCATCTTATTGAATTCAGAAGCAAGTACATCAAAAGCAGACTCGGGAACAACCCCAACAGACTCAGATGGGAACTCAGGACCAGGCTTAACAAAAGGAAAATTAGGACTAGACTCAGCAAAAGGGAAACTAGGACTAAACTTACAAACTTGACATGCTCTCCTAAGGAAACAATGAACTCCTTTTCAGCTTTGACGCCGACCCAAGAGACTTCACGACAACTCTCGTCTTCAGTGATCAGCTGGCTTGGGTCAAATCCGGGTTAGAGAGCGCAGCGACTAGAACGTTAGCAAGATCCTCCTTGTTTTCAGCTTCCCGACCAAACAACATTCCAAAGGTATTTCTCCCAGCGAGATGGGTCCATTCAAGAGGAGGTTTCTTCTCCCTACTTGGGATAAAGTGTCCATCCTCTAGGACCATGCAGTCGTTGAAAATTTCCAAGCCAGCTACTTAAATGCCTTGGTCCTTCAAGTAGCATGGTTTGGGGAATCCATAGTAGGAAAAGTCATCCCCCTCTCCCACCCATTGCATATTGAGGGTCAAAGGGTAAGGTTTAGTTTCGAAGATTGTCGTTGGGTCATCCACCTTTTTCTTTCTAGCAACTGACCACTTAGCAAGTCTAAGCTCCTCTTCAGTTGGGGTGTATCCAAGGCCAAATGAGTAATAGCTCCTCGGTATCAGCGGTAGGAAGTTTGGCTTCTTGCTTGGGTCCCCCAAGGACTGCACTGGGAAATATCCCATATTTCTCAAGATCGCGTTGATCTTAAGGTTGGAGTAGGGATCAAAATCAAAATGAGCTTCGTCCACACTCAGCAGGGCTACATATTCGAAGTTGTGAAACTCCTCATCCCTTGAGTTATGCTCAACTTCCAACACAGGTGTTGTTGTGGTGACGATCGCAGAGATTTCTTCGCCACAGATGGCGACAACTTGCCCCCGGACTATCATTTTTACCTTTTGGTGTAGGGTCGAGGCAACCGCTTTGTTCTTATGCAGCCAAGGTCGGCCTAACAGCATGTTGAATGAGGTCGGAATGTCAATAACCAAGAATTTTTATATTGCGCGTCACATAATCCATGGTTATTGGTAATATCACAGATCCCAAGGTCTTCCTTGGAGAGTTGTACAGTTTGTTGGGTGAAGTGGTGGTGTTGGATACTCAGCTTTTGTGCGGTCCTCCATGGGCATATATTGACAGCGGACCCATTATCCACTAGCACAAGAGGGACAACTTTGTTTGAGCACATGACTGTTAAATATAAAGCTTTATTATGGGTCGGCCCTTCCTTAGGCAGATCTTCATCTCCGAAAGTGATAGCATGCTTTGGTGTAGTTACAAAAGCAACAATGTCTTCAGGTGGCGTGTATGAGGAAACCTGGATCCGGTTCAAAGCATTCAAAAGTGCTTGTCGATGAGATTGGGAGGTGTTTAGCAACTGCCAAATTGTGAGGTCAACCTTGGTTTTCTTCAACTGTCTGAGAAATGCGTCCTCTACAAGACTTTCCTTAGTTGCTGGTATGTTCTGAGGTGTAGGGACAACAGTAGGAGGAGGTGGGGGAGTAGGATTCCTTTGGTTGGTTCTCCCCGACCTTGTAAGAATGGCGGTATCTGCCTTATCGTCCTTGAGAGGAACATCGAGTTGAGGTTCCTCTATCTGAATAACCTTAGGTGGATTTCTTTCTTGGGTAGAGGTCCTTCTTGGCCGCTTGGCTTCACAGGTAAGATCTTTTTCTTGGTTGATTTTGAGGGACGCAACTTTAGGGATGACTTTCTCGATGTCAACTTTGGGATCAACATCCCAAAAGTCAGCCTGGTATACATCTTCCTCGTCAGTTTGGTACACATCCTCCTCTTCACTGTCCCAAATTCCGTTGACGTTTAACCAAGTTAGTATGTAAGACTTGTCTTTTGGAGTCCTTATATCAGTGATGAAGTCAGTAGGGTCCCAGTCGACCTTGTCGGCAGCGATCATAGCAACCTCGAATGGGTTGTTCTTGTTATTGGGCTTTTGTTGGGCCGCCTTGGGTAAGGGTAATGTCCGATTTCGGATCATTTCCTCTATGACATTCTTGAGGGCATAACACCTCTCAGTGTCGTGGCCTCGCATGCGATGATAATTACAAAATTTGCTAGCATCCCAATTTTTGGTCTTTATCTCGGGTTCGGCCCGGATAGGGGGAAGTTCAATCTTCCCTTTCTTCAAGAGACGATCTAAAGCTTCAGTATAGGTGGTGTCGATAGGTGTGTATGAAGTGAATTTCTGGACGACATGAGTTTCAACAGCCTTTGGTGGGTTACTTGATGTTCCACCAATCCTTTTTATGGAAGTGGAATTCTTCCAGCCAGACGAAGCTGGGGTCTTCTCAATTTTGGCCTCCACCATTAGTCCTAACTTCTTTAGAGATGAAAAGTCTGGAATTAATTGACAGTCCATCCAACGAGCATAATTGGGCCTCAGTCCTTGTATAAACACTTGGATCTGATAGTCCATGGTTACCTTGTCAGTCATTAAGGCCTTCAGTTCACTCCACCGGTTATAATAACTCGTGAATGATTCTCCTTCTTCTTGCTCAATGGCCGACATATCAGTCATGGTTATATCATCTTCTTGGCTAGTGCTATATTGTTGGATAAAAGCCTTGTAAATGGCCTCCCAATTTTCTTGAGTGTCCAATGGCAGCGTGTAGTACCATTTCAAAACTTTATCACTCAATGTCCAAGGAAAGATATGAGCATTCAAGCTAGGATCAACCTCCTGTAAGGCCATCATGCGAGCGAAACTACGCACATGATAAATAGGGTTCTCTGTGGCCTTAAACTTCTTTTCGGGTAGCGAAAATTTGTCTGGAATCCTTGCCCGAGGTGCATTGGGCAAACCAATGTCCAGAAAGTGATCTCGTAACATAGGGATTGCCCTCAACATACTTTGGAGATTGTCTACCCTGCTGTCTCGAAATGGCATGAACTGCTCACCCCGATTTTCAGGTTTCTCAGAATTGATACTTCTATCATAGTCTCCATCACCATCTGCTCCTATTCCCAATCTTTCATCGATCTTTTCAATGGCCTGAACAAGGCCTTCAGTTCTTCGGTCTTGTTGGCTAGTCCGAGCGTCTATTAGTCCACGGACCTCTTGCAATAGGTCAGAAAGATGTCGGACGGTAATGGGCCCGTCGTTAACTTCCTAATCGTTGTTGACGTTGTTTTCAGCCATGAAGTTGGGTGGGATGGAAATGATATCACTTTCAGTTAGTGAAGTCTGAGAAGAGGTGTCCGAACTAGTATCGGTAACAGTGAGAAGGGTTCCACGTGGCGGTGTCGACGTAACTGGTGAAAAGCTCGATAACCTCCGAGATCCCACTCTAGCCCAGGACTTGACTCTTGGTTCTTTGGGTCCTATCTTGCCTGTATGAAAATTGAGGGTTCAAAAATTGGCTTTGACACTTACTAACCCAATGCATGCCATGAACTTAAGGACCTATATGAACCATGCAAACTTGGATGCCTATATGTTGACTCAAGACTGACTCACCCTACTATTGGGTTTGCATGCAGACCTCTAACTTATGATGATGAAATGATGCACATTTAGGCCAAAATGTTTATCCAAACTTCGCCACATCGAGTCACATTAAGCCTTTGACAGCTTACTGGGCTCAGATCTCATGAAGGATGGATAAACACTTCGTGGGACGAGTATTATTCTGGGCTGAAAAAAGTCAAACCTTGGATCTTGGGCCAACCCTTGTCACTTCAGTTTGTCCACCAAGAGAGGCTTTCTTGATTTAAGTCAAGCTAGCCCACTTCGACTCCTTTTGACTATTATCTAGGCTAGAATAATATTCGGGGATACATTTTGGACTAACCTTTACATGAAGAAAAAGCCAAAAAGCAGCATGCCAAAAGAAATAAGACATGTAGCATACAAATGGGTGTTACAAACCTAACCATGGTTCTAGGTTCGACTTTTAGGGTAAGTTTCCTAAAGGCTTCTATGCTCATGTCTCGCACAGGCCGTAAATTCTATGGAGTTCATAGTAATACGGATCGTGTGTTTCTCGCAAAATTTAAGGGAAAATGTAAATTCACACTCCCTAAAATTTTGGAGTAATTCATGAGTGGGAAAGGGTTATGATCTTTCTGAAATGTGGAATTCATTTCCTCGAAGTCATAAACACACTTTACCCGAAAGGGAAATTTAGGGTTAGAAACCTAAACGGTACCTTTTGGTTCTTCCCGATTTAAAAAAATCGAAAAGTAGGCCCGTATGCAAAAATGTCTACTAAACAATAAAAATCGAAAAGAAAACAAACAAGTCTCTATTCTTTTCAAACCCTTTTTTCTTTTGAAACCGAACTTTCAAGTTTTACCCTCTTCTAAAGTAAAGTCCCCAGTGGAGTCACCATCTGTAGGACCCGGGAAAATTCCCGAAGGAAAATTTTCCAAATGTCCCACGGTGTGACGAGTCGAAACAGGTTGCTTATTCTTTAAGGGGTTTAATGAAATTCTTTTATTGTGTATTTTTTTTATTTTGTTAACTGTTTGGATATTCACGATTAAAATTTCGACTCGAAACCAAACAAAAAGAATTAAGGAAACCCGAGGAAAAGGATTGAAGTAAACAATAGCAGTCTTGTAATCGGCGAGCCACTAGCCGCAAGCGGGCCGTGGTCTGCTCATCGAGAACCTCTGGCGATCGGGGATCGCCTAGACAAGATTTATGACATGGCAGGCCGTGGCATGCCAAAGGCAGATGTGTTTTTCCTCATCCGCTTCTTCACGAGTTACACTCTAAAATTTAGGTTTCAAAAAGCCGAAACAAAAAAATCGTGAGACAGATAAATCAGATTAACAAAAGGGAGCCGCCAATTAATTTTTGTGAGAAAATTAATAAACTCTAAAAAAGTAACTCCAAAACCGCGAACCATGAGATTCGGATTCGGGGGTAAGGCTACGAATCCAAGAATAAAAATTCTCGAATTCGCCCGTTAACCAACGGACTCTACTAGATCGGTTGTCAAATAAAAAGAAGGAAAAGAAGAGAGAATTATTATTGTTTCGTTTCAAATTTTATCATTTAGGCCATACAAAATGAGATAAAATATGAGCGTAAGAAGAATTAATGAAATATAAACACAATGACATTCATATACATATAAATCATGTACAAATCATGCATGAATTAAACAAAATGAAAGAACAAAATTTACATTCTAACCTTAATATACAAGCACTTCAAAAGGCCATGGATGCAAGAGTAGAGAGTGTGGGGGAGAAAAGATGAGTTGACGTAGTGTCAATACTCCTAGGTCAACTCGGGGTGCCGAAAATGAATGGAGTAAGTGATGTATTTATAGTGAGAGTGAGAGTAGGAAGTAGGGTAAAATGGGAGAAATGGGCTTCAGAGCAAGCCGCGTGGCTTAGGGTGCCCAGCTGCACATTATTTAGGTCAACAGTTGACCCGAATAAAGAAAAGCGAATCAGGACCCCAAATGGTAGGTGGCTGCGCGTGGCACATCATCTTGTCGAAAGTTTTCTTCACGTTTTGGGCTTAATTTTGTGGGTTTTTTAGGCTGAATTTTTGTGGGTATCAAATTAAACTTGGGCTTGAAGGCTTGGTTTGCATCCACATTTCTTTTGACGCTTAAAAATTACAAAACTCCTAGAAAAAAAAACGTATACTAATTACAATAAATTTACATTTTCCGACGCCAAATTTCTGACGAAATTCAACGTCTACACCTTCTTATTTGTTAAATTTTTTTTCCGTCAATGTCTAAGATATTTCTTCTAGGGTTTGGCCCTTTGATATTTAAGAATACAGGATATCATTTAAAATTTCATTGACAAAATCATTTAAAAAATCATGTCACATGAGATGCTTCACACAATTGCCTTCATTACAAATTTAAGGAATAAACAAATCTTATGTTTCATAAATAAAATAAAACTTACTTTTTTTATCATTCAAGGCTTGAACACGTTGAAGAAATCATAACAATATTACGAAAACAATAAAAAAATACCAACAATACCAAGACAGCTAAAAAAACCAACATGGAACATCATAACCTAATTGTTGAAAATGACACATCAAAATTAGTTCTTTCAATTTGTCATTTTCTCTTTTCACGATTTCTCATCAAACGCCTTTGGTATAGTCTAAGTATTCTCACGAATAAAGGTTGAACCACAACCAAAATTTGTTACTCTGCGCACCATGTTCTTCAAATAAAACTTATTTTTAATTATAGTTATTACGTCAATGAGTCATCCATGAAAAGGCTAGTTGTAGCTCCCCTTGATGAGTTTGATTCTCGAGTTGTTGTATCTCTGCTACATTTCAATAGACATGAGAAGTACTTTTCTCACTTCTCATGTTTTGCTCGTTAAATTATTTTCAGAATCCTTACAACATTTATGTTTTGGAGTAGGCAGCTTATGATTACTTATGAATTTCATTGAATCCTACGCACTAATAAGCACCTTAGGTTGGTGATAATTATGTAATGTGAGAAATAAAAAAATTCAAATATTTCGAAAAGATCCCATGTTGATACTTACTATGGGATGTTAAGGTTAGGTATAGCTTAATGGTAAAATACTATAGCAATATTTGTATTTGTTTATCATTATTGGCTTCTGGTTTGTTGCATTGATGTCCTTATGATGGGTGCATATTGTCATGGGTTAACTTTTTAAGTGTTAGATTATCATAAGTTGTGTATCTTTGTGTCTTGTTTCTCTTGTTGTTTCTCTTTTATCGTTATTAGGTTGTTATTTGCATAACTTTGTGCGTATTAGTCTTTTATGGCTTTGAATAATTGGGGAAAAAATTATTCAACATGCATGGATATTCTTTGTTTTATTGATGATACACGCCTTCTTTTGGTATGCATTTGCTTTCTCCTGGCATTAAACATGTTATAATTTGTTATGTTAGAATCGCAATTCTTATCTAAAACCACTTGGTAGGAATTAAATACATATTGAATGGATCTAATATTGTAGCATAAGAAAATAAGATAATTAATCAAGGGATGTAGGTATTGAGAAAAAATAACAAGAACAAAGTAGGAGTGATAAATTCTTGGGTCCGCATGAATCAACCTCTTCATGAACTTCAGTTCATGAGGGGAAGGTTTCTTACATTTGGATCCCACAGAACATGCTCAAACGTGTTTTGCGTTGGTGTTTGTTGTTGTTGTTGTTGTAAAGTAGGAGTGATGAAGACATGATTTTTATGTGGAAATCCAATGCGAGAAAAAAAAATGTGGGACTGGGAGGCAATATAAAATTAACTATAATAGGGAAAGATTACAAAGGGTATCCCAAATGACCTTATAACACAATGAGATAAAAGAGAAATATCTCAAACGGTTATATCATAATGAGAGTAAACATATCTCAAAGGGCAACAAGATATAAGGGAGATTAAAATCACATAGTAAAACTCTCCAAGTGGAATAAAAAAGGAGATCTCATACAGGTGTCGTAGATACACATAATTTGGTCACACTAAACAAGGTTGAATAGCCTAATATTTATAGAATACCCAAGTAGATCTAAAATAATTTTCTAGCTGCAATCAACTGTGAAAGTTTAATTAGGCTAGTTAAATAAAATGCATAAAATAAATAGCAGAAATTAAAAGATAGACAAAACGCGACAGTTGTTTACGATGTTCCTCCGAATTCGAATGTCGAAGTACATCACCGCCTATAGTTCTCCAACTCTAGGATTTAACCTCGAATTATTATTAGGATGAATTTCTCACAATCTTTGAGTCTTCTAGCTCTACTCTCAAGATCTAACCCACCTAATCAAGTGCGGGGAGTTGATCTCTCAACTCTTAAATCTTCTCCATAACAATAATTATCTCAACAACTCAACTCAACAACTCAATCAATTTTGTTTGATCTCACACTCAACAATAGTAAAAGAGAATAATGGTCAAGTGAGATGTATGCTTATGCCTTCTTGTCTCTTCTCTTGTTCTCTTGATTGCTCAAATACTTCTTATATTTATAGTGCAACAAGGCTGAAGAATCAAGGAGTATTAGGAATGTATCAATTCTTGGTATTGATATCCAAATGATATAATTTTCACAAGATGTTGCCATTGTAATTCTTTCACCTAATCAATTAGATATGATTCTCAAAGATTATAACAAGTAAGGTAGTGAATAATATCATATCATTCCATATTAGATAATATGTGACAAATAATCAAACTCAATATTTATCAAGTTAAATGTTTTTTTTTTTGATAAGTTACGGCTACTAGAGCCCTTTTATTCATCACAACCAAAGTGTGATGAGAACACACAAGGAACATACAAATTAGATTGTGTTTGCCAAGATAAAGACACCACACCACCCACCTACGACAGAGGCAAACAAACGAAGAAACTGAAGCAACATTACAGATGAGTAAGATACAAATGAGAGACATTTACTAAAAGATTGTGGCCAGTTGACTTTCTAGAAATTGTGTGACTTCCTCCACTTCAAAGGCCATAAGGAGAACCTTCAATTGCCATAATGCCACACCAAATCATTGCTTCTGTCATGCTAATCCAAAAAGCCACTGTATTTTGAAAACAACAGCAAAGAAGGTGCCAACCCAAAAGCATGATTCATTTTTCCCCCAACATCCCTCACAAATTCCAAATCTATATATCTTCACCCTCAAGGGAAGATGAGAGGTTTTTCCATAAGCTCTCATCCTCCTATCCATTTGATCAAAGATAACTTTTAAGGGCTGCTGCTGCTGCATCAGTATTCCCACATTTTGCATGATTTTAGACCATATGAGTTGTGCAAAAGAAGAAGAAGTCATTGTCACACAGAACAAAACCTTCGACCCACATGACTTCAGAATAAGACCATCAATCCACAGGAAACAGTGTCTTGCACATTATGACACACAACCGATATCATACTTCATCCAAAATTAAACCAAAGTTGACCTCCTACTACACACCCACAGCTGCCGATGTATTTTGAAGCAACATTGAATCCCCATCAGAAATCATCCCCATCAACAATATAAAATGTCATAAAGCCATACACTGACTAAGCCTCACAGCCACTGAAATTTGCTTAAGCAATTGACACATCAGAGGACAGCTGTAGATAACGACACTTTAACCCACGCCTAACAAGCATCCCATTCACATCAAGACCACCCTTCAACAATAAAAGATTGAGACAGAGACTCCATGTGCACATCAATCAGACAGTAACCAAACCAAACTTTGACTTCCTAATCCTTACTTTCAGAACGAATTTTCCTTTTTCCCAAACGCATCAATCAGTCAAAACTCTCCAGCTTCAAGACTAAATTTAAGAAATTTCCTATTCCTTCGCATCGAAGACCCACACACTCCATGTACAACACATCAATCACGCATAGTCTCCCCCTCAATGGAAAGAGGGGAAATGGCCTCAATATGCTTCCTTCTACTACTTTCCTTGATCTTTTTCTTTTTTCTTTTCGAAGACTTGCTTTGAACATAATTTTGTCTACTGATCGTCTTCTTCAGTCTCATGAAGCCAGTAGTCATACCAAAATCAATAGCTTTCTCAGCAACATAAGATTTGGCATCGATTATAGAGTCATCCTCGGAGTCAGCAGAGCATACTTCTTCTTGATCAAAAGTCGGATCACAATTAAGAGGGGAAGATTGAATTGCCTCTTCAGAAACTTGAAGGATGTTAAGGTTATGCACAACTTCCACAAATTTCTCAATTCCAATCACTCCACATTTTCTAAAGCAGTCGTGGCATTAATTAGGGATTGATCATTATTTACAAGCACTACAGTCAATGAGAGGCTACTGGGATCAACCAACACGTGACTATTCATTACTTTATTTTGAAGCTCAACAACTTGGTTCCAAGCAGCCACTCCTAAGGCATTAATGAGCTCCTCTTTTAATGCATTAGTTTGATCATTGAGCTTCTTAACCTCTTCAATCCAACCATTGTTGGATAACTACCTAATCAGTGAAGCCGAGTTGTTTTGCTGAGAATCCCCAATGCTGACTTGATGCAGATCTGAATTATCAACAGGTTGAACTTGATTAGAACAACCCTGAACATCTGGCGTTTCCTGAATAATTTCATTGCTTAAGCAAATTCTAGGAACTGAGGACTCTTGGACCATCCCATTGTTGTTTTGAGACCCATCGTCAATTTAGTGTCTACTCTCTTCATCATCACTGGAGAAGCCTGAGGATTTCGAGCTTTCTTGGATATGAGAGATTGATGGAGGAATTAGATGATTACTAACCTTTCTAATGAACACTCTAAATGAACAGCTTTGAATGTCGAGAAGTAATTCCCCATCAATCCTTCTATACACATCAGTTTGAATTAATGCTCTCACGACTTCAAACTAGTTAGAACAGGATATGCATCTAGCAGAGAAAGAAGTTTGCCCCATGGCTGCGCACATTTCTGAAAATTATCCCAAGACCATCCATGAGGCGGAATTTCGATAATATCAATCCAAACTCGTCTTGAAACTTCAGAATCATACATAGACCATGGTCTGATATCTATGAACTAGTCATTGAGTTCCATTGGATTAGCCAGAGCTTCATTCATTTCCTGTACGGACGGGAAAGTGAGTAAATATTTCACCCCCACTAAAGGCTGAAATTTTTGATATGGGACCGAAATTGTCTTTGATCAAGTATGATAGGGCATCAAGATCTCTGGGGGCATTCGCAGTATAGATAAAACTTCGTTGTAGCCAGTCCTTAAATTCTTCATTCACCTCCCCATTTACTCTGAAAATAGCCTCATCCATGGAGCAGTTACTAGAAGCCTTTGGGATCCAAATCTGTTTATTCTTTTCTTCATCTCAGTCTTCCGCTTTCTTGAATTCCTCCCTTTTGCCCAGTCAACAATAATTTTGGAACCTCTAATCACCGATTGATTGAGTTGGTTGATGCAAACTCTGGCTTCCTTTCTTCTTCTAACTTCAACGAAACCAAAGTTTTAAAAAGCATTTTTTCGGATGATTATCGTAGCAGAAATTATTTCAGCATATCTTCTGAATATCCCTTTGAGACCAAACCTATCTAACTTCTTAGGCAGATTCCCTACGAAAAGTATTGATGGAAGATGCTCACTACTACCATACCCATGCTCACCGTTTCCTCTCCCCTGCACACCCTCCTTACTTTCTCTCTCCATCTCCCATTTTATCAAGTTAAATAACATCAATTATTACTAAAATGATGAATGATTTGATTTAATGCATTTGGGCATTTATTGGTTTTGCATATTTCACTTTATCCAATATTCTCATTATATCAATCAAATCATACTTCACAAATTTGACCAATCAAATATTATGATATCACATAAAATACTCACTTAAATATTGTAGTGTGACATGTTTCATATTACAAGGTCCAAACAAGTATTCTAAAATTAATATATTGGACCATCATAAGTATTATATATAAGTAACTTAATAATTAAATCAATTCAATTTCCTACCTCATATATAAGACTAATTTTATTGTTTGTTATCATCAAAATTGTTACATGCTTCATAGAGTCAACAAACTGATGGGAGACCAAGCACTATCAATCATAAAAAGGAAATAAATATTTATTTTCAAAACTTGACTTTGAATGGAATTTAACACTATCCAACATGTTAGTTTCATTATGAATGAACATATTTCTATAATCCTTCTCATATGATTATCTAACCACATTGTGAAATATCGACAAGGTTTCTCCTAGAGATAAGATCATGGAATTAAGATCTTTATTGTTCATTCTTTTTGTATTTCATTTTATACTTCCCTGTTGAACATTACCTTAAATTGAAATGTAACATTGTGTTTATTGATTTCAACATTGAACATACCATTGTTTATGTATTCCCTAAAATATTGTGTCAGTTTCCCTATTTCTTTTTAACGCTTCCTAGGTGAACATCAACTAAATGACATATACATACATAAACACCCACTTATTACCTAACAAGACCCTCCCAGAAATACAATCAATCTATTGATATTTAGATAGAGTCTTTATGTGATTTAATTAGAGAAGACCAAGATCACATGCAGTACAAAAGGAAAGAGATACAAGTCTAAACACAAAACTTGTTACCTAACTCCCCCTATATCATTATCCCCATTATCAAGTCAGAAAATAAACAAGTAGAGTAAGTCAACCCGAATACCTAAATGTTAGGCCAAAGGAGAGGGGGGGAAACACAAAAGTTAATAGAAGAGATGCTAACCTATACACTCATCCAATAGGTTGGCAAAAGGAGAGAAAATAATCAAAGAAGACCAAAACCAACAATCTTTTGAAATTAATATCTTCACTAATTACAAATTAAATGAACATGTCAACAATGGGAGTCCCATCCCGCCCTCCCCCCCCCCCCCCCAAAACACCACCACCACCTACATCATCTCCCCTTCGCCACCTACACCTACATCAACCTTACCACGTACATAATTTCTCTTTCCCATTCACCAACATCGCCTTCCCCTATAACATTATCCCCGCTGCCACCTTCCCTTTTTTCCACTTACACAATTGTTCACCGATATCACAACAATAGTCATCGCTAGAAATTCCTTAATCCTTCATAAACTCGTTCACTCATTTTATGACAACTCTCTACCATAACATCAAAAAAGAGTTGTGGGTGATGATCATCATTATGTAGATAGAGTTCTCCAAGTCCAAAAAGCTCAAAAAGGAATGAATTCTAAAACTAATATAAAAGAGAAAAAATAGAATGAAAGAAAGAAAGTCCAAAACGTGTTGTGGGTGATGAACATTTGTAACGCCCCGGAAAATCAATTATGAAAACGTCAAAGTCAAACTAACATTAACAGTGGAAGACTATTTTTTTGTTTTCCTTTTTATTAACTTGGGCGTTATTGTCGTACCTCCAAAGAGATACAAGGCGAGAACAAAGACTAACAAAACAAACTACGAACTTCAATTTAATCAAACGAAAAGAACTTTGAATTCTATAACAACATAAACTCAACATTAACTAAACTTCAAGTTTGAACATAAACTAAACTTTATTCTCAAAACGTCTAACTCCAACGTTCTCACTTCTAGAGCCCGTTCCCATCACATAACTGATCTTCACCTAAAAACCAAAGGATTTACAACATAAGGGGGAAACCTCAATAATGTCTACCCCTAATTGTCAAAACAGTTTAAAGATCATTTCAATTCATTTAGGGGAGGGGAACAAATCAAACCTTTTCATAACTCATTTGAATCCCAACCAAAAAAAATAGAGTTCAGAAATAACAGAACTTAGAAACAGCAGTACAAGCTTTCAACTCAAAAAAACACAACTTTCCAGAAATCTCAATTGACTTTTCAAACTCAGAATCAGACATCAGAAAACAGAAATAGAGTAATCATTTCCTCAAAAAACAACCAGAATTTTATTATGCGGGCGGGATTTGCATATCCCCAGAATATCAGAACTCAGAATTAGAATATGGATGGCCAGTCTCAGAAACAATATCATACGTGTGCACACTCAATCTCTGAAACATACCGGGACTCCCCGATCTCTTGATTACTCCCTACAGGAACAAATCCTAGTCTTTGGGTCGTTACCCACAACCCGCTTATGGTTTCACTTTGATTTTTAGTATCTTATGAAGTTGAGATGTCAGACTTTAAACAAAAACCCAACCCAGTTTCCAAAACCGACAGAATAAAACTCAAAGTTTAAAAGACTGTCACATTTTACTCAACTCAGGAAAGAACTCACGGACATCCAAATTAGACAGTCCAATTTCATAGAAAATCCCCATGTGGGATGCACGCTTCATAAAACAAATTAAAATCACAAAACAGATAAAAGAGCATCCCAATGGGGATTAGGACATAGACATTACCTGAACTGCTTCTCTTTATTTCAATACTTACACGCGGGAGCTTTTACTTCGTCGTCTCGCTCGGACCTAGGATTCGAATATAAACTTCTAAAATTAATAATTTCTACGATAATTAGTTACGCACGAATCCTACCCTACCCCCAACCTTATCACTCTCTCATTAGTTAGTGAAACATGAAGCGAGCATATTCTAAAAGTAACCTAACACGGCCGAAACATTAAATTCAAGGTAATAACTCGACATTAACGCTATAGTAAAAGTATTAACGAATTTTTTCGAACTTAATACTCATATAACAACATAACAACATGAAAACTTTAGAACACCTTTAACCTCATTTCAAGACTTTATTTAGCTCAAGCTATCATCATTATACCTAGGTATGAAGTACCTAGCATGCCACTATTCACATTTCTTTGAAACAAACAATATTAAACCCATATTTCTACCAAAGGTCCAAGAATCATAATTTATTAACCAAATACTTCAACCAAGGTCCCTACCATGTTTCTAGGGTCTCAAAACAACCATAAACTTTACTCTTAGTAACATAGACCCTAATATAAACATTTATGAACATAGTAATCCATACTAACTCAAACTTGCCCCAAAAACCAACCAAAGTTCCACCTTTCTATTTCAAACACTTAAACCAACTCCTAATCATGCTTCTAAGGTCTTAAACAACCACCATTTTCATATAATTAGCACTAAATACATAATACAACATCTAATAACATGTTAATCACTACTAACCCTAACTTGTTAAAACTCATGCAAGATTAAAACTTTAAACATGAAACGTTCATACAACTCTTATAACTTAGTAATGAACCTATGTAAGGCCTAACATGCATTAAACAACGAAGGATTTACGTGGGTTTTCTCTCATACAACCCTAGTTCATTATCATGCCATTCACAAGCCAAATATCAAAACTTTATACTTCCATCATGCATCAAACCAATCTACTCACACATACATGATTGCTACTGATCTTTAAACACTCAAACCACTTCAATACACAACATTTAATCAACACACACAAAGGAAACAAAACAGAGAACAAACATCAAACAAAAGAGAGGATTTTAGAGGTATACTAGACAAGAGGGGGAGAACCGGAGGGTGGTGGTGCTGGGTGGTGCTAACGGCGATGATGGTGGCGACTCGGAGGTCTCTGACGTCGTGGGTCGTCGGCGACGAGAGGGTGGCCGCAGGCATAACTGGAAATGGAAAGAAACGAGGGTGGGGGAGTTAATGGAGCTGGCGTCGTCCTCGCCGGAGCTCGGGGCGGTGGTTGTCGGTGCTGGGGTGGTCGTTGGTGCTACTGGTGACCGTCGATGTTGTTGGTGGCGATGGGGTGGGGGTGTCTTATGGGCAATGGAAGAAGGCACAAGGATGGGATTTTGGGGTGGGTTTTTGCGATGTTCTGGGTGGCGGAG
This sequence comes from Portulaca oleracea, assembly GCA_029582165.1. Taxonomy (NCBI): domain Eukaryota; kingdom Viridiplantae; phylum Streptophyta; class Magnoliopsida; order Caryophyllales; family Portulacaceae; genus Portulaca; species Portulaca oleracea. The sequence continues at coordinate 31,934,984 of CM055869.1, read as the reverse complement.
CAAGGCAACGGTGGTTCAGTCGGCGTCAGAAATGGTAGGAGAGGTGGCTGACGGTGTAATGAGGAGGTGAGGTTGGAGGAGGACGGGTGGAAGATGGCGGTGGTTGCCTCGGTGTGCTGGGAGTCGGGCAGTAGGGAAAAAAGAAGGAAAGGAATAGAGAGAGAAAGGAAGAAAGAAGATCACGTGAGGAATTCCAAATGCAAAATAACAACTTTGCGGTGAGAGAGAGAGAACGAGAATGTAGGGTAGTTTTTAATTAGGGTAAGGATCCAAATAGGGTATTTATAGAGGAAAAAATTAGGGTAAAAATTAGTACAAATTTAACCTAGGTGTTAGTAATACCCTTCCAAATTATTCTTTTCCTAAAACAACACCTTTCCTTATTGTTTTACGAACTGATCCCAATTAATTTTAATCGATAACCAAAAAGTCTCTAACTGACATTATTCAACCGATAAAAATTCTAAGAGACTCACTCACGGTCCTATAAGCTCCACATGATAACCACTCATATAAATAAACGAAAAAGTAACGCACGTCAGGAATTTTAACGGTACAAATAATAGCATTTTTCAGGGTTTTACATCACTACCCCCTTAAAAGAAGTTTCGTTCTCGAAACATAAACTCATACTTAACGGTTTTTCAGAGGGAACTAACGGAGACTTTAACCAAGACTCGGGGTTTTACAACATTTGAAAGGAACTTAATTGCATATGGGTTGGCATAGATTGGTTGTGTTGCTTTCTAAACTTTACAATTCTGACTTGAGTTGCAACTTTTGTTTCAATTTGATTCTTGATCTCATTAAGGAGACTTTTGTATACATTTGCTTTGATTGTCAATTGTAGCCCTTCACATGAGGAGGCATTGGTTTTTTTCCTTCCCCGTTTCCTTAGTAACTCATGATGATCTTGCTTAGGGACAAGCAAGGGGGGAGGGGTTGATAAATCGCAATTTTGCAGGTTTTTAGCCTTCTTTTCTTAGCTAATTTTCACCATCTAAAGCTTTATTACCTAGATTCAATATTTAAGTTTTCTTACTTTGTTCATTAGTGACTAAAGTATGCGAGTTTATATATTTTTAGGTAATTCCGCCTTTTACGATGAATAATACACATGTCTTTGGCATGCAAAGGAAGAGTGCGGGAAGTAATAGAAGGTTGGAGAGTGAAGAAAGAAGGTCAAGCTAAGTGAGCACAAGTTGCCCTAGTTTCAGTACGAGTTGTGCTAAAGCCCAGAAACCCAGCAGGTCAGCACAAGTTGTGCGAAATTCGACAATGCATGTGCTAGTATACAGTTTACAACTTTTTTGTCTTTTAAATTAGAATAAATAGTAGTTTTCAACATCACGTTATATCTAGTTTTCATGCTAGGTTTTGAGAGTTTTCTCTCTAACCTCTCTTAATGCTTTTATAGTAGTTTCGAAGTTTAATATGTTCATGGATTGCACTTCAGATTTCGTATCTAATTCAAGACTAAGTTTGTTTTCTATCTCTCTTTACATTTATGTTTATTTTCTTTCTTGTTAGATTGCATTTTCGTTCCTTTTTAATTACTTTAGTATGTGAATTAGTTGTTAGTTTTGTGTGGTTGGGTTGTGATTGATGTACTTGATGATTAGTTGATTTGTTTAGGCTTAATCTACTCAATTCATGCTTGTAATTTGAGGTTTTCTCTTTGTTCGCCACGTGTTCGATGAAATGCTTGTGAAAGTATTCATCTGTATTTTTTTTAGGCAGTTTATTTATGCTAAGAGACAAGGTCAATTTGCTAGTGTGGGTAGAGAAAATAGTTAGGGTTTTGACATAAGAATTTTGAATTCTGACTAGGTTTAGAATTGTCATTCATGTAGCTTAATTTGACTAATTCTATGAGAATAAGCAGTTAGAATAATTTAACTAGCCTCTAGCCCTCGAAAGAGGGCTTTGGTGAGTCTGTGACCCTTGTGAAAAGGCTTTGGCACTTTTTTAATGGTACAATCAACCACTCTTAATTACTTATGCAAAATTAGTACGTTAGGTTTTTCAAATTGATTAGCTTGTTGAATATTGGTATCGCAACCTCGCATCTTTTATTGCTTTTTGGTAGTTTATTAGTTTCATGATCACCACCATTATCCCCTTTTATTTACCTAGCTTAAAAGTTGAAACACTCTGGTTAGTTCTGAGTGTTTGGAACACAACTCCTTGTGGATACGAGAATCATTCTCCAAAAAGTACAAAAATAGTGACCGAGTACATCCTGGAGTTCGAAGCAACTCCTAATTAAGAGTGGGTTACAAGAGCCGCAAGAAATATTGTCATGAGGTTCTTGAATGGCCTAGCTCCTTACATTTCCAAGAAGGTTGAAATTCAACCACATTATTCGTTGGATGACTTGTGCAGCCTAGCCCTCAAGGATGAGAGGAGGTGGAATGAGAGGGTCTCGTCCAAGGCTTATAGTCGTGGTCCTTTTCCCCCTTCTTCCGAGCCATCAAACCCAATCACTCTTAGCCTTGTTGTGACTCTGAAATCTTCCCCTCCACTCAAAGTTAACAAGGGAAAAGGAATCCCCCCCCCCCCCTCAAGAGCTCCCAAAAAAGTTTGAGGGAAAGAAGTGTTATCATTTCTAATAGTACGATCATTACCAAGGCGACTATCTAACAAGGAGAACCTCAACTTTGAAAGAAGTTGAGGAGATTGAAGAAGGCGTCAAGCTAGCCTTGGAGTGAGTTGTATCCAAAGCCGAAGACTTAATCAAGGACGAGATTGAGCTTAAGCCTAATGTAGGCAAGCTGCTTGTTCTGAGGAGACTCCTACACTCTCACGAGGCTCCTTTTAACCAGTCCCCGCGAGAGGTTCTCTTTCATTCAGGGTGCACCATTGGAGGTAAGGTCTAGAATTTCATCATCGATGACAATAGTTTCACCAATGCCGCCTCAACCTCCATGGTATAAAAGCTCGATCTCCCGACCAAGCTACACCCACGACCCTACTCTCTCAAATGAGCTGGTGATCATGACGGCCTTAAGTTAACCGGATAAGTCCTTATCACTTTGTGCATTTGTTCTAAGTATATTGACATTATGCTTTGCGATGTTGTACCTATGAGTTCTTGTCACGTACTTTTCGGAAGGCCCTAACAATTTGATATATAGGCATGTTTTTCATGATGGTCTAGCTAATATATACTCATTCGCCCATAGCCCGAAGAGAATCACTTTGTGCCCCCTTAACTCCACAAACCTAGGGTGGGTGGTGAGAAGAGGAACCACCATATGAGAGAAACACGGAATGAGTGTCCTCTTGGTGAGGAAAAGTAACCCTTAGCTTTGTTCTTGCCTTGTAGCAAGCCTATTGTGAGTGAGTGTCCCAAAACACCACAAGTCCCTCCCATTTCCTCGTCTTGTCCTTTTTTCCTACCTAACAATCCTCCTCCCAACTTCAACTACAATGATGATGGCCACTTCTTGGGTTTTAGTGCTTCCCGGGTACCTCAAGGAATTGTGCAGGGTGATGATAAGATGGAGCCGCCAAAGGAGGATCCCCCCCCTCCCCCGATGATGATATCTCTTTAGAGGAGTAAGTGGACGAGTTTAATGAGCTTATGCTCGGTGGGACTAATCGAACAAGCTGCAGTGGTAATGCCTCCACCACCACCTTTCTCCAAGATTATCATACTTCCAGGATGCACAGATTTCGATGTGAACCCCTACTTATGCCTTTGAGGAGATTCTTTCCGGGAATACCGTATCATAGTGGGTGTATTGCTTCTTACTCTCAAAAGTTGAGGGCAACTCTTTTTCAAGAAGGTGAGCTTGAACTGTATTGAGATGGGACCCAAAATTTGATCAACACTTCTCTTTGTAGGCCAAAGAGCAATGGTGCAAACTTTCCTTTCAAAAAGGGGTCATAGTGGGCGCTTTGCTTCTTAGGCCTTTGTGGAGATCCTATCTCGGAATACCCAATGATAATGGGTGCATTGCTTCGTAGGCCTTTGAGAAGATCATGTCCCGGAATACCCAATCATAATGGACGTGTTGCTTCTTACTTCCAAAAGTTGAGGGCACCTCTTTTTTAAGAATGGGAGCCTGAACCATATTGAGATGTGGCCCACGGAATCCAAAATTCGATCAACACTTAACTTCTCCTCGAGGGCCAAAGGGAAAGTTCACACCCTTTTCTTTCAAGGACTGGTGTGGGGAGCACTTTAAGGAGGATCCTAGACCAAGGGATGGAGGTTAGGGTCCTCGTCCGAACATATGCTAAACCTTCTAAGGGCTCCAGGCCTCTCGACACCAATAAGGGAACAAATCCCAAACGATGAATGAACCAACCCCAACGGTATTTTGGGTATTTCCACACCAAGGTCGGTCCACCCAGAGGTATTGCAGTCATTTGCAACCAAGGGCATTTGGATCATTCACTTGATGCAAGGGTCGGGTTTAGAGTTTATCAAGAAAGAAGCAAATGAGGGGCTTAGTTCAGGTCATAGTCGTGACCTCACTGGTCACGCTAGTAACCCCTCGCAACCTATGAGTTCTGGGCATCCACGAGTTACGTTCGTGGCACACTAAGTCATGGGCATGGCCTTTGTTTGTCACAAACGTGACCCTTACTGGTCACGCCCTTGACTTCATCACAACTTTTGGACTTGGCGTCCGCAAGTCACACTTGTGACACTCTAAGTCACGGACGTGACCATTGTTTGTCATGTTGGTGACCTAATGGGTCACGCCTGTGGCATCTTTCGATCTTAGTCTCTCGTGTTCAAATTTTTTTAATGTCATGACCATGACATGTGGATTTAACGTCCGTGACAGGAAGGCCTTTTCACGCAATTCTTCTCCCCCTTTTGATGTAATTTTTCCCTTTTTCCCCCACCCTTACTCACTTATATCCCTTCGCCAGTGGTAACTATGGATGTTCTTCTGTGCCTATTGTAATTAGCACCCCAAGGTCTTATTCCGCCTCAATGCCCATATATACATGACATTTGGAAGGAAGAGGTAACCTTTGTTGTTTATGAATGAATGAAGAAGCTTTTGGTTTTCTCCTCTCTCAAATCTTGTTTACTTTATCCATAGATTGTCTATGGTGGTATTGCAAGTCTTCCATTTATAGGATTTATGGTGGCTTAGCCTTTACCAAATTCTTGGTCGGTTGCAGTTCTTGGGTGTGGGTTTAACCTTTATCCCAAGTCCATATCTCGTGTGTTGATTTCCGAGTTTCAGTTGTTCATGATCATCACCCTCATCATCATCATCGTCATCTAATCAAGCAATCGTCAAATCCCACCGCGTCACGCTCCATTATGTCACTATTGGGGCATTTTGTATGAGGGAGTTGGGAGGTGAGAATAGGAATAGATAATCAATTCTCATATTTGTTTTATAATAAGTAATTGGGAATGAGAATAGAAACCTCCAACTTCCACAAATCAATCACCAGGAGAAGGGTGTTAATTTATAGTGGAAATTGATTAATCATCTTAAAATCAATATTATCCTCATTTTAATTAATATTACCGATATTATCACACCATATTTAAATTGATTAAGAGTATTTTAGTAAATGTGTATTTATTCCTAATCTCACCCCACTTAGGTCCTGTTCGGCAAAAAGAGCGGTCTGAGTAGCGGATAGTTGTTTAGGTAACAGATAGTTGTTGGCGTAGCGAATAACTAATAGCGATTAAAGTAGCTATTTGTCAAAAATATGTTGGAAAAAATTAGGAGTTGGAGCAGTTGACTAGGGCATGGCAAATTGGCAATTAAAAAGCACCAATCAGTAAGGATGACAATAGGTCGGAGGCGGACTGGGGGTACCTACCTCCACCTTCACTCCAATTAATAATCGGAGGTGGAAGTCACCTCTAAATCCAATTAATTGGAGGTGGGTGGACCTCCAAATCCTAACTTAATCGGAGGTACCCAACTCCAACTCCGACTCAATTACCTCCGGCTCCGATTGACTTTTATATGTTTTCGTAAAATGATTTCCTCCAACTGCAACTACTTTTATCTCCGTTTACCTCTGATTAATATATTATACTCGTTAAAATAAAACTCCTATTTCTAATTTTTATTTTTAAATTTTTTTATATTAACTACTATAATCAAACTTATTTGGACTTAGGTCATGTTCTTTTATATAACTGGCAATTTGCGGTGCCACAACCCACCACACTTTGCCACAACCCATCACAACATACCATTCCACTACAATTCACCACAACCCATCACAAATTAGTTTTTCACAATTACCAATACAATATTTTTTTACTCATCCTAAACCAATAGAGTATTTCAACTCACTTTTTCCAATTACTTTTTCACAATTACCAATACAATATATATATATATATATATATACATATATATATATGCATATATATATATATATATATATATATATATATATATCTAAATATATATATATGTGTGTATATATATATATATATATATATATATATATATATATATATATATATATATATATATATATATATATATATATATATATATATATATATATATATATATATATATATATATATACATACATATACATACATATATATATATATATATATAAACACGAAAAACCCACCACAACATACCAATAACCCACCACAATTCCACCATACCCGTCACAATTTTACCACATCATACCGCCCCATACCACAGCACACCGCATAAAAGAACAAGACCTTAATCGGATCGGAGGTGGTCACCTCCATACTCGCCTCAATTATAATCGAAGTCAGATTTTTTAACTGGATTCAAAGTCGAATTTGTTTAATAAGATCGGATTTGAAAATTTTTCTTTGGAGTGAATCGAATTCGCTTCAAATTCGGACTTGACAACCACCCCTACCAACCAGAGCAAAAATTAACCATAAAATGAATAAGGGAAATTGGATTCTAATAATACGAACTTTTAGCCATATAGGACTTAATAATACGAATTTTCGATTTGGTGATGAATAATATGAACTTTGACCCCCTGTTGCCCCCAATAACACGCCACCGAGTTAAGTTTGAACTTTGCTACGTCAACAATGTTGACTTACAAAAAAAGCCAGATCAGCCTTTTTTTCCCCTTATCTTTCCCTTTTTCTTTTCTTCTCTCCTCCCTCTCCTATTCTTTCTTTCGACCTTCTTCAGAGCAGTTCTGGCTGCTGACTCCCCCCAAGCATCAAGATGTTGAAGACCCATCTCCATTGCTATCATTGTTTTTTGAATCTTCTATTACTGTTTTCTGCCTAAATAAAGATGGTTTCTTTCTCTACATAATCGCTCGTAAAATCCTACAAAAACAAAAACATGGGTTGTTGTTGTTGTTGTTGATTTTGATTAAGTGAGATCATGTTCATGAGTTCTAATTATCCCACCAATCAGAATCAATCGATTTGGGTTCAACGAGAACTAAAATGACACCTTTCTCTTGTTTAACTTCTTCAAATCTTTCTTCTTCATTTTCTTTGATTTCTTCTTCAGAGGAGTCATCATCAACCCAAAAAATTAAGAAAAACAAGCTATTGTTGCTCAAATCGAAAAACAAAGGCCAGGGAAGGCATGAATTAACCAGAGGAGATGGAGAACGAAAGGTTCTAATTGTTGGGACTTAGGGTTTTCTTGGGCTTGGAGTAATCCAGAGGAGAGTAGCAAAACCCAGAAATCCAAATTCAAAACTCACCCAAAGTTCATCCGAACTTTCAAAAACCCAGAAAGCAAAATTCACCAATTACCCAAAATTCAGAAGATCTCACAATCAAACAAAATCATCAAAACCCAGAAAATCAACCCCAAAATTACCATGTGAAATTCTAGCTTTGATGCTCAATGTGCTTGAGCATGGCCATCCCAGTGTCTATAAGCTTCTTAATGTTGGGAACATTGTAGTTCTGGGCAACATAAACGCCGCTTATAGGCCGCAAGTGCACGGGTGAAATTGTAGCATGAATCAAGGTCGTTCCCATAGGGACTCTTCCTTTCAACGCACTGAACTAGCCTCCTAATTGATTGCTAAGCTGATCGGGTTTTTGTTTGAGACAACTAATTCTATTTCTATTCACTACTCAAAGCAAACAAACAAATATTCACAGAATTTACTTGGATTTATCAAGATAAAAAGACGTCCAGGGGATAAAACCTAAGTCAAGTAACGAATCAACGATATGGATTGAACACTCATTTCATTAGTTTGCACAATCAAGGTTCGATAATTGCATAGAATACTCTGCAATGAGATTTTGCCGCTAGAGCGAATTGCCAAGACAAACCAATCACCTACTTTCGTGGTTATTTTGATTTAATCAAGGTTAAATATCTAATTATCTCAAGAACCCTAATTAAAAACTTCTGTGTCTAGACGATTTTTAATTAGTTTAACCTAGGTTTTCGGGATATCAAACTTCTCCTGCCGGTACTTCGTTCAACAGCCTAATTACATGCAATTGGTGATCAAGCAAAAGCAATAACAATTCAATTCATAGGCCAAATAGATTGAAACAAACTAAATTCATGACTATTCAATCCAACAAAGTCAATTCATCAAACAACTTCAAAGGTTCATCCCCCAAACTAAAAAGAACTACTCACTACTCATGTTTGCAACTACAAAGCAATTGAAATCTATTCTAGAAAGCATATAAAAATCTATGAGAGAATGAGAAATAAACCAAAGGGAAGAACAATCTTGCTATGAATCAACAATGGAGGACTTTTGCTCCTCCACTTCAAAGTGTGATGGAATTGCTCTTCGATCTTCAATCTTCTCTCAATCTTCAATGGTGGATGGATTAGGGATGATGAAGGATGATAGATTAGGGTTAGGTTTGGAATGGGAGATGGTAGAATGATGATTGCCTCATAAACAGCCGAAAAACAGCATAATATAGGCAAAAAGCAACTTGTAACCGCCGGAAGTGGAAAGACACAGGCGACACGGACCGCGCCAGGGGTGACACGGACCGTGCCCCCCTAGGCACTACCCGTGTCGCTGCACTGCTTCAAGTTCTACACGTTCTGGTCATAGGCACTACCCGTGCCACTGCTAACACCACCCGTGCCACTGCTGACTCGGGCCTAGGAGCTGTTTGGGCCTTGGCTGATCCAACTTCTCACTTCTTGGTCCTTTATGCACACAACTTGGATCTACACTTGATTTTTGGCTCTGTTTACATCGATTCTTCACAAATTCCCTACAAAACTCACCAATCTCCAAACCAAGCGTAATATGGGAAATTTGGGCATAAAATAATACAATTACATCAAATATTCCCCAAATTCTCATCAAAACAACCAAGTTCTCATATATACAAGAAGCAGTTATCAAAATCCCCCATGCTTAGCCCTTGCTTATCCCTAAGCAAGTCAAGACTCAAAAGAAACGGAAAAGAAAGAAAAGAAAACAAAATAAAAGAAACCGGGACAAAAAGACTCAAAGAACTCAAATCAAAGAAAAATTAAAAGACTCAAAAGTAAAATAAAAATAAAAACGAAAATATTTATTTAATTACAACTCCTAAGGATGGCATTGATAGAACATTCAATCAACCCAATCTAATCTATAGTACAGCCCAAGAATGAAGACAAAGCCAATTTACACGAGTAAATGAAGACAAATCATACAAGAACGGCACTCATGATTTTCAACCAATCACCCTTATTCACCGATGAGAAAAGAAAGCACATGTTAAGCATGGAACTAGGTACGATTGAGAGCAAACCTCACATGGTAAACACTCCGCTCATGTGTTTAGACATATAAAGATGTTGTTTCTCTCATTACTCTAACCAAAGCAACAACCAACCACGTACTTGCTAAGAATCTCAACTCTCCACCGCGAATATGCAATGCAACAATGACAATCAAGAGGACTTTCAAGGGTTGTAACGGGGCTAGGGTTAAAGGGTAAGAAGTGGAAAATATTTGGGATATGTGGAGCTAAAAGCCAAAACTTGAAACTATCCCGCGCCAATTCAACATACATTCACTCCACCACTTATAAACAATCCGAATCAACAAATCAACCCCATAATCAATTGGAAACTTGCCTCAAAACAAAAGAAACACAATGCTAAACACCTTTATTCTCTTTTTTTTCATTTTTCCGGAATTTTCCTTTTTTTTTCCTTTTTTTTTCTTTCACACTTTTTCTGTTTTTTTTTCTCGTTTTTTTTTTCTTTGATTGAAACACACTCGTATATAAACACAACACTATGCAAATTCCAATTAACAACAACCTCAATGAACTTAATTAGGGAATCAAACCAATATTTACAATTCAAACCAATCCCCACCTCAAACCAAACCGCAAAAGTAACCACAACCAACCAAACTTCATACTCAAAACATTTCAAGCAATGGCTTAAGGATAGGAATTATGTAATTGGCCAGGGCTTATAATGCGGGTTATCAAGAAAAGAAATGGTCAAGGCAAGAAGGGGCTAACTACGGATATTATGATATAAACAGGTGGCCAAGGCTTGCGTGTTCATTCCTAATGCCTCTATCATCTTGTCAAAGTACAAAGCATGGCAATTTCAAGGAGATGCAAAGCAAATGAAGGAGGATGCCACAATGGTGAGTCACTCATGGAAATAAGACCAATAAAAATGATTAGTCTTTTCTTTTAGGCTTATGTGGACTCACGGGTAACGCTCAACAATCAATACCCAGTTTAAAAAGATATACATATGCACAATTTTCTCTTAAAATAGTGACAAAGGTAATCGGTCTCATTTTCCTAGGACAATTCTCACAACATTTAGCTTCACAACTCATGTCAATTCACAGTCCTTCACAAACGGGCTATACAAGATTAAATCAAGTCAAAAGAAAACTATCTCGCCTAATCCTACTCAAAACTTTTCTTTTTTAATTTTTTTCAGATTTTCTAATTTTTTTTTTTTGAGATTTTTTGAGATTTTTTTCAAAAACTTTACAAGACTCAAAGAGAAAATAAAAAAATAAAAAAACTAAAACAAACTAAGAAAAACAAGAAACTAAACTAGAAAAAACAAAGATAATCAAACCAAATCAAAACAAAAAAAAAGACTCAAAACAAGTAAAAATCAAAATAAAAAGACTCAAAACACACATATACACAAAGATGGATAAGAAAACCACCCCATGCTTGAACCTAGCATTGTCCGCAATGCAAACATAACACTAGAAACAAAGGAGGGATGGAGAAGGAAACCACATAGATGAATCAAGGAGGAGGAGGTTGGGATGGACCACAGGTATGGTTTAGCTGCCAATCACGCATGGAACGCATTAAGGCAAGCATTTCAGCTTGGGTATGCTCAATTCTACCCTGGGAGTCCCGAAGGGCTTGAAACTCATGCTCACAATAGACTTGGAGGTCGTTAAGCCGCTCTTCAAAGGTAGGCTCACTCACTCCCTCATCGTTCGGTTCATCATCACTACTTTCACCACCCTCTTCATCCTCGCGGATGGCAAGTGGACCCGCAAAAGCAGGCTGGTTCGGGTTCAAAGGTGGTAGAAAGAGGATGTTAGGGACATCTTGGATGGACACATTATCATGGGGAAGCCGCATCAATTCATTGTTAGGGTACCGCCACAAAACAGCAGCCCCGTCCAATGCACACATTTTCATAGAACAAAAAGTCTTGGCATCCAAAGGCAAAGGTCCACCAACCAAATCTCTTTGATGGCGAATAGGGTCCCAACCAAAATGTCTCGCTAACACAGTAAGCAAACCCCCCATAACAAATATCCCCTTTCCCAAGGCTAGCATGTCGTGCTAAATGAAGAGCAAAAAGGGCAGTGGGATTAACATCAGGGCGAGCATAGTACATCCCCCACAGCACATAAAATTCGGCTTTAGAAGCCACATTCATACTGTCACCTCGACCAAACATACCACAAGATAAAATCCGCTGAGTAACCCGAAAAGTCGGATTGCGGATGACAGTGCACTTTGAGTCGCGGGGCCTATAGTCAGGCCTTGTGGTAAGGAACTGCCAAAAGGCTTTGGGGTTCCAGTCATCATCACTAGGAACCTCTCTCTTCATACGGTCAGTTATAACAGGAAGTTGAAAAATCTCAGCAAATTCAGCCAAAGTCAGGGAATGGGTCTCCCCATTAATGTTAAACTAATCAAACCATCCCTAGTGGCCAAATCTACTTCGAAAGTGCTAAGCACCTCCAAGGGCAGGTTCCTATAAGTTGGTTCTCTCATTCGAGCAAAGCGTAACATTCCACATCTATTTAACAACCATTCAACATCAGTTAACATGCCAGTTGATTCTAAAAATGGTTCATGCATATACCTAGTGGCCACAACTCTACGCTTGCTCAAAGCAAGATAACGATCATACAGTTCACCTTCGAGATTAAAGGGATTGTTACCTCGGCTTGGACGAGAAGAACGCGCCCCTTTATCCCGTCCTGTGCTTGCATCAGCTTTCCTCCTCTTCGAAGAAGGTTCCTCTTGAACTTGACCGCGTCCTCTAGCCATCTTTTTACAAAAAAAAAAGTTTTACAACAACGTTAGTTATATACAAAAGTTCAAAAGACTCAAAATCGATTGTGAAGTTAGTTTGTACATGCCATCGAAGACTCAAAAAAAAAACAAAGAAACACGAACCGAGACGCCTAAGACAAAACCTAGCAAAGAGGTAGGCTAAAACAATATTTACAACCCACCAAACTAAACAAACCAAAATCAAGAGCAACACCACTAGGAACACTACAATGGTGAATGACAAAGTATATACAAAGCACCACAACTCTTAATTACAACTAAATGAAACTATAACTAAAGCAAGAACAAAGTTAGCTATACACAAGGACTAATTACTACCACCAAAACTCAATGTATATACATCCAACCAAGTAAACACACTAATTCTTGAGACAAATCACACCAAATACACAACCAAACCCAAACCGAAAGCATAGCAATTGGCTCTTCAAACAATTCAACCAAGACAAGAGAAATTAAAGTTGAACAATTTAAACAAAATTAGCAATAGGGTTCGAATTAACCTCAAGAATCGAATAGGGCATCTACCAAATCAAACCAATTAAGCACAAATAAACCCTAAATTCAAACACCAAGACAATGTATCTCAAAATTAGCAAATTAAGCAAAGAAAACTAAATATATACAAGAATCAAACCTTTTACAAGAGAATGGAGAAGAAAGGAAGAGACTTGGAGTGGTAGGGTTTAGGGTGTAAGAATGGCTTGTGGTGGGGGTGAAGTGTGGCGGGCGCGAGGTTGAAGCGCTGGGAAGTTGTGGTGCGCGGCGTGCAATGGGTGAGCAGAGAAAAGTAGCGAGGAAAAGGGAGGGGTGGTGGAGTGTGGCGGGCGCGAGAGAAGCGAGCAGTGGGGCGAGGAGCGTATCTGTGGAGCGTGGCGCCTGTGCGAGAGAAAGAGAAGAATGGGGCGTACTATGAGCGAGCAGAAGAGAAATGGCAAAGGAGAGTGGGGCTGGGCGCACGAGGAGAAGAGTGGGGCAGGGGCGCTTGTCGCTGGGCGAGCAGTAGGGGAGAATGGAAGCAAAGAGGGGCGAGCAGAAGGAATAAGGCACGGACCAAGCTGAGGGAGAAAAGAAGGAAGGCAAAGCGAAGTTAAATTTTTTTAGGGTTTTCGATGAGGACACGGTTGGTGCTAGAGAAGCATGGACCGTGCCTCACTTTCCTGCAAACCTCTGATGTTCTGGACGGGTGCACGGACCGTGCCCCAGCAGGCACCAACCGTGCCTCCAGCAGTCGCCTAGTAGGCCACGAGTTCGAACCCCACATCACCCTCAACTCTCAATCAAATTTTTTTCTTCTTTTTTTTCTTCTTTCGCTCATTCTTCTGCTTTTGGATTTCACTCATTCATTTTACAATCCATCCATTTCCACTCAAAATTTTTTCTTCACTCATTTATTTTTCAACTCTCTCTGTTTTTCTTCTCTCGTTTTTTTTCTTTTTTTTTTATTTTCTATTTTTTTTTCTTTCTTTTTTTTCAAAAATTTCCTCAATACAAAAACAAAAGAAAAGAAACCTCTAAAAATCCTAAAAAGTTGAAAAATAAAATTACGAAAAATCTAAAAATCCTAAAAATAAAAATAAAAAATGTAAAATAAAAGAAAAAATAAAAATAAAGCATTAAAACTTGGGTTGCCTCCCAAGAAGCGCTTGTTTAACGTCCTAAGCTTGACCAAGTACCTCTCAAACCGTACCGGGATCGGTGAGGTTGAAGCTTTGGCGATCTTCAAGAGGTTGACCAACCAAATAGGGCTTAAGTCTATGCCCATTGACCGTGAATGGCTCGGAATGATCCCCACAAATCTCAACCGCACCATGGGGGAAAACCTTCAAGACTCGAAAAAGGACCCGACCACCGGGACTTAAGCTTGCCCGGAAAGAATTTCAACCTTGAATTGAACAACAACACTTGGTCTCCTTCTTCAAATCTCTTCTTGAAGATGTGCTTGTCATGCCATCTCTTAGTCCTCTCCTTGTATAACTTGGCACTATCATAGGCCTCCAACCTCAATTCATCAAGCTCTTGAAGTTGCAACATCCTCTTTTCTCCAACCTTTGCAAGGTCGAAGTTAAGAGTTGACGACCAAAGCCTTGCGTTCCATCTCAACCGGCAAATGAAAAGCTTTTCCATATACTAACCGGTATGGGGTGGTTCCCAATGGAGTCTTGTATGCGGTCCGGTAGGCCCACAATGCATCATCTAGCTTAAGAGACCAATCTTTCCTCGAACGGTTGACCGTCTTCTCCAATATGCTCTTGATTTCCCGGTTAGAAAGCTCCACTTGGCCACTAGTTTGGGGATGATATGGTTTAGCAACTCGATGTGTCACCCCATACTTGGCCAAAAGAGCATCAAGAGGCCGATTGCAAAAATGAGTGTCATTGTCACTCAATAAGTCCCGTGGAGTTCCAAATCTTGCAAAAATCTTCTTGAGGAACTTTATCACCACCTTGGAATCATTGGTGGGTGTTGCAATTGCTTCAACCCACTTTGAAACGTAATTGACCGCCACCAAAATGTAGAGGTTATTGTGAGAAGGAGGGAAGGGACCCATGAAGTCTATCCCCCACACATCGAAAAGTTCCACCTCTAAAATGTAATGTTGTGGCATCTCATTCCTCTTGGAAATGCTTCCGGATCTCTGGCACTTGTGACATGAAAGTACAAAATTTCTCACATCCTTGGAGAGTGTAGGCCAATAGAACCCGACTTGGAGCACCTTTGCAACGGTCTTGTCGGTGCTAAAGTGACCACCACAAGTAGCGGCATGACAATGGTGGAGCACACTTTGAACTTCATCTTTCGGCAAACATCTTCTATACACTCCATCCCCACAAAGCTTATAAAGTAAAGGCTCCTCCCAAACATATCTTCTCAACTCGGAAAGGAACCTCTTCTTTTGTTGCCATGATATCTCCGGGGGAAGTACACCACTAACAATGAAGTTCACTATATCCGCATACCAAGGGACGACTTGATGAGCAAGAACATAGAGTTGCTCATGTGGAAAGGAATCATCAATGGGAATGTCGTCATCACTTTGAGCCTCAAGTTGCAATCTCGAAAGATGGACGGCCACCACATTTTGCAATCCGGGTTTGTCCCGGATCTCGAGGTCAAACTCTTGGAGTAAGAGGACCCAACGAATGAGGTGAGGCTTAGAATCCGCCTTAGTCAAGAGGTGACGTAGAGCAGCATGATCCGTGAACACAATCACCTTGGAATTGATCAAATAAGAGCGGAATTTTTCCAAAGCGAAGACAACCGCTAAGAACTCCTTCTCGGTAGTGGCATAATTAACTTCAGCTCCATCCAACGTCTTGCTTGCATAGTAAATCACATAGGGCTTGTTGTCCTTCCGTTGGCCCAAAATAGCCCCCACCGCATGATCGCTTGCATCGCACATCACTTCAAAGGGCAAATCCCAATCTGGTGCTTGTACGATGGGGGCGGTGATCAAAGCTTCCTTTAACCTGAGAAAAGCACTCAAACATTCTTCATTAAAGTCAAAGGGCAAATCTTTGATGAGCAATTGGGTGAGTGGTTTTGCAATTTTTGAAAAATCTTTTATGAACCGCCGGTAAAAACCAACATGTGCAAGAAAACTTTTCCCTCCCGTTACAGAATTTAGTGGCGGCAATTTTTCAATCACCTCCACCTTTGCTCTATCAACTTCAATGCCCTTGGAGGAAACAACATGACCAAGAACTACCCCCTCTTGCACCATAAAATGGCACTTTTCCCAATTCAAAACCAAGTTAACTTCTTCACATCGTTTTAGCACCATTTTCAAATTATTCAAACAATGATCAAATGAGGTGCCATAAACAGAAAAATCATCCATAAAAACCTCCATTATATCCTCAATAAATTGGGAGAATATAGCCATCATACATCTTTGAAAGGTAGCGGGTGCATTACACAACCCGAATGGCATTCTCCGATATGCAAAGGTTCCATAAGGACAAGTAAAAGTGGTTTTCTCTTGGTCTTTCGGGTGAATCGGGATTTGGAAAAATCCGGAATAGCCATCTAGGTAGCAAAAATGGGAATTCTTTGCAAGTCTTTCTAGCATTTGGTCTACAAAAGGGAGGGGAAAGTGGTCTTTCCGGGTGGCCTTGTTCAATTTCCTATAGTCAATACACATTCGCCAACCAGTGGCCGTTCTAGTGGGGATCAATTCATTCCTATCATTCTTCACAACAGTCATTCCCCCCTTTTTAGGAACAACATGGACCGGGCTTACCCACTCACTATCGGAGATAGGGTAAATAATACCGGCCTTCAACAATTTCAAAACCTCTTTTTTCACAAGATCTTTCATGGTAGGATTAAGCCTCCTTTGATGCTCAATGGATGGCTTATGGTTTTCCTCCATGAGGATGCGATGCATGCAAAACGAAGGGTGAATCCCCTTTAGGTCATCAAGAGTGTATCCTATGGCATTGCGATGCAATCTCAAAACTTCCAACAAAGCAGAATTTTCAAATTTGTTTAAGTTTGCATTCACAATGACAGGATATGTGGAATCAGGACCTAGAAACTCATACCTCAAAGAAGATGGGAGAGGCTTCAATTCTACCTCCGGAGCCTTTTTCGCAGCATGTGTAGGCTCTTCTTCCACCTCCAGTTTCTCAACCTTGGCAAACCCCGGTGGGATTGGTGGGGATGCTTCCAACAACTCGGCACAAATAGCAACTTCGGGGTTGTCATCCTGCAAAGATTCATAAAACAGTAAACATTGCTCAAGTGGATCATCACTTGGCCACTGGTTAGACTCATATTCCCTATCTATTCCCTCAATCGAATCAACAAAATTACAATCATCGGAAATAGAAGGAAATTTGGAAGCTTTATTCACATTAAACTCAATCTTATCACTTCCCACATCAAAAGTCATCTTGCCATTTTTCACATCAACACAACACCCGAGTGGCAAGAAAGGCCTCCAAGAATGATTGGGGTCATGAGTCCTCATTCATATCAAGTATCACAAAGTCAATAGGCACAAAGATGTCACCCACCTTGATAGGGACATCCTCAAGTATACCCGGGTATTTCACGCCAAGCATTTCGAGTTGTAGGGACATGGTAGTGGGTTTGGCTCACCCATACCAAGTTTTTGAGACAAAGAAAGAGGCATCAAGTTCACACTTGACCCTAAATCACACAAAGCACGATCAATAAAAACATTCCCTACAACACATGGAATGGTGAAGCTACCGGGATCCTTAAGCTTAGGAGGAAGCTTGTTTTGGATCGCGGCACTACAATGGTCAGTCAAAGCCATTGTCTCATGCTCTTCTAGCCTTCTTTTGTTGCTTAAAATTTCTTTCAAAAATTTGGCATAGGCGGGCATTTGAGATAAAGCCTCGGTGAATGGAATGCTAATTTCGAGCTTCTTGATGACCTCCAAGAACTTCCCAAATTGTTTGTCAAGTTTTGCCCTAGCCAATCTTTGATGGAAAGGCACGGGCGGAGTATAAATCCTTTGGGGAGTTTTCGGAAGGTCATTAGAAACCTCTTTCTCTTTTTGCACATCAACATCAATCATAGAATCATTGGAGGGTGGAGACACCTCCTCATCAACCACAGCATTCTCAGCATCAATCACAACATTTTCAACATCCTTAGGCACATCAATCACCACATGCTCAATCCTTGGGTCTTTAGGCCCCTCCAATTGTGTCCCACTCCTTAAGGTTATGGCTTGACATTGTTCCTTAGGGTTAGGTATGGGCTTTCCGGGAAGCATTCCCGGAGGGGTAGTGGAGGTACTAGCTTGAATAGCAATTTGGTTTTCAAGCATTTGAGTGTGGGTGCTCATAAGGTCAACTTTAGTAGCTAAGGCCTTAATCACCTCATCTTGTTTTTGTTGATGCTCAAGTTGCCGTTGTTGGTGTTGTTGTTGAGACAACATCAAAGCTTGTATCATGGCCTCTAGGTTAGGCTTTTGTGAAGCTTGTGGTGGAGGTGCTTGGGTTTGTCATTGCCCTTGGGGTGGACCCATTTGGTTATTGTTCCGATAAGAAAAGTTCGGGTGGAACCTAAGACCGGGATTGTAAGTATTGGAAAAAGGGTCAAAGTTTTGCCTATTAGAAGGGTTATCAATGTAGTTAACCACTTCGGTCGATTCATTGCTAACCAACCCACTAGGATAATTCAAGGTCTCATGCTCATATGATTGACACGACGCACATGGTTGGGGAGGGGGAGCATTCACATTCAGCATATCCATCTTCTTAGTCATGGCATCCAATTTAGCATTCAACACAGAAATAGCATCAACATCATACTTACCTCCCGTCCTCTTGGAACGGG
The DNA here is from genome assembly GCA_029582165.1 of Portulaca oleracea. NCBI lineage: Eukaryota > Viridiplantae > Streptophyta > Magnoliopsida > Caryophyllales > Portulacaceae > Portulaca > Portulaca oleracea. Next base: position 31,916,164 of record CM055869.1, on the reverse strand, counting down.
GCTTTGACCACTGGTAGCTATTGATCGCCAGTTCCTCAATCAACGTTTGAAGTTCCGCCACTGTTTTGGACATGATGTTGCCTCCCGCCGCCGCCAAGATGTTGGCCCTCAAGTTGTCATCCACCCCGTTGTAGAAAGCTTGTATCGGGACCCATGGTTCGAAACCATAGTGGGGGCATTGACGTAAGAGGTCCTTGAACCTCTCCCATGCTTCATAGAGGGACTCATCCGGCTCTTGGACAAATGTTGAAATTTGATTCCGGAGGCTCGTCAACTTGCTAGGAGGAAAGTACTTCGTCAAGAATACGCTAGCAAGTTGGTTAAAAGTGGTGATGGCGGAGCTTGATGGAAGAGAGTCCAACCACTCCCACGCCTTCCCTTCAAGTGAGAAGGGAAACAATCGCAGCTTGATTGCATCGGGCGTTGCACCATTTGCCTTAAAAGTCTCACATGCTTGGTTGAAGAGGCGAAGGTGTCGGCTGGGATCTTCATTGGGAAGGCCATGGAATGGGTTAGCCTTCACCAAATTGATGAGTGAACTCCTCAGCTCGAAATCATTAGCGGCCACATTTGGAGTATTTATGGCGGAGGGTTGATTTGTGACGTTGGGCATCACATAAGAGCCAAGCGTGACTCTAGGCTCGCCGCCACCGCCACCGCCACCGCCACCGCCAGACATGGCGTTCTTTCGCTTGGAGTTTTCTTCTTGCTTTCTCCGGCGTGTTTCTCTTTTGCTTCTTTCGCCGGGAGCGAAAGGTTCTTTCGATTTCAGGATCAAACTCGAAGAGTTGAGCTTTTTGCATGCACGTAGAGTAAACCTGGCAAGACAAAACCAAAACACTAAGGAAAATCAAAACAGAAAATAAATGACTTAGGCAACCTTAGGGTATTCGTTCAATGGCTGGCTAGGGACAAAGTCCCCGGCAACAACGCCAAAAACTTGATAGGCCGCAAGTGCACGGGTGAAATTGTAGCATGAATCAAGGTCGTTCCCACATGGACTTTTCCTTTCAACACACTAAACTAGTCTCCTAATTGATTGCTAAGCCGATCGAGTTTTTGTTTGAGACAACTAATTCTATTTCTATTCACTACTCAAAGCAAACAAACAAATATTCACAGAATTTACTTTGATTTATCAAGATAAAAAGACGTTCAGGGGATAAAAGCTAAGTCAAGTAACGAATCAACGATATGGATTGAACACTTATTTCATTAGTTTGCACAATCAAGGTTCGATAATTGCATAGAATACTTCGCAATGAGATTTTGCCACTAGAGCGAATTGCCAAGACAAACCAATCACCTACTTTCGTGGTTATTTTGATTTAATCAAGGTTAAATATCTAATTATCTCAAGAACCCTAATTAAAAACTTCTATGTCTAGACGATTTTTAATTAGTTTAACCTAGGTTTTCGGGATATCAAACTTCTCCTGCCGGTACTTCGTTCAACAACCTAATTACATGCAATTGGTGATCAAGCAAAAGCAATAACAATTCAATTCATAGGCCAAATAGATTGAAACAAACTAAATTCATGACTATTCAATCCAACAAAGTCAATTCATCAAACAACTTCAAAGGTTCATCCCCCAAACTAAAAAGAACTACTCACTACTCATGTTTGCAACTACAAAGCAATTGAAATCTATTCTAGAAAGAGAATGAGAAATAAACCAAAGGGAAGAACAATCTTGCTATGAATCAACAATGGAGGACTTTTGCTCCTCCACTTCAAAGTGTGATGGAATTGCTCTTCGATCTTCAATCTTCTCTCAATCTTCAATGGTGGATGGATTATGGATGATGAAGGATGATAGATTAGGGTTAGGTTTGGAATGGGAGATGGTAGAATGATGATTGCCTCATAAACAGCCGAAAAACAGCATAATATAGGCTAAAAGCAACTTGTAACCGCCGGAAATGGAAAGACACAGGCGACACGGACCGCGCCAGGGGTGACACGGACCGTGCCCCTAGTGACACGGACCGTGCCCCCCTAGGCACTACCCGTGTCGCTGCACTGCTTCAAGTTCTACACGTTTTGGTCATAGGCACACCCGTGCCACTACTGACACCACCCGTGCCACTGCTGACTCGGGCCTAGGAGCTGTTTGGGCCTCTGTTTGGGCCTTGGGTGATCCAACTTCTCACTTCTTGGTCCTTTATGCACACAACTTGGATCTACACTTGATTTTTAGCTCGGTTTACATCGATTCTTCACAAATTCCCTACAAAACTCACCAAACTCCAAACCAAGCGTAATATGGGAAGTTCGGGCATAAAATAATACAATCACATCAAATATTTCCCAAATTCTCATCAAAACATCCAAGTTCTCATATATACAAGAAGCACTTATCAGCCGCAAACAGTACCCACCATGAAAGAGAAGCTGCTTTTGATGATATCCATTTGAGAATTCCATCTTATTGGATTTGAGACTGGTTAATTGAGTTTGATATTGAAATAGGAGCGAGAGTTTTTAGGGTTTTGGGATTTGAAATTCGAGCGATTTGGAAGACACTTAAAGATGACCCCTTGCCAAGAATCATGTTCTGAAAAAACCCAAATTGAGATTCAGCAAGTTAAAGAGAAGGAGAAACAGAGAGGGAAGAAAGAAGTGGGACGAGGGAGACTGAAGGAGAGGGATGAAAGAAGATGGACGAAAGAGAAGAAGAACATAGAGAGAAGAGGGAGAGTTAGCAGCCATGGCTGCTCTGAAGAAGGTCGAAAGAATAGGAGATGGATGAGAGAAAAACAGAAAAAGGGAAAGATGAGGAGAAAAAAAGGGTTGACCTGGCTTTTTTTTAAGTCCGACGCGTGACAAAGTCAGCAGCAAGCCGCAGCATGTCATCCCCCATCCCACACTAATTTGGTGGCGTGTTATCAAGAAATGAAAACTTCATATTGTTCGTCACTAAATTAAAAGTTCGTATTGTTAAGTCTTATATGACCAAAAGTTCACATTATTAAAATCCAATTTCCCAATGAATAAAATCCTTAGATCCAAAAAAAAAAAAAAAAAAACAAGGGGCGTTGACCAGAGCAGCCGTCACTGAGCTCAAATCAACCATAAAATCCTCCATTTCGGGCCTTCTTCCTGACCCGGATCTCTCTCCATCTATTTCTCCGTCCTAAGCAAAAATGGCGATTAGGGTTTTCTTCCTCGCTCTTCTGCTCCTTGCATCTCCTTTCCTTCACGGTACTTGCTATCTGCTTTGTCATCGTCGTGACATCTGTCTCTTACTTTTTCAACTCAAATTCTTGCTGTTATCATTTTCCCGCTGTTTGACTGTATTGCATTTGCACGAACGGATCCAATTTGTTCTATTGATTCGGATTCCTCGGCTCACTCAATCTCGTCTTTGTGCTTGGAAAGAGACTGAATTTTAGTAATTTGGTGTGGATTTGTGTAGTTGGTAGGTGTCAATCGGATTCTGAGGTGGAGACCGAAGTCGCTGATTCTGATGAGGAGAACAGCGATCTTGGAATTGTGAATGACGACACTCAAATTTATGGAGATGATAGCTTCACCCCGGCTCCTGGGGTTGAAACAGTTTGTGTTTTCCCCAAAAACGGTGGCAAATGTACGACTAATATTGATCTTTTGCAGTTTGATTTCAGCTCATTGTAGATGTCCCTTGCAGTTTAGTTTTGAAGGCTGACCAATCTGCGATGTTCCATTTTGCAGTGGTGCCCGCTGGAGTAGAGACAGAGTTGCTAGTTGGGATCAAGTATGATGGTAATTTCAGTTGTTACCTCTGTCAATTGCTTGATGTCTGATTGTTTGATCGATGCTAGTTTGACCTCTTTGAGTTGTTAAGATCGCTTTGTTGCTACATGAGGATGTCATTCCATGTTCCACGTGGCTTTGGCACTTCCTATTTTGGATTGTGTTAGTGTTTGACTTCTGGGCTACTTGATATGTTTGGAATGTTTACTTGTGTTGTGGTCATCTAATACTTGACAATTTTTGCTCCTGCGGTTAAAATTTAATTTGTAAAGGACATGAGAACTGTAAATTAGAGTGGACAACCTGGCCACAAGAATTATGAGTTTTGATAGGGTTTATGTATTCTTTGACTTCAAGTGGTGGAAAAGGTAATCGTCAGATTAGAGCAGAGGATGTAGTTGGGAGAATTATTGTTTTTCCATGAGATTGGTATCTGCGGGAACTCTTTGTTCGTTGTTAAATAAATTGTGAAGAATACCCAGACACCCAAAGGGTAGACCCATGTGTATCTTCTACAAGATTGGCTTGGATAAGGAACTTAGAGTAGTGACTCATTACAGGATGATCTCAACACATAAGTTAGGATGGTCTAGAAATCGCTCTGGCTTGAGTTTATTTTCTGGATTTGAAAACTGCCTATTGAATTGTTTGTTTTCAAAGTTCTGTAATTTTTACAAGTGTACATACCATTTTTCTCCTGTTGCACGTACATGAATGAGTTATGTGTGGTAAGGGTTTTAAGCAGAAGCTGTTTAAAAACTAGAGATGCTTGGAATCTGGACCTTCACGTTTGAAAATGAGATGAGATGATTGATTTGGAGTGGTAGTATTTGTATAGCATGCTAGTGCGGGAAAAAATTGGATTCGGGTCAAATTCGAGTTGGTCAAGTCGGTCAATGTCACAAATCTGACGAGAAATTGGTGTTTGTTACCTGGTTTTTTTGGGTTGTAGGTCGGACAATTCGGAAGGACCCAACTCCGGGTCAGAATTGGGTTCGGACTTTATTAAATAGGAGAAACATTGTGTCCGAATATTGGGTCAAATGGGGTTTTCCTGGGTCGCACATATTTGGGTTAGAGAAAACTTTGCCAACTCTATGGCATACAATCAATCCTGGGGTGCCATAAGTTGAAAGAGGCAACCTTGTGATATATAAGTGGCTTTTGCAAACTAAATGGTATAGCCCAATTGCGGTCGACGTTTGTCTCTTCAGAATGGAGGCATTCAGAGTTTAATTTCTCATGCTATTACTCTATTTTCTGACAGGAGAGGCAAGCATCAATGTTGTTGCTATTCAGGGCAGCATTCATCTTCCATATGATCATCGTTTGCTGGTTCAGAACCTTACTGCACAGGTAGGCTGAGATCTCTTGCCTCCAGTAGCGTGTTTTTGAGTGTTTTGTGAGCTTTGGGTATTTTATTTACTTTCACTCTATCGTGTCACTTGCATGGACAAGTAAATAATGTCTACTAGATGCCATTTTATATCCTAGTCTTGTTGGATATTGATTAGGAGATCAAAGTCGGTACCGGAAACAATAGAGAAAAATGTTCTATGTTTTAAAATTTGTTTGGTACACTGTGATAAGACATCTTGTATCTTAGGTGTGAATATTTTTGTCTGTCTACCATGCCTATGCCTCTGTCCTATAGGAATGGCGTGCTGTGCTTTCTTGTCACTCCTTGTCAATCTTTTTACAAAAAGATAACTAAGAAGAGTTATAGATGCGAAGCCAGCATTCAACATAGAGACAATGTATGTTGGCTTATCCTTGGTCTTTTGCCTTATCCTTGGCCTCTTTCCCAGCTCAGAAAAGTCTGAAATTGATGAGATTATGGTCTGACAACCTATTCTTTTATGCTTCTTCGCCCATCCATTTCATTGTTGGTCTTTTATCTCTTTTGGGGGAAAGGTTGCTTGGGCTTGCGTAAGCTTAGTGATCAGAGGTTTCCTTGATTAAATTTCGGCATGGACAACAGAAAGCTCTCAGCATTCAAAGTTGTGTCGGAGAATTAATTCAAAAAAGGAACTTACTGGAATGAGCTAGTTCTGGAAAGTTTGATCAACACTGAAATTCAAATTAGTAGAAGTTTCTAGATTGATTGGAGATCATTTGTGGGTGGGTTATTGGCTAATTGGGATGCTGTCTTTGGCTCTCTGCAAATTTCTGTCTGTTGTTAGTTCATATACTGATTACTAATGTTCACATCTGTATTGAGTCACCATTTTTTTATTGTCTATTATCCTACACCTATGGAATAATGGAAGAGTCAAGAGACCCACCATTTCCGTCTTGTATTGCTCTGATGTGCCTCAGATCACTTCTAATCATGTATATTTCAATCAGGTGTTCAACAATGCCTCAGTTCCCTCATCAGCTCAAGCTACTTTCCCATACATATTTGCTGTTAGCAAATATTTGCAGGTATATTCATATGCTGCTAAGATTTGCATTTGAATTTGTTATATTTTTTTTTCTGTCTAATGTTTGTGAAAAGATTAATTAATGGAAGAGCTTAATCTTTGCTTGTGATATTATACTAATGGCTGGTCATTTTGCATGCAGCCTGGATCATTTGATCTTGTTGGTTCCATTGTGTATGAGATTGACAATACACCATACCGGAGTACTTTCTACAATGGCACCATTGAAGTCGTTGAGGCCAGTGGCTTCTTAAGCGTTGAGACTGTTTTCTTGGTTACGCTTGGTATTGCTCTTATTGTTGTGGTCTGTTTGTGGATACGCGGGCAATTGCTGCGCTTTACAAAGGTAGCTGTCATTACTGTTTTTTTTCTTTCCTCAACTGCTATTGGCTAATCCTTTGGTTAGTCAGAATGGATTTATGGGTTTTGTTCTGGGGTCTGCCACTTTAGTGATATCTTTATGTTTTTTCCCCTTAGCACGTTTCCACATATGCATGTGTATGAGAAATATAGCCTTTTCTGTATGCCTGGACTGTGCATTTGCTTTGATTGGATTGAAGCTTCAAAATGGATGGTACCCTTGTCATTTGACATGTATGGAGGATCTTTTATTCGAGATTGCCTCTAGTAATGTGATTCTCTTGGTGGTCTGGGCATGATCTTTTCGTAACTTGCTACTCACTGTAGTGATGTATTCTTTTGCAACAATATGCTTCTCTTGCTGGTCTGTGGTATTTGTCCAAATTTTTATGCTGCTACAATCCTTTGTCAACTACGCAGAAAGCTAAGAAGGCACCCAAGGTGGAAGTTGGAACCCGTTCAGCGGATGCGTCAATGGATGAGTGGCTGCAGGTCTGATATTGGTTATTTTGCATTTTATATTGATCACGCTGGAAACTCATGATTTGTTAAAACAAGAAATTCAGGGACGAGTTTTGTTCACAGATTTTGAGCTCTTACTAACTCTTAATATTTCCATACTTGTTTGGCATTCCAGGGGACTGCATTCACACAATCCCAGGCTAACAAATCAAAGAAGAAGAAGTGAAACCGTCTGCCATGACTCATGAGTACAATGTAGAGGAAGAGGTGTAGTCTGCCACAGATTCATGTGACTCGAACTTCTGAGCAGCCGGAATTTTATTTTGTTAGATCAGAGGAGAGCACGTTTCTACTTTCTAGTCTACATTGTGAAGAGCTGCAACTTTTTCGTTTTTGTTGGGAGATCATCAATAGTGAAATCCTTGGTCTCCCCCATCATTACTGACAGACTTGTAGTAAGAGTTTACGAGTACAAAACCAAGAGATTTTTCTTAATACACGGGGATCTTCATATTTTGATTCTTGTGGTGCCTTTCTACTTCTTTACTCTAAAGATTACAGTTGCTTTTTTTTTTTCTCATGTATCGGAACAAAACTATGTGAAGCACTGTGCTGAAGCTGAAAAATCAACAGATCTTGTACGTTTGTAGGACATATAATCACCCCAAGCCCTACTTGCAGCTTGCTGGATACCTCGTCAAAGTAGTGTGAAAATGAAGATGTACAGTAATTGGAACTGAACTGGTTCAATTGTATATTGGAGAAGCATGCAACAAAAATCCACCCTAATGATTATTATGTTAAGCTGCTTGTTTGAGCTGCTGCATGCTGGTTGGTTGGACTAGCAATTCAACTGCTTACTCCCAACTCATATCAAATTGGTTTGGCTCCCTATTCAGTCTATTATTTTGCATTTCTTACTTATCGGAGTAGTGCAAACAAAAGAGATTAATGAGTTTTGAGCCAAATTAGTACCCAGCTAGACACGACTAGTGCAAGACTGCAAGTGCCTAAGTAGAGCATAGCCTGTAAGAAGGGATAGTGTGTGTGTGTGTGTGTGTGTTAGGTATTGTGACATTACTATGCAAGTACAAGTTGGGGGGTTGTTTTGCCTACGTAAGAGGTAACTCTTTTTATGGTGAATCATTGTCCGTATGGTCACAGCTCACGTAGACTACTTATAGCCTTGCAGGATGACTATAGAGTTTGTTAAGCATTTATGTGGCAGTTGGCTGCCATTTACTGCTTCACAGGCAATCGCAACACTTTTAAAGGTCATGCAATTAACAGTGTTTATTGTTTGGAGCCTTTTGCTACCTCTTTTAGAAGTTTGTTACACATGCCCATGGGACACAACTCTACAAATAGCATAAGCATATTTGGGCACAATGCCAAAGCACTTAGGCTCTCTTCTTTTGTGCGTGTATCCTACTGCATCTACCACAATTTATTACACTAACAATAAACCATCACATAGTATCATACAATTTCACATTTTACCATAACAACATAACTTTTTCTCTCTTCACGTTTCTCATTGTTTTTCACTTCTCTTTCCTCACTTACCACTCCAATCATTCTTACCACAATTTATCACACTGTACCACATCATATCACACTATTTACATTTTTACCCTACGATACCATTATAACACTTTACCCACCACATAAAAGAATGGGTTTTTGGCTCAAAATAATCCGAAGTCGGAGGTCATTGGCTGAAAATAATCCAAACTCACTTTTTGGCTGAAAATAATCCAAACTTTAAACCTATTTACTCGGACTAAACCGAAATCGATTTCCGGCGTCGAAATACTGACTGGTTAGCTTACGTAGACCCCGATCAATATAGATTTAAAACCAAAATCAAATAAAGAAACACATGCTCAGGCTTCCCAGTCAGAATTACGATGTCGGAAATCGACTTCGGTTTAGTCCGAGTAAATAGGTTAAACGTTTAGATTATTTTCTGCCAAAAAGTGAGTTTGGATTATTTTCAACCAATGACCTCCGACTTGGGATTATTTTGAGCCAAAAACCCTAAAAGAATAGAGTTAGTGTAGGTCTCTCTCATGTGGTATCTAGGGAGATCCACTAGAAGTAGGTAGACCTCAACAATATTTATGTTTGTTGAGAAATTAATTCCAAGAAACTCACTGCATATGGCCATATTGGTTTTAAAAAATAATGTAGGCATCCAATAATATGTACATTTGAAAATAAATAAAATTGACCTTTTGGCCTCCTATACTTTGTATTTGTAAGTAATTTTTACAACTAAGCGTACATTGTTTCTGTCATAAAAAACGTAATGGTCACAAGTGCATTTTATTCAAAATTATTTCTTAATGACATGACAACATCTTTCCTCACTAAAACAGTGATTTGACTGATGTCGCGTCACCTTTCCAGTAAACTATTTTTAGTTATAGAAAACACGCCGAATAACTATTCTTAGAGGCTACAAAAATCACTCAGATTGTTTATAATTAAAATTTAAAAAATAGAGATTATTGGTACCAAACATCTCGAAAAAAGGACCATCGTATCGCATGGCTCTATGAAATTATGATAAGGAGCGACCACTTTTGCAATTTCATCTCCCCGTGTATATTCAACAAAGATGGTTCTATACTTGAGTTCATTACTTCTATTATGATATGTAAAGTTGTATTACGAATGTTTTAAAGAGAAACATATCACAATAACTCATACTATTGGGGGAAAAAATTCACACAAAACATATCCTTCTTTGCTCATCTTGCATGTACACTACAAGATTAAATTTTCAATGTAAAAAAAATAAAATCGAGATAGATGTTCCCATCCACATAATGCATGGGTATTGATATTTTTAGGGTGTGGGGCAAGGGCAGCATCCTAGTTGACTGGTAGGAGGACGACCCAAGCTTAATTGTGTATTAATGGAGTTTTGAAGAGCTAGGGTCACTGCCATTACTTCTCTTCACTTCTCTCTCCCTTTAATAGGGTGAGTTTGAGGAGAAACAGGAAGATTAATGCTTAACAATTATATGACCAAATTGGTAGATCATATCATACTTTTATGCCGCCTCATTTTGATCTCTTGTTAGATCCTGATGAACCCTCCCCCATGAAGCTATGACCCTTTACATTTATGACTTTGAGCCTTTGACAGCTAATTCTTTAATGAACATGGTCTCCATGTGGTGTTAATTAGTAACAAGGGGGGTCACCACTTGATTGAGACATTCTCTTTTAAAGTAGTTGTTTTACTTGTCTAATCTACTAATAACTCTTCAATGAGTGTCTTTTTACCAAAACAATCAACTATTTGTCTGATCTACACACTTTTTCGGGTACACGTAGCAAGATAATATCACCCAAAACAAACCTTAAAGAGTTGAGAATGTGCAATTTTCTTTTTAATAAATTACAACTTTAGCACTCTGTTGGGCCAACCAATACAATAAAGGATGAGAACATTGAATATAGACAGTACATTGCTATGCTATTCACTTATTCAGAAAACTGACAGTAGGAATTCTGGGTGTTCAGTAAATTTGGAGTCCTTTCACTGGATGCATCATTTGTGGCAACAATATAACTGCATTTTCACTATGCATACCCAGAATGGACAGATTATACCTTGGACAAGACATAAGGTGATGTTTGAGGTAATCATGAATGCTCCTCTTTACCATCTTTGAACTAAAGGAATTCTTCTCCATCTATCTTGTCTTCTGTACTGAAAATGTCGTGGCATAATTGCAGTAATTTTGAAGCTAAGTAGAGCATTGATGAGGGCAAATTAGTAGGTGTGGACCAATGAGCAATAAATAAGGTGATACCATGCTTATCTTTTTGGACGGCGAATATTTGCAATCTTTGTTTAGCTTTTAAGGGGGGGACCTTGAAGATATTAACATGTGATTCCTTGTGCGTTGGCCTCCTAATTGTGCAATCTCTGGTTTAAAACCACCAATATAAGTTTTTACTTTAGTTCAATTAGTAGTATATATAATAGGGCTAGTTGGCATTTTCAAGAGCTCAGTACGTAGTTTCTCTCTTAGTTCAACTGCCTATGAGGCCTTGAAATTTAAGGGTTCCTCATGCAGACGCTAACACCCTTTTGTCAGAAGGCAATCCCAGGCCTTCTTCTTGTCCTACTTTTTGCTACAAGCTTCTGTTATGGAGAACAGAAGATCGTAAAAATTGTCGGTGTAGGGGAGTGTGCTGACTGTCAGCAGCACAAGATCCAGAGTAGTCATGCTTCAAAAGGTATTAAAGTCCCCTTTCATATGTAGTCTTGTTTGATCTCTTAAAGACTTGTTAGCTTAATAGGAGTAACCACAACTGCACTTGGACCTTATTGGACTCTATTTCGACAAGATCCCTGCTTTTTCTTTTTCACAATTATGTTTGCACTTAAAATCAATGATATGTGTTTTGGCTACTAATATTTTCAACTCCCCACACAACCATTGCAACAGTATTGACAGCAGGAGTTCAGATTAGTTGCGAGTCATGAGTTATCAAGCTTTTCCTTGTGAACTTGTTTATTGCTATTTTCTAGTCCCCTGTAATGGATCATGAAACATATGTTCCTAGTAACAAAAGTTTGATATGCTATATGGATTGTGGCATTGCATGCTTTGATGAGGCAATGCTGTCTTAAACAAGTACAACCCGGTTACACATTTCACATTTGCAGGGCTTAAAGTGACCATAGACTGCAAGCTTGCAAATGGTGAGGTGAAAACAAGAGGGGCTAGCGAGCTGAATGAAGAGGGGAAGTTTCAAGTTGATTTCCCTGAGGAACTCATCGAAAATGGGAAGTTGAAGGAAGAATGCTTCGCCCAACTCCACAGTGCTTCAAACACACCATGCCTAACTCATAATGAGATTGATTCTTCCAAAATTGCCTTTGTGTCACAATCCAATGGAATGCACACTTTTAGTCCAGTTGGGAAACTGAAATTTGCATCAGCAACCTGTACTTCGGCCTTCCTATGGCCTTTTTTCAAGCACCCACCTCTGCCCATGTTGCCTCCTATGCCTCAGTTGCCTCCTATGCCTCAGCTGCCTCCTTTTCCAATGAAGCCATTCCCTAAGATATCTCTTCCCCCCAAGCCATTCCCTAAGATACCTCTTCCGCCATGGCCATTCCCAAAGAAGCCATGCCCTCCATTTTTCAAACCAATTCCTCCACCTGTGCCCGTAGTGCAGCCTCTTCCACCACCCGTTCCTGTAGTGCAACCACTTCCTCCACCCGTGCCCATAGTTAAGCCTCTTCCACCTCCCGTGCCTATAGTCAAGCCACTTCCTCCACCTGTACCTATTAAAAAGCCATGTCCTCCACCTGTGCCAATAGTTAAGCCACTTCCTCCGCCAGTACCCATAGTCAAACCACTTCCTCCGCCTGTGCCTGTTAAAAAGCCATGTCCCCCACCTGTGCCCGTAGTTAAACCACTTCCTCCGACTGTACCTGTAGTCAAACCACTTCCTCCGCCTGTTAAAAAGCCATGTCCTCCACCTGTGCCTATAGTCAAACCACTTCCTCCGCCTGTACCCATAGTCAAACCACTTCCTCCACCTGTACCCGTTAAAAAGCCATGTCCTCCACCTGTGCCTGTAGTCAAGCCACTTCCTCCACCCGTACCCATAGTCAAACCACTTCCTCCGCCTGTACCTGTTAAAAAGCCATGTCCTCCACCAGTGCCTGTAGTTAAGCCACTTCCTCCACCTGTACCCATAGTCAAACCACTTCCTCCACCTGTGCCTGTTAAAAAGCCATGTCCTCCACCTGTACCTGTAGTCAAGCCACTTCCTCCGCCTGTGCCAATAGTCAAGCCACTCCCTCCACCTGTGCCCATAGTGAAGCCACTCCCTCCTCCTGTACCTATTTACAAAAAGCCATGTCCTCCAATTATCCCCATAATCAAGCCTCTCCCTCCACCAGTGCCTATATTCAAGCCACTTCCCCCGATTCCAAAGTTTAAGAAGCCATGTCCTCCTATCTTCAAAAAGCCGCCTCTCCCTCCTCTTCCGCAACTCCCTCCTTTCCCTAAAAAGTCATGGCCTCCTATCCCCAAGTTCCCTCCATTTCCTAAGAAGCATTGGCCTTATGTTCCTAATCTCCCTCATCTACCTAAGCTTGCCCACAAATTCCCCCCAAAGTTCTTTGGACATCCTAAGCTTCCTTATCTTCCAAAGTTCCCCCACAAATTCCCTCCAAAGTTTTTCAGTCATCCAAAGTTCAAAAAATGGCCTTCTTTGCCACAATTCCCCGATCATCCTTGAGAATCCCTTCTCCTTGTCAACATTCAACTTACATTCATGTTCTCATTGTTTTATGAGTATTAAATCACTTTATCCATGTTATGTATGTGATAGTTGCTCTGCATCAATAAAAACTTTGATTGAAAGATTAGAAGCATAAACAGATCAACGTTGTACAAAATGCAGCGCAGATTTGCTAGTCTTTGTTACATTGTTTTTGGCATTCAGTTCTATTTGCCTATTTTTATTTTTTTTAGTGAAGTCTGTAATGTAAATTGTTGAAACTGTTTGGAATTTCTAAGTTTTTAACGTCACAAAGCTTAATGGAAGTGTTTATCTTTTTCACCCTGAAATTTCATTTTTATTTATGTTGTTTGTTGGGTGTACAATCATGAGAGAATGACATTATGCATGACAGTGAAGTTTTTGGAGAAATGAAAACAAGTTGTATGGTTTGATTGATTATAATGTGTCCCATACACTATATAAACCACTCTCTTAAAATAGGGTAGATAGTAGAGACCAACCGAAATTAATTAGCGGTCTCTTGAACTTGTGATTGTGTAGTTTTTTGAGCAAGTTTTTGCAAATTTGCAATGTCATCATTTGCTTGTTTCCATTCTTGAATAAGACATTATACAGTTGTTTTTACTTATATATGAAAGGATCCAAACTTATAGTTGGGCCTAAGATAAACAGAACATCAATGAAGAGAGAAAGGAGAGGAATGAGTGAGAAATTCTTCCTGATATTACAAGCCACGAGGAAGGCTATTTACACACAGCCAGAGACAGGAAACAAAAGAGGGAAAAACAAGAACAAGAAATAAAGAATACAAAGCCAGCTAAGCAACTGAAATAACTAACTCAATCCTTAACAATATAAGATCAATATTTTTAAAATTTTCACATGGCTTACTTGATCATATCCGGATTTCCTATTGACAGTTTGACACTAAACGGTTATAAGGCAAATAAAAACAAAAAAACAAAAAATCTAATCACATGATTTTATTATTACTGAGTCCTATAAGAACAAGTGAGACTTGTAAGCATGCATTTTCGGCAATGGTGGAGCCACACAAATTTATGGAGTCTAAGAATCTTATTAAGAGCAAAAATTGATATTGAAAGGTTAGGAAAATTGAAAATTAAAAAAAATATATAGAGAGAAGAATTCCATTGAGGGAAACCCAGATAGAATGGGTTTTCATTAAGCATGCAACTACCAGTCTACCACAGGGTGTCTTGGGGCGGATCCCCATTGAAGCTAAGACACCCTAAAAAAATATGAACAATTTATTATATTTAAGGAGGTTATTATATATTTATGTTAAGTGGACACCCTAAAAAAATCCAATATTATTATTAAGGGTGCTCAATTTAATGTTGAATCCTCACTATCCAAAATATTATTAAATGAACACCCCTAATTTCATAGTCTAGATTCGCCATTAGGGCCCTATGAAGTAATAAACAAAACACATGAAATTTCCAAAACTATTTATCTATCAAACTTTTGATAACTTAGAACCTTCAAATTTAAACTTCGACTAATCACACATCTACTTAAGTTTTGTTTTACTGATTTTTATATCCATGCTTCCTAAGGTTAAACATAATTATAACCTTAATCCTTTTTCTTAATAAGAATATGGCCCACATTATATATTTTAAAGGCACAACATAGGTAAAACAAAACTGTAAACACAAATTTCCGGGTCTAAATAAATAAACACAAGAAATTAGTGAGCAAATATAATATATTAATCTCAAAGAGGATTTTGGGTACATCTCTATGTATTTGTTACAAAATAAAATGTAATTCCTCCGATTCGATCTCCTTGAATGAACTTGAACGAGTCTTGAATGAATATGGTTTTGGATAAATGTGATCTTGAATGAATATATTCTTGAGTGAATATATCTTGGATGAATGGTCTTGAACGAGGGTCGTAGACACTTGATCCCGATCAAGAGGAAGTGGTTTGATCTCCCACGAATGGACGGCACGAGCTTAAACTTTGTTGTGCTTCTTGTCTTCGAGAGAGAGAGTATGAGAGTTTTTTAGTCTTCCTTTGATGTTTTTCAACCCTGCTCCAAAATGAAGAAGAGACTCCCTATTTATAGAGAACTTGGGCCAACATTTAGGCCCATTTAATTCCTTTTTTTTTAACAAAAAGGAGAAATATTTATATGTCACTCATGACACGTGGCATAATTTAATTGGTCAAATATAATATTATTTAATTTATAATTAAATGATCCACCATAATTAATTTTGACAAATAGCGGATTATAATTGACCGAATTAAAATTATTCTAACTTCCACGTGGCAAGTCCTGATAGACTGACAAATTTTTGCCGTCTACAAATGCCCCTCGAGAGTTGGTCGCACTTACGACTTGGTAGTAATAGTCGCGATCAAGTCTCGAAGTTTGTACATGACACTTGCACAGTTTAACTTTGTACATTACCTAGGTCAATTTTGACTTAATAGGGCAGCGACGATTTTTTTTTTTTTTTAAATTATCCAATTGATGAGAGACCATATGGAGATTTGATACTTGATTAGGGAGATATTCTTAACCCCAATAGCTGGCTTTCCATGCTGAATTTCTTTCTCCTAATTATGGCTCTCATTAGCTGGAAATATCAACCTAATTATACTCCTACCATATCGAGCTTCAATTGATTTGGCTGCATTATTTCTTCCAAAATTGGCGCATAAGAATAGGTTAATTAAACCGTGTATAACTCTATAAATTGGGAAGCAAATGATGGTAATTCATCCAAAAAATTACTTAGAGGTACCCTAACTTTTGAAAAAACAATTTTTTGGTACCCTAACTTTTCAAAACTAATTTTGGGGTACCCTTACTTTTATGATTAGAAATTACTAGGTGAATTTCCGGCGAAACTCCGATTGATTCACATCATTTTCGTCCACGAAAACAAAGGGCATTTTCATCCACAAAAACACTTAATCAATTTCCCGCTTAAAATTCACTGGTGAATTCAAATCATTGGCCGGAAATTCACCTAATTATTTCTAATTCTAAAAGTTATGGTACCCCAAAATTAGTTTTTAAAAGTTGGGGTACCAGAAAAACATTTCACCAAAAGTTAGGGTACCCATAAGTAATTTTTTGTAATTCATCAGTAGCCATTTTTTTCTAATCCGTTTTGAATGCTAACAATGCATCATCGCTACTGATCAATCATCATTCTCGTCGCAATCAAATTGGTCGTCAACTCGTCATCATCGCTGCCAATCAAAAACTTCTCAGATGCACTATTTTTGCTCCCTTCAATTGATACACCATCAACAATAATTAATTCCATCCAACACCATGAGTCAAAAGAATGTATAATATCATTTGATGCCTCTTCGCCAACCATCAACACTAATTCTTTTCTTTTTTTGTTTTTATTCTTTTGTCTTTCTACATCTATTCTTTGACATTCCATGCCAACATAAGTATACTGGAAATCTCCATTTTTCTTTTGCTTCACATGACTTTCAGCCATTCATGTTTTGGCTCTTTTTTCTTTTTTTTTGTTGCTTGCAGGTTCGCATCTTGCTGTGAAAGGCTTCATACTTGGATCATATTGATATTAAACTTGAGGTGAAATTCATACAAGATGCTGATATTTAACAAGCCCGACTCAAATATATCTTGATCATCAGAAGACGAGCGGTGACCTTTGATTGTCCTCCTCACTTGGGACATCAATTCGGCCCGTCTTGAGCATGTATCGGCGACCAGAAGACAAGCGGTGACCTTTGATTGTCCTCCTCCGTAGGGGACATCAATTCGGCCCGACTTGAGCATGTATTGGCGACCAGAAGACAAGCGGTGACCTTTGATTGTCCTCCTCAGTTGGGGACATCAATTCGGCCCGTCTTGAGCATGTATTGGCGATCAGAAGACAAGCGGTGACCTTTGATTGTCCTCCTCCGTTGGGACATCAATTCGGCCCGTCTTGAGCATGTATTGGCGATCTGAAGACAAGCAGTGACCTTTGATTGTCCTCCTCAGTTGAGGACATCAACTCGGCCCGTCTTAAGCATGTATTGACGACCAGAAGACAAGCGATGACCTTTGATTGTCCTCCTCAGTTGGGGACATCAATTCGGCCCGTCTTGAGCATGTATTGGCGACCAGAAGACAAGCGGTGACCTTTGATTGTCCTCCTCAGTTGGGACATCAATTCGGCCCGTCTGTAGACACCGGATTTTGTACCAGGACAAGCACACAAATCAGGAGTAACAAGAAAAGAGGCTAGAAGGAAAGCCAAGCCACTGGACCTCCATCAATCAATAGTTACTGGGCCAACCCACCACAAAAAGCCTTCATTTTCCACCCTTTCCACATACATATGCTCACCATTTCGAATCTCATTTTTTCCACAAGTCTCATTGGCCCTATTTCTTTTGATGAGAGTAAAGTACACATCATAAGCTTTCCAACGCCTTTTGAATTGCCTCAATCGGAGTCCGGATGAAAGAGTTATGGTCGTTTGAAGATTCGGCCCACTAGCTGAGACAAAACCCGCACGGGTTTTAATCAACAGAGATGGCCCAGAACTATAGTCAGCCCAAGGCGCGCCCCGGCCCAGCCGCTTCAAAACCCGCGCGGGTTTTAGATGGCCTAAACGCGTCGTTTTGCCGTCCACGTCAGCGATCCGTGTGCCTGGATATTTTAAAACTCGCGTGGGTTTTCTAATTGAATCCGGCGCTAAAATCCCATGCAAAAGCCCTTGATTTTAGCCCATGTGCATTTGACTTTGCCCTTGACTTGTATGATACGTGATTGCATGGGGATGGAGGGCATGATCCAAGGGATGTGTCCCCTCCATTTCCCTCCTAAACACCACCCTCACTACCTATAAATGCCCCCCTCCATTCCATTCATTTTCACCAACAACTCTCATAATCTACCACCATTATACTCTCATTCTCACCAACTATCATCATAATCCTACCTACACTCTCCTAAACTCTCTCTATTATAAGCATTCTCATCATCTACTACCATTACTCTACCCTCATTTCACCAACTACTCTCATAAACCACCTCTATTATTCTCAT
Organism: Portulaca oleracea; assembly: GCA_029582165.1. NCBI lineage: Eukaryota > Viridiplantae > Streptophyta > Magnoliopsida > Caryophyllales > Portulacaceae > Portulaca > Portulaca oleracea. The sequence goes on along the minus strand of CM055869.1, from coordinate 31,897,820 downwards.
ATCAACTACCACCCATCATTATCATCTAAATTCTCCAAAAACTCCATCAACCATCCTCCACAACACTCATACTCTACTTAAATCTCCTCTCAAAATTTCATACTTCCATCCATTCCATCAATTAACACCATTATTCTACCCTCGTTTCATCAACAATCATCCCTTATTCTACCAAATTTTCATCATTCCCTTAAAATTCCCTCATTCATAATCACTCTCTAAACCTCTCCTAATCACTTTTGTCATATCCATATCATCACCATAATACCATTTCCTAAACCACTTCTATCTTTCCATCAAAGTCCAAGGTCAAGGCAAAGTCAAAAGTTTCAACCGGCGCATTCGGGCTCCTAAAATCAAAAGAGGTTCGCTTTATTGCTTTCTTTATTATCGTTGTTTAATCATGTAATTTGTATGTTAATTCATTTACTTGTGCATTTTTGTAAATCAAAAACCTCATTTTATATTGCATGATGATGAATATAATTTCTTGAAATTAATTAAACTTCACCCCGCTCTTTTTCATTTTAATGTCGATTTTAGTAGAGTCTATTTTCTAACAGGCGAAATCGAGAATTCTTATAATTCTCGAATTCGTAACCTTACCCCCGGACTTAGAATCGGGTTTCGTAGACCGGAGTTATTTTTATTGTTTTTACGGTTTGTCGGTTTCCTTAAATCGGTTGGCGACTCTTAATTCTTTTATAACCCGTTTAATTATTTTAAACATCCGAATTTACACCAAAATATTTAAAAATGGTTTAATATTTTCCACACACTTATTCAAGGTTAAAACCGAGAGAAAATGGGCAAGAAGTTGATAAAAAACCTCGCGGGTTTTATCAATTTTAACCCATCTTCTCTGGCCCACAAAAGCGCACGGTCCGGCCCATGAAGTATTAAAACCCGCGCGGGTTTTAATCCTCTATGGCGGCCCGTTTGCCTTTTGTTGGGCCTGGATCTGGTATTTGGGCCAATATTGAATTATTTTAAAAGTATTTTGGTGTAATTTCGAATGGTTAAATAATAAAAACGGATTTATAAATAAATAAAGTTTCATCACCCCGAAAATGAATTTCATAAAGTAAAAATATCCTTATTTAAGGATTAAGCAACCTTAGTCGGCTCCCGATCACTTAAGTAGCACATCCGAGAACAATTTCCCCGAACGGGAATTTTCCGGGTCCTACACCGTCTTGGATTATATCGCTGATAATCGGAAGACAACTTATCTACATGAGTCTACATCACGCCTTTGAACACTTGACTGTCTTGATCTTTGATGCCTCGCACGTCTCGACCTTAGCAATTCAACATTCTGCTTTGATGACTTGAATCTTGGACTTTGTTGACTTGGGAGTCTCAAACTTGAAATTTTTGAATTTTGATTTAAGAGTATTTAACTTTGACGACTTGAGAACCTTTGATTTAAAAGTTTTTAATTTTGACTTGAAAGTCTTTAATTTTGCTGACTTGTGAGTCTTTTGTGTTGAAGACTTGGGAGTCTTGGTTTTGACTTGAAAGTCTTTAATTTGATGACTTGAGAGTCTTTGATTTGAAAATTTTGAACTTTGACTTGAGAGTCTTTAATTTTGATGACTTGAAAGTCTTGGATTTCGACTTAGGAGTCTTTAACTTGATGACTTGGGAGCCTTTGATTTGAAAATTTGAATTTGGACTTGTAAGTCTTGATTTGAATGACTTGAAAGTCTTGAACTTCGATTTGAGAGTTTTTTTTTTCAATTTTGGTGACTTGAAAGTCTTGATTTTGTTTTTGTGATTTTTTTTTGGATGACTTGAAAGTCTTGAATTTTTGACTTGTGAGCCTTGATTTAGATGATTTGGAAGTCTTGATTCGGATGACTTGTGAGTCTTTTTTAACTTGACTTGACAACTTGCAATAAGTTCAATCGGATTCATCGCTTTCATCTTCATCGAACACAATCTTGCCTTCATTTTTAAGCCTCGTGACAAGTTCCTTGAAAGTTTGACACTTCTCCAATGGATGGCTAATGATCCTGTGGTACTTGCAGTATTTAGGGTCATTGATTCTTCCAACTTCATTTGGACGCTTCGACTCTAGAAGTTTAATAATTCCTTTTTCAAGAAGTTTATCAAGTATTTCGGGTGCATCACAATCGAAAAAAGGATATTCTTTCTCTTCAAAATTCATGGATGAAGAAATTCCTTTTGACGTGCCCCCAAGTGTAGTTTGCTTCTCCTTGAAACTTGGTCTTCTTGCATCATGTTTGAAAATTGTGAGCTCCATGTCATGTGCCCGCGTTGCCAAGTCTTGAAAAGTTGTTCGCTTACTCATATGCAAAACATAAAGCAGATCCAATTCCATGCCTTGTATACACATCTCGACAGCGGAGGCTTCGGACAATCGATCTTTACACTCAAGGCTGAGTGACCTCCAACGATTGATGTAGTCCAAGACTGGCTCCCGGTACCACTGTTTCGTGTTTATTAACTCCATCATATTGACGGTGCGTTGAGTGCTATAGAATCGATTAAAGAATTCTTGCTCCATTTCTCCCCAAATGTCGATGGACTCTGGCTCCAAGTCCGTATACCAATCAAGGGCAACTCCTTTAAGGGTTCTAACGAACTGCTTCACCAGTCGATCTCCCTCAGTCCCGGCATTATTGCATGTCTCGATGAAATTTGCTATATGCTGCTTAGGATTCCCTTTACCATCGAAGTGAGTGAATTTCGGCGGTTGATAGCCGTAAGGCATGCGAAGTGTGTCAATCCTCTTTGTGTAAGGCTTCTTGTACAATTGAGTTTTACGAGAGCCTCCCTCGATCTGAGCTTTTATCGCACTATTAGTTTTTGGATCTGCTCCACAGACAATGAGCCCGAGCTGGAACTTTCTTCATATTTCTCTTCTTCGTTGGAATCTTCGCGATTGGATCCTTTGTCGGAATCTTCATCTCCCGAACCTTCATCGAATTTGCTAGCGGGTCGCTTTTTTTAACTTATTTGTCAATTTCTTGATCTGTTCATCTTGCCGCTTAATATGCTTGGTCTTTTCCTCGCTTTCTTTCTCAAGTCTTGTCAGCGTGGCCTTCATAGTCTTGAATTCTTCTTCATAGTTAATGGCATCTGTGACCATGACGGGCATAATAATGGCGTCGATAGAGTCGGTATCAGAATCGGATGAGAGAGGATCCCTTGGTGATTTTGGCGTTTTCTCTCCATCTTCATAGTCTTCATCCTCTTCACTCAATGGTTGGTGGTGGATTTCATACATCCATTGAGTGACCATCTTCTTCGGGTCAACGACTTGAGTGGAAGTAGTTTGGTTTGCCCCCGACGAGTTGGAGTTAAAGATTTGCAACGGGGCACTCGCAGCAACTTGTTCCTTGGCCTCGACAACGAGAATCTTAGGCATCCTTCTTGTGATTACTCCATTGGATGTTGCACTAGTTATTGATTCTTGTGACTTGGCTTGAGAAACTTTCTTCAAAGCATGATAGATGTTGTTCTTAGGATCAATCTTCTTCGAATGATAAATAGTTCGTTCTTCGAGAAAGAGATGAGAGGCAGAGATGTCCCACCGAGCATGCCAAAATTTGTAAACACAAATTTCCGGGTCTAAATAAATAAACACAAGAAATTAGTGAGCAAATATAATATATTAATCTCAAAGGATTTTGGGTACAATTTCTATGTATTTGTTATAAAATAAAATGTAACTCCTCCGATTCGATCTCCTTGAATGAACTTGAACGGGTCTTGAATGATTATGATTTTGGATGAATGTGATCTTGAATGAATATAGTCTTGAGTGAATATATCTTGGATGAATGGCCTTGAACAAGGGTCGTAGAGACTTGATCCCGATCAAGAGGAAGTGGTTTGATCTCCCACGAATGGACGGCACGAGCTAAAACTTTGTTGTGCTTCTTGTCTTCGAGAGAGAGAGTATCAGAGTCTTTTAGTCTTCCTTTGATGTTTTTCAACCCTGCTCCAAAATGAAGGAAGAGACTCCCTATTTATAGAGAACTTGGGCCAACATTTAGGCCCATTTAATTCCTCTTTTTTTTTAAAAAAAAGGAGAAATATTTATGTGTCACTCATGACACGTGGCATAATTTAATTGGTCAAATATAATATTATTTAATTTATAATTAAATGATCCACCATAACTAATTTTGACAAATAGCGAATTATAATTGACCGAATTAAAACTATTCTGACTTCCACATGGCAAGTCCTAATAGACTGACAAATTTTTGCCGTCTACACAACAATTTTACATAAACAGCATCGTTCATCGTTCAGTTCTCATGAAGATGGTGATTGCATTTAAGGTCTTTTTCATTGCTACTTTGTTTACGTGGCAAATTTAGCCCTTTTCATTAATTATTAGTATCTTGACAAAAACGCAATTACTATTAGCATCACAATCATTTTGAAATTGTACGTTTCACATTCATGTCTAGAGTCAGTTGAAATTATACATATATATATATATATATATATATATATATATATATATACATACATACATATATGACGTGTACCGGTGAAGTGTGTTTGACGAGGAATTTAGACCACCAAAACATAATCAACTATGAAATTAGATTACCAAAATACAATAAGTATGTCAATAAAACTACTAGAATACAATATCAATTTAAATGGGACCACTAGAATACAACTAAAATAATAATTTCTTTGTCAAACACACTCTGACCGATACACATCAGCAAACTGTCGAGTTATCACACCACTTGACTCAGTGGTGCATGCCCCACCAGAATGCAATCTTATTTATTTTTGGACTACCAGAATCCAAGTTGGTAGTAGGAATTATTATCCACTAGTAGAATTCAGCACCCCTTGAGGATAAATTGCGAGAGACTAGACTGAGATGGTTTGGGCATGTCCGTAGGAGAAGTGTGGATGCCCCAGTACGGAGGTGCGAAGGGATTGAAATACCTCAGGGCCATCGTGGGCGTGGGAGACCTAAAAAGTCTATGAGAGAGGTGCTAAGAGAAGATCTAAGACAATTAGGTTTAGTGGAGGACATGGCTCTAGACAGGGGGGCTTGGAGGACTAGGACTAAAGTCGTAGGGTGAGGAAGGTGTTCGTGACTCGAGCTAGCTTTACGTTTTTTGGCTTGTATTTGTTTTCATGTGCAGGTACCTGTTAGCTCTCCCGTTAGCACTGGAAACTCTCTGGTATGTGTCTTCTTCTCCTAACAAGCTTCGCCCCTATTTTTGCTTCGGATCCATCAGAATCAGTCTCTCCATGAACTTTTGTTCATGGGGGTAAGGTTGCCTACGTTAAGGTTTATTTATTGTCAAAAAATGGCGTCTGTTTGAACCCAAAACAGACGCCAATATAGAAAAGGCGTATGTTTTGGGTTGTAACATACGCCATTTTTTAACAATAATAATTATAAAAAAAAAAGCATATGTCTCTCTGCCAGACCTCGACTGCAGCGCAATTAATTGGGCCCATTTAGGCATCTTTTACTACCTTAAACAGATGCCGAAATCTAATAAAACTGGAAAAAATTGGGGTTTGTGTCTTGTTCGGCCGCCATTGTCGTCAAAGGAGAAGGAGAAAGCGAGAGAGAGTGACGAAGAAGCAGCTCAACACGCCGCCATTCAACAAAAAAAACAGGTAATTTTTGTTTCAGATATGTTATAATTTGATTAATATTATGAAAAGTGATATATTTATCAATAAAATATGATGAAAAACGAAAAATTTGAATATTTGTAGTCTTGTTTCATTTTGTTCAGTATAATTTTAGATCTAGTTTAGTTGAGTGCATATAAGATGAAAATTTGAGTAGTTTTAGTTAATTTGTATGAATTGAAATATATTTTGGATGTTGAATTCGAATTTTATTTGTGAAAATAGGATTCGTAATATATTGTTTGTATGTTTTAGTTAGAGTTTAATTAATTGTGTGTATGTTTAAGTTTTAGTTTTAGTTTAAATTTATAATGTTGAGAAGTATATATAAATATGTTTAGGTTGAGCATAATGTTGAATTTTATATGTTTTGAAGTAAATTTAAATATGAATTATTATATTTATTGTGCAATATATATATATATATATATATATATATATATATATATATATATATATATATATAGGGAATAGATATAATGAGAAGGGCCTTTAAGTGAGAAGGAAAGCATGGAAGATCTTGGCCTTTGATCAAAGGATCTATGGTTGGGATAAATTTGGAGTTTTAGTTTTTTTTTAGAGGTGAAGTGTAATGATGAGGGGGATTAGTTTTTTTTTAAATGTTCTCACGTGAGAACATATCAGGAGTAGGTTTTTGTTTTTCTTTTTATTTATTTAAGATGGGAAGCCCGATACAATTCAACAAGCAAATATATCACGCTCATGCATGCGATTCTCCAGCTCCACCCATTTATTTCTCAACGTTTCCACATCGTTCCAGTTGAGGATTTCATTCCAAAATCAACTGGGTTGCATTATAAGAATCCAAGCATAAATCCTAACTGAGTTGTGCCCAAAAAACCTTGTTTCGGCTTCATTCCGACGGACGATTTTCTTCTGATAATTCCGGCAGCCAAGAAATGGAAGGTCGCGGTGAGGGAACGAGGTAAGCTTACTAGTGACAATGTCTGAATCAAGAAAATTTTGGGTTGTTTTTGTAATCTGTATGGGCATATTTTGGTTTTCTGGGTGAAGAAAATTTTGATGAATGTCTGAATTGGTTTACAGTCTACATGAAAACCATGTGTGCCCTAATGCATGTGGTAGATGCTAATATTGTTTTTGTCGTTGTTGTTGTTCATACTCGACAAAAAAGTGATTTTTGTATTAAATATGGTGTGTAGGATCGTATTGGTTGTGTGTTTTTTATGTAGGTTTTTGATTTTTTGATTCTTGGAACGTCGTTTGAATGGGTTCTCTGCACTGAATTCATTGTGGATGAATGTTGATGTTCATTCATGTATTACGTAATGCTCATGTTCAGCTTGTTCATCCTTGCAAAATAGTAGTTGATGTGCTTGTTGATTCGTTGATGTTCATTCGTTGATGTTCATTCATGCAATTTGGTTCATGTTGATTCGTTGATGTCATGCAATTTGGTTCATGTTAATTCGTTGATGTTCATTTAAATTTTAGTTTATGTTCATAGTATGGATGATGTTCATTGTAAAATTAGTTGTTGATCATTCACACATTATTTGTTGTTAATGGAAATTTGATTAAGGTTCATTCAAACAGAACTTGGTGTACATGCATGTCAGTAGGTGTGAGTTAATTTATCGTTTGACTGATGTCCATTGTACAATTAGTTGATGTTCATTAACTTAATACTTGATGTTCACGACGATGGTGCAGTGCTGCTGTTAACGTATTGGGAACAGGTTCCGTCGTGCCTGCACCGTCAGTGCCACAAGACTACCAAATGAACGAGCTCGGACAATATATTCCATTTTGTCCTGTTGAGGAATGGGTTCCAAAATTAGAGCAGACATTCGATAACATTGAGGCAGGGAGGAAGTTCTATGAGCAGTATGCAGTGAGCGTTGGTTTTAGCGTACGTAGTTACAGTCGCACAAAAGACAGCAAGGGGTCTATATGGAAGGTATTTGTTTGTTCGAAAGAAGGGTGGACTCAGTGCAAGGATGAACAAGCTGAACATGAGCATTACGTAATACATGAATGAACATCAACATTCATCCACAATAAATTCAGTGCAGAGAACCCATTCAAACGACGTTCCAAGAATCAAAAAATCAAAAACCTACATAAAAAACACGCAACCAATACGATCCTACACACCATATTTAATACAAAAATCACTTTTTTGTCGAGTATGAACAACAGCAACGAAAAAAACAATATTAGCATCTACCACATGCATTAGGGCACACATGGTTTTCATGCAGACTGTAAACCAATTCAGACATTCATCAAAATTTTCTTCACCCAGAAAACCAAAATATGCCCATACAAATTACAAAAACAACCCAAAATTTTCTTGATTCAGACATTGTCACTAGTAAGCTTACCTCGATGCCTTCACCGCGACCTTCCATTTCTTGGCTGCCGGAATTATCAGAAGAAAATCGTCCGCCGGAATGAAGCCGAAACAAGGTTTTTTGGGCACAACTCAGTTAGGGTTTATGCTTGGATTCTTATAATGCAACCCAGTTGATCTTGGAATGAAATCCTCAACTGGAAAGATGAGGAAACGTTGAGAAATAAATGGGAGGAGCTGGAGAGTCGCATGCATGAGCGTGATATATTTGCTTGCTGAATTGTATCGGGCTTCCCATCTTAAATAAATAAAAAAAAACAAAAACCTACTCCTGATATGTTCTCACGTGAGGACATTTAAAAAAAAACTAATCCCCCTCATCATTACACTTCACCTCTAAAAAAAAACTAAAACTCCAAATTTATCCCAACCATAGATCTTTTGATCAAAGGCCAAGATCTTCCATGCTTTCCTTCTCACTTAAAGGCCCTTCTCATTATATCTATTCCCATATATATATATATATATATATATATATATATATATATATATAGGAAAATTGGATTATAATAATCCCATGTTTTGCAAATTGGTTGACGATAATCACTACTTTCACTTTGTATTCTGGTGGTCCAAAAAAAATAAAATTGGATTGTAGTGGTACCAAATCCACCTTCACGTTCTTCTTATTTTTTTCATTCTTATCCTACATTGTTTTGGTTTCTTTCGTTCCTGCCCCTAGAAAGTTAATGAATTTTTGTTTCTAAAAGAAATTTTAAATTATTTTTTTGAGACTCCGAGTAATTATATATTATGATTTTTTAAAAATAATAAAAGTGGAAAAATCGTAAAAAAAATGAAAAAAATTGAAAAAAAATTGGGAGAAACGTCGTAAATTCATTAAAAATCATTGTATAGTGTTATACTAAGTTTGAATCAAATGCAACACAAAATCTATGATACTTAGGGTATACTTTCGAAAAACCCACTACAATCCAATTTTTTGATTTATTTTTGGACCACCAGAATACAAAGTGAAAGTAGGGATTATCGCCATCCAATTTGCAAAAGTAGGGATTATTAGAATCGAATTATCCTATATATATATATATATATATATATATATATATATATATATATAGGGAATAGATATAATGAGAAGGGCCTTTAAGTGAGAAGGAAAGCATGGAAGATCTTGGCCTTTGATCAAAGGATCTATGGTTGGGATAAATTTGGAGTTTTAGTTGATTAATCTTTATTTTAAATATATAATGGTAAAAGATGATTGGTGGATTTTGTTGAATATGTTTTTTTTCTGCTCTCACGTGTGAGGAAGGTGAAGAGGCATGGCATGGCATGCAGTTCATTCTGTTTGAACCCAGTAACGAGGAGCAGTTTCCCCAAGCAACTGTAATCATTTTGGATAGTTTCAAAACACAAGAAAGAGAGAGAGAAAGAGTTAGGGCGAACTTCCGGCGAAGCTCGAAATAATTTTGAAGGAGTGAAGCTCGAAATTCCGGCGAAGCTCGGGGGGAAAATCCGGGTGAAAATTCAGTGCAGTGTGTGCGGAATTCCGGTGACCATTTCCCGGCAACAGACGCTTGAAGTGAAGTCGAGGGACGTTGTTTTCCCGGTAAGATTTTCCATAATTTAGGGTTTTGCGGTAGATCTTTTTTTTTGGAAATTCCGGCAGGTGTTTGGTGTGAGCCTAACAGTTGGTGGTTGTTTTCGGCAGAGGAAGAAGATTTTTTTGGTATAGGGCATGGCGTCAACGGGTGCGAATGAGTTGGAGGTTGAAGAAAGTAAGGAGGAAATGTAAGTCATTGTATATATGTGGATTTTGGTGTTCATTTCAACATATGGTGTTCATACACATACAGTTTTGATGTTTAATGGTGGTTGTACATTTGGTCAGTTCAATGAATCTTGTTAGTGCACCTTATTGGTGTTCATTTCTGCTTATTGTTCTTTATAGCATACAAACCCAAAATTGTTAGTGCACACACATGATGTTTTTAGGTATGAGGACCATTTTAGATATAAATGATTGATGTTCATTTCAATGAATCTTGATGATCATGTTATATTTTAATCAAGTTCAGTTCATGTCACCTTATCGTAAGCGTCAACATATTTCTGGGTTTATGTTGAATATTTAGTGTTCATTGCATCTCAACGTGATGTTCATGTGGTATGAACTAGATGTTCATTTCGGTAATTCAGTAGATCTTCATTTTAAACCAAATTGTTAAAAATAAGCATTGTTATTGGATTAGGTCGAGGGAAGGAGAAACAGTTGTGACAAGTGTCCCAGTTCAGATTTATGATGAGAGAGCAATTGTCATGGTGCCAACTCCGTTGTTAATGTAAGTGTAACGACAAGTAAAACAATTTGGGGCGTGTTTTAGGTTGATAATCGCTAATGGTGTATTTTGGGTGTAGGGCACAGGGGCATATTGCGCAAAGTGGGAGTGAACCAGCACCTGATGATGGTGTGGCCGACGAAGACAAGACACAAAGTAAGTTGGGTTGTGTTTGTAAGGTATGATCGTTTTAGTTGAACTTGAAAATACATGGCATGTTGTGGTCTACTGGTGTTCATTCTGAAATAGCCAGATGGTCATTTGATGTATAATGGATGTTCATTTATAACAAAGTTCATGTTCATTTTCATAATGGGTGTTCATCTAGTGTTATTCATCTGTTGTTGTTCATCTGCAATATTGCCTAATGTTAATCTGATGTATAATGAATGTTCATATTGATACGATCAGGTGTGTACTTGACTTTGCTGACAACAACACGACACGTGTCCTCTCGTTTGACATGTTGACAAACGGTTTGTCTGACATGATGAACAAGACAGTTGACGTGGGGGAGCCATCAAGCCCTGTGCCGGACCACGTATTGAGAGATGCGGACCCAGTTATTGACGTGGGGCTGCACGAATCCCCGTTCGAAACCCCCCAACTGGCACAGAATTCCCCCGTGGCCCCCCTAGATAAGGAGGCATCCCCCATTATTGATCTGACCGAAACTTCTACAAGGGTAAAACGCAAAGCTGGAAGAGAACTGTTCGAGTCTCAAAACACAGATGGTTGCGGCGCATCGAATGAAACGTATGTTGAGATTCAATTACTGATTATGTACTATTGTCATAAGTAATTCTAAATTCAACATATCGTATGTTGCTCGTGATTCCTGATGTGTTTGTATGTGAATCTGACAGTGAAAATCTACCGGTGCGGGGGCTGGATGCATTCAAGAAAGGATACACTAGGAGGGCAAAGAAGACAATGTCAACTCCAGCCCCCAGTAAAAGTGGTAACGTTACGACTGTGGCTGGGTCATCGCGTCCCAAACGTGGGTTGGACCATGACCGAAGTGAGGACAAATTGGTGAAAGGCAAAAATAAACGGCAGCGCGTTCATGTAGTTGATGAGGATGACGAGTTGCCGAAAAAAAGAAGTAGCATTACGATTGTGGCTGGGTCATCGCGTCCCAAACGTGGGTTGGACCATGACCGAGGTGAGGACAAATTGGTGAAAGGAAAAACTAAACGGAAGGGGGTTCGTGTAGTTGATGAAGATGACGACGCAGTCGAGATCAAGTCAGTCAATGCGGGGTTGCCGAGTCAAACATCATTTCACACAAGGATGTCGCCAAGGCGGTTTTCGAAGATGATGGAATGTCTAGAGGGGCCGCAAAAGGCAGTCGTTGTTGAGATGGGGTTCAAATGTTTCCTAGACTTTCGCTTGAAACAAATACCCGGCGAACTTGCAAAATGGTTGCTTGAACGCTTCAACCCATATTCGCTCACTCTCGAGGTCGATGTCGGCAAGCACATCCCCATTACCCCGCTGGACGTTTACATTACGATGGGGATCCCGTATGGCGATCAACCCATCGAAGAAGTTCTTGACGGGAGGGTAGGGGATGATGAGTACAATGAGGTGCTCAGTGAATTGAGATCGGACTGGGGTTTACAAGATGGTAGTCCATTATTGTCGGATATGCCGCAATTGATTTTGGGGTACGACGACGGGGGAGTAAAATTCAGGAGACATTTCATATTGTACATGGTTGCCACATTCTTTCACGGCAACCAACAACGGAACTGCTCCCCAATATTTTTGAAGAACGTGAAAAACATCGAGCGTATCGCCAACCTTGATTGGTGTACATATACGGACCGTCTTGTCGATGCGCACAAAAAATGGGTGGACAAACAAACGCGAATGTTTTTTGAGGGTCCAATAATATTCTTGATGGTATGTAATGTCTACTCGTTGATTTTATTAAGATTAGTATATTTCATTCTGATGTTCATTTTATAATGAACTAATGTTCATTTGGAAATCACTTGATGCTCATTTAAAATTGTATTGATGTTAATCGATCAATGGGATAATGTTCATCGCACCTGCTTGTACTAGATGCTATACTTCGATAGGATTGTGTGCACTTCCCGGCCAGAACATAGACAGTTCCCAACAATGTGTGCGTGGTCAGAGAAAATTTTGAAGGACAGGATCTCGGAGGAGGTTACAAGGAAGGCCTTTGGCAAGGGAAGACTGGACACACGTCTCACTGATCCAGATATCGACAAGATGGTTCGTCGGAAAACTGGTGATGCATCAGAGCATTCGGATCTTTAGGTTAGTGATGTCATTATGTTTATTTAGTGTAGGTCGACTAATGATTATTTGTGTTGATGTTCATTTCGTTTACACGAACTGATCATTTCCGTTCGTGCTCATGTCCATTTTTGGTTATATTTGGTTGATTTCAAATTGATGATCATTTTATTTTGGTATGATTGATCATTTATCTTGATGCATTGGCGGTCGGCGACAAACAAAATGGACAGTGGCGTTTACTGTATGCGTCATATGGAAACATTCTTCGACCCCACCAACTGGGAATGTGGTCTAGAAGAGGACGATGTAAGTCAGCATGCTAAATCCGCATTTGTTGACTTCATATATTGTTGAAATAAACTTAACAACTTGCCACACCCTGATCATGTATGATGGGAACCACTTTTTATTTTCAGCAAGAGATGTTAGATGTGCTGAGGAGCAGATATTGCCACACCCTGATCATGTATGATGGGAACCAGTTGAAGGGCGATGTCCAAACGAAAGCAACCAATTGGTTCACGACGGGCTCGATTGCAATGCCTTGAATTGTAGCTACTTCATGCTTTAATCAGTTGATATCGTGTTTGTGGTGACATAACGTAAACTAACGCCATGTGTGTTTTTTGCTTTTATGTATTTTGTATGTCAAACTATGGGATATTGTATTGGTTTGAACATCTGCGGAATTAATAGCATGGTATTGTGACATGATCATCATATATGTGCCAAAATGTACATCACGTGCATAAAAAATGAACATTAAGTGATGATAAGCATTTAAGTACTTATGGAATGAACATTAAGGTTTGTTTAAGTTAAACAATCCCTCATTATTCACAAATAAACCTAGCTTTTGCCACAAAAATTGTGCACAATCATTTAAGTTAAATTCCCCACCCAAGTTGGATTAAACAATCACCAATAAATCCATTAACAAATACGGAATGAACATTAAGGTTTGTTTTAATGAACATTCAGAATTATTCAAATGAACATTAAGTACTTATGAATACTTGAGAAAAATGAACGTTTGTTATCATGGTAAAAGAATTATGGAATCAACATGAAGGTCTGTTATCATGGTACTTCTAAAATGAACATTAATTACTTATGAAATGAGCATGAATTGATTGTGCTATGTATATCAAGTATTTAACTATCATGTAATTAGCCAAAAAATAATCCAGCTTTTGCCACAAAAAATTGTGCACAATCCATTAAGAAATTATGTTATGAACATTAAAGTTTGTTTCATGAACATCCAGTATTATTCAAATGAACATCACGGGTGAATTGATTGTGTAATGTATAAGAATTATGGAATGAACATGAAGGTCTGTTATCATGGTATTTCTCAAATGAACATTACGTACTTATGAAATGAGCATTAGCTATCATGTAATTAGCCCAAACACTTTTTGTAAATGTACAAGTAGAATAAACGACTACTAATATTGAAAATAGATACCATAAATTCAAATCAGTTTCACATGTTCATTCATGGACAAAAACAATCTGATCCAAACGTCAACAAGAGAACATAAAGCATAACATATAACAAAACATAAAAGCAAAGCGCTCTGGACAAGTCAACCAAAGCGCACACTCTTTGTTACATCAACCAAAGCGCTCTGGACAAGTCCTGGCGTCATGCGATGCTATCTGGCCGCAACAATGGCACCTTCTAGCACGCGCCCTTGTCTCAGTGGCAACCTCCATTGCTGTCTTCGTCCTCTTGCCTCTTCCCTTCATGGCTGAAGCCGGTGGGGGGTGAATGGTAACCTCTGTAGGGACAGATGTTCCAAAATACGTTTCAAAGTCGATGAGCGCGTTGCTCGATGGCCCTCCAACACTTAATGACTCGACCTTAAGATCATAGCATTTGTTTGATCAATGATCAACCTCGACTTTGTTTCATCCGTCACAAGAATGTCCATGCACTTATAAAATGATCTCCATGCCTCGTTAGTCAATTGTTTCTTCCGGGTTACCTTGTAATATCAAATATGAATTGCGTGAACATCAACTATAACTGAGATGAATTCCATAAATGATAGTATGAAAACGAAAGTGGATGTGTGTGTAAATGAACATCAACATGTGGTATGACGATTCAAACTGCACATCAATTATGATTGACATGAACATCAACTATAACTGGCATGATCATCAGGTACATTTGAGATGAATTTTCACAATTATGAACCTCAGTGAACATCAAACATATGATGAATGTTACCAGTATAAACTAACACTAAATGTAGTGAAGCAATGTGTTTTCATGTTACCTTGTCGCATCCCTCTGTGACAATACGGTCCACATTGAATCGGTGCAAGCTTCGCGTTCTTTGTCCAACGCGTTCAACTATTAGTGTCGATGGGATGTGGTCAAATGATGGATGACAAGCAAAGCATGTGCACAGGGATCCCTTGAAGGCGTAATATGGGCAATCATAAGTTATATCGTTAAATCGACATTGCGCACAACATGTCCGCCTTTTATCACCCTTTTGACGTATTGTGTAAGTGGCATCATGTTCCACTTCCCCCATCTCTGAGATGTAACAGTCATTTATAGCATCCACAAGTTGTTGTTGGAACAACCGAAAATTCCGATGCGTGTATATTGTTCTGGCATGCCTCTCAATCGCCGAACGCGTCTCCAATTGCGGCAGTGAATTACGTGTCGCATGGTCAAGGTCTACAACACGGTTTCGCTGAGCATCAACCGCATGTTCAAATCTAGCCCAAAACTCAACAAAACTCAAAGTTGGGCACATTAGTTTCCCGAACATTGAGTTTTCACTTTCCGACCCAGATGTCATCCGCAAAACCCCCCCAAGGGGATGGTCTGTGAAGTACGCATGAACCCATTCCGCCCTTTTCTCATATATGTCAGCCAACCATGAATTCTCAGAGAGCTCGTATTTCTCAATCATTGCAGCCCACATTTCCTCAAACTTGTCCGGAGTCTCAGCTGCCCACACGCACAATTTTATGTAGTTGATGAACTCCTCACACCCATTCAGCTTGTGTCCAACCTTTTCAGGGAGTTTGCGCATGATGTGCCATATGCAATACCCGTTCATCATTAAAATAAAGATTAATATGCACATACTCTAATCCTGTGTATTGTATCACACATGAACTTCCATTGATGATAAATTGAACATTAAGACCCACCATTCAAATGACATTTTTAACCAAACACAATAAACCCCATATAATGACTACATAGGATGATCATTAACCTATGCCCAAAATGACAATTAAATTTGTGAAATGAACATCTATTTATAGTATCAAGAACATGTACATATAATGGATAGAACATATAATGCAACGTGAAGCCACAAAAACATGATCATTTATGCACATTCATATGACCATCAATCATCCATATGAACATCAGCTACCTTGTGAAATGGACATATACGTATAGTCACTTGAACATACACATATTGAAATGAAGGTCATTCTGTTCTACACAATGAACCTCAAGTGCTAAAGCAATGAACATCAAACAATACTGAAATGCGCATGTGTATACATACCTGTGGATCGAATTAGTGAACACTTGTCAACCCCTTCTTTTATCGCCAAGTCCTGATCGGTGACTATCGTATCAGGATGATAGTCTTGCATCGCGTCAGCGAACTTCTGAAAGAGCCACACAAACGACGCCGTTTTCTCATCTCTCAATAAACAAGCCCCAAATGACACAAGTTTTCGATGGTGATTGAGCCCAATGAATGTCGCAAACACCATTTTGTACTTGTTTGTCTTGTGCTTTGTGTCGAATGAAATTAGCTCGCCAAACGATGAGTAGTCACGCCTGCTTTCAGAATCACACCAAAACACGCACTTCAACTTCTTATCGTCATCAACTTCAAATGCAAAGTAAAACCCAGGGTCTCTCATCTTGTTCCTCCTCAATATCTCCACGAACATTTCAGCATCCATGTCGACCAACACATTCTTCAACAATTGGTGATAGTTACGCAAGTCTTGTAGCGTACAACCAACACCTTCGTATGACCCGACTGTCTCTTTAAATAGATGAAATGACTTCGACGGCCCAACGTTAGCTCTTGAAAACTTGTTCATAAGGTCTATATGAATGCGGCTAACGTTGCGCGCCGACCTCTCTAAATGTCGTTTGCTGGGCGTTGTGAGTTCATGACTGTGCCCGACGTTGAATGTGACGACCTTAAACTTCCCCTCTTTCGTAGATCGTAGTGTTAACTGCGTGCTGACCTTCCCTTATAACAGGTTTACGCCTCCTTGTAACCACCGGCGTGACTACTCCATCTGCCCCTTCAGGATCAACTTGGCTGTCCTCCGCTTCATCTGACTGCAACCCAGTGCGCCCCCCTTCGTATATTGTCATTGTCGTCTTCTTCCCGGGAGTCCACCCTTCTTTCGAACAAACAAATACCTTCCATATAGACCCCTTGCTGTCTTTTGTGCGACTGTAACTACGTACGCTAAAACCAACGCTCACTGCATACTGCTCATAGAACTTCCTCCCTGCCTCAATGTTATCGAATGTCTGCTCTAATTTTGGAACCCATTCCTCAACAGGACAAAATGGAATATATTGTCCGAGCTCGTTCATTTGGTAGTCTTGTGGCACTGACGGTGCAAGCACGACGGAACCTGTTCCCAATACGTCAACAGCAGCACTGCACCATCGTCGTGAACATCAAGTATTAAGTTAATGAACATCAACTAATTGTACAATGGACATTAGTCAAACGATAAATTAACTCACACCTACTGACATGCATGTACACTAAGTTCTGTTTGAATGAACCTTAATCAGATTTCCATTAACAACAAATAATGTGTGAATGATCAACAACTAATTTTACAATGAACATCATCCATACTATGAACATAAACTAAAATTTAAATGAACATCAACGAATTAACATGAACCAAATTGCATGACATCAACGAATCAACATGAACCAAATTGCATGAATGAACATCAACGAATGAACATCAACGAATCAACATGCACATCAACTACTATTTTGCAAGGATGAACAAGCTGAACATGAGCATTACGTAATACATGAATGAACATCAACATTCATCCACAATGAATTCAGTGCAGAGAACCCATTCAAACGACGTTCCAAGAATCAAAAAATCAAAAACCTACATAAAAAACACACAACCAATACGATCCTACACACCATATTTAATACAAAAATCACTTTTTTGTCGAGTATGAACAACAGCAACGACAAAAACAATATTAGCATCTACCACATGCATTAGGGCACACATGGTTTTCATGCAGACTGTAAACCAATTCAGACATTCATCAAAATTTTCTTCACCCAGAAAACCAAAATATGCCCATACAGATTACAAAAACAACCCAAAATTTTCTTGATTCAGACATTGTCACTAGTAAGCTTACCTCGATGCCTTCACCGCGACCTTCCATTTCTTGGCTGCCGGAATTATCAGAAGAAAATCGTCCGCCGGAATGAAGCCGAAACAAGGTTTTTTGGGCACAACTCAGTTAGGGTTTATGCTTGGATTCTTATAATGCAACCCAGTTGATCTTGGAATGAAATCCTCAACTGGAAAGATGAGGAAACGTTGAGAAATAAATGGGAGGAGCTGGAGAGTCGCATGCATGAGCGTGATATATTTGCTTGCTGAATTGTATCGGGCTTCCCATCTTAAATAAATAAAAAAAAACAAAAACCTACTCCTGTTATGTTCTCACGTGAGGACATTTAAAAAAAAACTAATCCCCCTCATCATTACACTTCACCTCTAAAAAAAAACTAAAACTCCAAATTTATCCCAACCATAGATCTTTTGATCAAAGGCCAAGATCTTCCATGCTTTCCTTCTCACTTAAAGGCCCTTCTCGTTATATTTATTCCCTATATATATATATATATATATATATATATATATATATTAATAGGGTTGTCAAAAACTTGGGTTCGGACCAATTGGAAAATATTGTATTCGAATTTTCAATCGAATCGGTCAATGTAAAAATTCGGACATAAATTTTATGACCATACCCACTTTTTTCCGGGTCGGACTGAACCAGGTTTTCGGGTCAGACATTCTTTTGACAGCCCTGTATGTATATATGTATGTATGTATATGCACGTGTATATAACATTGAAGTAGTGTGTTATAGACTATAGTAAGACAACATAAAAATATTATTATAAGTATTTTAAGAATATATTATTAGAAGTATTTTAAGAATAAACTAAGAAATAAAATAAAATTTTATTAAGAAAACATAAAAAGTTCAACATCACTATATGAAATCCTAATCGGAAAAAAAAAATATACTTACATGATCTATAAACAAATTTTTTTACTAACGACTCTCCTGTTTAAATTGAATATTTTTTATATATTAATTTAAATAAATTAGAGCTAGTGATATTTTGTATTTTAATGGATGGTAGTGGCATTTTTTATTTTTTAAGAAAGTTGAGTAGCATTTTTTACTTTTTTGAAATGTTGATGGGCATTTTTGCCCAAACAATCTTTTAAGTTGTTGAACTTGTTATAACAGTTTCAGTGACATTTTTTACTATTTGGGAAAGTTGAGTGGTAATAATGACAATTTGTAAAAATCAGTTGCATTTTTTACTATTTTGGAAAGTTGAGTGACATTTTTTGTCAAACACTCTGATGTGGTTTAGATTGAGTATCAAAAAACAATTTATAGGGTTCTTGGATTGTTTATGAGTCACCACCATGAATTTGTTCTCAAAAGGAGGAGGAATTAGTAGCGCTGACAAAAATTCGGGTTCAGGTAAATTCGGGTCGGAAAAATTTGAACGATATCAAAATTCGAACGAGAAATTCATGTCCGGACCCAGTTTTACTTTGGGTCGAAGAGGGTCGGACAATTCGAACAAAGCTAAAATCGGGTTCGATCATAGAAAAAAGAGAAATTTTATATCCGAATATTCGGTCAATTTCAAAATTCGGACGAAAAATCTATGTCCAGACCCGATTTTTTCTGGTCGGACAATTTGGGTAATTAGGGTTGGACAAATTTTTGACACCCCTAGGAATCAGTAAACAAATTTGCCATGAGACCTTGACTTAAAGCTATGGTTGGTGAGAAGAAGATGAAGGAGGTCAAGGGGTGGCTGAATTTTGATGCTTGGCGGTGGAAAGAAGCATAGAAATAGTAAAAAGTAGGTTTTAATTGAAAAGTTATCTTCCCTTTCTCACTATAGTACTAGTAAGAAGGCCCGTCCAATGGACGGGGCTATTTCTGATATTTCCTTTGGTCTTTGTCCTAGATAAATTGGTCAAATTTTTCAAATTCTGACCATTAGGTTTTCAAATTGTATATTGAGTTATTGTATATGATTATTATTATCAGATTTGTAATGAAAATTATTTTTATTCAAATATAATATTATAAGCTCTGTTAAGATAAAACGTAAAAATTTAATAGTCAAAGTATTGTCTCGAAGACCATAAAAAATTAAAAGGGACAAATTATTTAGATCGAAGGAAGCACTTTATAATCTTGTGCCTTTTAGTTCACTAAGGCAAAAAAAAATAACCACAAATACATTCTTAAGTTTACTTATGCTGGTCATTATAGAGTAAAGTAAACATAATATAAATTTACAATGACTTGAAACAACGAAACATCTGTTATACAATTGCCAAACGTCTATTTAATTGGATGATTGACTATTCTTTTGCAAGTGACAATGAATCACTATCTCGTATTTACAGGAATTTGAAATACATCCGATCATATTCACCTATACCCGAAATACACCCGGGTCATGTTCTACAGTGGACTTTACCTGAAACCAAAATACACCCGACCCGTATTTACCATAAAATTATTACTATCAAAGAACATATGACCCGTATTTAACTGAATTTGAAATACACCAGAGTCATTTTTTAAAAAAGTGAAATTTATCCGAAATCGAAATACACATGACCAGTGTTTACCCTAACCAAATATATAGTCGACTTATTTGCCTAGTTATTGTAGTCGAGGGTAAAATAGTAAATTTGTGTGTGAACACAAGCTATTGATTAATTATTATATCCAAGGGTGAAATAGTAAATTCGTGTGTGAACACAAGGAAGCAAGCAGGCAGACAGAGCAGCAAAACACAAAAATCAACTTCACATATTTATTATAGAGTATATGATATGATATGATATGAAAACAAGTATGTATAAGTTTGAGCAACTTATGAAGTATAAAGATATGTAATATATATATATATATATATATATATATATATATATATATTAATTTATAAAATCCAGAAATTTTGGTCCCAGTATAATTCATTATTGAAATTACTAATATTAGAGTTGATATAACTAATTGGGAAGTAATAAGGTCTGGCTAATTAAATCAAATAATGTATGATAATTGAGATTGAAAATTTAATTAACTAGCAAAATAAATTATGGTTAAAAAATACGGGTTGTTACAAATGGTGAGCCATTTTTTTTTTTTTAACACAAGTTCATGAGGACTTACTTTAGACGGTGAAAGGCTATGCAGAAATTCCAGCAGATAATGTTGATTTGTCACCGAGTTGAAGCTCCTGTAGACTACTTTCTCTCCTGGAGTCCTTTCAATAATATGTGAGTTGATGGTGTCTACATCTTGGTTGTGTGGTGTTAAGATTGCTTTTTGTGAGAAAGTATCTAGGTCAATGATATCTTGACGAAGGTTGGACCATGTTTGGTGAACGAGGGACTCGAAAGATGAGTCTGTTAGATAAACTTAGATTGCCAAATGTGGAGGTAGTCTTGCGAAAGATGTCAATTGTTGTTGTAGGTGACCACCACCTAAATGAAGCAAGAAATTTGAAAAGTTAGGATCATCCCTTGCACATACATTCTCGGTGAGGCTAATTTTCACCAATTGTGGCCAAATGTGGGAGCTTACAAGGCTAGCTTCAACAACCTTAAACCGTGTTTTCCTTGGTAGAATGGGGAGAACTTGGCAAAAATCACCACCAAAAACCACAATCATTCCTCCAAAAAGTTCTATTAAACCACAAATGTCTTGCAACATTACACTCAACGCTTCAATGTTACGTTTATGAGCCATTGAGGCTTCGTCCCAGATAAGTAAAGTTGTTTGTCTAAGAAGTTACAGAAGGCTTGACTATTTGCCAACAAAACAGAAGCCCGATCCATCATCATCTTGGGGAAGCGTAGATTGAGAATCTGGTGTCCTACTTATGGGAAAGTTTGATGCCGCAATACCTAGGGTAGCTGTTGGGAGAATGATTTTGCCTAATTATCATAATGTTGCATATAAAGCACGATACAAAAATGTTTTCCATGTACCACCTAGTCCATCAATGAAAAAGCACCTGCTTTGTTGTTCTTCACATGGGACATAATTTTCTTATATGCATATCGTTGCCCTTCATTAAGTTTCTTCGTTGCATTTGCACATGTGGTATAGGAGCATTTTGGACATCCATTACATCTCTTGTGCCCCGTATATCATGATCTTTTACAAGTAGCAAACTAGATAAGTTGTAATCATCTAATGACTTTTCCATACTATCAAGTCTTCGTTGAGTGTCTCTTACTATGATCCTGAGCACCAATGATGGGTTAGCTGGCTCCCTATGCTGGAAGTCTTCAAAAAAATGTTTGTAAAATGTATCCCAAAATTTACGATGATTTGGTGGTTCACATAGAATCCTTTATTTAATTAACCACAAACTGGTTAACAACATAATACAATTTAGATGTAGATTTATAAAATCTATAAACAGCAAAAATAGTTAACCGAAAATGTGGTCAACCGTTCATACCCACCCCTTCACTAAGGTGGAATTTCAGATAATGGGCTTTGATACAATTTGCTTGACTTTCATTTGAGTATTTGACTTTCACAGTGAGTATTGGGTTAGGGCCTTACGCATGAATTGGGCCCAAACCAGGAGTTCACCCTGTCCGTACTCCTCTACACCCAGCAGTTTCGACATTTTTGACTGCTTGGGTCCTTCTCTTTCCCTTTGTCTCTCTCACTCTCTTTCCTTGTTCTCCTTGGTCTTCGAAGCAGCAAAAGCGCGGGCTCACACTCAGACGCAGGAGCCCTACATTTGCTGCTTCTTCTTCTCACTTCTCCCATGGCGGCTTCTTCTGATCAGCCGACCAAGTCTGTACAACTCGACTCTTCTCTCTGGTTCGACTCCTTCTCCCTCCTCTTTACTGACCTCGAAAATCTTCCTCCTTCCTCCGACATCCCTCCTTCTCTGGTACTCTCTCTTTCTCTCTCTCTATCTATCTCTTAATGTTGTTGCATCGGTCAGTGATGGTTGATTTTGCTGTAATTAGGTGGAGAGATTGAAGGAGAATCGAGCTTGGTTTGTGAATACAGTTGCTCAATTTAAGCCTCCTAGTCAGACATCGAAGGAGGCTTTGAATGCACAGCAAGTCATTGTTGGTTCTCATAAATTGAGCATCAAACCTCAGTTCAAGGATTTGGCTTTGAAGCTTAGCTCAACTGTGGTATGTGTTCTAGCCTTGCTGCCTATTTCTCTCTTTTCACTTTGCTTCTCTACTCTGGAAGACCAAAAAGCATTACACTTCCTCATATTGACAGAAATATGTGACATTTCCAGAAAATGTGGCAGTCTTCTTGGATTCAGTTTTGTCATTCTTATTGTCTGAAAGTCACATTAACATAGTTTGGTTACTACCTCCTTCCCATCCAAATTACTAGAATAGTGACTAGGGGATTCTTGAACTGGTAAATTTTCAAATAGCTACCTCCTTCCCCTCCAAATTGTCACAGTTTGAAAAAAAGAATCTTATTTATACATCACTCAAAACCGGCTCTTTTTTTCTGGAAGCTGCAGTTCTGATGGGATGGAGGGAATATAAGTCTTGCATTTGCATAGTTGTTTTCAAATGGTTCTAAGCCTAAGGATGCTTTGGATTTAATTTATAAATGATAATTTCTTTTTTTTTTTTGGATAAGAAAATATAAATATATATTAATAATAGGATCAAAAGAACTGATGCTTAGCAAGTATCCTATAAAGTTATGTACAACCAAAATATAGACTATCCACAAAATCTATTCCATCATAAGAAGAACTAATCTTCCTATTCACCCAAAGAGGAGAGACTTAATGAAATTGTCTTTGAAGCGCCGAAGAGGACTTTTGATTCCCTCAAACACCCTCTGGTTCCTTTCTCTCCAAATACTCCATAAATTCACATATGCTATAACCATTATGTTCTTCTTTGGTTTCCTATCAAAGACATCCTCCCAAGCAAGAATAGGACTCCTAATTGAATAGGAAATGGCCCAAAAGCACCTAAGCAACCAAAGGCATAAATGATAGTTTCTTGTCCAGTGATGGCAACCAAAGGCATAAATATTTGAAAGGCTACCGCCGCCACCCCATGTGATGGCAACTTTTTTGTTGAATGCAGATAGAGAGATGGAGTTTATATTCTTCTTTCTTTTCTTTTCTTCTTTGCTTGTTGTGTTTTAGCGTCTTGGGGAGTCAACAGTTGCTTGAATGTTCTCCCTGCAAATGCCGTGGTGCATTGGTTACATCTTACCTGTTATCTTATCTACCTTTGGGTGCTGGCACTGACTTGTAATAGGCATTGCGATATCTTTCAAAAAAAAAAAACTTGGGATAAAATTTGCTTTACTTGGGATAAAATTTACTTCATTGACGTTCTTGTTTTTTGTATGATGACTGCCATTCTATTCTATCCTTCCTATATGCGATCATACAACTGAAGCTTGTGATTTCCTGGCCGTGTTGTTTAAAGATTTCCGTGAAAGTTTTCATCTTTGGCCTCTACAGTACTGTTTAAATTGTTGTCCAGAAGATTTATTTCATTTTTTTTGACAGTGTTTAGATGAGATACAGTCATACATTCTTGTCAAGAGGTCCTTAGATGGCAACACTCTTTTCGTTGATGGCATTGTGCAAGGATTTCTTCACGAGGTATGTAGTTTTTTTAAATGAAACTGGTACGCTGCATCTGCACTTTGTCTGACGCATTCCTCTGATCTTTGTTCTTCCTGAAGACGGTGCTGCAATATTATACTGAAAGACAGTGCCTTCTGAAATGTGTCCGCCAGATGGTTACTCTTGCATGTAAGTTCATTGATTTGCTTACTGTTTCTTTTTCCTTTTCTGTTTCATATGTTCTTACATCGTGATTTATGGGATAGTCTTGCTGAGGAAATGCTATCACTATTGTATTCAGTTGATAGTTTCTTGTCAAGAAATACCCTTTCCCGATCTCTCCTTAACTGAGTTATTTTGTGCAAATTGTGCTGGAGCCTGGGTACTAGAGAGATCGATAAAGAATGGGGTGTTCCCCCCTTCATACAAAAACTTAGCTTTTCTTCACCAATTTACCAAAGATCAGAGCTCAACTTTTTAACACTCTAGCCTCTGAGTTATGCTGAGATCGGTAAAATCTTGATATTATTCAACCTTCCAAAGGGTAACAATAGTCGAATTTCTATTATGTATTTAGAATTTCCCTGACATAACAAAAGTGGGTGGTAATTACCCTCAATGGACCAACTTAATAACCACTTCGTAGGCTTGTGATCTTTTAACTGAACTATGGCGTGAGAGCGGGCAGGCAATTGAATTGATCTATTTAGTGGGTTGATGGCTAAAGCATGTCAGATCAGCTGAATGGATGGGCCCAGTCAGTGTGGATTCCTGAAGATAAAAGGGTATCTTTGATGTTTAATTTTAAATTTTGGGCTAGTATGGTGCATGCAAGTAACTGGATCTTATTCTCTCCTCCGAAAGTTATATTTTGAAAAGAAAACTATAACATTTGTAAACTAATGCCTCAAGCACAAATAATAAGTACTACCTCTGTTTCTTTTTATGTGACTTTTGTGGGTGGTGGGCTTAGTTTGAAAAAGCGCACGAGGCGCGCGCTAAGGCGCACGAGGCGCCGAGGCGCACCTCCCAGCGCTTCGCAGCGTCGAGGCGAGGCTCAGTTCATGGAGCGCGCGCTTTTGTGCGCCTTTTGGGGCTTAATGGTGAGGCGCGAGGCGCGCGCCTAGGGGCATAATGGATTTTGTACTGTTCAAATTAAAAAAAAAGCCCTAGCGCGAGATTAGAAAAAGCCCTAGCGCGAGATTACTCACCAGTTTTGCTTCTCCCTTTTCACGTTGGGTTCTCTTCTTCACCCTCTTCCAATCTGACCTGCCTTCTTCCTTCTCTCTGTTGTTGTTGCTGTTGTTTTGGGGGCCTCCTTGCTGCTGCTTCATCCTCTGCGAAAACCAGGTACTGTTCTCTTCTTCACCCTCTTCCATTCGTGCTTTTTTTCTGGGTTTTGTTCGTGTATTGTTATTTTTTTTATTTTGGTCTTAATTTGCTGTATTTGTTTTGTTAATTGAGTGCGTTTTTATTATTAATTGAGTATTTTTTTTGTTCTCTGTGTTAATTTGCTGAAATATATTTTTTTTCTGGGTTCTCTTGTGCTGATTTTTTTATATTTATTATTGAGTGAGTTTTAAACTTTTAATTGAGTTGCTCTTACTCACTGTTATATTATCAGTTTATTGGTCAGTGAGTTTAGGTCCCGAGTGTCTCAAGTTATGACGGGGCCAACGGGTGAAGGTGGTTCTAAGAGTGGTAGTACAACATCCGTTAAATCTAATGATCCGGCATGGAAGTATGCAAGGCGAGATGAAAACAATATTACTGTATTCTATTGCAACTTTTGTGGACATAAGACCTTGGGGGGAGTCGCCCGAGTGAAACAACATTTAGCCGGTGGATATCGGAATACGGTTGCCTGCCAAAAAGCTCCTCCACATGTTGTACAAGAAATCAAAGATTATATAGATTGTAAAAAACAAACCAAGGAGGCTGAAAGTGCACTTAAACAACAAGATTTTGTTATCAGTGATGATGAGGAAAGTGAAGATGATGTTGAATTTGTTGGGCAAACGGGACGTCTTTAGCATACCAAGGCTAAGCAAAGCAACCAAGCAAAAAGGGCGATGGACTTTTTGTCTCTAAAAGGTGGCAAATGTTGCAAAGGGAAGGACAAAGGGAGGCAAAGGACAATGAATGAGTTATGCAAGCGACTTAGAGGTAAGGTTTGTCGAGATATTGCTAAGTGGTTTTATGATTCGGGATTCCATTTCACGCGCCATGTATGATAGTTTTGGTACCATGTGAATCTATCGCTCACTTTGGCCCCGGATTTAAACCACCTTCCATGTATGAGTTGAGTTCCTCTCCTCAAGAAAGAAGTGGAGGACAGGAAGGAGATGTTAGAGCATAAGAAGGAATGGGTTGAAAAGGGTTGTTCAATCTTATCCAGATGGATGGCGTGATAGCACCGTCCAAAAGGATATTATTAATTTTCTTGTCAATTCTCCAAAAGGCTCGGTCTTTCTTAAGTCAATGGATGTCTCCGAAGTTGTGAAGGATGCCGATCTTTTGTTTAAGGTTCTTGATGGTATGGTGGAAGAGATTGGAGAGCCAAATGTGGTCCAAGTAGTGACCGATAATGCATCTAACTATGTTAAGGCGGGTGAGTAACTACAACTAAACAATTTCTATTTTTAAACACATTTATTTGTTTCATTTTAAAATATTTATGATCAATATATGTAGGAAAATTATTGATGGCCAAGAGAGAACATCTCTTTTGGACTCCATGTGCTGCACATTGCATTGACCTCATGTTGGAAGATATTGGAAAAAATATTCCAAAGGTCAAGAATGCTATTTCAAAGAGTATGGCTATCAATGCATATATACATAGTTCCGTTGGCCTTATCAACTTGATGAGGCGATTTACCAATCAAAGGAACTTGCATAGACCGGCCATCACAAGATTTGCTACATCATTCATCACCATTTCCTCTATCCATAACAAAAAAATAATTTGAGGAAAATGGTGACATCTCAAGAATGGAACACTAGCAAATGGTCAAAGGAGTCCGGGGGCAAGAAGATTGCAACTTATATCATGCAAGAGAGTTATTGGAGAAGCATTGTCTATGCTCTTAAGTTGACATGTCCCCTTGTCAAGGTTCTTCGCTTGGTTGATGGAGACAAAAAGCCCGCTATGGGTTATATTTATGAGGCTATGGATAGAGCGAAGGAAACCATTATGAAAAGCTTTCAAGAGAAGAAAGAGCACTATGATAAGGCATTTGCTTACATTGACAAAAGATGGGAATGTCAACTTCACCAACCTCTTCATGCGGCGGGATACTTCTTGAATCCGGCAATCTTTTATTCAAATCAAGAAGCAATCGAAGGATGTCTTGAAGTGATGGATGGTTTGTATGAATGCATCACTAGAATGATTCCCAATCTTGAAACCCAAGACAAGATTATGGTTGAGTTGATCCTATACAAAAATGAGGAAGGGCTCTTTGGAAAGCCAATGGCAAAAAGGCAACGCAATCTCTCATCTCCCGGTAAGAAACTATTTCTTAATTTAAACTTAGGTTCTATTCATCATTTCTAAGTTACATAGCATCTACTAGCTTAGTACCTAATTGTTTATTCTAACTTACACTTATTTTCCTAAATAATAGAATGGTGGAGTGCATCTGGATCCATACACCAAATTTGAGAAAGTTTGCCATTAGGGTCCTTAGCCTTACATGTAGTGCATCGGGATGTGAGAGAAATTGGGGTGTTTTCCAACATGTAAGTTAGATCTTCAAAAAGCTATTTAACTTTGAGAAATTTTAATTATTGAAATTTAAACTAAGCAAATAACTAATTTTTATGTACTTTCTCAACAGCTTCACACCAAGAAGAGAAATAGGCTAGCACAATCTCGATTGAATGATTTGGTTTTTGTTAAATCAAATCGTGCATTAAAGCGCCGCCGCCAGGAGAGTGGTAGAGATCCCATCCTCTTGGATGAAATTGATGAGAGCAACGAATGGTTACTTGGAAGGATGGAAGATGAAGAGGATGATGATGATGATCTTGTGTTTGAGGATGATAACGTGACTTGACGCTGTTCTTTGAAGCTAGTGGGGCAAATGAGTCCCGTTATAGATTTAGGCATGGATCCTCCACTCAATCTAATTCAAGGGACAAGGGAAAAGGAAAAGCTCCCATGAATGCCTCTGGTTCCAAATCTTCCCGTGCTAGATTTCAGTTAATTGATGAAGATGAGGAAGAGGAATTTGAAGAGGAAGAGGAAGAGGACATTGAGGATGTTGAATTGGTGGATGATGATGAGGATGCTCAGAATGTAGTGTTGGATGATGACGATGATTCTGAGTGATCATCATTTTAGTTACTAGACTCTAGGGCTTCTAGGCCTTAAGATTATGTTTCTACTTGGCTACTTTGCTTAGTGTGTTGTGTTTTCTATGTTTGCTTTATGACTATGCTTGTTTTATCTCTTCAAAAAACTATTTTAGCGATATATCGTATGTGAAGAATATTTGCATGATTTTTCGCAGTATTACTTGTGTTTAATCCATTATTTGATGCCATTTTTGAGCTTATTATGTGAAAATACAACTTCTATGGGATTTTGAAACAAAATGGCGCTTTCTTGCGCCTCGCGTGCGCGAAGCCCGCGCCTTCGCCTCGCTCCTCAGGGACCCGTGCGCTTTTTTGCGCCTCGCGCTTTTTTAATCTAAGGTGGTGGGGAAAAACCATTTTAACAAAAATCTATGGGATAGTTAGTGAGAAAATTAATTACTGCCTCCGTTCCCTATTATTTGTCTCTTAGTTGACTGCAATGGTCTCCAACGTTACTCTTTGTTTGATGATTTCTCATACAATGTTTTGTTAACAATTACAATATTATACTTTTAAGATAGTATTTTTGGTTACAAATCTAATGGTAGTAATTTTACGTAGCAAGTCATTGCGTATATTGAGAAATTTACGGTCAAAATTTTAAAAGTTTGACCGCATAATTTCCAAAGAAGACGAATAATATGGAACAAAGCGAGTAAATATCTTCGATTAAAATCAACATTTGGGTTGAGTTCAATGAAAAATAGTAATTAATATGTCATTGGAATTGTAAAGTGACATACAATATGAAATGAGGAAAGTTAGTTAAAAGTCAAATAAAAAAGAGTGAAGGGAGTAATTCTTATCAATGGTGGAACTCTTAGAAGTACCTTTTAATCAGTCTTTGTTATTGAATGTTCTCCATCAATAAATTCTTTTAATTTGTAATCAACTTTAACTATATCAAACAGTTTATATATCATGAATTTCCTTGATAGCAGACCATTAGAGGTGGGTGACTCAGTGGTTGGCACTTGTTATTTATTTGTTGAGATGCTGGTGTTTCTCATCTGCTGTTTATTACGAGCACTTAGAGTATCTCAATTTGGCTTTGTTCACCCCCCCCCCCCAAAAGAAAGAAAAAAAATGAAGAATGCTGATTGAATTAGCAAAAACCAGTTGGTTCAAGTGGAGGGTTGTCCTGGCCGAACTGCTTAACCCCGTCTTGATAGTTCAATGCATAAAGCAGTTATTTTTATTAATAATAAAATATATACTGTACACCAAGGGAGTGTCACCCAAAAACGCAAGGAAGTTCCACAAAGAATTCAAAAAATACTAAAAATACAAAAAACCTTTGACAGTTGACACCTTAAAAACTCTCTACAGTAATCTTATCCACAAAATCCAATATAGTCAACTCTTTACCATGGTGAAAACCTTGACACCATCTAAACAGTGTTCTCAAAAAATGAAGTTTGAAATAATTAAGCCTTTCTGGTCATCCTCAAAAATCCTTGGAATTTCTTCCCTTCTAAGTGTACCACCAAATAGTCAAAGGGATAAACTTCCGCACTTGGAGAACCTAACTCCTCTTCAATCTACTTCTCCATGCTAATAACATATCTCTTACACTTAGGGATGGCACCCAACTAACCAATGCATAAAGCAGGTTTATGATGGATCATACTTATGGGACTGTTTGGTCGGAAGAAGTGGAATGGAACTTGATACCTTCTCAAACTATATATTTGTTTCGGCCTTTTAGGGTTTACGACTTATACTGAAGGGTATCAAGTTCCCCCATGTTGGGAAAAGAAAAACAAAGGGGGGGGGGGTATGCCATACTTCTCATTTTTGGGAGGTATGGATTTCATTCCTAAAAGTAACAAAAAATTAAAAAGGAAAATATTATCATATCAGATCTGTGCACAGTCCCTTCCTCAATATTCCTGGACATTGCTCGTCGCCGCTGATTGAGAAGAAGGATTGCCCGTCGCCTGAGAAAGCCACCGGGAACGGTCGTCAGAAATCTTGAAGGTTCTTCTTTCTTGAAGGTTCTTCTTTCAGAGACTTGATCCGAGATTTTTGTTGCTCTTCTTCTTCCTTGTGCCCTCTGTCCAAACAATGAGACAAGCTTGCCTGCCTGCCCTAGTATGGCTTCAATTTCATTAGAGTTTTCTCTAGAACAATGTTTGTGCGGCAGTGGAGTGGTGATGACAGTGGTAATGCTTGAATCGTTGGTGGGGCAGGTGGCTGGTTTGAAGAATTTGGGCTCTTTTTACCCAGATGTTGTAGAGTTTTCAAACTGGGTATGGCTGCCGAAAACACGGAAATACTTCTTCTTCTTCTCCCCTTCAATTTGGGCTTGATATCTTTGTTGTTTGATGTTATTGGTATCTGTTTAAATTTTGTTTTCTTCTTCTTCTTCGGCAAATTCGTTCATACCGTTTGGTCTCTCTAACGCTCCTAGCACGTTCAAGACCAAGGGAGGCTTGTACGAGTGGCTTGTCATGCCGTTTGGTCTCTCTAACGCTCCTAGCACGTTCATGCGACTCATGAACGACCTTGAGGCCATTCATCGGCAAATTTGTGGTGGTTTATTTCGATGACATCCTCGTGTATTCCAAGAATGAAGCAGAACACCTCTCGCATTTGGAATCAGTTTTCCGGGTTCAATGACAGCAAAAGCTATTTGGCAAGCTCGAGAAGTGCGAATTTTGCACTCCCCAAGTCACATTCCTTGGGTACATAGTCTCTGATCAAGGCATTTCCATGGATCCTTCGAAAGTGGAAGCTATACGCTCATGGCCTTCTCCCTCTACTATCACGGAGGTGAGAAGCTTCCACGGCCTTGCTTCGTTCTACCGCCGGTTCATCAAAGGGTTTAGCACCCTCACCGCCCCTATCACCAAGTGTATGAAGAAGGCACCTTTGAGTGGACCCGAGCGGCCCAAGGGGCCTTTGAGAAGCTTAAGTCTCGACTTTGTGAAGCTTCGGTGCTTGCTCTCCCGGAATTTTCACAAGTCTTCGAAGTGGATTGTGACGCGAGTGGAGTGGGCATTGGGGCCGTACTCATGCAAAATCAACGCCCCATCGCTTACTTCAACGAAAAGCTCAGTGGGTCACGGAAGAACTACTCTACCTACGACAAGGAGTTCTATGCCCTTGTTCGTGCCCTTGACCATTGGTCCCACTACTTGAGACCTAACCAATTCGTGCTTCATTCCGACCATGAGGCTCTCAAGTACCTAAACGGTCAGCACAAGCTCAACACGCGTCATGCAAAATGGGTGGAGTATCTTGAAGTTTTAACCATTGGCTAAACACAAGAAGGAGCGTCAACGTGGTTGCCGATGCACTTTCTAGAGGCATTCCTTCTTTCGGTAGTTGAAGCGAGGGTTCTTGGGTTCCAACACATGCGGGAGTTTTCTGAGGAAGATGAGGACTTCAAAGCACACCTCGATGGTGGTAGTGGTTCCTATGTACTCGAGACGGGTTCCTTTTCGGGAACAAATTGTGTGTACCCAGTGTCCGCTGAGGAAGCTATTGGCGAGAAGGTTGACGGAGGTGGTCTAGCCGGCCGCCGCATCAACAAGACCCTCGGCGTGCTAAAGGAGCATTTTTATCGCACAGAATGGGAGAGGCGTGCGGACGTGATTTCCAAGTGTACCACGTGCCATCATGCCAAAAGCCAGTTTCACCAAGGGCTTTACACTTCTCTTCCCCGAACCGTGCGTAGCAAGGACTCCATCCTCGTCGTCGTTGACCGATTCTCCAAGATGGCGCATTTCGTCGCTTGTGAGAAAACCGACGACGCCACTCACATCGCTAATCTCTTCTTCCAGGAGATAGTGAGGTTGTACGGTGTTCGAAGGACCATTGTTTCCGATCGTGATACGAAGTTCACGAGTCATTTTTGGAGATCTTTATGGTAACTTCTTGGGACGAAGCTCCTTTTCAGCACGTCGCACTACCTTGCTTCGGGGTCTTGTGAGCAAGAGTCTGCGGGATTGGGATGCTAAGCTTTGTCATGTCGAGTTCGCGTACAACCGGGCTCCTTCATTCGCCGTGGGTCGCTCGCCTTTTGAAACTTGCTACGGGGTGAATCCTATCACTCCCATCGACCTCCTTCCTCTACCTTTGGAGGCAAGGGTGAGTTTTGAGGCAAGCGAGAAGGCCGCCGAGATTCAAAAGCTTCATCGCAGATCCGGGAGAAGATCGAGAGAACTAATGAGCTCTACAAGTCCCGAGTTAATCGACATCGCCGGAACATCACTTTCAAACCCGGGGACTTGGTTTGGCTCCACTTGAGGAAGGAACGGTTTCCTTCGCGGAGGAAAAACAAGCTCATGCCAAGAAGTGAGGGACCGTTCAAGGTGTTGGAGAAAATAAATGATAACGCTTACAAGCTCGATCTTCCTGGTGATATGGGGGTCTCCTCCACGTCCAACATTGGCGATCTTTCACCCTACATCGAGGACGTTGAACCCGATGCGGATTTGAGGGCAAATCCTCTTCAAGAAGGGGAGTATGAAGAGTCCCGGGTTCCGTTCTTGTCCCTAATAACATTTGCCAAGCGAGCCGCCTCAACCACGGTGAATCTCGAGGTGCAATTCCCGGTGAAGCCCGGAAACGCAAGGGTAGTCTCGGCCATCCATTGGATGGGAACCGAGACCTTCTAAGGAGGCCCGCTCGTGCCCCGATCCCCGGAGGCCCGAGGCCGTACCGTCTCGAGATGTTGAACAATGCCGTGACGGGATCCGGGTTACTTTTGGAACAAAAACAAGCATAGGATGAAGTTCTGGACAGTTCAAGGACTCGGCTGAGTCCCAAGACGGCGCGCTCGAGGAGCGTTACTGTCCCCGGGGGGTCGCGCCCGCGACACCTGTGGCAGGATAATGGCTCGCTCCAGTCACCGCCAGGCTGCCCGAGTCGCTTGTCTGACCGAGACCCGTCGCGCCCGCGAAGCTGTTGGTCGCGCCCGTGACCTTGCCGAAGCTGCTGCTGCTGCTGCCGACCAGAAGTAAGGCGCGCCCGAGTCAATGTACGACTCGCCCAAGTCATGTCCATTTTCTGCCGATTTTTGCCTGCCAAAACGATTGTGTTTTGCCTTTGTCCATTTTGTATAAATACCCATTTGCTCTATTTTTCTGGGGAGTTTTTTGAATATATTGAATGCCATTGTAGAGAGCTCTCGAAGCCTCTTCCTCCCCAAATCTTGTTACTTCATCCAATCAATCTTTGGTGGTGTTCAAGTCATTTCTTTAGTGGTTAATAGTGGTTTAGCCTAATTAATCATGGTGGAATGTTAGGCCAATGTTGTGGACTCTCCTAGCCAAGGTTATATGCAAACCCTATCGTGCCCGAACTCCGTTTTCCTTTGATTTTCTTCCGGAAACTCAAGCATTGTTCATCCCATCACGACGGTAACACTCCACTTTCACTATTAGGAGCTTTTACAATACGCTTCTTAGGGATTAGACGGGAGTGGCGTTCCGTGCAAAATCCATATGGAATTCTAGGGCTCCCACTAAAACTTGTTTCTTTTCTTGGTAACCACCAAAGGTAACCTACAAAGGATATGCTTAAAAGAAGTTTTAGAAGTCTTAGTAGGTGTTCTATGTGATGCGAGGAGGAAGAATATATAAATCACTTGTGCATTTGACGGGGTTTCTTAGGTTTAAGCAAGGATTGTGAAGAATGTGTTGGTGACTTGGAGGAGAATGAAGAAAGGTTGGGTTTTTGGTGCGTGAAATTTGGTTCTGTTAGCTATTTGGTGGGCCACTTGGAAGAGAGAAATCAAAGGATTTTTGAGGACAAAGTTTGTCACTTACTTCCTTGATGATTGAAACTCTACTTTTTGAGGATGTTGTATTGTTGGAGTTTGATGCCTAAGGGTGAGAGGAACTTGGATTTTTAGATTTTGTTGATAATGTTATTGATGAGAGCTTGAGGGCATGAGTGTTGTACTTGCCTCCTTTTCTAAATGGGCGACATGCCGACATCCCCTGGGTGTCCTTTATTTGTTTGGTAAGTAATCAAAAATTATATTAATGGGCATGCAGAGGATGTCACCCATTTACAAAAGGAGTTCTCCTAAAAAACTCACAATGCCTCAAACCCTTAGGCTCTCTATAGTCAATTATCAATAAAATCCAAGGTGATATTTGTACCATCATAAAATACTTTACAGCAACTCTTTGGCATTTGGCGTCCGCATTAATGGGGGCTAGTTGGGTTCAACCTTTAGGTTTAAGAGATTTCTTAGTAGCTTGGTGAAGCAGATTAGAGACAAGGTGGTTCTTAGTGTGTGGATTGTGGAAGATGATTCCTTTGACTATTTGGTGGTGCACTCAGAAAGAAAGAAATACCAGGATTTTTGAGGAAAATGCTGGAGTGATTAATGATTTTGAATGTTTTTGAAGAACATTGTGCAGTTGGTGTCTAGGTTTTAATCATGGTAACAAGTTTACTATTTTGGATTTTGTGGATAAGATTATTGTAGAGAGCTTAAGGGGTTTCAGATTTATGATTTCTGTTTAAGCTTCCTTTTGTAAATGGGTGACATCTCCTTGGTGTCCTTTAGTACATATTTTGATTACTTATAAAACGAAACTTTATAGCATCTAAACAAAGATAGAAAAATATAGCTGAAAGTTATTTAAAATACTAGCCTTGCGTTAAGCATTTGAGAATTTCTCTTAGTGCACCACCAAATTGTTAATGTGATCAAATTCCATACACTGATGATCCAACTCTTCTTCAATTTTCTTTTCCAAGCCACTAGAATATCATTTACAAACCAATTGAATTCATAGCATGTCCAGAATTCGTAGCTAGATCACTTACAAAACCAAGCTACTAGAATATCGCTTACAACAAAGCCAATAAAAAAAAAGAAATGTTTAGCAAGATTGTCAAACCAATTGAATTGGAACGCATTCAGAATTCTTTTTCCCCACTGATTATATGTTTGAAGTTCTCTCTGCTAGTTTAAACTAGGACCACTATTGTGTTTCTTAATTAGAAGCATTACTGCTTGACAATGGATGAATGCTCTTATCAAGATTCTTATGGACATTTTTATTAAGTTTTTATTGTGTGTTTTTTGTGTGCCGAGCTTCTTTGAGTAAGATTTCAAACTCGTGATAATCTACAGAAGATGAATAAAATTATAGTCAACAGATGCTACATGTTCAAATGGCCAAAAACATCACTTATTTCTTGGTCACCCAGTTATGAGAAGCCTCTGGGTTTTAGCTGAGTTGTTTGAGCCTTGGGTGATGCCTAGTAAAGTAGAGTAAATCACATTTACCCTACTCGAGGTTTGCTTTAATAATTTAGACACCCCATCGTTGTGAAATAATTTTTACTCTACCTCGCCGGACATGTAGTTTTTTATGCCCTAGGTTTTTCTGGATTTATTTTTGTTTGGAGTTTCCAGCCAAAAATTAACTTTGAATGCAAATTGACATTTTTGCCCTTTGTTTAAATAAGGTTTGGTAAAAATTTGTGGATGATGTAGATGTTGGGTAAATAAGGTTTGGTAGGTATAGGTAAAATTTGTGTATTGTGTAATTTCTAATTTTTGTAATTTTTTTAAACTTTTAAACTTTTAAACTTGTGACTTTTGTTTCTTTTTAATTTACTTTTAATTTATTAATTTTTCTCAGTTTTTTATTATTATTTTTATTATTTAAATTTTTTAGGTTTAAAATATTTATTTTTTTATTTAATATTTTAATTTTTTTGTTTATATATTATATTATGTAATTTGTTTTTGTTTATATTTAATATTTTAATATTTATTTATTTAATTTAATTTTTTAATTTTAATTTTAATTTTTAGTGTTTTATTATTTTATAATATTATAATTTTTATAAGTTTAGTTCAAATTTAATAATTTTTATTATTTAAATTATAGATTAAAAATTAAAATATTAATAATTAAAATGTGAATATTTAAAAATTCAAAACGAAGAAAATAATTAAAAGAAATATAAAAAAACTAAACAATAATAATCAAGCATTTAAAAAAATCACAAGTTCTTTGATTGAAAATCTTCCATATTTTCGAGTTACTTTTGTATTTTTTTAATTTTAGAAATTTTAAAATTTATTTCTGTTAGATTTTCAAAAAACCTTCACAAAACAATGTCATCCAAAACAATTACACATTTTATAAATTTTATAAAATTATTTGATTTTGTATAAAGTTTAAGAAAGATGTTGGGAAAGTTTAGGTAGTTTATATAATTTATGTAGTTTATGTAGAAATAGGTAGAATTTGTAAAAATGAAATTTGGTAGTTTACCAACGAAACGAGCAAGCTCTAAGAGCATTAAAAGCAGTTAGTATATAATCAAGCAAATGGAGAAACTGTCAAATCATTTTCAAAATTATACTTTGGCTGGAAAACCAAACAAAAAAAATTACAGAAAATCTGGGGGGGGGGTTGATGAGGTAGGATAAAAATCATTTCTTCAAGGTGGGCTGTCTAAAAATTATTACAGCAACCTCAGGTAGGGTAAATTTAATTTACTCTAGTAAATTATGTCTCCAGTTATTGGCTTGGGAAAGTGTTCATGGGAATTTATATTTTGGCTGGGAAGTGTTCATAGGAGAGCTCTTTATGGGGTGGAACTGTGTATTGGCATCCGAAGTATAAGAGGCTCCAGACTTTATTCTTTTGGAGGGAGGAGGCTTTTTGTTCCTTATGTTTGGATATTATTGATTTTGTAAATAGCCTTAGTCTAGCTGCAGTGAAGGATAATTGCTTGTAAGCTGTAACTAGCTTTTTTTTTTTTTTTTTTTTTTTTTTTTCCTAGCTCTAGTCGGATGAGTACTTCTCTTCATTTCAGTTTTGTTGATAGCCTATTCTTTTGGTAGGGTAGCTGGGTATTTGGGATGCTAAATTGAGCATTCTTGTATTTATATTTTACCGAAGTGTCCTTCCCTTGTGAAAAATAAGGTTCTTGGTTAACTGGCAGTGTATCTTTTTTATCTGGCAGGCCTAGACCACTGCTAAATTCTGTATAGTTGATATTGGTTACTATATTTTGATCCAGTGAATGTTGAATTGGCTGAGAAAGATGACAATTCCATTTGGCACGAGGTTGTCAAGCTTTTTTCTGATGGGCTAGAGGGAAAGCTGATATCCATCATTGACGGGCACTTGACATCTTCATACCCAGAGCACATGGTATGTTACCCTGAGAGTGAAAATATGATGTAACTATGCCCAAATAGATTTTGGTGGTTCATTTCTTCTTTTCCTTCTTTAATGAGCTGTGGTTAATTAGTTGTTTGTCCTCTCCCAGTGAATTGCTATTGCAGTCATATCATTATCAGTTTAAGCTAGTTATCAAAACACTCATCAATTTAACTTGGCTGGGATGCACAAGTGTCAGTATTTTATATGTTGGATGGACAATGTGGTTTTCAATAAATCAGTGAATCTATGAGGTTGCATAGATAAATATATCCTACAATCTGTTAAGCATTGACAAGCATTTAACTGGTAAGTTCGCCTACTTCATTGATATTTAGAACCGAAACTATCTTGCTGATAGGCTAAGCAGTGTGTCATTTTGGTACATCCAAGGACACTGCTTGGTCCTTTTCTTGTCAAATGGGAGTCTTTAAAAATTGTCTGTCCTGAGAATCTAATTTCGATTTATGGATAGTAAAGACAGCTTTATGTTCTATTATTTAATAGAAAAAAGGTTGTCCACAATGCTGGCTCTGTATGACCCCTCAGGCCCTGCTATAGAGCGGAGCTTTTGCGAGAGGTACTTCTACAATGGTTTATCGTTGTATTGCGGTTTGCAAGTTTTCCTTCCCTTGAAAGCATTGTCCATTTACTTGTTTCGATGATGTTGATTCAATTTAGGATGTGGATCTTTTCATCTTGTGGGCTGAAGAGACGCTGATTGAGGATAACTTGGTTTTGGACCTCCTATTTCTAGCTTATTATGAGTCAATGTGCAAATGCAACGCTGCTAAATGGAAGGAGTTATGCCTTCTCTATAAGGTATTGCCTCCTGATGCTTCTATTAGTATTAGTTTCATGGCTCATCATATCCTCTTATGTACTATTTGATTGCATTTCAGAGCATGACTGATGGATCTTCTAACTTCACAAAACTGGGAGTGTCTGCTGAAGCAGTTTAATATTCTTATCGTGCCAAAATTCAGATGCTATTGATACTTATGGAGACCTTAGACTTTGAAAGTCTTCTTCAGATGATACACGATGAAATTCCTTTAAGGCAAGTTATCTACCAATTTTATTTTGTTTTATTTTTTATATATGTATATTTATGGATCATGTACTTTATCATGTCGTGTACGACTTCCCTATACTTTGCCTTCCTCTGTTGCTTTGCCTATCTTACATATTGTCTTACGTATTTGAGCTTCGCCAGATATCCTTTGGTCAACTTCTTTATTTGCTTATTTTCCAATGGTGAGATTTTGGCTTGATTCGTTTATTTCATTGTATTCTTTTATGGCGGTATGGAAAGTGTTTCTTTCCCATTATTTATTCTTGTTGGTGATGGAGGTGTTCTCAAGGATGGTTGAGTCAGCTTCAACAGCAGAACTCTACTCCTATCTGGGCTTTTCTGTGACTTGTCCAAATTTGGCCAACTTGAGGGTCACATCTTCTTTTTGCTGATGGACAATCATTTTCTGTGGTAATGATTGTGAACAAATGGTGAATCTCCATTGTGTTCTCACTTGGTTCGAGGCTGTTTCGGGTTTGAGGACAAATTTGACTAAAAGCTCTATTATGCCGGTGGGTCAAGTGGACAACATGCAGCTGTTAGCTGGAATTTTGGGTTGTGGCATCGAGTCTTTCCCGTCCACGTACCTTGGTCTTCCTCTTGCTGTAGGTTTCAAGAAGAGGGATGTTTGGGTTCTGGTTATTGAAAGGTTCGAGAAAAAAACTATCTGGATGGAAGTCTAAATTTCTGTCGAAAGGGGTAGATTAGCTCTTGTGAAAGGTGTTCTTTCAAGCATTCCAACTTACTTCCTTTCTCTTTTCCCTTTACCTTCTTCAGTGGCTTTTTAAGTTGGAAGGAATTCAAAGGAAATTTCTGTGGGGTTCTTTTGGGAGTGATTTCTTTGAGGGGATCTTATGGGTTTGGTTGGGTACCGTTATCTTTGAGGTGAACATATGGGAGAGAACCCAAATCTTTTGCCTTAGCAGATAATAATATGATGAACATGTTTCTTTTAAAGCCTGTCTGTGATGCATCTATAGAATGCTAGCAAATATCTTCAGTGGCAAACATGGATTGGAAGTTGCTATCTCTGGATGAGAGAGAAGGCTATGCAATGAAGTATTGATATGTTTCTTCTACTTTGTCACTTCTTTTCTGGTATCCTTTTTAATTTAACTCTTGCTTGGGCCGTTGCTCCTATAGTCTTGCGTGAAAAATGTGTGAAATCTGTTTTTTTATTTATTTTATTTTTTTTTTTTTGGTACACCACGTTGTGCACTTATTTTTTCTCGGTTTATCTGTAACTTTTGGTAATTTGACTATCCTTTTTTGGACAGTGGGATGATTTACATTTTGAGAATAAAGATTTATCGGATTGGGAAACAATTCAGTGTATTTTGCATAAGTGCCTAAGTGTTTTTTGGTGTGATTTGTGTATTACTATCCATTGTTGAAGCTGTTGTTTTTGTATCTTTGATAATTGTATCCATTGTTGAAGGCTTGAAGCTATTTCAATATGCGGTTGAAATTGTTCCCCAGAAGATTTTTGTGCTGTTGTATGATAAATAAGTATTACTCCATATTTAAGATATGATTAAACTCCAGATTTTGGTTGGTATTCTTGTCAATTTTGTAACTGTAGAATTTATGGCAATTGATCTATGTGAATGATATAGTCAGAATTGATAGTGCCACTTTTTGTTTTTTTCCCCATTGTTAAAAGGAGAACTATGCTATGTTCAGACAGCAGGATTTCTTAGTGTCTTTTCAGTCTAACTAATTAAGCTGGTGTCTCTCATAGAGTTAATCATGATTAGTATTGTTATGTCGTAGGTTATGCTTTTTAACACCATAATTTCTTTGCAGGGATGGTTCAAGCATGTTCACCTCCAGTGATATCCTGGAAATGGATTCTGTGATTTCCCGATTTGATATATTTGAAAACCAAGAAGCAGGATTGCTGATTCTTTCGTGGGCTGTTTTCCTCTGCTTAGTTGTATCTCTTCCTGGAAAAGAGGAGCATAATGAACTCATGGTAAGATTTGTTATTGAGAATGTTATATCTGTCTTACACTATAGATAAGCATATATGTTTTATCCTTCTGCAGGAAATTGAACATGTTGGATATGTTCGTCAAGCCTTTGAGGCTGCTTCATTAAGTTTTTGTTTGGAGATTCTTCAGAGTGATATATTGAAGGACTCAGATGTAAGTTTATAGCCTTTCCATGCTTATTCACTTGATAGTTTTAAACTAGCAACTACTACCTCTGTTCCATAATACTTGTCTCTTTAACTTACTTTTTTCTCCCATAATATTTGTCGTTTTGTAATTTCAATGCAACTTTTTCAACTAACTACTTTTTCTGAAATAGAGAAAAAAGTGAGAGAGAAAAAGATGTACAGTAATTTAATGATAATATTCCACAACTTTTCATGCAATAAAATACCCAACTAATTCATTTCATTGGTTTTCTAGATTTTTGTTAGAAGGTAAAGTAATAAGGGGCGGAGGTAGTAGTAAATGCTTGATTGGTTCTGTTGAGCTATAACAAAGACCTCAGAGTTCAGATTTGGACCATGGTTATTGCTGATATTGTGGTGCTTTTGTGCCTGATTTATATTCGCTTGTGATTGTATTTGATCAAGGGGCCTGTTGCTGGATATCGCAGCATATTAAGGACATTTGTTTCTGCATTTATTGCATCATACGAAATTAGCTTGCAGGTAAAGTTTTCTGAACAGTAGCATAATGGAACTAATCAATAACATTTACTCATATCTCTTTCATGTGGTTTTATTCATTTTTCCAGCTGGAAGATGATACTCTTGGACTCATATTAACTATCCTCTGTGAGGTCTATCGAGGCGAGGTATGCTTTAATTCTCATACCACTTCAAAGATACTGTTATAGAACAGTCTATCCTTCTAAGTGCTTCGCTTATTTATTTATTTAACTAATTTGTAGGAGTCTCTTTGTGTTCAATTCTGGGACAAGGATAGTATAGTTGACGGCCCCGTTCGTTGCCTTCTTCGTAACTTGGAGAGTGAATTTCCATATCGAACTATTGAGCTGACACGTTTTTTGTCAGCACTCTCTGAAGGAAGCTGGCCTGCAGAGTGTGTGTGAGTATCAGGGTTCCTGTTTTAAACCACTAGATTTTCTAAATTAGTTTACACACACACACACACACACACACGCACGCACACACAGATATATATATATTCACTTAATCTCTTATGTATTTATATTGTATGTTCCCAGAGATATGATGGTTTTCTTGGGCGTTGGTAATGGATGTGATATGCATCTGCTGCTTGATATGAATTCTGACAAGACCCACTTTCAAATGCTAACCTGCTGTCTAAAAATAGATTTCTTATAGAAACTATTACATTTTTATTATTTTGTGGGATTAATAAGCGAGGATAGAGAAACTGCAATTTGATATGATTATAGTTTCAGCATATGCTAGGGCATTGTCTTAGAGTCATCTATGGAAAGAATATCGCGCTTCTAAATTATCTGCGTGATGCTGTTAATCTCATATCTGATTAATATTTTTTTGTCTGTATATTATCACATTGTTATCCTTATTTAATAAAACGGCAGTGTAGTAGAACTTATAA
The DNA here is from genome assembly GCA_029582165.1 of Portulaca oleracea. Taxonomy (NCBI): domain Eukaryota; kingdom Viridiplantae; phylum Streptophyta; class Magnoliopsida; order Caryophyllales; family Portulacaceae; genus Portulaca; species Portulaca oleracea. Next base: position 31,855,057 of record CM055869.1, on the reverse strand, counting down.
GTTATAAAATGAGATGTTTGGAGCATGCTTCATTGTGTCTGCTCATGATCAGGAATGGACCAATTGGTTGATGAGACATACTTGCCGGTGTCACCTTCATGTTCGTCATATATTCAACATTATGTTGTAGTAGTAACTGTTGCGATTACTTTTTACAAGGTGGAAGGTACAGGGGAATAGTCACCTAGAGTTTTGACATTTTGTTTCAGAATTGCATAGTAATGTCTCTGCAAACTGCCATTTATTTCACTCTATGGGTTGTAGACAGTTTGTGGTTTTCAATCAAGGGTCAACTGGGTTCGATACTGCAAATTCTCTGGAACTTAGGGCTCAAGTGGTATGGTCACTTCAGCTGATACTGTGGATACTTTTGGGATATATTTGGGTATTTAGTCTTTGTCAGTCAACAATAGTAAACAAAGAGGTGCTTGTGCAAAAAGATAAAATAAAATGGCAAAGAAAAGAGGTTCTATATGTGCAACCGTGGGATCAGACAATGTCTCTCTTGGCAGAATGTGTCTGTCATACATGGCATTGAGAACAACCCTTCATTGATTTAATATCCCAATGTTTGGTCATGATACTAGTTCCTGTACTGTTGTGCAATCCTAGTCTCGCTCATTTGTAATATGTGCCCTTAGCTTTAGGGACCCTTTGCAGCTTGTGTGACCTCTTAAACATAGATTGTAATGGATTCTTGTCTTTTCATTGTGATGGATAATCAGACACGTCCCCCTCTAGGAGTGATAGGGCAAGTAGCAAGTGGTATTCACCTGATAACATGTAATCATGTACCTTACTAACACTCTTATCCTTACATTCTTCATTATGGAAACCATAGATTTGTAGGCAAGACTTGGTTATGCTCAATGTATGTCTCGATATAGAATTCTGCCCAACAGCGCTTATTATATAAGCTTCTCCATAGTTGTAGCTCTGTCAGGGTTTCTGCTTGATTCTTGGTAATAGCTTATCTGAGAACATGAATTGGATAACTCAGACAAGATGATTCTGACAAGATGATTTCTTTCTTTGTTTCCGTCCTTTTAAATCAGAAAATGGTAACTCACAGATCACTACGAAGTTTTTGATTACTTACAACACCCCCCTCCCCCCCAAAACAAAAATGCAAAATTTGATTCACTAAGAGCTAAGTGCACCATGCTGTGGCACACGACTTTAACTGAGGATTTACTGTTGGTTTCTGTCTCTCTGAAGTGCTCATCCGATTCTTGTTAACAGGTACAATTTTATGGACAAGTCTCTGGGCTTATCTTCGGTAGTAGAGATCAGTGGTGACATTTCAGTAGGTGGGGCATCTCAGATTGTTGAGACACAACTGCCATTGCATGTTCATGCTGTTGAAGGGTTGGTTATTCCTAGTAAAACCCGAGGCCATGTTCTCAGAATGATTGATTCGAGAGCCGCTCTTGTGCGCTGGGAGGTAACTGGACATTGGAATTTCTTCAACATTCTAATCGTCACATACTTTATTTGCGACTTACAAATGCAATACTGAATTGCTGTTCTGGTGGGACTTGAATTGATTCGTCCATAAGTCCATTGCCAGGACTATTTCTTCAAAGGAAAATTTAAGCACAAACGATCTTCTCTCCGACCTTATCTTTTGTTTGCTGTTTTTTACCTATTCATTCAAGAACTATTTTGTATAAGATTTATAAAATTAGAAAAGTACCATTGGAATTTCTGCACCTGAAATAAGTAGGGTACTTATTTAATTAATATCAACAATATTAGAAATTTTTTTTGGGCTTTAGCCTATGGTTGTCTTGGTGTTCCTTTGGTTGTATCCTATAATTCCTATTCTGTCAGGAGTCATCTCCTATCTTTAGGAGAGTTTCTTTGGCAGGTAGCCCAAGAAGTAGAAGGCCTTGGTTATACCACATGGGATTTTTTGGGTTGTCTGGAAAGAAAGGAACCAAGGGTTTTTGAGGGAATTGAAATCCCTCTTCAGAGATTGAAGGACAATTTTGTCACGTCTCTCTTCTTTTGGGTGAATGTGAAGTTTAGCTCTTCCTCTTTTGAGGTGGTAGGTTTTGTGGATAATTTGTTTTTTTTTTTTTGGATGTATATAACGTTTTATGGCGCTAGCTGAGCATCACGTGTTTTATCCTATTATTAACATATATCCTTTTCTTATAAAAAGAAAAAGCAATATTAGAAAATTTTCTTTTCCCAAAAGATGTGTACAAACTTTAGATGTGGCTAGGTACACTAGGCATTAGGAAAAAAGGTTAAAATTCATTTCATTCATGGGATTGAATTTTTCTTTCTTTTTCTTTCTTTGAAAATTTTAATGTGTGGGGCCATATTGAAACAGGAAATTGTCGAGGGAGCCTAAGAGAAGCTACTAAGACTTACCCTCAATGAGTTGAAATTTCACTGTTTACATAGACTAATAGCATCTAATGATCATATCACAATCATTACTTGACAATATGAGTAACTCTTAATTGTATTGCATCTTTAATTTATTTGAGCTGTGGTTGGGGTTAGGAGCACTCTGCTACATGTCTCCTAATAGGATCTGCCATTATTCACAGCTTGCCTACAAAGTTTACTTTTTTTGGATTTGATAAGATTATTTGGAGAGGCATAATAATTTTTTAACTAGATGTCCATGCTGTACGTAGTTGATATCTCCGTGGTGCCATATGAACGTACCTTTTGATTATTTATCCTGAAAAAGAAAGTTACGAACTTACAAATGCATTAGATTTTTCTATTTGAGATACATTGGGGTTATGAAACTGAATTTAGGTTGACCTGCCATTGCGGGAACCTGGTTGCATTGAGAACTGGGTTATCACAATATCCCAAGCTTCCCTTGTAACGTGCATGATTTCAAAGCCAAAGTAATACTCCTGCTAGCTTCTTTGTTTGCTGTTCTGTGGATGTTCCTGTGACTGTTAGTTTACTTCAGCTCATTCTTCGTATCAGAGACTGAGCACTGACATATGGATTGCTAACCTGCAGTACAAGCAATCTGGAGTGATCATCTTGCTCCTGCGTTTAGCTCAAGTATTGGAGTTGGACGGCAATGAAGAGGTCCTTGCGATCCTTGACCTCTTCAGTCGACTTGCATTGTTTAACAAGGTAAGCATTTGAAGCACCTTTTGGCCAAGCGATTGTACTTGGTTACTGCTTGTTGGACATGGGGAGGTGTTCTTGTCTCTCTACCCTTTGGTGCATTTCAAGACCACCTTAATCTTTACCTCTGAAATGCTCTGCTATAATTTTAGAGTTATTGTGAGTCTAAGCTGCTCTTCTGTTGTGTTTGGTCTCATCAAATATCTAATGGTGTCTGGGGGAGGTTAATAATATTGAGATCAATCATCAATCATCGGAGAAAGTATTCCAGCTTAATGTGTGAACATGCTGGATGGTGACATGGTGGATGCACCTCATTTTGTTGCATCTCACTTGTGGTTGGTATATATATGTAAGAGTCTCCATTACTTAGAGAGCTCAAATTCTCACAACTTATGTGTTTGGACTCTTCAGTTTGCCTCAAGTAACCTTGTTGCACACTCAACACTCAGATGTGGGAAATGACTCTTTGACTGTGCACCTTAGACCAAACATATATATTTCATAGAAGGTTGCCAGATCTGATACAACATCTGTGTCAGACACTCAACACTTCCACATGATTATAACCAAATTGGAGGAACATAGCTCAAAATCCGTTTTCCTACTCTGGCTGGTTTAGGGTCCATTTGGACCTAGGAAAACAGCATGGAAAAAAAAAAAATCTGGAAAATGACAATATTTCCTTTGTTTGGATTGAAGAAAAAGGAATGGAAAAAAATTAGTTGGAAAATTACATGGAAAATTTGGGGAAACAAAGAATAAAAAATTTTCCTTCAAAAAAGAGAGGAAAGTTGATAGAAAAATTTGGATATAAAGCTAACCTTTCTCCCCTCTCTCTCTCTCTCTCTCTCTCTCTCTCTCTCTCTTTCTCTGTCTCTGTCTCTGTCCCTCTAACTTTCTTCTCTCTCTCTCTCTCTCTCTGTCTCTCTAACTCTCTCTCTCTCTCTCTCTCTCCCTCTAACTCTTTCTCTAACCCTTTTTTTCTCTCTCTCTAAATCTCTTCTCTCCCTCTCTCTAACTCTCTCTTCTCTCTCTTGCTCTCTCTCTCTCTTGCACGCACGCTCTCTCTCTCTCTCTCTCTTGCACACACGCTCTCTCTCTCTCTCCCTCTAACTCTTTCTTTAACTCTTTTTTTTTTCTCTCTCTTAAAATCTCTTCTCTCTCTAACTCTCTTCTTTCTCTCTTCTCTCTCTTGGTCTCTCTCTAAGACTCTTCTTTGTCCCTCTTTCTCTCAAATCAAATCATATGATGTAGGAAAATGAAGCTTGACATTTACAAGTTTCCAAGCAATTTTTATTTTTTCATGCAATTTTCCTCAAACCAAACAAGGAAAAAAAAAATGAATGGAAAATCATTTTTTTTCTTCAAAATTTTACTTAAACCGTACAATAGAAAATAATCTACTTTACCTCAAAAAAAATTTTCCTGCTAATTTTTTTTCCACGAGATTTTTTTTTTCCACCATGTTTTCCTAGGTCCAAACGGACCCTTAAATCCAATGGTTTTGATCTAAAACTTAAAACCTATTTTAGAGTGAGTTAGTGTAACAAGAAAGCAAATCACATTCACGCATTCCCTTCCACTACTCTGGTAACTATGTAAGAATCTAGGTGAATGAGGTGATTTTGGTATAGTGTATGAAACAAACTTATAAAGTGGATCAAATTGTAGATTGACTTGCAGTGAGGTTAATGCATGGGGGAGATGAAAATATGTTGTCTTGACTCTTGAGGGAATGAAGAGCAGTTAACACTTTGAGGTGTGTATGAAAAGATGTTATTTTGTGGAAGAATTATTGTGATGTGGGTTTCCAGCGTATGGGATTAGCAGTTTCCCTAGTACTATTTGGTCGTGTGCTTTGTGCTGGTCCACATTTTTAAGCTGTGACCAGTGTTATCATCCAATAGTGGAAGTGGTATTTGACTGAGAGTTCACTTTTCGCCACAATAATTGCCAACATTGAACCCTCAGTTTTCCATCTACAATTTTGTCAAGCAATTAGCAAAGCATAAATTCCTTGGCCTTAGCCTTTTTTATTCTGAAAACTGGCGGAAGATTATATCTTGGAGTACTGGCGCTGACACAGTGGCAGTGCCACACCGGTGTCCTCAGGATTGTTCCTTCTTGACCGAGCTGGGGGATTCCATTGGATCTGACTTCTGGGAGCACAAAAACTTGGAAACCAAAAAAACAACAGAATTAGGCATTTGTCTGTCACTTCTTCCCAGAAGACATATACTGTGAATGTAGGACGTACCTGTCCAAAATTTTAGCAGTCCTTACTGTTGATGTAAATTCGGTGTAGGATGGGAATCTACTCGGGTATTCAAGTGAGTCGAAGGCATACCTTCTCTCCTTCAACTTATATAACTGTCGTATATAGTCTACAGGATAAAACACTTGCCTTGTAGGATCTTAGACTCAAACTCTCATGTCAACCTTGGAGATTGTGGCCACCAAAAACCAAGGAGATGGGATTCCTGTTGGAATGAATATGATGGGTCCTATGTCAACAACTTGTGAATGGCCTTCTTAGACTTGGCACCATTTGACATCCCATTTGACATCCCTTGAAATGACATCATATCCACTCTATTTATAAGCCATGAAGAGACACTTGGATAGGGTGGATAAGGATAAGATTTAACCACCTTTTCCAAGTGGATAGAATTTTTTGTCATCATTGGATAATTTAGATAATAAATAAATAATTTATTATTGTCCACTTATAAAATGTATGAAAGCATGCTTAAATAATTCATGCATAAAACCGACTAAATATCATCAAAGTTATCTCCTTGCTTGGTAACACATACCCGTGTTATCTTAATAAGGCCAATTAGGTCCCGAAAAGCCTACCCGACTTTTCCTTGTACCCTATAGTCCATCTTATGAGTTAACTTTGATAAAATTGAGTCACTAAACTTATCATAGACTTGAAATTATCCAACGATCCCCCGCCATTTCGAGTGTATGGAATTATTGACCAATATTCCAACACCCCCGCCATTTGTGACATATCGTAAACACACAACTTGAATCACCAAGAGAGTAAGGAATTGTTATGTATCATGGATAGTGTCTTGCGACTTGAACTTCCATGTAGTGAATATGATTACAAATGTCTGAACGTAATAATTGACTAAGCATTGAACTTCACATCCTTGTTGACCATTTGGATACATTTCACTAACACAACTCATCAACTAAGATTCCTTGAACTTACGACACTATTATCTGCCATGTGTCACATATCCTCTCGTGAGCAAATCGAAGCCAAGCCCATTAGCTCCTTGAGGCGGCTACACCTCTTGCTCACATAGGTAGACTGAAACTTATATGCTCCTGTAATCGAGCCCCCGTCCTTAAACAGTCTATTAAGAGTAAACACTCAACCTCTGATCATTACAGCTTAAGCACAACACTTATCCTTGGGACAGTTTTTAGAATTTGTGCTATCACAAACACTATCTAATAGAGTCACCCTCCTAGAGCTTGGCATCAAGCCAAGTATCTAAAAGATACACTATTATTAATATTTGTTGAAATCGGGCCTATACCTATCCCCCTTGATAATATAAAATTATCAAGTCCTTGTTTGAGTCCTTTAACCAAAGGATTAAACCGAGGTCTTACTTAAACAACTTGAAGATCTTGAAAACAGTGACCTACTTTATTGACCAATAAGGATCACTAGATAAAACCATATCTTTCCATGATCATTATTAAACTTTGAAGGTAGTCATACTTTATAACACGTGTAACTTAACTTGAATACTTAAATATATTGACAATACATACAACTAAACCATTGTATTATAGCTCGATATCGATATCCATACAACTAAGCCATTGTGTTACATCTCGGCATAGAGAAAGAAACTTAACTTTTGCAATCAATATAATTAAACCATCATATTGTAGGCAATGAACTCGAATACTTAAACTTTACTTGCAATCAATATGACTTAAATGTTCATATTGTAGGCTTATAGCAATCAATATTGTAGGTCTTAGCAATCAATATGATTAAACTATCATATTGTAGACTCTTGATAATCAATATTGTAGGCTCCTTAGCAATCAATATTGTAGATTATCTAACAATCAATATGATTAAACTATCATATTGTAGGTTAGTATAATAATCAATATTGTAGGCTTCTTAAGAATAGTCTCACACTAAACCTTATACTTATTGGAACCATAATTAACTTGTAAGCTTAATCTTGACATGTAATTAAACTATTACATCTTAAACATAGCATGTAATTGAACCATTACAACTTAAACTTAATATAAACTTTATTAAGTTGTCATGGAGAATAAATTCCTTACTTATAAACTTATCGAATTTAAGTCCCCATCTCATATATGTAATTAAACTATTACATATTAGACATTTGCTACAAAATATGTAATTAAAAATTAATTACATCTTACTTTAATTGGCCATAAATACAATTATAGAGACTATTACTTAACTTATAATGTGAATAAACCTTCACATTCACTTATAATATTTTCTCTTCATGACTATATCCAAATAAATATCAATGGATTCATAATCATACACTTAGCCAATTTAAACTTAATTAAATCCATCTATAATAACATAGTTATGGACTTATAATCTTTTCAAATGTACATAAAATATACATTTCTTTTCTTGAAGCAAATCTTATACTTGAACATGCATACTTGAATAATACATATAGCGCTTAATTAACACATATAAACAATATACTTATAACATGATCATCTTGTACGTACTCAAATAAAACAATATAACACATATTGTCAACTTATTGCATGATCATAAAATTATAGTCTACATAACTTAACATATGTATTATTAAAATCATGCAACATCATAAATTATAACATGGATATAACATGTATAAATAAATCATACAACTTAAACTTGATAATCACATATCCACATAACTTATGATCAAAATTGGATAATACCAAAAGGAGTTATTGGAAGTTATAACTATTCCTTAACCAATTCTTAGCCTCTTTTACATGCATTATCCAAAAGAATCTCATCTTGTCTTTAATCACTTGTTTGAAAATATTGCTTTTTTTTTCTTTTTTCTTTTTTTTTTTGGGGGGGGGGGGGAGGGAGGGGGAGTCATGGCCGGTGGATATCTTTGAAACTTGTACTTCTGAATGTATCATAATACTATCTGAGTGGTGGCAATGCAAAGTCTGTTAGGTTAGTAATTTTGTGATGTTGAGGCTTCTGTGCTGGTGGGCTACTGTGCACTTCGGTGGGGGAAGCTGTATCTGCTGACAGTCTCGATCCATACTGCAGGCCTGTTCATATTTGTGTGCTTTATTATCGTTGCTGTGTTTTTCATTTGGTCTGCTCGGAGCTGGGATTTTTTTAAAAAAAATTCCTGGTTATGCATAGGACTCGGACTGGACTTTTTCTGATTCTGAATTATCTGTTCTTTTTAATTCATTCTTTTTCATTATTTGCTGGGGAAATCATAAAAAATAGCTTACTGGCCGTCGTGGCCGAGGCACTTATTTATTTACTTTTACCTTTTCAAATACTCTTTCTCATTTTGAGTTCCTGGCTCTTCTTCACATGGGTGACAACCCCCCTTGGCGGCTTTCTACATATATTTATTACTGCCACCTCTGTGTACCAGTCATCCAAATGCCTAAGAAAAGGAGAAAAAAAAAAAGAAACTAGGTAGGTGGAGACTCATGTGAATGTGGCAAATTGAAGCTTCAATTGGTACGTGAGTCCTTCATTACGGAGACAGTCCAAAATATAGGACTCAAGGTTGTAGGATGGATGTTCCTGCTTGAAACAATGCCCATTTTTGTTACTTTGAGGATACCTAATCTACCTTGCTTTCTGCCATATTCTTCTCACGTAATGTTTTTGTGTCAAAATAATTTGTAGGCGGTATGTTTTTCTTTGATGGATATTGGCAAGTCGCTTCGTCTTCAGACAAATGACAGTGAGGGCCAGATGGAAAGCTATGTTTGGTATCTTTATCTGGACTTTCTTGACTGATTGTTAATGTTTTTCTTCTTTTTTTGGTGACTATTGTGGTTTTCTTTTCCATTTTATTTTCTTTCTTGGGGAGGGCCTCACTTATTCGTCTTGTTTTGCTGCAGGATTGACATGGTTGAAGTCTTGTGTAACCTTATCAGAAATCTATCACCTTATTGTGGCAGTGTGTTAACTATGTCCATGGGTGTTAATATTTTAGCAAAGATGATGAAATGGTACTTATTCCATTGTTTCTTGTTTTTGGTCAATTTATATTTACTGTCTTATGTTCACTTATTGTAATTATGCCTTAAAGCAAGGGAGGTTGGCTTCTGTATGACTACCATCATTCTATGCAAATTTGTGGCACATTCATTGCTTTAGATGCTAATGTTGTTTTTAACATCTGAAATGCAGCTCTCCGTCTCATGTGAGTATGGTAGTGATGAAGATGAACATATTTGATCTGTCTTTAAGGACGAGTATCTTTAGTGACCAGAGCAATGGTATATCGAGGTTTGTGCAGACACGTCGCTTGATTTCATTGCTTCCCTATTTTATTGCTACAAAAGTTGGATAATAATTTTCCAGCTCCTTGGATTAAACATTTGTTATTTTTGGCTTGGACATTTTGTTAACTTGTTTGGTGCCGTAATTTTTCTGAAAACCTGATGGTCTTCATTATGTGATACTACAGTCCTTCTAGGTGTTAAAACTAGTATTTATTTTTTTTCATTGGTAAATTGAGAGAAACTTTTTAGTGAAGTAACACTGCTATGTCCATCTGGCTACACTTGAGGATTTTTTTTGTATTTTATATTTCTATTTTTATTAGTAATCAAAAGATGTATTGCAAGGACACCAAGGAGATGTCACCCATTTACAGAATGGTGCAGATACAAAAACTATTTTTGAGGGATTCACATATATATGTTTTTCCTGCTTTGATGTAGTGTTACTTGGACCAGTTGTCTATGTTAATTGAGCACTTTGTTGTTGCCTCAGCTACATTTTGTGGAACAATTGACAGTCCAATATGGGTACTATGGGCACTATACCCTTCATTTTGGACCCAAAATGTCCACAGATTTTTCTAGAATTGGTAGAATCTGACACGACTTTTGGCCCTTCAATATGGGTATGACACAATGGCAGACTGCAAGTTAGGATTTTTTTCCGTTGCTAATGTATCTAATGTCCAGCTTTAGTTTCACTGCCAGTATCTGTAATTTTCTGAAAACTTTCGTTTTTAGCCGAAAATTGAGTGCCAAGTCTGCCATATGGATCCTTGAGGTGAAAGTGAAACAAAGAGTAAATAAAATTTTGTACAGATGTTTTTCTTGATTGGAAATTAAATATTTGTAAGGATGTTTAAGAACAAGTGCACGTCAGGCGCTGAACCCACTTTGAATAAGATTATGAGTATGTTCCTCTTGCGCTCTCGAGGACTGTTTGTTTTGGATGGGCTGTACATTTCTTGAAATGGAGAAGATAATGTCTCCTTACTGCATCTGTAACTAGTAATAAAACATTAATGTGAATGTCATATATCCTAATTCATCTGACAAAACTCATTTGACCTCTGTCGTGGATATCTATGGAAGTGCCTTATAAGATATAAAACATGAGAAACTATGCTATGTGAAGTCAGAGCCTGTTATCTAAGTCTGGGCGATGTCACTGCTCTTTACCTGACGTGGACCTGATTAAGAGGCTTATTGTATTACCTGTTTGGTAGTATCAGCAGAACATTTGTCCACACTGTACATTTCCGATAATCTCCCACACTATTGTAGTTAAAACTGACGTTCAAGCTCTGGTACTCCCTTTCCTATCAAAATAGCTCTGGTACTCCCTTTATGTCATAGTTGCTTTATGGAGACTTCCCTCCCTCTGCATATCTAAGAAGAGTTCTGAATGGCAGGGTTTGATATATCTTTAAGAGACGGAAGTATTGAATTTTAAATAGAATGGTTAACCTTTTCTCCTTTTTCTGGCAGTGGTTCATGGTTGCTTTCTGGGAGACTTGCGAAAATGCTCCTGATTGATTGTGAACACAATGTTGGCTGTCCTTTGACTATTTCAGGTATTCGATCCATTTTGAGTACCCAAGATTTGTAAATCCGAAGCATGAATTGTGAAAGAACCTTCACTGGTGAATTGATATTAAGGTCTTCATATCTGTTGAGATCATCTTATAGTTGTATATTCACCGGCTCTAACAAAATTTTAAACTGTGCTTTCCCTTAATATAAATTGTCTGGTGAAGTAAATCATCTTCTTGTTGTATATTCACTGGTTCTAACAAAATTTCAGAATCAACTGGACTTTTCCTTGATCTAAGTTTTTATATCCTCTTCTTCCCAATGGGCATTGTTTTGTCTATCACTTTTTTTACTCGGTTTGTGTTCAATATTGTTGGATGAGGTCAAGACTGAAGAGTATATATTTGATTCGTGTCAGAACAGAGCGTAGGATGTGTCAACACACACTGATCCTTTTTTTGGGTCGTAATATTTGCTGCTTGGTAATGGGGGGTCTGAGTAGTGAGTGGCTTCTGTATCAAAGTGTCTAATCTAGGACCATAGCCTTAAAAGTCTGTTAGAGTTACAACAGTTTATTGAGAAAAACAACAGCTACATCACCTCCAGAGCCAGAAGTATCTTGTTCTAGATGCCTTAGCCCTTATGTGCCTTACAATGTTTTCCTGGTTGGATTTCTCTGGACAAAATATGAAACTACTTGTTCTCTATATTACCGGATGGGGTTTCTGTGAAGTGCGAAATTGTGGCGGTGTTTGAGCTTTGATAAGTGTTTGGCCATTGAGATGATAGTGTTTTGCTTGATGGGGAAGGGTGGAGGCGAGGCCGCGAGGGGCAGAGAGTATAGTAGTGGATAGCACTTGGCACCAAAAAAAAAAAAAGAAAAAAAAAGGAAGAAAGAAAGAAAAATGGCATGATATGTGCATAGTTCTCCAAATATTTGTGAATGGAATAATGAACATGGTACAAAATCTTCTAGACTCTGTGGTACCTTATATATGTTTTTTGTTTTTGGATAATGAAAAGAAGAGAGAATATGTTGATATCATAGTGAGGGAGCAGGATGCAATAGCATTATACAAAAGGCTAAACAATTTCCAAGACAAACCTGTACTTTCTACAAAATCCACAAGCTGAAGAAAAGAAATACAACGTTTGCTTCAATCCGAAAGTAAAAGTAAGTTCAAGAAGTTTTTCTTGAAATGCGGTAGGGGCAGCTCCACACTCTCGAAAGCTCGCATGTTTCTCGCATGTCAAACAGTCCAAAAGATACATGCTGTAGCGCAGAAACATTGTAGTATGTTCTGTCTGTTTGTTGAGGAAGAGTCCATTAACCACCTTTTCATTTATTATCATTGAGTCTCCACCTTTTGGCATTTGGTATCTGCTTTGATGGGGTTTAGTTGGGTGCAATGTCTAGGTATAAGAGATGTTTTAGTGGCATGGAGGAATATTGAAGAAGAATTGGACTCTTTGTGTGTCCTTTGACTATTTGGAGAAGCACTTAGAAGGAAAAAGAACTCACAGACTTTTAAGGACAAGGCTAGAATGCTAAAGGACTTCAGGCTTTATTTTTAGAAAGCCTTGTGCAGTTGGTGTCAAGGCTTTTTTTTTTCTTTTTGTTTTAAAATAAATGGTGTAAAGCTCACCATTTAAGGTTTTGTGGATAAGATTATGGTAGAGAGTATAAGGTGTTGAGACTTTTAGGTTTTTGTTTTAGCCTCCTTTAGTGACATCGACATGGTGACATCCCCTTGGAGTCCTTTATTACACTAGTTTGGCCAGCGTGTGCTACACACATGGTGATCCAACAATGGTAACTGTTGATTGCAAGTGTTCCATACTTGTAATTATTGATTTCAAGTGTTAATCGGTATTGATAAATTTGGTAAGTGGTCAACTCAAGAGTGTTGTAGAATTGCTATCATTTCATACCTTATGATTATCCAAAGAGGAAGTTAAACATATACTTTTTTACTTAAGTAAGATACAAGAGAAGTTTTTAAAACAAATACATCTCAAAGCCCAAACAAAACATTCCAAACGGCCCAATAATAAGATATCACAAGGCAAAAAGTTTGTTGGAGCATTTAAAGATGCAAATAAAAGAGCAGGAGGTGCATAATAAAAATGATTATTGGTCTTCGATGTTCCTCTGTGGGTAGGTCCTGAAAGCTAGACTGTGTACGTACAACAGGAATCATAACTTAAAAAGTATGCTTCAGTTACAGTTCAGACTTGTGAGAAAAAGTGAAATTCCTGGGTGCATTATGTAGGCTATTACTCCTATTAGGCATGAAGACAAAATTAGCAGTCGGTTTATTAAAAAGTAAATGAAATTTAACTTTAAATGAAAAAGCTATTACTCCAGGTCCATGTAATACATACTGCTGTTATTAAGCATTAAAGTTATAGTTCAGACTTGTGAGAAAAAATATGTTATTTCAAAAAAAGGTCATGCACACACCACATGGGCAGGTGAAGCCTATGCGTAGGCAGGACAATTGGCTTTGTTGTCGTGAGTCTAGAGTTCTGATTGCATTTGCAAATTTCGTTTTCTCTGGGGACTAGTGGTAATGACGCAGCATTCCCTTGGTTTTATCGATTCAGTCGAATTATCTTCTTATTCATAGCATGCTATGGTTTCTGAAGATGGGACATGAAGTTGACCTCAGATAGCTCTCAGTAATAGCACATCCATATATTGCCCATTATTTTCCTTATAGTTAACATGGAATGCCTTAGACAATTTTCTACTTGATAGATAGCGTAGACTACTGTAGTTTTGATTGTGCCCTTTTGTTATTATTTCAATGATTGCTGGATCCCCTGTTACTTGTAGTCTACAGCAGATTGCCCTGACTTGTAAATTATTTATGCTAAATTGTTACCTTTGACATTGTAGTTCTGGATTTCAGCTGGGAGCTGTTAGGAGCGGGAGTGGAGAATGATTTTGTCCTTGCTCTTGTTGTTTTCTGCCTTCAATATGTCTTCGTTAATCATGAATACTGGAAATATAGGGTGAAACAAGATCGCTGGACAGTGACAATGAAAGTATGTATGCTCTCTTCCTCACTCCCTTTTTGTTTGCTTAAATATTTGATGATAGGTTAGGAGTTAGGATGCTCTATGAACTTCCGTTCATGGGGGCTAAGGCTGCCTACATTTGGGTCCCCCGGACTGCGCTCAAACGTGTTTCCCCTAGGAGGCTTTTGTTGTTGTATGTTGGAGTTAGGACATGTCTGGGAGTGAATGTAGTTTGCAGAATATATTAGGTTGTAGCATCACTTGTACGAAGGTCATTGAACTTTTTTTTAGAAAAGATTATTTATAAGAGTAACCAAAATATCATATTATAGACACCAAAGGGAATGTCACCCTTGGACAAGAAAGTGGCAATTCCAAAAAAATATGCTGTCATTCCATCAAGACTAGTCTCAGCTACAGATTCCCAAGACTTCAATTTTGTGCCAATGTTGAGAACTTGACTCCATCTATTAAAAAGTTCTATTTTTTTGTTTTTTTTTGAAATCTTAGGACATGCCCCCTTACCCTTATGATGATTCCTCCTCTTCGATGTACACCATATATGCAGTGGAATCATCTTCCAAATACCACAAATCCAACTTTTCTATTGCCTTCTTCTCCAAGCCACTAGCTTACTTTATTAGTCTCAGGTTGCACCCAACTAACCCCATGAGGAGAAAGGTAAGTACCTAAGCCCTATTACCCTACAATGGACTTTTAGGTGGTCAACCGACTCTTCCTCCTTCACACATAGGTCACCTGCTGGCTAGCTTCGAGTTTCTCCTCTTAAGCACATCGTCTGTGGGAAGCTATACTTTAGTAGCCGTTGAAGCCAGAAAGCTGGCCTTAGTGGGTTTGTTAGACCTCCAAATTGGGATCATCTTCTGAATGCCGTGACTCTAGCTGCTCTCTGCCTTTCTCCTAGCCACTGAGATACCTTGGTAGTCTCACGTTGCACTCAACTAACCTTCTAAGGGAAAGATAAGTACCAAAGCCTAGCGACCCACCTACAATTGAATAAACGGCGGTAAACTGATTCTTCCCCTTGGACACATAGGTCACCTGTAGCTTGCTTCAAGTTTCTTATTGTAAGTGTGGGAACTTCAACCTTTGCTTTAATGGCTGTCCAAGCCAGAAAGCCGGCCTTAGTGGGTGCCTTAGACATCCATATAGTATCAGCGATGAAATCAAGATGAGTCGATGTGTCGCAAAACCCTTTACGAAAAACTCCTGAAGCTGCTCCGCCCTTTTGAGTCATGGGTCAAATAGTTTCGTCATCGCCGACAACTACCCCCTTAATTTTTGCAAGACCTAAGACATTCACTTGTGCAATTGATATTTTGGTTATTTACTGTGCAAGGGAGATTACATAACCATGAGTCACTTGCTGCTTCATTGCGGGTTCGCAAGGGCTCTTTATGAACTAGCCTTAAGCTGCCGGTTTTTTTGGGTTGTTTCTAATTCAATTGAGAGCAGTCTTTTAGCTTGGGAAGGTTACTTTGGGAGGAAAGTGAAGAAGAAGGTTTTGACAATGCCCCATGTTATTATGGAGTACTTGGAGAGAGAAATCAAAGAGTCTTTGAGTGATTTGAAACTCCTCTTCAATGCGTAAAAGACATTTTCATCAAGACTGTTTTTGTGAATAGCATACATCTTGGTTTTGCTGAGCTTTGGTGGAATGTTACTGTGTATCTGTTCTTTTGATTTTATTTATAATATATTTTTCCCTCCTAACCTCCATTAATGCAAACATCAAATGGAAAAGGGCAGATCCCTGGCTACATAAATAAACAGATGGTTAATGCTCTCTTCCTCCTCCCCATACAAAAACCACCTGCTTGCCATTACAAAGCTTCTCCTGTTTGAGCTTGTTCTCTGGGGGTATGTTTCCTTTGGTGGCCACCCAACTTCCCTAGCAAGAAAGCTTTAATGGGAGCCAAAGGCTTCCAAATCGCCTGACGTGGAATGCCTTGCTGAGGTATCTCCTTAACATCTCTCTGCAGAGACTATTTACAGTAAATAACCCGCTAGTATTAGATGACGATCATATGTCATCATCACCTTCAAGAGCAACCTTAATATTCGATGACAATACCATCGGATTAAGCATGCCTTCCTCTTCCCAGTCATTTGAGTTTCATCCAATGGCTTGATTACCATTCGAAGATACCATATCTTGTACGAAGCAAGTTTCCGTTGAGCCATCCTGAAAATGCAACTGTAGAGGTTGATCTCCTGACCACACATTATGCATAAACAAAACTCTAGCCCCATTCTCCACTTTAAGCTGCACCATTGACTGGAACTTACTAAAACTCCCGATCATAGTCCTCAAACACCCTACCCCATGGCAAAATCTCTATTACCTTTCTCCACAAAGCATCCTCTTCTTTAGTTAACCTCCGAAGCCATTTTCCATGAAGTTCCTCATTCATTTGACAATGATGTCCAAGGCCAAGGCCACCCTTAATTTTAGGACGGAACACATCATCTCAATTTACCCAGTGAAAGCCCTCACTGCCCTGTTGGACCAAATAAAATCCCTCATGATTTTCTCTAATTGTGAGGCTACACTAGCCAGTATCGTGAAGAGGGGCATGAAATAAATAGGGAGACTCCCTAGAGTACTTTGTAATAAGGTGAGCCTGCCACCTTTGGTGAGTAGCTTGGACTTCCAACCTTCTAATTTCTGATGAAATCTTTCGACATTCGACAATAGGATCCCACACCGCTTTGCATTTGAAAGGAGCACCTAAAAGAAGATCAAGGTAGGTAGCGGGAAGATGCACAACCCCACAGGCCCACACCTAGAGAAATGGGCTAACTCATAAATTCCGGTCACTTCTCCAATAGGAATAAGAACACACTTCGGCAGATGAATTCTAGGACTAGAAACACCCTCAAAAAAAAAAAAAAGAAAAAAAAAGAAAAAAAAAAAGAAAAGAACACACCTCAAAAAAAACCAAATTACTCTCATTTACTTTCGTAAGAAATGAGCATACTCTGATCATGGGAGCTTGAAATGCACAGACCCTCCAAAAGGGCTACTTACAACAGCACTGTTCACAATCTTACTGAAAGTCTCCTTGACTAGGATGAAAAGAAGGGGAAAAAGAGGGTCCCCCTGTAGGAGGTCTCTCGAGCTAGAGAAGAAACTACACCCTTCACCATTGACGAGCATGGAGAATCGTACTGAAAATATGCAAAATGAAATCCATGTCCTCCACTTGTCGAGAAAACTGATTTTCTCGAGTGTGGCTAGGAGAAAGTCCTAAGAAATATCGTCATAAGCTTTCTCAACTTCTAGTTTGCAGATTGCCAGATTTGAGCCATTCTTGACCTGAAATGCAGAAGAGAATTGAACTTCTCTAAACAACACAAAATCAATTTCCAAGTGCTGACCCCATAAGGACAAGGTCTCTTCTTACGCTGCCAACCAAATTTGTCTGCCTCATATGCTGATTGTTAATGTCGTTGAACTTGTGGTTGAGTTTGTTCAAGAGCATTGGACTTGCGGTTAGGATTGTTGTGATGTCCTCGCGACTTCTATTAATATGCTGATTATGCGAACTGTTTCATTTCAAGAGAGAAGAAAAGAAGAGAGATGTTTAGGTGAGCTGGGCATCAGGCATGTAATAGCAGTTGACGAAGGAAACCACGTTATTTACTGGAAATATCTTTCTTCTAATCCATTGTGCTTCTTTCATTATCTTGGTTTAGGTGCTTGGAGTGTTGAAGGCGTGCATCAGTTCTATCCCGTATCTCACAAAAATTGGCATGACTATCAGAGACTTGATACTTTCGGATTCTTCTATTCATAGTATGTTCTTTCGGATAGTTTGTACAACGGCGCCGGCATTGGAGGTAAGCATCACTTCTTTGTCTGTTCTAGTGACATTGAATTTATCTTTTATTGTTTTCCTACATTGATTTTTGCCCTTTCTATGTTTAGAAACTTTATGTCAGCCGACTTTATGATTGGAAGGAGATTGATGGGTTGCAGCATGCAATAGGCTCTATGTTGGATATTCTACTGTGCATATTCTCGAATTTTTCCGAGGTGCTTTTCTTTAGTTCTGTGTAACTTCCTGTATCGAGTGTAGTGATCATTTTTGTGAAGCTGTTGACCATTTGATCAAGCTCGTGGTGTTCTGAAATTATCAGTTCTCTGGTGTTGGGGATTTGGGGGGTGAGAGAGGTTAAAACTCTCTAGCTCAGGATCACTTGACTTAGCTATATGAAGTATGCAGTTATTGGGATGCAATTATCTGTTATGACTCATATAGTTACCATTATTGATGGTAGCATCTATTGAATTAAATGATGACCTATGTAATCTGTGATTCCAGCTGTATCTATACCTTGCCCGTTAATTTATTATTACTCATGTGACGTTTTATTTTGACATGGTAATTGTCTTTTCAGGATGATTTTTCCATCTTACCTGTGTTCTACCAGGCTGTTTTGTCAACTTCTACCAAGCCAGTTCCTCTTGCCGCAGCCTTGGCTTCTTTGGTGTCATATTTCCGCAATCCCGTATGCTTTTCTATCACTTGTATAAATTTTGTAGACCATACAATTTATCTCCTTTTCCGTCCTTTTTTGGTGTGTTTTTTTTTTTTTTTTGGGGGGGGGGCGGGGGAGGTTGGAATGAGTTTTCTTTTGTTTTAATATATTTTCTTTTGTTGTAACATGGTAAGCAATCCCACCTAGGGACGTTCCATGGGAACACCATCAGTAAGACATGTAAGAGGGAAGGGGAAGGAGGAACATGGGAGAAGGGAATTTTCCCTTGCTTTTAATGGGATTTCAACCCACACTACTTGGTTGGTAGGCGGTTCCTCTCTTACTAGACCATATGTTCTCAGGAAATGCAGCTTCATTTCATCAGATCTGTTTTTTTTCCCCTTATCTGTTCTACTGGGGTTTCATTATCTGTGGCTCATTTGTTTGTTTTTTTATTTTTTAAATCTATACTTCTAATTTATTCTCGTTATTGCTTTATCTGTTCTTTGGTCATGATTTAAAGCTGCCATTTGGTTGTGTTTCCCTAGCAAGTGTGGTACTCTTCCGATTCCTTGTGGCCCCTCAAAGAACCATATCTTTGTGGGCCTCCACTTGGTTAGAAGTAGCAGCCAACAATGTCTGGCAGCATTTTCAACTAAAGGCCTAATATTTCGTGGAGTTGAGAATAGTTATGCTGAGTGCTATTACTGCTATATAGGCTGGGTGTTAAATGCACCATCTTCTAACAATTATGTGTTTTAAGTTAAACTTGAAGAATCAGGAGTCCATTCTCATGTAGGGGTGTGTACTGTGTCTAACATGGAAAGCTTTGAGTTGGTTCTAAGTTTGAACTGTAACTTTTTGGAGTTCATTTTGACAGTTTCTGGAAACTTTCATTGTTGTTTGACAAAAACAAACATTTCTGTGATGATTGCCAAAGTATCTTGGTTTACTTTAAGTTTTATAAGGGCCCATCTCTTGGCCGGGGAGGGTAGCTTTAGTGCGAAAGCAATTCCATGTGTGAGTGAAACAACAAAATTGGGGAGTGGGGATGGAAGGGGGTTTCTCCTCAATACATTATGAATAATCTCGTCAAGACTATTTTTGGGATGAGGGGAATTGTTTTCTATGTTGAAAATGTTTTTCCATTCTTCTAATGTTTTAGATTGTGGGTAGTTTTTATATTCCATTTATAAGGCGTTACTGGATTCATATAGCCCATTTTTGAGGATGCTAGCTTTGCATCCAACCTTTTGAGCTATATAGGAGCCTAAAAAGGGAAATTTGAGTAAAATAGCTACTAACCGCATAGCTAGTCATTGTCTTGGTGTTGCTCTCTCCATTGACTGAAACTGAAATGGAAATGCTTGTCAAGTGGGTTTGTGTTCTGATCATTCCAGTGGGGATCTGTAGGCTATACAAGTGCGAGCTGCTTCAGCACTTTCGATGTTGTGTTCGGTAGCTGATCGATGTGGGAACGCAAACTTTGGTCTGGACAGTAAGCAGGTTGACCCCGAACTCCTGACTAATTAGATCTGTACCAAAGTATATCCACTTATTTTCATCAGATTAAGATCATGAAACTGTATGCAACTACTTGTTCTTTTCTTTTTTAAAGTATTTTATTTTGTATATTTGAATATATTGATCAATTCTTTTTCTATTCAAAGAGGAAAAGGATGTGAAAATTTCATAGTAATTTCGTGTATCTGCTTGCCCACAGGTTGCACAACTACAACATTCTATTGAAAATATTATCATGGAACAGTCTGAGAAGAATGAAGAACTGTTTGTTGCTGTTATTAAGTTACTTACTTCTGCGGCAGATCATCAGGTTTGTTGTGTCCTACAAATTGCCAAATTTTAATGGTAGATTTTCACAATATGTACTATCCCATTTTTAGTAGGCTGTGTTTGTCTAGATTTATTCCATTCCGATAATGCTCAGAACATGGGTTTCACATCTATGATTCCAGGAGACGTGATTAATCTGGATATATAATAGTACACTGGTACTCTATCTTTGGTGTTCCAGTCTTGAGTCCTGTACTGAGACCTTGCTTTTGAATTGGGGAAATATATTTTACATGAGACCAAAATTCAGCATTTGAATTTCATTCCCAATTCCCAGTTTTTGAATGCTGGTCCATCTCATCCCTATTTTACCTGCCAGGAGACCTACCTTTACCTATAATGTTATTTTGTGTGAAAGTTCATAGTACTGGGAAAAGATTTGCAATCATTTGTAAATCCACTTATCCACCTGTATGCTTGCTTATTGTTACATTTCTGTGCGCAGCCTGCTTTCCTTGCTGCTATATTTTCTGGTGAAGAAATTGCAGTTTCTCATTCAGGGAATATGAGCAGTTCAAATGAGCAAACCGGTGATTCCACTGGTCAGGCTTTAAAGTCTGAAAATGCCACCCGTTTGGTAGAGATACTTGTGCTTTATGTTGAAAGATCTGATACCCTTATTGAGAGGTATGTTATGCATTTTAAGTTGTCAAAATGAAAGTGATGGATGTGTATTGATTAGGCTTCTTTACCCATTCAGGATTTGGGCATTCTGACCTAAATCTTTTTCTTTTCATAAATTCCAGGAATGGTAAAGTTCTTCTGAGTATCTTGCATTTTATGAAAGCATTGTGGCAAGGAGCTGCGCACTACAATAATATTCTGGAAGTCATAAGAAAATCTAAGAAGTTCTGGAAACAGTTATCACAATCTATTATTTTGGTCA
Organism: Portulaca oleracea; assembly: GCA_029582165.1. Taxonomy (NCBI): domain Eukaryota; kingdom Viridiplantae; phylum Streptophyta; class Magnoliopsida; order Caryophyllales; family Portulacaceae; genus Portulaca; species Portulaca oleracea. The sequence continues at coordinate 31,833,612 of CM055869.1, read as the reverse complement.
GCAATAAGGAAACTCCCTCAGCAAAATATCTCTCTGGAGGAGAAGCGCAGAGGTTTTCTTGCTTCTATCAATGTCAGTCTGCTGCATTAGATGTCATGGCTTTAGAAATATTTCTGCAGAAGAAGCTATTACATGCTGATTCAGTAGTAAGACAAGCTGATGAATCATTGAAAGGAAGAGTTGCTGATGGTGTAAAGATCAGTGAACAAGCATCAGCAAGTTTACGTCATCTTCAGGATATCTTGATTTCTTGGTCTGAGAGCTCTAGTTTGAGCAATCTTTTGAAGTCTTGTGCAGCTTGCATTCAGGATACTAACATTTTTCTGCATGCCAAGGTTAGTGTTGCGTGGTCGACCCATGTCCTCTCCATTCTTCTGTTGTCATTTTTTCTGAGATCTCCACTTTGGCCTTTCAGCAATGTTATCTTTATACACAACACAGTTTTAGCCTAACTCATAGATTCCACTTTGTCATTTTTCTGTTGGATGCTTAAAAATAGATGTGGTATGAAGTGAAAGCAAGCAACATGAATTTGGTGTTTTATGCATTTCATTGTGCATGGTTTGATACCTATAGGCATAGGGCCTTAGACCGTGCAAGATTGGAACTGATATTGAATTGTATCAATTTTCATCTTTTTCTGAACTCTGATGGCTGCAATTTGCATTTATCCTGTATTCTCTTCTTCTTTCTACCAAGGATTCTGGTAGGGGTTCTACGTTGCAAGCCCTTGAAGGCTTGAATACTGCTCTTAGGTATCTTTGCTGTAATACTCTGATAGCTGCAATATGCATGTATAATGGCTTGGGAATGTGTCAGTTTAAGCATTTAGATGTGACATTCTATGGCATGTTAAGTGCCAAGGTTAGTTTTTTTATGGTGTATGATTCAGTAAGCCTCTCAGATTAGGTTCCTATGATTTCCTGAAGGTGGAGTGCAAAATTTTTGAACCACAAAACTGCTTCTGGTCCAGGATTGAACAAACCCCTTCACGTTCATTCCTCTGATTATATATGACTGTAGTCTGTACAACTCACTCTAATAGGTAATTGAGTTCATGTCATACTCAAATTGTGAAAGCTAATGATACGAAAAAGGAAATGTTATAAGATTTCTGTTCGTTTAGTTAAAACTTGAAGTATATCTATAGTTTGTCCTGGATTAATCACTTGTGTGTTTCTCCTTGTATCGTTTTCTTTGTTGAAAAAGCTACATTTGTCTCTTCTGGTTGAAAGTTCAGGATAGAACAGTGTTCTACTTGCCAGGGTAGAACAGTGTGATCCACCTGGATCCAGATTGCTGGGATCCATGCTGGGGTTTTATTAATAACTCTTCTAAACTCTGATTTATTCTGATTATCTGTTTTTTTTTTTTTGGGGTTTTTGGCCACAAATAATCCGTACTGAGGGGCTTGTGACTAGGAATAATCCAAAATGACTTTTCGGCCGCTGGCAGTCTGTATATTTTCGCATAGCAGTCCAGAATCAATTTCCGGCACCGGAAAGTTGACGTGGCAACCAGAAATTTCGTTTTTGATGTATGAATAAACATACTTTCCGCTTGCCGCATCAGCTTTCCGGTGTCGGAAATTGATTCTGGACTGCTATGAGAAAATAGTGAAAAAGTCACTTTGGATTATTCCCAGTCACAAGCCCCTCAGTACTGATTATTTGTGGCCAAAAACCCTCTTTTTTTTCTTTTAATTTTTTGGCTCAAACATTACAATATTTTATTCCCTACATCTGCAGATTGCTTTTGGTTTGCTTGCTGCACACATTATAGGGAAGTTAGCTACTGGTGATGCAGGCAGCCTGTCTCTCTCTTTCACTGAAAAGATTACGGCATTGTCAGAAAAGGTCAGATCCTTTCTCCATCATGCTAGAGTTTTCTGTCTTTTTCCTTTTTTTTTTTGATGTCGCTGTTGTCTTCCCTCCTCTCCCTTCTCAGTTGGTAAGCTTGAGTGTAGCAATGTTTTACTCAGAGGTGGTGACAGATAATTCTGCTGCTGGTACATGTTTGTCTTCATATAGGTATCAGGGTCAACACCTGCCCTGCAAATATCTGATATACTTCCTACATAGACAGGATAACATGCCCATTCTTCTTCAATGTATTGCAAAACTGTGATTCTTGTTCCTCATTTCAGACATGCTATGGCGATGCCTTCTAATTTTATTATGGAGATACATACATGTGATTAAATTGTTCAAGCAAAGAGCAGGACATCTGGTGCTGTCTTCATTGTCTAAACAAAAGGGTTTTCATTATAGATTTGGAACTCTTACTAATCATTGGAAATGATTTCAAGGAAAATATAAGATTCATTAGTTCGAACTCTTACTAATCATTTGAAATGATTTCAAGGCTAGACCAATGTGAGCAAACAAGTCTAAGTAAGAGGTTATGTGGTCAATAGTGCACTATATGTAATCCAATCTTGCTATAAATGTTGCAACGATATGTGCTTTTAGGGGTATCCTTTTTCTGATATGCCTCTTCACATTGATTTTCTTGGTTAGTTTCCCTTTTGGCTTGTATTAATAATCACTCTTGCTGATTTTGTGCAGTTGATCAATCTGCCAGCCTTTTCTGAGCTGTGCACTCAGTACTCCAGGCATGGTTACAGGTAACCTGAATCATATTGTTATTACGGTCCCTTGGATTGAGAAAGGTGTTCATGGTAAATTGTCAACGGAATAGAACCAGGTTTATATGAAATAAACCGACTTTAATGGGAAAATTTGTAGAATATGATAGTAAGGGAACAAATTCTCTTGAAGAATTTTCCTGTTAACCATATTTGTTGTCTTATGCTCTTGTAACATCTTGCATGTTTTTGTGGAACTACATGTGGCTAGATTCTCATATTGGAGTTCCAAATATGGTTGAATTGCTGGCTGTTTCTTTGGGCTATTTTCCTAGTGTCTAGTTATTCCTTTTTCTATTTGAAAGAGTGGGAGGGGCCGAGGGGGTGTTCATCCATTTGTCAAATATCTTTTCCTTTTATTTCTCTCCCCGTAGGAGTGGGCAATGGTTGGGTCTCCATATGGTCATGAGGGTCAGTCAGACAAAAAACGGGGTTGCTTAAGGGCCTTGTCATTATCTGGCCGACCTGTTTACCATTGCTAAAGGGTCAGTGAACGGTCCGGACTGGGTCGGGTCATCAATTACCTCAAAATAAAAAGTTTTTGACATTAGTTAAATGCTAAAACATTACTTAAATATATTAGTAAGACTTATTAAACAATAATTAACATAGCAAGTTTTTTGGTACAAATACACCTCATTTTAAATTTAGGATCAAAACGAAAAAGCCTGATCTGACCCACAACTCCAATGGGTCGGTCATGACCTGCCCAGGCCCTGCATAGCTAATGGGCCAACCTAATCTGATTTGACCTGGATGCCCATCCCTACTCCCCATCATCTCGTTCTTTATTGTCCCATCTGATGTGTTTATAGTTTCACACAATTGTATGTGAAACTGTTAACCTGACAACTTTTATTTCTTCAGTGAAGGGACCCAGATGAAAACGCTGATCCTTGGTGATTTATATTATCATATGCAAGGAGAGTTGGAAGGACGTCACATTGAAAATGGACCATTCAAAGAGCTTTCCCAGTTTTTAATGGATTCAAAGCTTATTCAAATTTATCAAAAGAGGTCTAATAGTGTACTCGCTGGGGATGCCAATATTGGCCGCCTGTTTGACCTTATGCGTCTACGACATGATATCGGCCTTGATATTTGGGATTACTCGGAGTGGAAAGCATCAAAGCACATTGCAGAAACTACGTTGTTTCACTTGCAGGGGGCCAACTCAATGGTACTGCTTGTCGGTTCAAGATTCCTGGCATTGCGAGGGATTATAACAATGTTACCTCTGAACGTTGCGGATGTGAGTTTCCATCCTTTTCCTGATTTTGCTTGTGGCTTCCCTGATTTTTTTTACATCTTAAGTTAATGACGGTGGACAACTTGGAATTTATTTATCTCATTTTATATTTTTTGAATTTTTTTCTTCATCTGAGTTCTATAGTCAAAGAGTTTCAAATCTACTATCCTGAAGGCTCAAGGGAGTCAAAGCAAACAACCTGGACTAGACACACTCATTTTTTCCATTTCTGTATGTGTTCATGTTAGCTGGAACATAGTTACCACTTACCAGGGACGCTTCCCGGGTCGTTAGTCCCGGAATGCAGATTGCTAATTTTTATACAAATTTAGTTTAGTTTTGACTTTGGAACGCTTGCCCCCAAACACGGGTCGCAGGCTTATGCAGCATTCCCACTTCCCAGTAACTATGAGCTGGAACTGGTGTAATTAGGCATCCCACGCGACATCGAAACTAGAGTCAGGAACTCCTAGTGTGAAATTGAAAACTATATTGTTTTTTTTTTTTTTGAAGCCTGTGAAAACTATATTGCTATCTGTGCAATTAGGGATGATTATAGAAAGGTCGGAGTGGCTTTAAACTTAATGTGCTTTATAGTGCCTGTGTTTTCTGCAAGAAGTACAATGTCCTAGGGTAACTTGGTTCTTGCTTCTTACCCCTATACAGCCATACATTTTTATATCCCTGGACTGTCCCAAAAACCTCCTTTTTCTACCCGAGACCTGTTTTCTGTGTCACATGTTTCCTTGTCCAAGACCAGTCTGAGGAAGCAAATAAGCAAGTTCTCAACTTACACTACCTGTCAAATCGTTCAAAATCACAAGTGATCATACTATATGCTGCCTCAAAAGATGTTACTTTCCATTCCACCTTGTTGGATGGCGTTCTTATAATGACGAATCCTATTTGAATCTAAAAACACTTCCCGTGAACTAAGAAGCACATACTCGGACACGAGACACGGATACGACACGGCAACACGTTTTTGAAAAATTAAGGATACAACACGTTGTCCGACACGTACCTTAGTTTCATATAGTACTTCAACAAATATCAAATTTTATTTTAAAAACGTTTGTTAATGAATATATTTTCTATAATAGTTTATGAATCGTAAAACTATATATATAAAAAACATAAAATCTTATAAAATAATGGAAGACAAACAAAGTCATATGAAAGAGGGACAAAGGTATGTGTAAGATGGTAAACCAATAGGAAAAAGAATGATGTATTGAAAAAAGGAGATTATAGTTGAGGATGTCTATGGATGTGGCTAGTCGAAAATGTGATGCCCGTCAATGATTCGGAAGTGTCCTAAGGTTGGGATACGCGTGTCCACCATGAGTCCTTCAAGTGTCGGGTGTTTATTTTGGGAATTATTTAGGGGACACGATTTTTCGCGTGTCTGACACGTATCCGAGGAGTGTCCGAGAGTGTCGGTGTCGGATACGTATCCGATATTGATACGTGAGGCTGATAGAAGTGTCCGTGCTTCAAAGCCCATGAAGTTCCCCCCGCCCCAAAACAAACTAACAAAAAACACAAAGAGTACCACTTTTGTCAGTTGCTGATATTTCTGTTTTTCTTATTATCTGGATTCTCAGGCGGTATTTTGTTCTTGGCATGTGTAAACAGTATTGCAAACTATTTTACTAAGACTCTGCCTGCCATACCTAGGTCTAAGTGTGTGCCATACCCAGTCTGATATGTCACGAGTCTGCCATGGTTACAGTGTTGCTCTTGGCTATCCATCGAAAGGTTTGTACATTTTGGGTCTGAGATGGAGTGTTGACTGCCCATGCCTATTTCCGTGTCCATGTCTGAGTGTTGACTGGGGAAATTGGGGCAAAATGACGAGTCCATGTAGCATAGGTTTTGGACCTTTTAAATGACTTGCTTCCTATTGCATGCCGGTGATGGTTGTGATGAATACGGATAGGGTTTACTATAGGTGCATGGTGCTCTGTGACTAATGTCTAAATGCAGTTAAATATATTGACACTGTATTTGTACTTGTAACATTGATTGGAGACTACATAGCATTCTTATTCTTTTATTCTTCTTCACCGTGGTCTTCTTTTAATAAAAATCCCTGATCTCTTGACTCTTGTTTGTCACTACAGTCTGGGGACAGCCAGAGCAATACATTGAATAGGATCCCTACTAATGGAATTCTCTCATGCATAGACCATTTATGCAAGGAATTTCATGGAACAGTAGGCATAGTGACATCAGCATCAGATGCTCCTCAGGAAGTTCTTGATTTAATGGAAGCACAGGCGGAATTACTTCTTTGTCTTGTTAGACATTTAGATGGCAACATGCCATTACCTACTTGTTTGATCATACTGACAGCCTGTAGTGCAGACCTGAAAGGACTTTGTGAATCAAGCTTGTCATTTTCTGAGGTTAAACAAACTATAAGGTTTTTACTCATGTTGCTACTTTTGGTGCTGAAGTCCTGCACTCTTGCTACTGCATCTGGCAGCCCTATTGAAAACGAACCTGAACCCAGTGTTAAGGTGGCCAATGTCTGCCTGGGTCTACTGCCAGTTCTTTGCAGATGCACTGAAATTCCTGATCAATCTATCATTCCCCTTGCTATCATGGATATAATATTCAGACAGTTATTAACGCCCGGTACATGGTTCCCCGTCATTCAGCAACATCTTCAGTTACAGCAACTCATTTCTATGCTTCATGATGAAGGACATTCTGAGTCTCTTCCCATTATACTGAAGTTCTTTTTGACCCTGGCCAGTGTTAGAGGAGGTGCTGAGATGCTTCTTGCTTCTGGATTCTTGTCATCTTTAAGAGTTTTGTTTTCAGGCATTTCGGATGGTGGTATGGCAGGCTTGGTTAAGCAAGAGGAGAGGTTTTCAATGCTAGGGAGTAAGATTGAGAAGCCTCAGTTTATTTGGGGACTTGGCTTGGCTGTATTGACAGCAATCATTTGTGCTTTGGGCGAGTCTTCACGCCGAGCTGATGTGATTGATAATGCTTTATCTTTCTTCTTCTGTGAGAAAACTGATGTGATAGCTTACCATCTAAGTGCACCAGATATCCGCTCGGATGATCATGATAGGAAAAGGGCACGGGCCCTGAAGAGGCATGCCTCTCTATCTGCTTTAAGAGAAACGGAGCACACGCTGCTGCTGATAAGCTTCCTTGCAAAGCACAGAAGCTCGTGGATAAAAGCAACAAAGGAAACAGGTTCTGAGCTTAGGAAAAGAATCATCCACCTTTTGGCTTTCATCAGTAGGACGAGTCATCGTCATGGGGAGTCACCTACTCATCCGGCACCCTTTTTATGTCTCCCTGTTTCTAAAGAAGAAACTGAATATTGCAGAAAACCATCATTTATGAACAGCAGAAGTGGATGGTTTGGGGTTGCTTCCCATGGATGCATACAAACTCCTAATGTTTCCAATGAATTGCTGAAAACTGCTATTGTCGTCAAAGGTCAAGCTAGTGGAAAGGGAGATCCACAGAATGGTTCATATTTCTCAGATACTGTTGCATTGCAGGTCTACAAGATCACATTACTCATTCTGAAATTTTTATGCTTAGAAGCTGCTGATGCTGCCAGAAGGGCGGAAGAGTTGGGGTTTATTGATCTTTCTCATTTTCCAGAGCTTCCAGATCCAGATATTTTACACGGATTACAGGTAATTACATTACTCCCTGACTCAGTTTGATGGCATCTTGATTATCCTTCAGCAAGGTGTCTGTAACAAGGGAGATTGTCAAAGATATGTCTGCCAAAACATATCATCATTACTTAGGGATTGCTGAATTTTTATATGGTAAATGCAGGACCAAAGTTTTTCTATTGTCATTGAAGTTTGTGAAGCCAATAGATCCAAACAGATGCAACCATCAGCCCAAGATGCCTGTCTTTTGCTGGTTAGGATACTAGAAATGGCATTGTATTTGGAGTTCTGTGTATCACAAATCTGTGGAATAAGACCTGTTTTGGGACGGGTTGAAGATTTCGCAAAAGAGTTACGATCATTGGTTAGAGGTAAAATCTTATGTCCGCTGCAGAATATTTCATACCTTTTTGATAATTAATCAATCAAAAGTCCCGATCTCATTCCTGCATTTTTGTTCACTTTTCTGTTGGGGTTTGAACTGCAGCTACAGAAGGGCAAGCGTTTTTTAAATCTTCAATGAAGCATTTGCTCCAAATTGTGTCACTGATGTATCCAGGAATGATACAAAGTGAAGGCATTGTAATTTAGGCTGGAAACTGGAAACAGTTTCCATAGTGTACAGAATCGTGTATGATTACATGTATTATTAGGTATTTGACTTGCTATCTTGTAAGTGCCATCTAATGTCGGCGCCATTGAATGAAGCTGCCGTGGGATCGGGAGAAAAGAAAAAAAGGGGGGGGGGGGTGGTGCCGCCAATTGTCAAAGACATGATGGCTTATTTGAACAATCTGAATGAATATGAATCCTGTTCTGGTTCGTTGTAGTTGTAGCAGTGAATCACTGAATCTGCTCTTCTGCAATGACAAATCAATTTCTTTGTTCAATGGCTCATATGCTCGTACCATCTTTGATTGAACACCAATAAACTTCTGTTCAAATAGTAGCTGTACTTTTTTAATGTAGATAAAATGTTAAGCGACATACATGCTGTAAATTGCATCTCAAAACTGCATCCAATGCAATCTTGGTGTATTTGCTCTCGTATCCTTTTACACAACAAAGCTCTCAATTCAGAAATGACAAACAACATACATGGCGTGAGATTGCATCTCAAAAATTGCATGTCTACAACAAAGTGTTATGCTTTACCTTAGGATATTGTTGGCTACCCCTACAATTCCATGAAAAAAAGATAAGTTGACAAAACCTAGCACCCCACATTTTACTAATCATGTAGATTTCTAACTAAAATAAGCAACTGCCTTTTTTCTAATCAGAAAGTATTCGTTATATTTCGCCACAAAATAGCATCTCCACAACAATTATTCACCAAGTCAATAAAAAATTAAAAATGTGGTTGATTATAATTTCGTTGAAGATATTGCTGTTGATTTAGTTGCACAGGAGGGACATAGTACCATGCCAACGGAGTTGGATTCCACATACCTCCTCCTCCATTCACATCCTCTATCTTCTTCCCACAGTTATAATTTTCACAAGTCTCTCGCACTTCCATTAATTCCCCATTATAACCCATGTACCCATTGCCAAAGTTAGTACTTGAGCTACCTGCCATCAAAATCTGACTTGCACTTTTCTGTTCTTGAATATACCGATGAGTACGAACATTAGACTTGTCATCCCCCATATATTGAAAGCTATTAGGATGCATACCCAGCATATTCATCATCTTCATCGTCTCCTGATCCTTATCACAACAAGATTGCACCTCTTCCATCAAGATTGTTTCTTGCTCATTCCTTTTGATGATGCTATCGATCCTCCCGTTGACAATTCCAAGCTTACGATCCAAACGATTGATGAGTTCCACCAGTTGGTCAGCTGAGAGACTATCAATGTGATCAGTTTTAGGGACACACATATTTGTAGCCCTTTTATGACGATCCTCTACGTCGGTGCTTTGGTATCTACCAAGAATGTTGTTTAACTTATCAAACTCCTGAGGCCAAACATAAGGGTTTCCTGCATTGGGTCCGTAAAGTATGACACCCACATCAACATCACACAGCTTGGATAACTCATTAGCCTTCTTCAGTATCGCATTCTTCCTGTTAGTGAAGATTCTCATCCTTATTTTCTCGTCTTTTATTAGTGCCATGTCTAACTTCTTTCTCCCCATCTTTGGTTTTTAATTACTGCGGAAAGTATGTAATGTTATTATAATTGGTCGGTCTAAGTACCTTATAGTTAAAGCAAATTAATATCTCATGCAAATTAAATATACATTCATGCATGTGGCAAAAGCAAGAGGACTACGACCAAGAAAGCTGCATTCTACTGTGCCATAGATAACTTGGAGAAGATGATGATGATGATGATGATGATGATGATGATGATGATGAATTGATGATAATATCTAGAGCGCACTTAAAACCAACCAACATACTGTACTAAGATTAAAAGACATTTTATTGTAGCTACTTTAGCTAGTTGAATGAATAATTGTTTCTTAAGAGGTTACCACATGACAATGAATCCAATGAAAAGTAACATCTGTCAATATAATGTCTTACACAAATTTAACCCCAGAGAACTCGATCAGTGCACCAAGAAGAGGGTTAAAAAAGCAACAAGCCTGCTTTCAGGAGAAAAAGAAAGAAAAGAAAAGCAAGAAGCCAAAATGAAATTTAAAAAGGAGATGAAAGAAGTGTTGCACTGTTTTTCTCCTACATTTAGTGAAACAGATTTGCTTGACGAAGAAAACAAGACAACACAGCATGACAACAAACATTCAATTTCAATTTTCGTCATAATAACATAATTTACAAGTGATCAAATTTTCAAATCAGAATCAAGTACCTTAATTGAGCTTATTGAACTGATAATACGACTTTTAGAAAATAAAATCAAAGAACTGAAGAATACCGAAAGATACCTGAGATGAAGAATAGAGGGAGAATGTGTAAGTTAAACCACAAACATAATATGTCGGAAGCCCAAACCACAGCAGGCCATTGTAAATATGTTGTGTTAAATAATGAAGGTAGCAATTACCAAATATAATTTATGGAAGGTTGAAAACATAAGAAAAAGATTACGGAAGGTGGAGAGCATAAGAAATATATTACGGGAATCCTTGCCCTTTTAGAGCTAAATGATTTGTAAATACTCCCTCCGTTTTTATTTATCTGTCACTTAGGAAATTGTGTTCAAAACTTTGACCGTTAATATGTTAATTTGTATAATGATTTATCATACAAAACTGATATCATTAGATTCGTAATAAAAAAAATACGGAGTATTAAGAAAGTATAATATTATACATTTTTATAATAATTTTATATTAAAAATTATTGATTAAAGATTGACACTGAAAATCGTGAATGACAGATAAAAAGGCGGAGGTAGTATATTAATTATCTACTTTGGACAGCGTTCACAAGAGTTTTTTTGGTTCTTTTTCGAAATTTCAATTTACAAAGGAGTTTTCCTCTGTTTTTTTTTAATTGAAAAATTCACAAGGGAGTTTAAAAGTTAGCTCTCAAAACACAAAACTTTCCGCAAAAACTTATAGTAATTTCACATCCAATTCTTGCAATAAACCCCGCATAATGAAATTCATCACCATCTCCCACTTATTCTTTGTGAAATCTGAATAAAGATATTAAGCTACTTTTACTATGGTAAAAGATTGCTTCTTTCTTGTTCAATAATTCAGAAAAAAGAGGATTGTTCCAAGTGTTCAATGATTCAGAGAAAAGGTGAATGGTTCTATCTTGTTTAGTGCTTCATAACTGGAAATTAGGGACTATGGAGGAACATAAGAAATAAAGCAGGCGGTGAAGTGAGAGAGACGGTGAAGTGAGAGGGATGATGAAACCAGAGTGACACTGTATTTTATAGTAATGGCAGGAGCAGTAATATGTAATAAAAGTTGAGGGCATTTTCAAAACAAAAACCTCAAACGCTACTTCATATTTCCATACGTTAACTGGCTTAACATTTGCAAATTCTCATCAAACGCTGGCTAAAATGCTATTCGCTAATTTAAAATATTGGTTTACCGAACACTTACAGTTTATAAAATACAACTTTAACTCAATCAAAACGCTAAATGCTATTCTAAAAGCTAACGCCGAACAGAGCCTTAGTGGGATGTTAGGGGCGCGTAGGAGAGAAATCTTGAGGCTACTCAATTGTGCCTAAAAATGTGTGGTGGGTTGAACAATAAGAACAAACCCGTGTTTGGATTGGGCAAAGACATACCAATAAGTTCTCTGAGCTCTTAACCTTAAGGTGAAGTCAAACTAACGATGTTGTATGGAGCTAAGTGTTAAGCAATTAAGAAGATACATTACCAGAGGTTGAACCATATGGAGATGATGAGATTATCTGATTTGCGATTCTATCAGGTTGAATAGGATTAGGAATAACATTGGTTGAGCTGAACTTCTCGATGATAAGTTGAAAGAAACTAGATTGAGATAGTTAGGGCACTGTCTTGGGAGAAGTGATGATGCCCCTGTTAGGAGGCGTGAAAGGATTAAGAAAGTCATTCGGTTTAAGGGATGTCGGAGACCGCTAAGGTCCTTGAGGGAGTGGATTAGAGAAGGCCCAAAGCGTTGGTGGATGACATGACACTATATAAGGAAGTTTGGAGAGCTATCATTGAGCTAGTACAGTGAAGTTAGTTGGTAGGGTGATATGATTTGCTCTAATTTGTTGCATTGTGTCTTCTATTTGATTATATTGCCCAAATACGCTTAATTTTTCCCCAACAGCGTGGAGTGCACAAGTTTACATGTCTTTAGTTTTGTAAGCCTTTTGGTTTTTCAAAATGATTTTTCAATGGTTTTCCAACTGGTTTTCTTTTAATGTGTAAACTGGTTTTCTTTTAATGTGTAAACTAGTTTTTAAAGTGGTTCTTCAAAAGGTTTTTTGTAGGTCAACAGGAATCTTCCTCTCCAAGAACTTTACTTCATAGAAGGAAAGTTGCCTACAGTAAGATCCCCAAGACTGCGCATCGAAGTGCTTCTTTAGGACTACGAGTTTGTTGTAATTGTATATTTTAGTAAATATAAATAACACCTTAATCCACACTCATATTTATTAGATATATTTTAGACATTGTTTTGTATATAATTAAAAAAATCATACTAAATAATATAATCTCATATTATTTATGTGTAAAATTTTATAAATTCAATTATATCAATTTTCAATTAAATATATAATAACATAGTTTTTTTTTAAAAAAAAAGTAAAGCAAGTGCATAATAGGATAAACCTGCTGGTAATGGAGCACGAGAGATGTGTTTTCAAAGAAGGCCTCATTCTTGATGAGTTTCGCAATAATTTCCCAAATGTATTTTGTCCACAAGAAGTCTTACTACTAGCGATGAAAGGAGTAATAGATCAGGTGGTTGAGTATGGTTGGACACCAGTTGTCTAACCAAGACCGTTACCTCAACAATTCACTCCTGATGAGGTCAAGAAGGTTGTGGCACAATTGAAGCATGATATAAGGCAGGACCTGATGGAATCCCCGCGACATTCTTTAAGAATTGCTGGGATTAAGTGGGAGAACAGGTCATCAAATCAGTTATGGATGCATTGAATTCAGGAATCCTACTAGGAGAAATAAACAACACCAACATAATCCTACTCAAGAAGAAGCCAGATGCATATAAATTGAATGATTTCGCCCCATAAGCATGTGTAATGTGCTTTACAAGATCGTAGCTAAGCTTATGGTAAACCATCTTAGGAAGGTGATTCCTTCCTTGACAAATTCTTATCAAGAAACTTTTGTCCTAGGCAAACTTAGAGACGATAATTTTATGGTGGTATATGAGGCCCTCAATATTATTGATGTATTTCAGCCCACGCCTAACCCAAGGAAGAAGGCCCAAGTCATCTACAGGGGAGCAGAACAGACCAAAGGAGAAGAATTCATTGTGGAGGCCCAAAGGCCGACCCATATCACGTGCTCCTTGTTCCAAGAGGACGTCCAAACGTCTTAGGGAAGTCCAAGTTCACGCTGAAAGGCTCAAGTACCAAGCTCAAGTTGAATTTCACATTTTTGACCATTTCAAGATGAAGTTCACAGTTTTGGCCATTTCAGTTTAAACTTCACAATTTTAGCATTTTGTTATTATTAGGGAGTTATTTGATGTATTTTATTATTTTTAGTTGTGTGAGATTCCAAGTAATATATATAAACTTGGACATCAAGTCATAGAAGTCTAGAATAGTCTAGAATGTTCTAGAAAGTTCTAGATGGACGTGTGGTAGTCGTGTGTGTGTGTCTTTGGTGCCAAGTTATGTAAATCCTAGATAGGATGACTTATTTTGTAACTAATCCATCTTGGATTAGGAAAGCCAAGTCCTAGAAGGATTATTATTGTTGTAACTAACTCCCCTTAGGATTAGGAATCCAAATCCAAGGAGGAGATGGTTGTTTTAGGCGTCTTCTAGTAGAATTAGGTGGTTTCCACGCCAAGTTGTTAGTCCTAGGAGGTTTAGGACTTAGTCTATTATAAATAGTTAGGCTTGTAATCGATCAAAGGCATCCAGTTTTGAATTATGAATACAATCAAGCTTTTAGCATACCCCTTGAGTGTTGCTTGAAACGTCGTTGATCTCTTCTATTGTATATTGATTTGGAAAATCATGTGGTGAGAAAAAGCTTGTTCCCTACTCTTAGAAGGTGTTTCTGTAACTAAGAGGAAGGACAAGTAGCCCTAGAGTTTCATCTTGTGGTGTTTCTGTATCAAGTTTGGTCCCTTGAACTATCCCTTTTTATCTTTCTATCCTTAGATATCCAGCAAACCCTAAGGCTATCAAATCTCACAAGATCTTTCTCAATCTCTCTCTCCCTCACGTCAATCTCTCTTTCCCCCTCTCAAAGACCTCACATCAAAACAACCCTCCCTCTCTCAAATCTCACAAAGATCCTTTCTTTCTAAAACCCTAATCCATACTCTCTCACAAATCTCCTAAACTCCACAAAATCTCCCTCCTTTCTCACGTGAATCTCCCCTACCCTAACCCTTTTCACGTGAAGCACCATATTCCTAGATTGGTTGCACGTCTCCCCTTTGATGTATAATTGATCAAACCCTAGACTTGATCTGATTATACATCATAATTTTGGTATAAGAGCTTAGGTTTCTTCAGAGCAACCCTATACCCTACAGACGGCCAACCACATCCCATCCATCCCAATCCCCCAAAAAACGTCCCATGTTCATCCTCATGGCTTCTGGCAACAAAAGCAACGACGACAATGCTACTACTGAACAACTATTGCAGGAGAAAGCTGAATTGAAAGGAAAGGTGGCATACCTTTCAAAGCAACCCGAAAGATACATGCATCTGCAATTGAAGGCACCTAAAGAACCTGAAGAGGAGGATTCCTACAAGGATCCTAGTGACGCTGAGCTATCTGTGAGCTCAACCAGGAGATCACGACGTCCCAGGCGTGAGCAAAGAGAAGAAAGACTCGACTTTAAAGTTGATATTCCTGAATTCGAAGGTAATCTTGACCCTGAAGTCTTTCTTGATTGGATTCAAACTGTTGAAAGAGTCTTTGACCTAAAAGATGTTCCTGATGAGAAGAAGGTCAAATTTATTGCTCTTAAACTGCGAAAACATGCTAGTATATGGTGGACTAATCTACAGAAGAAGAGACAACATGTCGGGAAAGACAAGATCAAAACTTGGGAAAAGATGAAGAAGAAACTTCACTCTAAGTTTCTTCCAGCAAGCTACTTCAAAGACAACTACTTTAGGCTGCAACAACTCGCCCAAGGGAACAAAAGTGTGGAGGAATACACCAAAGAATTCGAACATCTACTGGGGAGGTGTGATCTTAAAGAAGATGAACCTCAAACTCTTGTGAGGTATCTAGCTGGATTGAATGAAAGCATAAGGTATGTGGTAGAGCTTCAACCTTATGATACACTTGATGAATTAAGTACTTTGGCTAACAAAGTGGAACAGCAAAGAAAGAGAAGGGGAAAGGAGTCGGCAAGCAGAAACCGTAGCTCACAAAGAACCCCCTACTCACCCCAACCCTACACCCCACTAAAGAGCCAAACATCCTCCCAAACGATGTGCACAAAAGCTCAACAAAATATGCCCCAAACCGTCCTCAAACCCATCCAAGCCACGCCTATGGATAAGAGGACGTGTTTGAGGTGTCAAGGGCTTGGTCATGCTCATATAGTTTCCAAATGCCTTAACAAGAGAGCCATCACCCTCATGGAGTTTCAAAACGCTCTCTTTGAACCTGAACCCGAAGATGTGGAGGAAGAAACACACGCTGATCATGGAGAATCTGAAGAAGAGGTTGTTGAAAAACCAGATGAAGGAGACATGCTGATTATGAGGGAGTTCTTAGTAGCTCTCGTTCATGAAGATCAACAACAACGGGAAGTCATCTTCCATTCTCGTTGTACTGTCCAGGGAAAAGTTTGTTCTTTGATCATTGATGGTGGAAGTTGTACTAACGCAGCTTCTCTTACTATGGTGAACAAGCTTCAGCTCCCAACAAGCCCTCACCCTTCGCCATACACTGTTCAATGGCTCAATCAGGGTAAAGGCTTACAAGTGAATCAACGCTGTTTGACAAGCTTTTCTATTAGAAAGTCTTATCACGATTCAATATGGTGTGATGTACTACCTATGGATGCTTGTCATATTTTGCTTGGAAGACTGTGGTTATTTGACAGGAATTTTATGCATGATGGAAGAGCTAATAACTACTCTCTTATGGTCCAAAACAAGAAGGTAACCCTAACTCCTCTCAAAGCATCCAAACCCAAGGGAAGTGATCCAAAGCTCATCACTTTTATGACCCCTGAACGTCCTGAGTTTAGTGGGCATAAGGAGATCATTCCCTCAAGCCTAAACACAAACCCTAGCCACGAAAAGCCCACAAAGAACCCCCTCTCATCACCCTTCACAAAATCCAGCGTGAGAGTGGTCACGTGAACCCTAGTGGTACTCAGGATGTTCAAAAGCAAGGGGATGATTCGCAAACAAAGGGTATGGTCAAGGAAAGCTGCGGTCCATGTGACGTCCCCACCCTTGTGTCTGCAAAGAAGAAGGGAAACCCACGCAAGAGCATCAACAAGATCAATATCAAATACAAGGTTCCTCTTCCTAGAATTGGAGATCTAAGAAGTGGGTACTACCAGATTCGAATTCAAGAAGGGGACACTACTATCGGACCTAAAGGAGGTTTCTATGAACGGTTAGTCATGCCTTGTGGACTAACTAATGCTCCTTCTCCTTTTATGAGGCTAATGAATCAGGTTTTGAAGTCCCTCAGTGGAAAGTGTGTTTACTATGACAAGAAGAGAAAGAAAGTGTGGGTTCATATCAAGAGGAAAGATAACCCTCCAAGTTTGAGGACAAACTTTTTTCAACAAGGGGGAATGATGTATTTCAGCCCATGCCTAACCCAAGGAAGAAGGCCCAAGTCATCTACAGTAGGGGTGGGCACCATAAACCTAAACCGCATAAACCAAACCGCAAAATGCGGTTAACCGAATTGATTTTTGCATAAAAGCGGTTTAGGTTAACCAAACCGCTATAAGCCGTTTAGGTTTAGGTTTTGGATTTTCATGAAATGGTTAATCGCGGTTAACCGCTCTCAATTAAGTTGAAAAAAATGAATTTATTAGTAATATGAATTTAATTTAACCGCGTATCGTCGCATCGGAATATGAACTTATTAGTAATATGATTGCATTTATTTGCATAAATGTTATTGTAAATTTCCAGGAAATCGGTTAATCATAAACCGTGTATGTTAATCGGGTAAATTTTTCGATTTTAAAGGCCGTTAACCGTCACCGCTTCTAAATTGCGGTTTCGAGGTTTGGTTTAGGTTTCCAAATTTCAAAAGCGGTTAACCGCAAAGTGGATAACCGCATATCATGGTTTAGGTTTTGAAATCTAAAACCTCAAAAGAATGCGTTAACTCATATCCACCCCTAATATATAGGGGAGTACTAGAACGGGTCAAGGGAGAAGAATTCATTGTGGAGGCCCAAAGTTCGACCCATATCACATGCTCCTTGTTCCAAGAGGACGTCCAAACGTCCTAGGGAATATATGTGTTTTATGCTGTATTGTTTTATATTGTGTTGTCTTCGTTGACCCAAAAAAAAAAAGTTGTCTATGTTGACCAAAAAAAAAAAGATGGATAATATAATATACTATCAAACCATAAACCCTTTTTTTTTTTTTTAGGTCCAGGGAGGGCGAATGCCACGATACTACGAACAGTATGCATCACTCGTTAGGGGACACTGTCATTTATCCAATTTCCAAAATAAAGAAAGGAATGTTTGAAGAGAGTGTTGCACTCAGAGGAGGAACATGGCTAACCGTCTGAAGCCAGTTTTGGCGGGTGTCAGCCCTTGTATGCCTTCGATCATCCCTTTTGCTTCAGTGGGGACTCTCTCTTTTTCCAACTCGTCAAAATTTCCCAGGAAATTCAGTGTTGGAGCTGAGAATAGGAGCTGGACTAATCGTCGCTTAGTGTTGGGCATCGGGGTTTCCTCTTGGATTCAGCTTGTCACAATGTCTGGACCACCCAATAGGTCTTCTTTCCTCGCTTCTGCTAGGTCCAAGAGTGCCATTGACGAGGTGAATCCATTGCTTCTGCTTCTGTCTATTCTTAACTAACTTGACATTATCATGGGTTTGTGTTGTATTCGCATTTGATGCTACTGATGGACCTCTATGTTAGTTTGGCTTTTGTTTCTGGTAAATTTTGTGACGGGGTCATCAGTTTGTGATTGTTGGCAACAGAGATGGGAATGAGTGTGATTATTTGATGGCCGCAGGAATGTAGTCCTCCCTGTATGTATTTGTACACAATGAAGAATATATGTAGTTTACAGTGTTTCTAGGCCTTACTATCTGGAAGTGGGAGCTTTCAGGAAGAATTGTTGGAAATGACTAAGCTTTATCTAAGTAGTGCGGTCCTTTTATCCATTCTTATCATTGCCTTGAGCAGTTGGGTTCAATTATGACTTCATGATTAACTTTTGGTACTCGGTTTGCTAACTTTCTGTTTCTAACTGTTGTAAAGGTGTTGAAAGATGTTCAATGGCCTGAGGAATTTCCATTTAAAGCGGAAGATTTTCAGCGCTTTGATGAGTAAGGTTCCAAACTACTGTCTTTGTTTCAACCATATATATCCACACCATGCTACTTGCATATGTTACTAGCCACAGAACATTGCTCGTATCAATTTTAGTACCTTGATGCTACTCTGGAGTTGTTGGAGATGAAAGAGTGGTTTCAAAGGGACAATGTTTCCTCCTTTCTTTGATCTAGTTATAGCTACTCGTATGCTTTCTACTTCAATGTACAAGTATGCTGTTATTGCTGTAGTTTGTTTGTCTTTACATCATTTGAAGCTGTGCGAAACCTTTACAACAGTATGAGTTTCAACAACAGCCTTGCATTCTTTCTATGTGTTGAATTGAGATGCTTGTGATGTTCATATTTGCTTGCAAGGCAACAAATCTTGAGTTGAAGCATGATAACACAATAACCTTGCAGATCGTCAGATTCAGTATTCTACGACTCACCTCGCTTTGTAACCCACATTGACGATTATGCCATTGCTGCTCTCACCAAGTTTTACTCAGAGGTTTTCCCTCCGAGCAACACTCCTGGAGTTAGTATATTGGATATGTGTAGCAGTTGGGTGAGTCGCCCAACCTTGTGCTGTTTAAAATGATATTTGGCTAAATTTATTTGTAATTTCATGCACCCCAACATTTCTCTAGGTTAGTCATTTTCCGAAAGGATACAAGCAAGAAAGGATAGTAGGAATGGGCATGAATGCTGAAGAGCTTGCAAAGAATCCGGTAAGAACTATATTCGTTGTCTCACTTTGTTTGCCCCATGCATTGCTATTTTTGTCATAATCCAGGTTTAGCTCATTTAAACAGTGTACATTTACCAGGGAAGATATCATTAAGTTAGGGTTTTCTGAAAGGGGTCAATGTTGCTTTTTTCAGTTGTTTTTATCTGAGTCTGTATTGTGTGTTTTTATTTATCTGAGTCTGTATTGTGTGGGATGGGTCTTAAAGTCTTCTCCTTTTACAACTATAATATAATCTGCTTCTCTTATCTATATTCTATCATCTCTTCTGCATCTACTCTTTTGGTTTGACTTTTTGTTTGAAGCAATGGGTTTCAAGGAAGAGCTAATGGCTTGATGCATGCCAAGACCAACAAAGCTTAGAAACCAACTGCTCTAAATCTGACATTAAGTGTGAAATAACTTGTGTGAATTACCATCCTAAAATTTAATCCCCCTGACTTAGGTGCTTCATTGTTATTGAAGAAGCTATGCATCTATGACTATGTTGTATCTGACAAATATGCAAGGCTATTCACACTTCTCTGAGCCCTTGTTTATGTGGCTGGGTGAATAATAATGCGACAGGTAACAAATCTATTCGTCTTCTCTTTGCAGGTCCTTACTGAATATATTGTGCAAGACTTGAATCTTAACCCAAAGCTTCCATTTGAAGACAATTCTTTTGATGTTATCACAAATGTGGTATGTATGCAACTTACCCTGATTCATTTCTTCATCCATCCCTCCCCCCCCTCTTCCCCCCCCCCCCCTTCCTTTTTTTTTAAAAGAAAACGGTAAAACACTTCTCCCACAGAAAAGAAAACAGTGAAGGTAGATTGTGATGTGAAGCTTTCCATTGAATAAGAAATATGTTTACTTTTTATTTTATTTTATTTTTAATACCCTAAATGCTCGCTATGCTATTCATGACTGCATAATAAGGAGCATCCCATGATCTATCATGCGTTGATGTTTATTTAAAGTTCCCTTTTTGAAACCTTATTGAGTATGTTGTGGACAGAAAGTTGTAATGTTCCTGTTGAACCTTCAATTTGCAAAGGTTTCACTGACAGTCACAACTCCTGAAATTCTGGGAATGAAATTGTAGCATCATTATGTGTGACACAATCTGATATGTAATTATGGACTAGGTTCTTGGCATATAGTTCAATTATTTGTTATGGAGTCTGATATTTTTTTTTTATCAAATTGTCATGTCTCACTGGATGTATAAAATGCAGGTAAGTGTCGACTATCTGACTAAGCCGATTGAGGTTTTCAAGGAAATGTGCCGAATCCTTAAGCCTGGCGGCATGGCTATAATGAGGTGATAACCCACATGCCCCATTTGATCATTCCTGGTTAACATGGTTTATGGCATTTTGTGTTTGCTATCAGAAGCTCCCATTAACCTGCTGTCCATATTCTACGCAGAGAGGCGAATGACTCAAAATAAGGGACCCTTTGAAAAATGATACAGAAAGCTATACCCATTAATCTTTCCCATTGAAGATATGTTCCACTGTTTTATGTTACCAGAAAAATCTCGTCTTTGGCCTTGAATCATTCTAACTTTCCGGCTTGTGGGATTCTGCTAGCCGCTGGAGTATCATAGCTTGTTTAATACTACCCCTGTTTTTTATCTGACTTTTTAACTAATTTTTCTAGTTCATATTATCTTCCATCTTACAATCTCAATACCATATTAATTATCAATCTTCTTATTTTCCCATTAACATTCATTGAATCAACCCAAATTTTGATTTTAACTATACATATTTAATTAATTTTCTCACTAACTACTTATAGATTTTTGTGACATTCGTTTTCCTTATCACCTCCAAAAAGCATATAAAAAGAAACAGAGGGAGTAACTATTTAAATAAGCACGCTCAGCTGTTTTGCCCATTGTATGAAATTTGAGGTGGCATGTTTCAAAATGTTTTTTCCGGCTTCACAGGGTGATTATGCTAGAACGGTTCAGAATTTCAAATTAATTAGCTAGCCTTTTTGTGAATATGCAGTTGACTTGTTCTGGAGGCGACCCTTCTAACCTATTCTTTAATTTTGGGTTTCATACAACCAGCTTCTCTAATCGGTGCTTTTGGACAAAAGCAATCTCAATATGGACATCCACAAGTGATGCTGAACATGTAATGATTGTTGGTGCATATTTCCATTATGCTGGAGGATTTGAACCTGCCCAGGTATTCTGCTTGCACTAATTGCTGTCATTTGTTGAAATAATCATGAAGAATGGTGTTCCCCCCCCCCCCCCCCCGCCCTTGCTGATCATTATATTTCACTAAGCTGGTCGTATCAACTTGAATTCATAACGGTTCTCTGTTATCCGTCTTAACATTTCTCTTCCTGGTGGCTTCATTTGTTTTCGGTTCATTTCTTTACTTATATAATAACAATTTTTCTGTCACAGTGTCAGTCATACAATTAATATTGTATAATATTTTATACATGATGATGTTGTATCAGTATATGTATACGCTCTGGTATCAAGACAACCATGGGATGAACAGGTTTTGTGGAGGCTAAATGGGGCATAGCAAACCTTACTGATACTCCAAGCTTTGACCATCATCTAGATTGTGTTTCTTTCTATGAATTAATTAAACTTCAAAGAAACATTTGGCCAATTCTGAAGCAACACTATAATACTTTGGGAGGTGCAATGTTCAGCTAAATCAACCTTGAAGAAACATATTCCTCATTTGTATCCCTGTGATGTGACACATTGCCAACTACATTTGCTCAGAATCTCTACAGTCTAAGTCCATTAATGACCACTTAATTTAATGTTTAACAAAACTAAATTGCCTACAACTTGAATTAGCAAATCAGCAACTAGTTTAGAGCGCCATATAGATAGTGGAAGCCTTGTAATCTGGTCATCAACTTAATTTTCTGGAATCTCATTATGTTATAGTTATACTTTGACCAGAAGTTACTGAGACCCCATCAGCATGACATATGCATTATATCAAAGCATATCTTTAGCTGCCTTTATAAGTCCTCAAAATAGCAATGCAAATGCCAAAAGTGGTCATTCTTTTCCCCAAGTTTCTACCAAAAATGACCAAACTGACAATGCCTTCACACACCTCAAATTTTCTATCAGGTTACCTGATCCTTACGATCTTTGCCTCCTGGGCATTTGCTGATTCAGTCCAGGACCATTTTCTCCAGTGCATGTACCAAAACACAAAGCCGGAAGCCCTACTTCCACTGTCATGGTATAACCCGGCTAACTCTTCCTTCTCATACGTCCTGAAATCCACAAGCCAAAATCTTAGATATCTAATGCCTTCCGTGCGAAAACCTGAACTGATTTTAATGCCAACTGATGTATCCCACATCCAAGCTGCAGTTGTGTGCGCAAAAAAGATGGGGGTTCAGCTAAGAGTTCGTAGTGGAGGTCATGACTATGAAGGGGTCTCTTATGCATCCGAGATGCAGGATCCCTTTGTGATAATTGACATGGCAAAGCTTCGAACGGTGACAGTTGATATTGAGGAAAACAGTGCTTGGGTAGAGGCTGGGGCCACTATAGGTGAGCTCTACTACTGGATCTCTGCGGAGAGCAAAGTTCATGGCTTCCCTGCTGGACTTTGCACCAGTTTGGGAGTGGGAGGGCACATCACGGGAGGAGCTTATGGTCCTATGATGAGGAAGTATGGCCTTGGAGCTGACAATGCCATTGATGTTAAGATGGTAGATGCCGACGGCAAAGTGCTTGATCGAAAATCTATGGGGGAGGATTTATTTTGGGCTATTAGGGGTGGTGGGGGTGGAAACTTTGGGATCATCCTAGCTTGGAAGGTTCGTTTAGTTCCTGTACCCGAAAAAGTGACAGTTTTCACTGTTGGGAGAACCCTAGAGCAAGGCTTCTCAAAAATACTGTATAAATGGCAACTTGTTTCTGACAAAATTGATGAAAATCTCTTCATGAGAGTCATCATACAACCCTCCAAGACACAAAAGGGTAACAAAACGGTCCTTGGTTTGTTCAATGCCCTGTTCCTTGGACCTGCTGATCAACTCCTCAGAATTGTGCAACGCGATTTCCCTGAACTTGGATTGGGGAAAGGTGATGTTTCTGAAGTGAGTTGGATAGAATCCGTCCTTTACATTGGCCAGTACCCATCTGGCTCAAAACCTGAGGTCCTGCTTGAAGGAAAATCGTCGTTCAAAAACTACTTCAAAGCAAAATCTGATTTCGTTAGGAATCCTATCCCAGAAAGTGGACTTGAAGGACTATGGAAAAGGTTTGAGGAAGACGAAGGTGGTCTTATGATATGGAATCCATACGGAGGGATGATGAGCAAGATACCGGAGTCGCATATCCCATTTCCTCACAGAAATGGAACTAAGTTAATGATCCAGTATGTGGCCACGTGGCAAGATGGGAACAGCAGTGAAAGTAGGCACATGGAATGGATTAGAAAGCTATACAACTATATGACCCCTTATGTGTCGATGCTCCCTAGGGAAGCATATGTTAATTACAGGGATCTTGATTTGGGTATGAGCAAAGATGGCAAAACCAACTTCATACAGGCAAGCGCGTGGGGCAACATGTACTTCAAGGACAACTTCTATCGACTAGTGAAAATCAAGACGCAGTTTGACCCACATAACTTCTTCAGGCATGAGCAGAGCATCCCACCTCTTCCTGTCATGGAGACCTCAGGAAATGTGCAGTGGGATCAGTCTGATGACTAGATGTGGAGAGTTGGTTCATCTGTTCTGTGTGCTTCCCAACTTATAGAAACATTACTTTCAATATAGTAGCTTGAGTTGCATACTGTATAATTCATTGTATGGCGTTCCAAAAACATAAAATAAGTTCAGACAGCATAAGTTTTTGTGGCAATCCCAGCCATCTTTGTTTTGAATCTTTGTTCCAAGATTTATGCAGAAATGGAAGTTATCATTCTTAGAGTCGTCGTGTGCTACATTTATTTTTCATTTTTGCCTGTTTATCATCAATGACATTTTGTGTCACTTCATATATGCAGGCTGTGGATATATCTCCTAACCCTGGTCGCTCTGACCCGATGTATGTTGTATATTCTAGAAAGCTAGCAACCGCATAACACGGTAACATTCAGTACCAAATTTTGTTCTTCTTGCTTCAGTCTAGTTTCTGTCTTTATCTTTTAACATCATAAACCATCATCATAGTCTGATCAATACTCTGCACTGGCAGCACGGACATGGTGAAACCTGATTCAAGTTATATGCTGTTGGAGAGGGAGGCCCAGCATTGGTCTCTTAGATTATACCTATAGGGTGACTGGATGAGGCATACTACAATTCACTCAATCCTATGATTCAATTGGCATGATTTTGCTGGGTTATGCATGATGCGAAGAGATCAAAGATGTGCATAAGAAGCTTTGATTATTGAGAGATTAACAAGCCTGGGCCTATCCCATGTTTTCCTTTAGTTTTTGTATGTTTATGTAGTTAAACCAAGGTTTTGTCAGATGCGAAGAAGTCAGAGAAGTCAATACAATGCTGCAACTATAATCTTGTAATTCTTTTTTCTTTTCTGTATGTGTATGTTTATGTATTTTTAACATGCTGGGAGTATTTGGTAAGTATGCCTGTAATATTCCTTTTTTGTTTTTTCTCCATTTGATCTAGTATTCATTCCTACATTGCAAGTTCCTAGTGTTTTAAACATGTAAAACAAAGTAGTAATTTAGTATTGTAAGTGTTGATCATGCAACATATAAACATAAACCGCGTTAAGGTGTACTATGAACCATGTGAACGTAATGAAGCATAGGCTTCTGTATGATTGAGGCCGTCGTTGTGTTTTTATAATTGCTTAAACTCAATAAGTCAATTATCATCAACAATGGTAAAATAATTGAAGAACGCAACACGTGTGCTGGTTGGTGTGGGCATGGGCATTTCCTTCTTGCAATGTGCATTTGTCTCCTTGAAATATCCATGGAACTTCTCAAAGGAAAGTGTACCAAATTCTACCACAAAATACTTCATCTGTTCCATATTATTTGGAGCATGAAAAATTGTGTTTAGTCAAATTTAAAAACTTTGACAATTTAATTAATATTCTCAACATATATTATAGTTTGTTACATAAAATTACTAAAATTAGATTCAAAATAAAATTTTAAAAAAATAGCATTCTAAACATACAACATTGCAATTGTTGATTAAAAAAAATTGTACGAAAAATCATTGATCAAATAAAAAAACGAAGGCGAGCCCGGGCTCACCATGCATTGTGGGCCCTGGGATTTCCTTTTTTCTTTTTTTTAAAAAAAAATAATAAAGTTTCTTTTTTATTCCAATATTTTAATGTGTTTGGAGTTTAAATTCTAGTCTAATTTAATTACATTATTTATTTATTTTTATTTATTTATGTATTTTCATTATATCATTTTTTAATCCAATATTTTATTTATTTATTTATTTATATTTTTATTTTTATTTTTTACGATTTGTGTTTATGAGCATTCTGGTTAAAATTCGCGAGTATTGTAGTATAAATTCATGAATATCCACGTTAAAAATTAAGAAATTACATGGGATATGTTTGTGAGCATTCATACATTGGTTTATGAGCATTGTAGTTTAGGTTTATGGGTCTTTATATTCTAGTTGTTAATTTTTTTTATTTTTGTATCTATCAATAATTATTTTAAGCAGATATATAAATTTATTTTTGATTTTTTTGATTTTTTTCTATTATAGTTTTAAAAAAAGAAACAATTATGCTCCCGGGTCCATAATGCTTCATGCGCCCTATGCATTCTTTTTCTTTATATTTTTAATTTCCTTTTTTTGTGCAATTTTTAATTTTTCTAAAATAAATATAATGAGGCTTTTCTTTTAATATAATACTTCAATATATTTAGTAATGAGCATTGTCGTTATAGGTTATGAGCATTGTAGTTATGTTTGATGAATATTATGGTTTTATGTAATGTGAATTGTAGTTATAGGCAATGCGCATGTAGTTACAAGTAATGAGCATTATGGTTTTATGCAATGAACATTGTAGTTATAGGTAATGAACATTGTAGTTATAGGCAATGAGCATTGTAGTAATAGGTAATGAGCATTATGGTTTTATGTAATGAACATTGTACTTATAGGCAATGAGCATTGTACGTAGTTCCGCTTGATGAGCATTATGGTTTCATGTAATGAACATTGTAGTTTTGCTTGATGAACATTATGGTTTTATGTAATGAGCATTGTACTAATAGGTAAAGATCATTATGGTTTTATGTAATGAGCATTGTAGTTCAGCTTGATGAGCATTATGGTTTCATGTAATAGGCATTGTCGTTATAGGTTATGAGCATTGCAGTTATAGGTAATGAACATTATGGTTTCATGTAATGAGCATTGTCGTTATAGGTTATGAGCATTGTAGTTCTGATTGATGAGCATTATGGTTTTATGTAATGAGCATAATAGTTATAAGTTATGAACATAGTAGTTGTATAGTATGGGCATTGGTGTAGAGGCTTATGAGCATAATAGTTATAAGTTATGAGCATAGTAGTTGTACAATATGAGAATTGGTGTAGAGGCTTATGAACATTGGCCTTGTAGGTTATGAGTATAATAGTTATAATTTATGAGCATAATAATTAGTAGTTAAGGTTTATTAGCATTGGCCTTGTAGGTTATAAATATTATAGTAAAAAAAATAAAAAGCATAAAAATATAATATTACACAAAAAAAAAATAATTAAAAAGATAAAAACGATGGTGGGCGCTGGGCTCACCAAATTAACAACGTACGCTCAAACTCACCATCGTCCTTCTATATATCTAAAAGTACATAAGAAAATTAAATTAGAAAATAATACAATGAATATAATGAAAATAGAGAAGAAAAAAATTAAAATTAAACATACACGAATGAAAAGCATATTTACATTGAATAAAAATTCAAATTTAAAATATATTAAAATATTAAATTAAAAAATCATCATTATACTTATTTAAAATAAAAGAAAAAAAAATTGACGGGTGCACCGAGCACCATGAGCCCGGGCTCATGGTCGTAGTGCTGTTGATCAAAAGGTGATCACATTGAAGATCATGAAGAGTCACATAGGTGACAAATAGTATGTAACGGAGCATAGCATTTGGCAAGATATTTCACAAATAAAAAGCAGTTAAAATATTTCCAACCTTGAAAAAAGGGACGAAATCTATAATTCTATTCTATATACAAAATGTGACTACAAACATACAACAAACAAAAGAGGACCCTCTAATCCACCATATTTCTTAAGAAGAGTAGGAAGTTTTTGCTTACCCAGATTACAGCAATAGTTACGAAAATGTAAGAAAACTAAAGCAGGTAACTAAGCCCAACCTTGCTTGTACTTGCGAAATAGATCCTCAGTTTGAGCATTCCTGAAGGCACTGCATGCGATGACATAGACAAAGATGAGGACGACGACGGTGACAATGAGGATGACATTGACTTTCCTCCATTCGTTCCTGAGGTTTCCGAGCAGGCCAGCCCTGCATGAGTTGCAGTTGTAGCACAGCTGGCTCGGGTCATTGTTCCATAACGAGCAATCTGGGTCTGCTGCTGGGTTTGCCGGGGTTACCCACATTGTTGGGTTCACATACTGGTACCCACAAATTGTTGGAGGTTTACAGCATCCTGACTGCATGCCAACATACATATAAAATGTAAATCTCTCTAATTCAGCTTCTAAATTCTGCAACAAATGCATCAACATAGGTTTTATTCTTTGGGAGCAGTCTATTGCGCTGTAAGGTTTTCTACTTTGCAGGGTACTTGTTTGTACCGCTATGAATTGTTGTGTTTCTGCTCTGCTTGTGGGTCTTTTGTTGTCTTTAGCTATTTTGCTGTTTCAGTACAGCTCCTTGTAGCATCTTTGATTTATTTAAAATTTTAAAATTTTAATGACTTTCAATAATCGAAAAATAAAGTTGGTGGCTGATTTTGCTATATTCAATTTTTGACTTCCTGAGTTTCCCACTATTATTTTTTAAAAAAAAGTTTGAGCTTTGGGGGTTTTTGAAAGCCACATAGCTAGACATGATTAAGGAAATATTCAGGTACAGCAAAAGGAGGAAGGCAATGAAGACAAGATTACGCTTCACTAAATGACATGCCTACGCTGGCAAACAATAATTTGATTTTTATCTGTTACTATGAAGACAAGACAAGACAATTCATGGTTTCATCATAGTCTACATTTTCCTTGATTTAGGTAGGTGATAGAACACTTTCTTCGGTTCTGATCATAAAGATGATTCTTTGTTTTAAAAATATGAAATACTCTTCTTTCTCTACTAATTATACAGCCCTAATCGAAAATCATATGATGCACTATTTTGAAAGGTTTTTTTTAAAAAAATATTTAAAGAAAATGTATTAAATTCACTAAACTTTGAGAATATTAATTTAGCCTAACCTTTTCTTTCCACTTACTTTAAATATAAAACTTTATATATTTATATTTACGTGCCCATAATCTAGATAGTTGAAAATGATTTTTTTTCAACTTATATTTATATTTTCTATAATTTGAATAATTGAAAAAGATTTTTTTTATAAAAAAAATAAAATACATCATTAAACTTCCGCTTATTTTCAATAGACTAGTAGATAATGATTTATAAACCTTGAGTCAATTGGAACTAAAATTTAGAGATAAAACGGATACATTTCATTCCTCTCTACAGTGCCTGAGCGGATTTCCAAAGTATTGGTTTTGTTATATATTTAAATTTATCAAAACAATATGTAACTTTTATACATGTACTGTATTCTTTTATATTAGTGATTTTACAAGGCATGTATTGAAATTTGAAAGGAACCAACCATAACTTATAATAGTGAGATAACGGGCCATATGGATGCAAAAGCAATTTTTCAGCTTAGGCATGTTGATAAAACATCCTAACTACTAGTGGACCAGATTTATTGAACACGTCCAAAGTTACATACAATATGGACTATTAGATAGCTGATAGCATATGGTAGGACCCACTTTTTGATTCTGGGGCTCTAACACCATCAAAATAAAACTAATCAATGAAGATGTAATGATGAAGCATGATACTTCTTCATTTATTTGAACATAAAAAAAATGGGAAAGAGAGACACTTTCATTTTCAACAACCTTCGTTTGATAGATGCTTATCGTACTTACTGCCAATTTGAATTCACAAGTTTTACAGTAATTCATAACCCACACTCTAGAAGTATATCCCATTTTGATTTAAAAAAGGTAAGAACTGCCATTAATTTTGAAGAGTCATACCGGAATTCTGGGTTTGATGTTTAAAGAAAACTCGGCAGAAATTAAAACCAAAACCTTTGTACCGAAGTATATATGACAAAGACGAATCAAGCGAAAATGCACAACCTTCTTTCTATTGACTAATGCACAATAATGCAACCAAGAACTTACAATTTTTTTTTTATAATTTATGCCAAAATTCAAAATGCATTCAAAGTTCTCGACTATGCTTTCAAAGTACACAGCTGATTATTGCACAATCCTAACGTGCTGGGTACTGGGTTTGGACGAGTTCACATACTTTCCTTTTTAAAAATTTTAGAAATTAAACCTTAAAATGTACAGTACATAACAGAGTACTGGGTGTGTCAGAAAACAGAAATCCAGAAAAAAGCCAAAACTTCACGTTACCCATTGTTGATCCTCACTCATCTGCTCCACAAATTGTCCACATTCAAACCCAAAACCAACTAGTGGAATATACATGTTGTTTAATTCTCCATAAAATTTCAACGAACCTTTAAACAAACCCTTCAAATTTGTGTCGTTGATTTTCGAATACTCAACCAAAACCAAGTAGAGTAATTAATAATAATAACATGAATAGAGCAGAGTACCTGAAGAGGGGTGATATGAGCGAGAAAGAACTGTGCAGCAGCAGCACCGACATACTGAGAATTGAGTTTCCCACAGAAATCAGACTCAGCCAAACAGCTCCTAATCTTAGGCCAGTAATCATCGCTAGTGACATGGTCCCTGAGCCAGGTGGAGAAGCCATCATGCCTGTACTCCTGGTACCCTCGACCCGGGATCCAGTAGGACCCGTCGGGTCGGGTCACCACGAAAGCGAAGATGAGAAGAACAAGCAGGAGGGTGATGAGAATAGCCATGAAACAGAGGTAGAGTGCCAACAGACCCTCTTTGTACCAGTATGCCCCGATGAAGCCAATCAAAGAGATGAAGAGTATGAGGAAACCGAGGACGACGACGGGCCAGCGGAAGAGGTGGACGCACTCATTGTCGGGCTTGGAGGCCAGCCATAGGCCCGATGCTATGATGGGGATTGAGCAGAGGAGTGCGATGAAATTCAGGACTGCTGTTATGTTGTTGCTCAACCCCATTCTTTTTTGGGAAATTTGGGGGGATTTGATTTTGGGGGGGCTGTCAGTTCACTGATTTTGAGGGACGTACAGAGAATCTGAGAGTATGTATGGGAAGGATGTACTGAAAGTGTTGACTGGAAAGAGGGTTAGAAAATATAAATGGGGGATGAAACGCGGAGATCTAGAATTTCTCTAGAGCAGTAAGTAAAGGGGACGCTGTGAAAGTGTACTGAAAGTGTTAAGGGCGTTCAATTTTTGCATAAAGTGATTGTGTAACAGACTAACAGTGTAAGTGACTAGTCTAGTGAGGGGAGCAGCACTGCGTAAGAAAGAGAGAGAATTTGCGGGGGTAACCAAACGGTGGGGCGTCCGCGTCCTCTGGGTTTATCATCTTTCGCTTTTTCATGTTTATCGTTCATTCTCTCCAACTAAGATAATTACGTTTTTTTTTATGATTACTTATTAGTTGGCCAAAAGTTTATATTCAAAACAAGTAAATCAAATCAGTTATAGTGAAATAATTAAAGATAATTCTGCAAAAGAGATAAAAAAATACATCTAGTAAAAATAAAAGGTTTACACAATTCCAAAACTCTAGGACCTAGAATACACAACAACAAAAATGATTTTGGGCAACAAAAATGTTTGTTGTCTTAAACCATTTTTTTGTAGCCCTTAAACTTTGGGCAACAAAAAAAATTGTCACGAATTTGTTGTAGTATCTCCGAAGCCCCAAGTCGGGGAAACAAAATTTTCAAATGGTAGCACAAAACACCTTTTGTGGGCAACAAATTTTTTTGTTGCCTTAATGAATTTAGGCAACCATTTTTTTTTTTGCCAAAAACTATTTTAACTTCAAGTTACTTAAGTAGCCCATATATATATCTCTCAAAGGCAACAAAATTTTTTGTTCCCCAAAACAGTTAGGTTTCCTACTACATTTGAGAAATTTAGCCTATTTCAAATCATATCCAATTATTTACCAATTTAACAAATATAAAATTTAAACATAAGATTTCAAATCGAATTCTGAACACAAAGTACTGAGCTGAGATTTATTCATATGAAGGTATTAGCCATACATTTGCATATACATTGCAAGAACTACAATTAGATCTTTTCCAACAAAATTAAGAGTCAGTTGATGCCAATGGTGGGGAATAAAAAGTGCATACAGGCTGGTAAGAGCATGTCATCATGGACAGTAACAACTAGGATGTCTCGAAAATTCAGGACCTGAAACATAGGAGAGAAGGCATCATAATCAATTGACACGAGAGATCCAGTACTAGGGAAGGAAAGTTGGGGAAAAACATTTAACCAGATTTGCACTTTTAAACTCAAGAAAACACAGGAGAGAAGGCATCATAATCAATAGACACCACTACTACTACTGCAAACCAAACAAAATACATTGAACCACATTCCAAATTAAACTCCATCACTCGACAACAAAACTATGAGAATGCAAAGAGAAATAGAGAACTGAATGAAAGGCAAAAAAGTGGGGCAAAAAATACCTGCATTGAGAAGCTAAGATGCAGCATGTGTACCAAAACTTGAAGTAGACATTTACCTGGAACACACGAACAAAACAAGGGGCCAAAAGATGCAGCATGTGTACGAACAAAAACACACGAAATAATAAGGTAAATAAAACAAGGGGCCAAAAGATGCTAATTAGCACAACATAACATTTCAAGTATAACACTAATGATCCCACAAAAAGTTTGATATTGGGATGTCCTAATGGTAGGATGCTTGGTTTCCACTAGAAAGATCAGATTAAGGTTTGATTTTCCCTGCGTTTTGTGCTGGCATTAGTACATTGTCCACTCACAGAGTAGATTCTTGGCAATAAGGAGATTAGAAAGATCATATTAGAAAGTTCGTTTATCTATCCTTTTCAAAATAATTCTGGAATAGACAAAACTCTTACCTGTCCATAAGCAAACATGCAGCTATTGTACCCTCCCACACAGTTCTCCACCATAGGCACTCCAGCCACTTTGAAAAGTTTATCCTGAAAGATGTTTGAATCAAATTCAGAAACAGTGTATGGAAATACAAATATAGTTGAATGAAAAACAAGAGGTTAATATGCTTGAGAACAAGGATGAGAAGAAAACCTGAGAAACATTTTCATCTGCAACGAGGTCAAATGTGAAGCATGATTCAGGATGTTCCAGGTAATTGTTTGGCAACTTTCTTGTCTAAACACATGTATTGTATCCTTGTAGTGAAATCTCAGAACTGTTGAGGGGACGAAGTCTAATAATAACCTGCTCATTACAGTCTTAGCAAATACAGTTTACAAGTTAGGCAAGAAAAAACATATGTTGCCATGCAAATTAGGTACAAATGGAATTTGGCAAATCAGCACTAAGGCATCTCATAAACCATGGTAAAATAACTGCAATTTAGCAAGGCTCAACCTAAAAGAAATGTACAGGATTCCTCGTAACTTATTTCCTTTTCTCAAATTTTGATTAGACAGTATCGGAGGGCTCGAGCCTCAACATGTAAAATAAATAACTGCTTAGCAGAATTGATAACAATATTCATAACGGCAAACACAACATTACAATGCTGCTAGTGTATCGGAATCCTTCTTTCACCCCAAACTCGTTTTCCCAAACAGAACATAAACCTTAGGCTCATTGTAGTATTAGCATGTTACGACTTATGAGGTGGATAGCTTGAACTACATTAAGTATACAAATGATAACGAGATTTATCAAATAATACCTTGAGTCTTCTTCATTCCTCTTTGTTGCTCCACATCATTTAGGCTAGGACCATCATTTCCACGCCTCAAGTAGAAGTGCTTATACCTTCAGGAAAAGTATGGAAAGGCTCATAAGACACCCAAAATCATACCCAATTACCCATATCCTCATAGGCAGAAAGGCCACTCTACCTTTGAAACAAAGAGGGTAATCAAACTGATGTAGAGAGGGGAAAAAAATGAAATTAACTAAAATTGAGCCAAATTCCAAATACTACAACTCGACAACCTTAACTAATCCACTCAAAATTATGCACAAAAGACTAACTGTATCAAAAAAAAAACACACAAAGGTACAACTGCATGAATTGTCCTCTTTGAAGCTTCATCAATGGCAACCATAAACACAAAGGTACTCACCACCGCCATGGAAGACAGACAGAAATCCATGAACTAGTATGGTACATGCAAAGAATACAATAGGCGGTCAGCATGGCAGAAAATGAGCACAATTCTGTTGTGCAATGACAGTGACACTAAGTACACTGGTTGTAATGACTTTCCATAATCAACAACTTCAAAATTGAAGGCTATTACTTATGATTTTCGTGATTCACGATCCACAACTTAAAAATTAGAGGCTATTATTGTGAAAAAGAGTTTGCAACTTGAAAATTGAAGGTTGCTAACTATAGTTTTATTGATGATTTTGAGAATTTTCCTTTTTTTTCAAGCCTCAAAACTGAAGGTTGTTACCCATTGTCAAAGCTACATGACTACAATCACTTGTATATATCTTGAAAATTGAAACTAAAGATCAAATTCTACCTGCAATGCACGAAAAGTTAATGCACACCAAGCGCAAAATCTGCTGTATAATAAGGGAACTGCTTCATTAAGATACATTGAGGTATTGACAATAACATAATCATACCTGTACACACAACATAATCATAATCGTACCTATAGCATACGATTAAGCTCCTTAGCAATTATAACTTGGAAATTCGCATTGTACCCCATGAGCAATATGAAATCCGATACTGAAACATACGATGGGAAACGCTAAGAAATAGGAAACAAGAAAGAAAGTTGAGCCCACATTTGAGAGTGAAATTGACAAAAAGCCAGACAAGCTTACTTTTCTCGGCTATTTTGCTCTTATCTGATTCTAATAACCTACGTTTTTCTGGCATCCTTCATTAAGAAATTTAAGCATAAGAATTTTTAGAAGTTTCGGTTGCAGCCAGGGTTAACAGAATTCAACAAAATTGAGTAACATGAGAAACAAAATACCTCGTAAACTGAAATTGAAGAATTGAGAATATAGAAGTTGAACTCTCTGCTATTGTTGCTGCAACCTCTCTGATCGCCCTGTTGGTTACAAATGCGGAGGTGCGTTGAAAGAATTTGATCGTCATACTCCACAGTGGCATTTAAACAAACAAATGGTGTGGGTAAGTAAGAATTACGAATAACTTCTCGATTTTCATCATTTGGCCATCTTTTTGACGTCAATCAGCGAAATTCAAAAGCCGTGAACACATTCTGATCATGAATAAGAATGAAACAAAGAAATTTACTTGAGATTTGAGTGACGATGAGATCAGAGAGGATTGATCGTCGAATGAAAACTGCAAGCCGGCAGGGATCTCCAGATAAGCGACATCGTTGAACTGCAAGAGAAATCAACTGCGAAAAATTTATGCAGCAGAGATAATATACGTTTCAAACTTTGAAGATCGATGAATATTGATCGAGATAAAATAAAAAAGAAATTGAAAAAAGTAATCCGCCATGGCAGAGGTCTACTTGTTTGCACAACTTCTTCACTGAGAAGGATTCCAACAGGCAACAGGTAAACCGATTGAATCTCAAAAAACATACCACACTCTGTGTGACGAATAGTAATCCGCCATGACAGAGTGCTAAAAGTTGTCTATGATTCCACAAACAAAAACCACAATGTAGTGACAAAACCAATGAAACTCAAACCCTAGCTATCCATCTCCAACTAGATTCTATGTTCTGACATCAGGTTTCAAACTCATTCAGTAACTATATCAATTTCACAACATCGAATTCAATCAAATCTCAAAGAAAAAGGAGTCTAGCCTAGAAATACTAACCAAATCCAAGCAAGTAGGGCTCCCTTTGTGCCTCCTCAATGCTCCTGAATTTGATCGGCTAACTAGCGCATGCCGGTGGTCGGAACAACAATGGCGGACCGTCGATCGCTGGCGAGCAGGAATGCGGTGGCCGGTGATGCTCCGGCAGCTGCGTGATCGACGGCGGTCGTCGGAAAAATGTGCCTTCCCTCTCTCTCTCTCTCTCTCTCTCTAAAATCTAAATCTCTGGGAATCTAAGTTTCTCTCTCTAAATCTGCCAGTGAAATGTGTTTTTACTGTCTGTGGGACCCTTCTTCGTCCATTCTTCCGTTTCTTCTGGCGGAAACGCAAACTTATTTCTAGTTAAAATGTCTCCGGGTAATAAATGATGAACTAATTTATTCATTTATTTATTTGAAGGTGTTGGGCTGCTTACTTGCAAATTTGTTGCCCAAATCCTATATCAAGGGCAACCCAATATTTATTTGTAGTAATAGCTTTTCATAGGGCAACAAATTTATTTTGTCATCCTATTTATAATTAATACAACCTATTGTATTTTGTTGCCCAAAATGAATCATTTTTGTTGCCCAAAATCATTTTTATTGTTGTGGTTTTAGATATTGAGCCTAATTTATATATATGAGCCTTTTATTTTAGCTTAGGGCAACAAATTTTTTAATTTTGAAGTCTTATTGTTATATATTTAACTACCACATTATTTGGTTGCCTTATTAGAATTTAATGCAATAATTTTTTTTGTTGCCCAAATTAATCTAAATTTGTTGACCAAATCCATTTTTCTTGTTGTAATAATATAATCGTTCAATACTTCTCCTTGTATCTGCAAACCTATTATTAACTATTATTGTAACATCCTGAAAATTCAATTATAGAATTCTAACACTCAAACTAATGATAACAACGGAAGTCAAACTTTAATCGGGCGTTACTGCCGTGTCTCCGAAGAAACACAAGGCAAAATAGTACTTGACAACTATACTAACCAAAGCAATACCAACATTTGTTCAACTGAAAACACACTTGTCTTTAAACTTGAGCCAACATAAAAACTGAAACCACAATAGTTCAACTTTAACCACACTAGTTTATCTAACAATCTCCCAAGACCGGCGCATCCTCACTTTTAATTCCCATCCCCGTCAATGAAGCCTGCATCTGAAAACAAAACATTTAAAACATGAGATGGAACTTAATAATGTCTACCCCTAACTGTTAAAACAGGTTAAAAACCAATTCAAATTCCTTTAGTGGGGGAGAAAGGAAATAATTCAAACCGTTTTACAAATAGTCTACACCCAACCCAATCAGAAGATATAAATTCCAGTTTTATTAAGCGGGCGAGGGTTTACAAACCTCCCTTCAACACGGAGTCACAGACTTCCAATACTTTCACAATCTAATCACAACTTTTCTTTCAATTTCAATACACTGGATGACCATACAATAATTACAACACGTGCTCGTTTAACCCCGGGGAAGACCTTTTTTAGCACAACATATCAGGGTTTTCCTGATCTCTTGATAACGCCCCTACAGGGATCCGCCCTAGTCTTTGGGAACGCTACCCGAACCCGCATTTAGTCTGGCTTGAACTATTAACCACTTTAATACTCATCAAGTTCCCAGTTTCAAGTTTCAATCCACCAACCCCTGTTCCCAAAAGAAATCAAACAACCTCATAAAACGACTTTCCTTATTTTAACCAAAATCAAAAGAATTATAACACAACACTCAAAACAGACAGTCAACTTTACATAAAGTCCCCTTTCAGGATGCAGTTTCCAAAATAACTTAAATACAACAAAATAAGTAAAGCGCATCCAAAGGGAAAATATAGCATAGACATTATATTAGCTGTTGATCGTCACTCCAAGTCAATAAACAAACACTTGAGCTCACTACTCGAAACGTACCTAATCCGAACCTATAAAGAATAGGTTCTAAAGATTAATAACGATCTAACGAAGTTAGTACACAACAGTCCCTCTAGCTTACCCAACCCTAATTTTATTAAATCACACAAACAATATACTACGTACAAAAAATTGCACAAATTACCTTCGTACAACCAAGCAGTAACTGAACAGCCCACTACCTCCTCGTTGTTCAGTCTCTAACTTGACTTACCGACCTCCTATGAATTTAAACTCTAACTTTATGGGATTTTTGGGATGTCTACTAAAACTTTTATGTTGAACACAAGACCTAATTCAACCTTAAAGAGCCCTAGAATTAGCAAAATATACAATCGGTCCAGTTCTGACTTGCTCCTTGTAAACGACTCATAACCCGGGCTACACACCTCGAAACTGCGAACCGTAAAATTTCTATGAAAGCTGACATCTAGGGGTACTTCGAGTTCAAAAATCTCGGTTAAAAACTTCCTACATAGTTAATGGTACATGTTTAAGTACGGCGCATCAAAACTGTCCCAAAACGGCTCGATTTTTATTTTGCTCTACCAAGTCCAACTATAATTAATTGATCTAACTGCTCTAACTTTGATAAACACACTTAATCAATACCAGAAGGCTCCCCTATGCTGTTACTAATACCCAAGATATAATTTACACCAAGATATCGTCAAGCCCACAAAACATGCATCAGAACAACAACATTTATTTTAGTTTACCTCCCCCCCCCCTAACCCTCACTTTTACGGGAACAACAAAACAAGCCAGCAGTACCCTTCATCCTTCAATTATATTAAAAGACTCTTTCATTTTCCTCACCCTTTTTATGCCCCTCTTTATTCCCTTTCCATGAAAAAACATGCATTTCACAAAGATACAAACTAATTGAGTACAATGCATGGAGAGTGCAAATTTAACAAGAAACCATGTTCCTTACTACTAACATTTACCCAACCCTCAAAACCAACCCAATCCAAGGAAGATCAAACAACCTAGTCATAGTAGTGGCTTTGCATGGAAATAATCATAACACATATAAAACAAGGTTTAGCGCTTACTACTACCAAAGGATGGCGATTGGTAGGCGGAAACTTGGCGGCGGCAATGGGCAGAGTGGCGGTCTGCGGCGGTGCTGCTGGTGGTCCGGTGGTGGGGGATGGTGGTGCTGCGGTTGTTGGCGGTTAGTATGGTGGTTACTGTGGGGGTTGATGTTAAGTGCGGGAGAGAGAAAAGGTGTGAAATAGAACAAAAAGAGAAAAGAAGAGTCGGGGAAAAGGAATGAAGAGAAAAAGGTTACAGGGATTAGTTTTTTTTTTTTTTTTTTGCTTAATTTTGGTTAGGGGATGGTTAATCTTAGATTAGGGAGGGGTTAAACAATATTATTACTACTACTAATAATAATAATCCTACAATAATAATGATAATACAATAACAACACTACTAATGATTACCTCTTAGAAATAATAATACTAATAATAATAATGATAATTTACCAATCTACCCTTCCTCCCATGTGACGTCCCCATGCACACAATGACTATTTTACCCCTGTTAGTCTCTCCACGGTCTTACGAGCTCCAGTGTCAAGATAAATAATCACAGAAAACTTCACAGACTAACGGAGTCAACGTAACACGTAACGGTAAACATATTAGAATTTTCGGGGTTTTACATCATTTCCCTCTTAAAAAAAGTTTCGTCCTAAAAACTTAAGCTAAGCCTGACCGAAAAACTTACTAAACTAACGGGGTAGCTACTTAAAACTCAGGCTTTTATATCATTCCCCTCTTAAAAGGAGTTTCGTCCTTGAAACTCGACGTACTTGGGCGTTAAAGAGTTGTGGGTACTTCGATCGCATCTCTTCTGCGGCCTCCCATGTGGCCTTTGTCGTAGTGTGGTTTGCCCATCGTACTTTTACTAAAGGGACTGTCTTTCGCCGAAGTTTCTTGTCCATGCGGTCCAAATTTCCACCGGTTGCTCTTCGTAGGTCAAATCGTCCCTTAACTGTAACGGTTCTGGCTCGATCACATGAGCAGGGTCAGCGACGTACTTTCATAACTGCGACACGTGGAACACGCTGTGCACCCTAGATAGATCCCTGGTAATTGCAACTTGTAAGCCACTTCCCCTATGCGCTCTAGAATAGGGTATGGCCCGATGTACCTTGGTGTCATTTTCCCGATTGACCAAATCTTGTGACCCCCTTGGTGGGTGAAACCCGCAGAAACACATGTTCCCCTACCTCGAATTCCAAAGGTCTCCGCCTCCAGTCAGCATAACTCTTTTGACGACTTTGAGCTGCCTTCATCCGGTCTTGGATCACCCTAATCTTTCGAGTTGTAGCTTGAATTAAGTCGGGTCCAATTGTAAGTGCTTCATCAATGTCTTGCCAGCACAAGGGAGTTCTACATCGTCTCCCATACAACGCCTCAAAAGGTGACATTCCAATGTTGGCGTGGAAACTATTGTTATAAGAAGACTCGATTAAGATCAATTCATTATCCCACGAATCCTTAAAATCCAGAGCACATGCCCTTAGCATGTCCTCGAGGGTTTGGATAGTCCTTTCCGTTTGACCATCCGTTGTTGGGTGGAACGCGATGCTGAATTCGAGCTTCGTTCCGAAGGCTTCTTGTAACCTCTTCTAGAATCCCGACTGAAATTTGGTGTCCCTGTCCGACACTATAGAGCTAGGAACTCCATGAAGTCGTACTATCTCGCGCACATAAGATTGTGCCAGCTGATCCAACGTCCAAGTGTTGGCCATAGGGAGAAAATGAGCGAACTTGGCTAGTCGATCCACTATCACCCAGATAGCATTGTTCTTTCTCCTTGTCCTGGGTAGACCCACCACGAAATCCATTGAAACTGAGTCACATTTCCACTCTGGAATCTCTAGGGGTTGTAGTAGCCCAGTGCGTCGTTGGTGCTCCACCTTAACTCGCTGTAGACACGGAATTTGTACTGGCATAATCCCGATTAATCAAAACATGCAAGTTAGACGGGCCAAGTAATAAACGGGTCATTGGGCCCAAAGGATCAATAAACCGAGCCCAAGAAGAATAAAGCAGGTTGCATATAATTGTTAAAACCCCTCTGGGTTTTAACTTTTATATGAGCAAGCCCACACAGAAGATGGCCCAAACGTGCGCCCCAACCCATAAAAAAATTATAACCCGCCTAGGTTATAAGCGGAGCTCAGCACGACGCCATTTCGCTCCACGTCATCAATTCGTGTGCTGGTAATTGTTATAACCCGGCTAGGTTATAAGCGGAGCTGAGCACGACGCCGTTTCACTCCACTTCATCAATCCGTGTGCAGATAATTGTTATAACCCGCCTAGGTTTTAAGGATTCTGGGCCCAAAAAATACAATTTGCGTGCATGCATGATCCCTTGATCTTTGCCCCACGTGCTTGACTT
Source organism: Portulaca oleracea (assembly GCA_029582165.1). Lineage (NCBI taxonomy): Eukaryota > Viridiplantae > Streptophyta > Magnoliopsida > Caryophyllales > Portulacaceae > Portulaca > Portulaca oleracea. The sequence goes on along the minus strand of CM055869.1, from coordinate 31,792,600 downwards.
CCCCTTGACCACCCAAAACCCGCCTAGGTTTGGGACTCTGATGGCTTGATTTGTGGGATATGATCCCACCATTTCCCTCCAAAACTCACACTCCTTCACCGATAAATACCCCCCTCCATTCCACTTTCATCCCATCAACTCTCACTATCAACCACTCTCATTTTCTACTACCACTACTATACTTAAATGCTCTCAAAATTCCATTATCTACACTCCCTCTAATCTTCCCATAGTCATTCTCCTCTTTGTCAAGCATCATTCTCCACCACCATTATTCTACTAAACCTCCATGAAACAATTCTTTCATTTTCATACTCCCATCCTCTCAAAATATCATCACCCATATCCATTTCTAATCTCCTCATAATCACCTTTACCACAACCATATAATCATCCATACACCACTTGTAACACCCTAACACCCTTAATCGAGACTACCTTGCTTGGGTACACGCCTACTTCTACTTATCCTTGCCCTTAACCTAGGAGCTCGGACCGCCTAAAACAAAACATTAAAACAACGCAAAAGTGAGTGGGGAAACACTCAGTACACAAACCTCCAACACGTCAAACCGTTCGAAAACGGTTTTTAGTGCCGGCGTTTTAAAATCATTTTGAAAACGGGAAAGGGGAAATAACCATGAATGAACTGGATTGTTGCATAGATAAATATGTACATACGTAAAGGAGTTATACTTGTAATAATTGAAAACGAGTGGTATCCCTTACGATCGATGCAAAGCACCTCACACACACGCATGCCCAAATCGATCTAGATTTGGATTGGGTGACTGCTAGGCAGTCGACACTGGCTAGGTCATTAGGACACTCTGATCAGGAGCATCTAAAAGAAAAGGCTAGTACATCACGTAACTAGCTAGCATATAATAAGGCGGGACCACTTTTGAAATTAATGTGATAAATGATATTAGGTCAATGTTTTGACATGATGATAATATATATATACTGAATGATAAGAAAAATGTTAAACGTTGGACAATTTGCGTACCTTGGGTAGAAGAAAAGTCTAGCGACGTGCCTCGAGCTTGGGACGGTTTGGGCGACTTGGAAACTATAATAAGAGCATAAGAAAATTGAGAATTTAAATAAAGTCCTTGCATTTACAACCTAGGATGAAAGTACTTAAAACTTGATAACTTAAAAGGAAATGAGAAAATAGAAATTTCAATTTTTGATCAATTAAAGATTTGGTGACAACTTGAGCTCGGAAACTCGGATTTTTGCAAACGAGTACTTTTCGGAAAGGGAAAAACACGCCCTACAACTTTGTCAACTGGCCCGAAGGCTAAAAAAGAAAGGAAGGGCTCGGAAAAAGGCCTGGACAGAAGCAGAGCACTTGAAATTAATCATGCGGCTTGGAAATTTAGGCGAAACTTATGGCGAAACTTAAATAGGATCAAAGAAAGCTTGTGATGTATAAAGCATCCTTAACAACCAGCTTAGATGAGAATAGAATTGGAGTCCTTGAGGACTTAAGAAGAGAAGCTATTCGATTAATGAAAACATGGAAGAAACGTTGTCAAGTGACGGAACTTAGAAAATGACATGATTATGAATTTTAGAAAGTTTACGAACCGATGACCGGTGGATTGAAAACATAGAAGAGATGGTCCTTGGTTATCTAGACATCGAGGAGACCCAAAAACTTGATAGGAAGACAAAAGTACAACTTAGCCAACAACAACACTTAAACAAACATAAAACCTCATCACTTTACCCCATGGTTTGCTAGTATTTCCATAAACCTTTAGGAGGTAATCCCCAAACACTAACATAGCTTAAATCAACTTAGAAAACCTACTCAATCCATCTTAACAATGACACAAAGGTCGACATCTCATTAGAGCCTCCTAAGAGATCAAAGTGTAACCTTAAAGTTAGAATTAAGGGAATAAATTATGGGCAAAAACTTTGTTGACGGCCCTCGAACACAGCCTCATTTCTCACTCTCCCGATTTCGTATGGATGCAAGCCTTATGTTTCCAGAAAGCTTGAAGAACGAACTAAAACTTTTATGTTTATCACTTAAGCCCATAAAGTCTTCAAATGGACGAAAACTTAGCAAGAAGATACTGACTCAGAAAACGTATATAATTGCACCCTTTCACGGTTTTGCTCATATCTCGGGCTACACATACCGGATTCTCGAAATTCCAAGGCCTAGAGTTAGATAAACACTTGGGCTATCATTTCCAGCAAAAATCTGGGCAAAACTCACATTTTACATCCTCTGTAAAAATCAGATACTTAGACAGAAACTTTCTATGACTTTAATTCTTACTTTGGTTCCTCCTTTGGCCTCTAACTTGTACTAATTCACATCCAAAGTCCAAATTAACAATTACTCATGGTTCTTCCAAATTTTAATACTTAGAGATTACCCAAATAAGCTCATGAATCTCATATGCAACCATAGATTACACATGCAACTATAATTAACACTTAAATTAACACTCTTCCACCCATTTCCACACTAAATTCATATCATCCATGTATATAACCACTTAATTAACATAGTAACAACCCAAATCAGTCCCTTAATCATCATATTTCTCCTCCAAAAACCACATACAAGCAAGAATTTCAACATTCAACAAGAACTTAGCAAGATCTCATCCAAAATCCAATTAAACTACACATGCATCCTTCTCAAACTCAAATCCTAATTAACCCAACTTAACCACAACTTAGAATCATGCTTAGAAATCATAAAAGAGATGAAGAACTTCAAGAACAACACAATTTATAAATGAAATTCAGAGTTGAAACATAAAGAATAAAGTTAGGGTTTAAGATTATACCACTTGGAGAAGAACTTGGAGAAGAAAACACAAGAGAGGAGGAAGAGGGGCGCTCGGCCACCTCTGGGCCGCCGGCCGGTCGCCGAAAAACGCCCGGACAGCGGGCGGGTAGTGGAGAAGAGAGGAGGAGGGAGGAGAGGGAAGTGTTTGTGTAAAATCTGATTTATGAAAATGAATTAAAAGACCTTAGACTCCTCCCCCTCTTATATAAATAAACCCCTTAATTAACTTATCATCTAATTAGTAATTAAACTAAATCAATCATGTAATTAGAAATTAGCTAGGTAAAATAATTGGTATCGACTAAATAAAATTTGTGAACATAAGCTTGTTAAAATAATTTAGTATACGATTAAATAAAATCACTTGGGAAATAAACTAGGTAAAATTAACTAATATTAAATCACATAAAATAAATTGGTAGGATAACACTAATAAGATAAATTGGGCGATAAAATGTACTTAGGAAGGTTGGATAACATAAATCGTAATTAACACGGGAATTAAAATTAATATAACCTTCTTCGGTTACAAGCGTAAAATTGAGAATGATAAAATAAATTATATAACTTATCGTAAAAGTATTCATAAACTCGTAATAATATTTATAACTTTAAATTCGAGATAACATAAAATCAACCCGTTTAACCATCGCCTTGCTCGAGACCTGTCGCGCATAAAAATAAATAATAATAATAACAGTAATAACCATATTAACGTAAAAGAAAGAAAATTTTTAACAGCGTAATTTAGTTAATCACCGTGATTAAGGCCTTAATTAATACGGGTTTAGGGCGGGTTGTTACACCACTTTTTCTAGCCACTCGCATTATTTCGTCAAAGTTTCAAGTCAAGAGGGGGCAACTGAAGGGATCAAAGTCATCATCGCTACATCCTAAGCAAGGTTCAATTTCTTTATTTTCATTATTGTAATTAATCATGTAATTCTTTCTTTAATTCCGTGCTTGTACATTTTGTAAAATGAAAACCGCATTGTTTTTATATTGCATGTTTCGAATAATAATTCCGCGAAATTAATCAAACTTCTCCCCGCTCTTTTTCTTTTCAATGTTGATTTTAGTAGAGTCTGTTTTTTTAACAGGCGGATTCGAGAGTTCTTATAACTCTCGAATTCGTAACCTTACCCCTGAATCTAGAAATCAGGTTCGTAGACTGGAGTCTTTTTTTTTTTTATGGTTTGTCGATTTCCTTAAATCGGCTGGCGACTCTTTAAACAATTTTACAAACTCGTTTAATTATTTAAAATCTTCGATTTCTTACACAAAATTAATTTAAGAAAATAATTTAATCCATGTCTAATATTTATCCAAGGAGGGTCCCGAGAGAAATAGGCCAGAAAATGTTAAAACCTAGGCGGGCTTTGTCATTTTCAACCCAATTTCTCTTTGGGCCGAGGAGACCAGTGGCCCAACCTGGAATCTTCTAAAACCTAGGCTTTGTGTAACAGTGGTTTGTGAGACCTCGGTTTTGTCGTTCTCTCTCAGGGAGCTAGGGGCCTTGGTCATATAATCTAGGTCAATGGTCGGGATGAGATTGGTAATGGTAAGGATATCGGTTGAAAAGGGTCACAACGCAAAAACAAAACTAAGGTTGGTCAAGGAATGGAAAATGGGCTTCGGAGGTTTTTCGGGATGCAAACGGGGATGAGGAAATGGGTTTTGCAACAAGAGAATAACAAGGAGGAAAATCAAGTGGCAATTCCGTTAGAAAATACCAACCGAGCTTCCTCATTCGAGGATAGTCCGGATTAACTTCCCCAAAGTCCACCACAGACCCGAAGGGTTAATGAAACGGAATTTCCTAGTTAGTCTCTATTCACTTTCGTGAGTAGAGTACTAACTATCCCAATTCCAACCTTCCAACTCAAGTGTTGGATGTGTTTGGGGACTTTCGAACCCAAATACATCCCACTTGAGGGAAGGAAAGGAGTGGGAAATTGATTTCCCAACTAATTACTCACTAATATTGCTAACCCAAACCTAATCACCCATTCACACCCTTAATTACCCCTAGTTCATAGGGTTTCTAGCCACTAATCATGATAAGAACTAAGCTAACAACATCCAAACCAAACCTAAACATGATTTCTAACAACAAACAACCATAAACAAGCAAAATAATCAAAATAGCAAGCAAAGAAATTAAAGAACAAGCAAAGTAATTAGCAAAGTAATTAATAAAAGAGATAAGGGAAGAGAATACTTATCAAAATGTTGTAGATGAACAAAGGAAAGCAATAAAAAGATGATCCAACAATCTCTCAATTGTTTGAATACCCAAATCTTCAATAACCACAAACCCTAGAATAAAACTCTCTCTAATCTCCCTCTAATCTCTCTCTAAAATCCCTAATTACAAGCTGGAAAAATGTCTAAGTCTATCCCTAGATGCCTCCCCAAGAAATCGTCAAAGAGGTATATATATACAAGTGAAATTTGGTTGGCAAAACGCAACACTTCAAGCCAAAAACACGCGCAGGACATAGGGAGACCGTGGGTACGGTCCCAGTGAAAAAGGTCGGGCAATTTCGAGCTTCGAGAGAGCGTAGGTACGGTCCTGGATACCGTAGGTACGGTCTCCTTCGGGATCAGGAGGTCGCGGGCGCGACCCATATGGTAGCGGGCGCTACCGTCTTCAGCTGATGATTCAAGGTCGACTTTGAGCACAGCAGCAGGGGGGTCGCAGGCGCTACCAAAACGGTAGCGGGCGCTACCAAAACGGTAGCAGGTGCTACGCCAAGGGTAGCGGGGGCTACCCTACTCTTTTCGTTCCTTTGTTTCTTCCTTCTTTCCAAGGCATGTAACACCCGTTTCGAGGATCGTAGTGGGTGTTACCTCACTAATTGACACCAAAGGTAGGGAAAGAGGTCCCGGGTCAACTCTGCCTCGACTCTCGGTCCAGCTCGGCTCGGGAAATCACCAAAAATGCTCTAAAATGGCCCGTTTTACCTCGTTTTGAATAAAAACACCAAAACCTACAAAATAACCAAAAACATACTAAAAAGCCATGAAAATAAACACGAAACGAGTCAAAAGCCTAAGAATTAAGGTGTTATTTAGACACAAAATTGGGTCTAAATAGCCACCTCGGTCATGTTGCTTCGATCCTGGGTTCTCGTTGTACCCTCCCCTGTTCTGATTACCCTAGGGTGGGATTCCTCTATGTCCAGTGCCCGCGTTGACGCGTTGTTGATTCCCCTTGGTGGTGGTTGAGGACATTGCCTCACCTGATGTTGGTGGCTTCTGCACCTGTAACAGCCGATTCTCACTGGCGTCATGCAGTCCTTTGCATAGTGCCCTGTCTTCCCACATGTTCTGCATGTTATAATGTTCGGCAATATTCGCCCTTGATTACCCTGCCAATTGCTAGGGCGTGGTCTCTTGTCTAGATAAAAGGGTACGGGGTTGGAACATGGAGGTTCTATCCTTTTGTTGCTCTGCATATTCGGGAGCACCTCATGGGTTTTAGTCACCCTCTCCAGGTTAGTGGCCACATCCAACATCTCCTTATAAGTTGTGCAGGTTCGCACTGCCATACTCTTCTTGTAATCAAAGTTTAACCCATCCTCAAATTGATTCATCTTCAAAGCCTCATCGGCTACATAAGCAGGTGAGAATCAAGACAACTCCATAAATTTTGACGCATATTATAGTACACTCATTTCACCTTGCTTCAGTTCTAAAACTCCTTCTCCTTTGCCTTTTGGAGTGCCATAGGGTAAAAGCGGTTCTTTAACATTTCTTTAAACCAATTCCAGTTGAACCCTGGCTCATGTTAACACTCCTTAACACTCATCCACCATAGGTCAACCTCCACTTTTAGGTGGTAGCTGGCAAGACTAACCTTTCTCTCCTCGGGGCACGATAGTGCCTCGATATCTTCTCGATGTCCCTAATCCATTCCTCAAAGATCTTGGGTCGGACACCCCATTGTAAGTTGGGGTGGGGGGGGGGGGGGTTGAGGCTGTTGAATTCTTGGAAAAGTGACGAATTGGTGCCCCTCCCTTCTTTTCCTCTGCGACTTGCTATCCTTTCAAAATGCTCGGTCTGACGAGCCACCATTTCTAACATCATCATTTGGGTCATGTCTGACATTGCAGGTCGAGGGTTCTGTAGACCCCGAAAAATCGATCGATGACCTTTTTTTTCGCGGCGCTACTTAAAGAGTGATTGGGAGCCGACTAGGATTGCTTAACCTTAAATAAGGTTGAACTTTTAAGAATAAGACAGATTAAAAACGATTTAGCACTCGAGGTTCGCCTTTAGAAAAAAAGAAAAAAAGAAAACGAGACGAAAGAAAAGGGGGTGAAAGACACACAGGAACCCGTCTAAGTTCCGGCGAACCAAGACGGGTTTCCTATCTGCGAAACCCTACAAAAAAGAAAGAAAACAAAAAAGCAAAGGACGGCGGCGAAGAACCCGTCTGGGTTCTGTGAACCAAGTCAGATTACCTTAACTGCAAATTCGGCCGAATAAAAAGACGAAACAAAAGAGAGTTAAGAGAGAACAGGAACCCGCCTGGGTTCATGGATTGAACCAAGCCGGATTACCTTTGGCGTTAATCACAAATTAGGTCACAAAAATCATAAAAAAGGGAAAAAACACCAAAGCACGAGAAAAAGAGTCGCCAGTTGAATTTTAGGATAAAACAACGACCCGTTAAAGAAATAGACTCCGGCCTACGAACCCAAAGATGGATTCGGGGGTAAGGTTACGAATTTGACAATCAAAATCGTCAAACCCGCCTATTCAAACGAATAGACTCTACTAGAATTAAATTAAAGCGAAAGATTGAAAAAGAGGGAGGAACTGAATAAATTTCACGAGTTTATCATTAATGTCATGCAAAGAGACGAAAGAAAAGATACAAAAGAAAGTAAAATTACATTATACCCATTAATACGAGAATCACGCTAACCTTTAATGAGGTAGCATGCAAAGGGGAGAGAAGAGAGAGAATACACTAGTGTCAATACTCCTAGTATATCCTGGTGTGTCTTTGGAAGGGAAAGAAGGGTTTAATTTATAGTGGAGTGGGGGATAGGGGGCGCGTTCTAGGGTTTAGATTTTAGTCGCCGCGCCAATACTCACCCAGAACCCCAGACGGTACTGCCGAAATGAGCTGAGCCAGCTTTGGCCAAGAACCCAGACGGTTCTGCCGCCACTCAAGCAGGCTTTTGGCCTTCCTGAACTCAGACGGGTTCCTGCCCAGCTCAAGCAGGCTTTTGGCCTTTGCTGAACTCAGCCGGTTTGGACCGTAATTGCTGGGCTATTTTGTTTGCTTTCAGGCTAGAAAAGTGATGGGTTTGCATGCTACTAAACTATTCGGCTAGCTTATTTTCCAAAACTAGTACTAAAATACTAATACAAAATTCAGCGTCTACAGATAGCCCCCACTTTGATCGAGTTTGAGTAAAACGATGATCAAAGTAGTCTTGATGATCTTGGATATGAATCAGAAGCCTATTCTGAAGCTGGTTGACGCTTGGAAGTTTGGTCCTGCGCCGATGTCGATATGATGTTCATCGCATTGTGAAGGCCCGATGATGGCCCTTGTCGCATTGTGAAGGCCCGACGATGGCCGCTGTTTGACGCTTGGAAGCTGGGTCCTGCGCCGCTGTAGACATGATATTCATCGCATTGTGAAGGCCCGATGATGGCCCTTGTCGCATTGTGACGGCCCGACGATGGCCGCTGTTGACGTTTGGAAGCTGGGTCCTACGCCGTTGTAGATATGACATTCATCGCATTGTGAAGGCCCGATGATGGCCCTTGTCGCATTGTGAAGGCCCGACAATGGCCCTCGTCGCATTGTGAAGGCCCGACGATGGCCGCTGTTGACACTTGGAAGCTGGGTCCCGCGCCGATGTAGATGTGATGTTCATCGCATTGTGAAGGCCCGATGATGGCCCTTGTCGCATTGTGAAGGCCCGACAATGGCCCTCGTCGCATTGTGAAGGCGACGATGGCCGCTGGCGCTTGGCCGATGTAGATTTGATCTTCATCGCATTGTGAAGGCCCGATGATGGCCCTTGTCGCATTGTGAAGGCCCGACAATGGCCTCGCCGCATTATGAAGGCCCGACGATGGCCGCCATCGCATTGTGAAGGCGATGATGGCCGCCATCGCATTGTGAAGGCCGATGATGGCCGCTTATCGCATTGTGAAGGCGATCTGGCCCTCGTAGTATTGTGAAGGCCCGACGGCGGCCGTCGTCGCGTGTGAAAGGCGCGATGGCCGCCATCGCATTGTGAAGGCTCGATGATGGCCGTTGTTGATGAAGTGTCGCGTACTAGCCCGGCGACGGCTGATGGTGTCATGTATTGTTAAGGCCCGATGACGGCCGCTGGTGGGGAAATGTCGCGTATTCGCCCGGCGACGGCTGATGGTGTCATGTATTGTTAGGGCCCGATGACGGCCGCTGGTGGGGAAATGTCGCGTATTAGCCCGGCGACGGCTGATGGTGTCATGTATTGTTAGGGCCCGATGACGGCCGCTGTATTTCGCGCATTGTCCTGCAAGAAAGAAAGAAAGAAGGCATCAGTTTATTTGAAATCCAAAGTGAGTCAGAGAATTTACCTGTCAGTTGTGCTTTAGTTCTCAGAAATGGGCTTAGGTTTGCCACTGCTGTGGGCTTGAATTTGGGCTCGAACGAGTCAGAGAATTTAGTTCTCAGTGAATTGGGCTTGCAGTTGCAAAGCCCATTTCGGCCGTAATGATCTTGGGCCGTTGCAAGGAACCCGTCTGGAGTCTCGCAAGGCCCATTTTCGTTGTAAAACATCTGGGCCGGTAAGTTGGACTCCACACAAGAGAAAGAACCCGTCTGAGATTTTGCAGGCCCATTTCCGTTTGCAAATTCAACTGGGCCGATACGTTGGGCTCTGCAAAAGAGAAGAACCCGTCTGAGATTCCTTCTCTCCTTTTCCATTTTGGTTGCTTGCGTTGGGCCGGCAATTTGGGCCCAAATGGAACCCGTCTGATACATTCAAAGCCAAGGAACCCGTCTGGGTTCGTTTCTTGGGCCTGCTTTCTCTTTTTTTCTCTTCTTTTTTCTTGGCCAATGCATGGATAGATTTTAGGATAGATTTCCGGCCAATGCATGCTCTCCATTATCTTGCTGCTGGGACCCGCCGCTTGGCCACTTGTGTGGTGTGCATGCATCCAATTTCCCTATAAAAAGGGGTGCCTCTTCATGCTTGCAATCTCACACCTCATCCTTCACTTCTACTTCTTACTCAACCACACCTCTCATCCTTCATTCATTAGTTAGGAAGCAATGGTTAGGAAAGTTAGAGATCCGCCCGTTCAACCCCATGCAGCAAACTGGGCACATGAAATGTCCTCCCGGCGAGCATGGACTCCTAGGCCGGGTTGGGAACCGTCGATATTGGTGCCTGAACCGTGGAATCATGTATGACACAAGCATTCACATGTCCGGGTAATGTCTTCTTCTTGACTTTGCTCTTTAATTATAGCATAAATTTGCAAGTAGAAATGTTTAATTCTAGCTTGTTGATTTAGCTAATATTGTTGAAGTAATTTATATCAATTACCTATATTATTCAAATTGAGCTTTAGAATGGAACGTGTAGATAACCCGTCTCAGTTTCTGCCCAAATCCATCTTTGCAATTTAGACGAAAAGGCCCAAACTTTTCGGCCCAAGGTTTCTATGACAGAAACTGTTTGCGTTCCGTCCTTTTTCCTTTTTTTTTTCTGTGTGTTGGGCTGATGAGGCCCCATGTAGGTGGTGAGAACCCGTCTGGGTTCCAGAAAGTGGGCGTCCCAATTTCTTGTGAACTCATTCGACTTGGCCCATCTGAGTTTGCTCTTGGTTGGGCCAAAAAGCGAGGCCCAAACCAGTCATAAACCCGGCTGCAATCATGGTGGGCCAAAAGCGAGGCCCAAATCCCATTTTTGAGTACCCGTCTGGGTTGCTATTAGTGAGCGGCCCATTTTCCCCTGGGCCGAAAAGAGAGGCTCATTTTCCTCTGGGCCGAAAAGGAAGGAACCCGTCTGCGTTGCTCATCTGGGCCGGCGAAGACAAGGCCCGTTTTTTTGGCTGTGATGCATTGGATCGTTTTTTTTTTTTAGTTTGGGCCTAGATAGAACCCGTCTCAGTTCTTCTTTGGTTGGGTCGGAAACACTGGGCCGAAAGTAACCCGTCTGCGTTTTAAAAGTCTGGGTTGCTATTTGTGAGCGGCCCATTTTCTTTTGGGCCGAAAAGAGGAGCCCATCTTCCTTTAGGCGAACCCGTCTAGGTTCTTGTCTTGGTTGGGCCGAAAACAGCGAGGCCCAACTCATTTTTCTTGGGTGGGCCGAAACAAAACCCAGCCCCCTACCACTGTAAAAGAACCCGTCTGAGTTCCTGTTGGTTGGGCCGAGGCCCAACCCACTTTTCTTGGGTGGGCCGAAAGAAAATATGGCCTAGCCCCCTTTCGCCTTGATGGAACCCGGCTGAGTTCTCTTTGTTTGGGCCGAAAAGAGAGGCTCATTTTCCTCTGGGCCGAAAAGGGGGGAACCCGTCTTGGTTGAGCTCTTTATTTGGGCCGAAAGATGATTTTTAGCCCCCTAGTTTAGTGGAGTTTCAACTTAGCTTTTGCTAAACTAGGGATCACTTGATAGGCTGCCGTAGGGACTTATATCTTTTTTTGAATTTTTGTGGTGGATCCTCAGGAGGACTCCCTTAGGACTGGTGGCAATATGCGGAAGCCAATCAAGGTGGTGGAGCATTTTGCAGAAGACAACTGGGCGCTTACACTTTTGGAAGAGTCGGACTCGACCTCTTCTCGAAATGTGTTAAGGCACTGAACCTTGCACATGGGTGATGGGACGCTTGCGGAGAGATTCTGGGATTCTACTAACACCTTCCACCTCCCGGTAGGAGAAATGGCCATAACCCCTGTTGATTTTGTGATGATTACCGGGCTACGCTGGGGTGGTCAAGACGTAGAATTCGACCCTGTTGTGCCAGACCAGGTGATGGAACTATTAGAGCCGGTGCTCGAACGACGCCGATTTGGTCGAAAGATGAAGCTCTCTTATGGTTCCTTCGAGGCTGTCATCACTTCCGCTGACTTCACTCATATGGATGAGTTTCAGCGTCGCTTTATTTTCCTGGCATACTTCATCTCTGCCACAATGTTTGCCAATCGAGGTGATGATGTTTATTTGACCTGGATGAAGAATCTCCTCGATCTAGAGCAAGTCATTCACCGGAACTGGGCCAAAGCTGCTTATGCCAACTTCATTCGCTGGCTTCGCGTTGGTGTACGGCCTGGTACTGATGTGGACCCATTCTTCGCGCCAGAGAGTCCGCAGGAGATGAGCGGCCCGAGCATGTGGAAGGTGCTCGAGGTAATCTTCGAGACGCTTCTCTTTTACATGCTTTTCTCTCTTTTCCTATATCGTGAGTCTCGGTATTGACATATTTGCAGGTATGGGGGTACGAGTATATTAAGGGATTCGCCATCCCTACCCGACATGCCCAGACAGTGCCAGCAGCAGAACGGTGGCACAAAAACTACCTCGAGCAAAAAAAGAAGCCATTTGGGAGCTTGGATGAGCTGCGCCGCATCCTGGATCACCTTGAAGAGGTACATTTTTCATGTAATCTCTCTTGTATTTCTTTGATGCTTATGTTTCCTCTATTTGTGCAGGATGATGTTAATTGGAATGTCTGGGTTGGCTTTGCGATTCCACAAGATTTTATCCCCTCACGAAATGCGGCGCATAGGGATAGTACCCTGCACTTGATGATGGAGAGCCCGTCCGGTTGGGTCTGGAGCCTTGGTGAGAGGTTTACGAGGCAAACCCTGGGTCATGAAAGGTGGATAATACCATCAGACCCTCCTGAGACCATGAACGATCCGCGAGCCTTGCATGCCGAGGCGTTTGTAGCAGCCAAGACGGGTTCTTGGTATACTAACCATGCATCGATGGCATCGCCTGACCAATTCTGGGAAGAATGGGAACAATATCGGGACCGCCTGGCCTTCAGAAAGGTAGGGAAGAAGACCTCTATTTATTCTTTTCATATCCCTTCTACTACCGCCTAATGTGACCAATTCTTTGTTTGTTGCAGTTAGGGCCCTATTGCAAGGATGACGAGAAGAGCCAGAGTAACTCTGGGGACACAGTTTGTGGCTACCCAAGGGCGACTAGCGAGGACATCAAACCAGAATTAGAGAAGATCCTGGGAAAGCCGGTAGGTGATCCCCCTTTTTTTTCCTTGCTTAGTTGCAATTTGCTCAAACTTTGACCAATTTTCCTCATTCTGTGCAGTGGCGATGGAAACAAGCGAAAGGCTTTCTCAAGAATTACTTCACACTTAAATGGGCTCGTGAGAAAGACCTTGCAGGTTCTATGGTCGGGGACGCAGACGTGGATGACGATGCACAGTCTCGCCCTGTGGATCCTCCTCGCCGTTCAGATGCGCAGGTGCCTCGTGGCCGGTCGGAGCGGATTGACCCTCCTCGACATTCTTCCTTTATGGCCGACGCGAGGCGGTCTTATGGGGGTGATGGTGCTCTCCGAAGGCACGGGGAGAGGAGCAGGCGGAGCACGGGCGCGCCAGCTCACGATGACCGTGGGAAAGGCATTTTACTTGAGGATAGTCATTCCACCAGTTCCCACTACGGAGACACGGATTTTGGCCACGATTTTCAGCGGTCTGTGGAGAACAGCATATCCTCCATGTCTTTAGGTGGGCAGGGGCATCAGATGCGGTCTCATGATCATGGGAATTCTCGCCGGAGCCACGGCTCTCGGCGTGGCACCCCCAGCTTCGTGGTGGAGACGTGTTCCGAGTCTAGCGCTGTTGGTGGAGCTGCGTGTGGCGGTGAAGGCATTTCATCAGATTTGGATACCCTCCGTAATCTCATCATTCGGTCTAGCGCCAACCTTCTCATCCTTCGCCTCGGCATTCTATGGAATGCCCGAGCACGCCTCGCACCGATCGTGGATTTGGGTTTTGCACTTCCTTTGCGCGGTCGATCTCATTGTGGTGCTTCGCAGATGATTCGTGCATCTATGGGTATAACCGCGTCGCAGATGACGCCTCATCGGTGTTTCCGTCTCAACCGATTGTTCCCGCATTCCTTCGCAAGGGGGTTTGGAGCAGCCTCGATCGTCTGGATGGGGAACGCAAACTCAAGAATGGTCGGGGTGGCCTGTCCCAGAGCCTGTAGTAAGAACTTCTTGGCCTGTTCCACAGGGGTGGCCTGGAGGTAATCAAGAGTGGCAGGTTCCAGAACACTCCTGGCTTAACGCGGGCAGTACCGAAGTATTGCACCTGTCTGGCTCAGGCGGTGATACAGAGGTAGTAGACTCCTCCTACTACCAATGGGACACTTACTTTGGAGCTGGAGGAAGCGGAGCCCATGGGGTCGATAGTGCCAGCGGTGGTGGCGGAGGTCTGGCATGATGAGGATGCAGGGTCTTTTATGCAATGAACTTACGTGATGCCATGTATGCACTTAGGACGATGCAATGATTTTTTGCCTTTTTTCTCTTTTTTTTTTTTTGCTCTTTTTCTTTACTAATGCGAACTACTAATGCAATACTTATGCGGTGACGACGCTATGCAATGCACTTCTTTTATTTTCATATACCCTTATGCACAACAATGTCATGCGATATGCAATCTACATGGTGGGAGTAATATGCAATGCACTTCTTTTATCTTCATATACCCTTATGCACAACAATGCCATGTGATATGCAATCTACATGGTGGGATTACTCTCACTTCCCTAAACGAAAAAAGATAAAATAATAATAATAATAATAAAAAACGAGAATTAAACGCTACAAGTAAGTTCGAACTACAGTTTCGGGGCCGGCGAAGACAGATAATCATCTTGTGGACCCGCATTATGACCCAAAATAGAGCTGAAGAGGCTTCTTGATCGAATCCAAAAGACTAAGAAAACCGTCTGACACTTAAGCCCAAATGGAGTCCCACTAGGCCCAGGAACCCGTCTGACATTTCGGCCCAAATGAGGTCCCACTCGGCCCAGGAATACTGGGTCAAAAGGACGGGGCAAGGGAAGCCCATGAACCCGTCTGGTTTTTTGTTTTGCTACTTGGGCTTGAGCAACCGACATTCTGTTTCCGACCTGGGCTCGGACAACCGACGTTTTGGTTTCCTACCTGGGCTTGGACAAGAAACCCGTCTGGGTTTTCTACTATAAATACATCCCTCCCCAACACATACTATCACCAACCTCAAAGCCTCTTCACCAGAAAGAGAACCCGTCCCAGTTCCTTACTGAACCCGTCTGGGTCCGCTGCCGCCACAAAATCAACAACCAACTCGCCTGGATTATAACAAATCTGTCCTTCCGACCTCATGGCTTTCGAAAAGAAGTTAGTCACTTGGATGAGTACTTTGTCCAAAGAAGAAAAGAGAGAATTGGGGAGGTATAAGCTGACATCGCTGCTTAGTTTGAGGCAAGTGAAGATAGATTGGGATTTCCTGCGCGCTGCTGAAACCTTCTGGGATAAGGAATTCCATGTGTATAGATTCAACATGCGGGAATTGGTTCCTTTGCCTGAAGAATGGTCTTCTATCCTTGGGACGAATCATTATGCTCCGTCAGTAGTGCCTCCATTGACTACTGACGCAAGGAAAGACTATAAAGAGCTGTTATGCCTCCCCTCTAGAGTAATCGGTAGTGCGATAATAGGGGATAAGGTGCACTTTCAGACCATAGTGGAATACTTCCAAGCCCCTGAAACCTTAGAGTATGGGCCCGTGGTACGGGTGAGAGCCCTGGTATTATGCCTGTTGGGAGAATTTTGTTTCTATCATGGCGGTAGAAGGACGGGTCCCGCGAATTTGATCTACGTGGTAGAGGATATGGCTCGTGGTTACAATCCTGTACCGGTGATTCTGGGAGAAACGTTGATGTGTCTTGATGACTCTGACCCGGAGCATGATTACCGAGGTAGCCCCCCTGATTCTGCAGGTAAGCCGTGCGTTTTTTTTTTGTTTTTTTTTTTTGCGTTTTTTTTTTTGCTCTTTTTTTTTTTGCTTTTTTTTTTTTTTTGCACGACATAACTTATTACCTTATTTTGCGGCACAGGTTTGGTTAATGGAGCACCTTAGCGGAATCTGCAGCGTTGGCGAACTCTGTCGTAAGAGGAAGTATCCCGGCGTCGATCAAGAATCGAATGGGTCGATCAAAGAAACCTGAAGAGATCACGGTACAGTGGTGGATTGAAAACTGGCACATTCCAGAGTACATCACTTGTGATCAAAGAAACCCCTATGTATGCATTGCAAGCCTGACACACTTGACATTCTACTTCCCAGAGCGGGGCATGAGACAAATGGGGTTGAACCAACGTATTCCCGACAAAACTCATGATGCCCCGAAGTTACTTCATCTCAAGAGGAGTGTTGTGGAATCTTGGCTAAAATATTGGGAGAAACGGCCCACTGTTCGTGCTCCCTCGAAAGCGTGTGTGTCTGAAATGACTGTTCCTGGCTATCAAGATTGGCTGACGGCCGTGGTGGTAACAAGGAGAGCCGAGGAAACTAGACAGAATCTGAAAGCTGCCGCAACAGATAGGTTGGGCCCTAAGGCTGATGTATTACAGCGCTTGGGCCCCAGGATCACTGTGAAAGATTGATTGGGCCCTAAAACTGACGTGAAGGGCTTGACAGTTCTGAAAAGTATCAAAAGGAAAAGCCTCTCAGGAGAATGAGAAGAAGAGATACCGTCCTAAGGACACTGAGGGAGGGACTAGTGACACCAAAGAGACCAAGGTTGGACCAAAGTCTGCTGACAAAAAGAAGATGAAACGGGCCTGAAACTGTGTGCCAATTTATATTTTTCTTTTTTTGTTTTTTTCTTTTTTTTTTTTTGTTTTTTTTTCTTCTTTTTTTTTTTGATAATATTTTAGCTGAACCTTTATTAGCAACATTATTTGAAAGACCAAGTATTGTAATGGATTTTTCCTTTATAAATAATAATAGCAGTTGTTGATACAACGAAGTCTTCCCTTTGCATAGTTTACAAAATTAAAGCCAATACACAACCCGAATCTGTTTGAGGCGTAGCTTCCTTCAACCCGTAACCCAACTAAAAAACCGTCTGGGTTCCATGAGGCCCATCATGAAGCCCGAGCCCGCCTTAGTACGGCCAAGTGTCTAGAAATTCTCCTTCTAGTTGCTTGGCCGATTCAGTCGACCTCGTTATGCGTAAAACTTCTTCAACTGGTCCAAGTTGGTGGGCTGTATTAATTCTTCTCCTTCTGTAGTGACTAAACGGGCTGCTCCCCCCGGCAGTATTTGTTTGATGACATAAGGCCCTTTCCAATTTGGCGCAAATTTACCCCTTGGATCTTGAACGGGTGCCCTCATCTCCTTAAGCACTAAATCTCCTTCTTGAAGAAACCGGTCCTTAACCTTCCTGTTAAAAGCCCTAGCTATACGAGCCTGATATAAGTGCACATTGTGTAAGGCTCTGAGCCTTCTCTCGTTAATAAGCGTCAACTCTTCATATCTGGCCCTAGCCCATTCAGCTTCTGGTAGTTGACTTTCAGCAAGTATGCGGAGCGATGGTATGGCGAGTTCAACTGGAAGCACTGCTTCCATTCCGTAAACCAAGGCAAAAGGGCTTGCTCCCGTTCCTGTTCGAATTGAAGTTCTATATCCCCATAAGGCGAAGGGAAGCTTATCAGGCCAATCCTTGTATGTTACTGCCGTTTTCTTAATGATTCCTGCGAGAGTTTTGTTGGTTGCCTCCACCGCTCCATTAGTTTGGGGCTTGTAGGGCGAGGACTTGTGATGCTTGATCTTATACTTAGCCAACAATACTTCAACCTCCTTCCTGAAATGGCTCCCGTTATCACTGATGATCTCGTGTGGCACCCCGTATCTACAAATGATGTTGTTCAGGATGAACTTAGCTACATGCTTCGAGGTGAGTTTTGCATAGGAGGCGGCCTCTACCCATTTGGTAAAGTAATCAACGGCTACCAATACATACTCATGTCCTCCAGTGCCCGTTGGATGTATCTTCCCAATTATGTCTATACCCCAGACTGAGAATGGCCAAGGGGACGTCAATGTAGTGAGGTAGGAAGATGGCTGGTGCTGTAGATTGGCGTATTCCTGACACTTGGTGCATTTCCTAACAAAGTTGAGACAGTCGGCCTCCATGGTGGACCAGAAATAGCCTGCCCTTTGAATCTTTTTTGCTAACATTCTGCCATTCATGTGTGGTCCGCACTCTCCTCCATGTATGGAGGTCATTAACTCTTCACGACTTGGTATCAACGCAGTAGGTTAATGCCCGTAGCGTCTTCTTGTAAAGTCGATCGTGAATGATGCGATTGTTGCTGCCATCATTCTGATCGCTCTTTGTCCTTTAGAATCAGCCTCAGCGGGATAATCTCCTTTTGTCAAGTATGTATAAATATCGAAGAACCATGCATTTGAGTCTACGATGGGTTCTTCTACGGAGTACACATAGGCGGGTTGGTCGCGCCGCTCTATTGTTATAGGAAATTCGTAAACTCCTGCTGGCATAGCAATCATGGAGGAGAGTTTAGCTAAGGCGTCTGCCAACTCATTATTATCTCTTGGTAGGTACTTGAATTCAATGTGCTCAAATTGCGTCGCCAAGTCCAACAACCGTCGTTGATAAGCTATCAAAGATTCATTTCTGACCTTCCAGGTATTCTTGGCTTGGTTGATGATAAGACTAGAGTCACCAAACACTTTGATGTGCTTTACTCCTATAATTAATGCCACTTGCAACCCGATGATACAGGCTTCATATTCGGCTGCGTTGTTGGTCACGTCGAATTCGAGTTTAACAGAAACGGGATGATGCTCCCCTTCAGGTGATATTAAGAGTACCCCTGCGCCGCATCCCATTTGGTTAGAAGCACCATCAAAATACATTTCCCACGTGATCTCGTCCGTATGAAAGACTTCTTCGTCTGGGAACTCCAAGTTAGTGCTTGGAGGTTCCTGACAAGGAAAGTCTGCCAGGAAGTCCGAGATGGCCCTTCCTTTGATAGACTTTTGAGGCACGAACTTTAGACTGAACTCTGATAACATAACTACCCATCGAGCTATGCGATTATTGATTGTGGGTTGTTCCATGATGAACTTGATCGGGTTGCACTCAGCGATCACATGCACCGTGTGTGACAACATATAATGTCGAAGCTTCTTCGTTGCCCAAACCAATGCTAGAGCCATTTTTTCAATGTTGGTGTATCGACTCTCACAATCACCGAACTTCTTGCTGAGGTAGTAGATGGCGCTCTCCTTTCCTTTTACCTGTTGAGCCAACATAGCCCCCATTGCAGAGTTGGTTACTGTGAGGTAAAGGAGCAGAGGCTCATCTGGTACCGGCGGCTTTAGTACAGGGGAATGGGTCAAGTATTCTTTAATTTTGTCGAAGGCTGCTTGACACTGATCATCCCATTCCACTTTTGCTCCTTTCTTGAGTTTCTTGAATAGTGGTTCACAAGTCATAGTGAGTTTGGAAATGAATCGACTGATGTATTGCACGCGACCAAGGAAACCTCGAATTTCCTTCTCTGTCTTAGGTGGTTTCATCTCTTGTATTGCTTTGATTTTTGATGGGTCCACCTCGATCCCACGTTGACTGACCACGAAACCTAGCAGCTTGCCTGACGTAACCCCAAATGCACATTTTCGGGGATTGAGCCTCATGTTGTATTTTCTTAATCGAAGGAAGAACTTGCGAAGATTGGGGAGATGCTCTTCTCTGGTTTTGGACTTGACGATCATATCGTCCACATATACCTCCACCTCTTTGTGCATCATGTCGTGGAGAAGGGTATTCGCGGTGCGCTGATATGTGGCCCCTGCGTTCTTTAGGCCGAAAGGCATTACCGCAGAGCGAGACGTACCCGTGGAGTGGTGAAGGATGTTTTTCCATGTCCTCTTCGCCATTTTGATTTGGTTATACCGCGTAGCCATCCATGAAGGACAATACCGTGGCCGCAAGTATTGTCCACTAGGACGTCGATATGTGGCAGAGGGAAGCTGTCTTTTGGACTGGCCTTGTTCAAATCTCGAAAGTCAACACATACCCGTACTCGCCCATCTTTCTTCGGAACGGGAACGGTGTTTGCTACCCATTCGAGGTAGTGTACTGCCCGCATAAACTTGGCTTTTAACTGTTCCATTACCTCATCTTCGATCTTCTTTGACCAATCTGGCTTGATCCTACGAGCCTTTTGCCGCACTGGTTTAGCGTCGGGATATAATGGAAGGGTATGTTCAGCGATATCCCTGTCGATACCTGGCATGTCCTCATACGACCACGCGAACACGTCCTTAAACTCCTTAAGAAGTGTTGTGAAATCCAGAAGATCCTTGTCTGTGAGGGACTTACCCAATTTGAGCTCCCGGGGGTTATCCTCCGTTCCTACATTTATGCTTATGGTATCTTCGATGACTGCTATTTTTTCCTCAAATGTATCCATGGCCTCTGTTAATTCATAAAGGTTCAGCATATTTATTATCAGTGTTGGCACAACAGTTCGAGTAGGCAGAAATGTTCATCTTATTAAATGCAGAAATGGGTACATCAACAGACTCCGGGTTAACCCCGACCAACTTAGGACTACTAGAACCTGACTCTATGACCTTTGGGACAGACTCTCCTACAGACTCTCCTACAGACTCTCCTACAGAAAGCGTAAATTTGTTCTCCTCATCATCGATCCATGTGATCTCACGATGGCCGCCGTTTTCTCCGATCAACAGACTTGGATCAAAGCTCGGGTTGGACAGTGCAGCGATGACCGGGTCGACGACTTCTTCCTTGCGCGCCTCTTGCCCGAAGAGCATTCCAAATATGCCGCCTCCAGCGAGGTGGGTCCATTCCAAAGGCGGACGACTCCTCCTAGGCGGGATGAACGTGGCGGTTGTGGTGACGGCACAGTCATTGAAGATTTCTAACCCCGCCACTTGGATACCCTGAGATTTTAGGTAATGTGGTTCTGGGAAGCCGTAATAAGGGAAGTCATCACCCTCTCTCAAGAATTGTCCGTTAAGAGTGCGTGGATACGGTTTGACTTGGTATAGGGTCGGAGGGTTGCCCAATCTTTTCTGTTTAGCCATGGCTAGCTTCGTCAGTTTCACTTCCTCCTTAGTTGGTTTGTAGCCTAGCCCGAACCTTCCTTTGTTTTTGAACACCTTGAAATTTGGTGCCAACTTATTCTTGGGATTTCGACCAAGTGGCATCCCCCGAAAATGACCTTGCTTCCTCAGTATAGCATGGATATTAGGGTTTGAGTAGGGATCGAAGTCAAAGTGAGCTTGATCCTGGCTCAAAACTGCTACCATCTCAAAGTTGTATAGCTCCTCGTCAGCTGAGCTATGTTCAATCTCGAGTGTGGGTTTCTTGGGGTCAAAAACAGCGCTGAGGGGTTTGCTTGAGATCGTGACTACTTGGCCTTGAATGATTAATTTCACCTTCTGGTGTAAGGTAGGCGACGAGATTGCACTCATGTAACCAAGGCCTTCCCAACAAAGATGTTGAAAGAAAGGAATATCCGCAGCGAATTCAACATTCTTACTTATGTAGTCCATGGTGATGGGAAGCACAATCGATCTTAGCGACTTGCGAGGGGAGTTATCGTATGCGCGCAACTGAACAGTATTTTGTGTCAAATGCTGTTTTTGAACTCCTAACTTTTGCGCGGTTCTCCACGGACAGACATTGACGGCCGAACCATTGTCCACGAGAACAAGTGGTATGGTTTGAGTAGAGCACATGGCGGTGAGGTAAAGAGCTTTGTTGTGAGAACCTCCCTCCTCGGGTAAGTCTTCATCCCCGAAGGTGATGGTAGGCTTCCCGGAGGTAATGTGAGAGATGATATCCTCTGGTGATGCTGAGGTAGGGACCATGAGCTTATTGAAGGCATCCAGCAGTATTTGCCTATGGTCTTGCGAAGCACATAAAAGCTGCCAAATTGTGACTTCGGCCTTTGTTTTCTTCAGCTGCGTGAGGAAAGGATCTTCTGGTGGAGGTGTAGGGGCTTCCGTCGTTTCGGGATTAGGGGTCGCTGCTGGCAAGGTAGTATTCTTGTTATAGTAGCGGACCGAAGTAGAATCTGACTGAGGAATTGTTACTTCTTCCACATCCCCTCCTTCGTCAAAAGAGTCGTATAATGGATGCTTATTGGCTTCAAGGTCAGTGGACTCTTTGCCTTCTTCTTCACTTTCACTGTCCCAAATACCGTTGATGATGAGTTCCTCCGTAAGCGGGAGAAGAACTGAGACAAATTGACCTATATCGGTGATGAGAGTGGACGGATCGAAAATGTTCTCCTCCAAAAAGACGGCATTGGTGTGATTGGGCAATGGGTTCTCCTATTGTTGGGTTTTCGAGACGGGTTTGGTGGAGGAATAACACCGTCTCGGATTAGCCCTTCGATCTTATTTTTCAAAGACCAACATGCTTCGGTGTCGTGACCTCGACTGCGATGGAAATTGCAGTATTTGTTCTCATCCCACTTCGGAGGCTTAACATCAGGTTCAGGGGTCGGCAGGGGCAATTGAATGATATCCTTTTTCACCAGTCTTTCCAATGCCCTGGCATAAGACATATCTAGCGGGTGGTAAGAGTCGAACCTCGGAGTGTATGGCCTTCGTTGGATGGAATTAGTCTCAACAGTTTTCTGAGGGGGGCTAGGCGCGCTAGTGGCCCTCCTGTTGGAGCTAGATCCTTTCCAACCAGAATGTTGTGTGCCTTTTTCATTGTTAGCAGCTTCAATTTGAACACACAAGTCCTTTAAAGTCTCAAAGTCTTTGATGGATTGGAAGCCAAAATGCCGTGTGATGCGGGGATGAATACCTTGTCTGAAAGTGCTTAGTTGCATCCTAAAGGGGACAGACTCGTCGAACATGGAGTGCCATCGCTCGTAATAAGAGAGGAATGACTCGTCCTCCATTTGTTTCATGGAAGTTAAATCATCCACAGTGACCTCCTTTTGCTGCAGGCGACTGAAATGGCTTATGAAGGCTTTGAATAACTCATCCGCGTTGGTCTTAACTTGCTGGGGTAGATTTTGGTACCATACCTTGGCCTTACCTTCTAGAGTGGAAGGGAAGACTGTGGTGTAGAGACCTTCATCTACCTTATGGAGGGGAGCCAGCCTCAGGAATTCCTCCAAGTGATGCGATGGATTTTCAGAGGGTCTAAATTTCATGTTTGGCACCTCAACCTTGTCCCTTATTCTCGATACACAATGTTTGGGGATGGCAAAATCCATACAGGGGTCGGTGAAGGTTGGATCAGTTTTCATCATCCTTCTGGTGAGCATATCAACTTTCTCCTCAAGTTTCTTGACGTAAGGGTCCTCCGAAGTTCTGGAGTTATTCAGTACAGATTTGGACCGGACCTCACCAAATGACTTAGGTTTTGGGCCTCCATTTTTGGATTTGGGGTGACCTTCTCCAACCCCATCATCTGCCTCGGCCTCAGATTCGGTGTCATAATAGTTCTCTTCTTCCTCAAGTCCGATGCCGAGCTTTTTGTTGATCTGTTTAATGGCTTCCAGCACGCCATTCATGGTTTGTTGATTTTCATTGAACTTCTTTTCCAGTTTCTCATTGGTTCTGTCCTCCTGATCTGCCATGCAAATGGCAATTGCTTCTGTGCCAGCTCGTGCGGTCGTCAGTGCTTGTAACCAGAACTCTCCCCAAAAAGGTTGTTGGCGAGGGATCCTGACATAGTGGATTCACTGGATTGAGCCGACAGTCTGTAATTGGGATTGCGAATAAGTCTGCCGGTTTGTGGGTCACGGATGCGAGCTCGGAGATGGTCTGTTATCTTGCCTGCATGGAAACTGATTAGTGCTCGAAAGAACTTTTACGCCACCCGCCCGATGCATGCATGACTTAGCGGACCTATATGGACCTAGGACATGGACACGACGCCTATATGCTGACCCAAGGGTGACTCACCCACTTTTATGGGAGTGCATGTTCTAACTCTACATGGACCTAGTATGATGACCGACCGGACTGAGACTGACTCAAGGAGCGTCATAAAGGGCCGAATAGGATCAATAGTAAGTGGGTTGGGCTGACTGCAGTATCGAACAGTTTGGCCCAAAGTGGAAGGAGAAGAAAAACAGGCCCAAAACCCGTCTGGGTTCGGACTGCAATTCCTCCCTTTCAAATAGGCACAGACAGGATTCCACAGTGAGCCCAACTAGGCCCGGCACAGCAAACCCGTCTGGGTTCATAAAACCTGTCTGGGTTTGGGCCAGTCCATCTCTCATTTGATCCTACGCGGACTAGAATGGCGTCCTACTCATGTTTGGGCTAGACGCTTGGACTCAACTTTTACAGGATTAAATCACATGACATACAGATGCGGGATGAGCCTAACCATGGCTTTAGATTCAGGGTTTTTCTAGGTTTAGGGAGATGAATAGGGTACCACATGTTCTCGCCCCGGTGCATTTTCCTTGTATGGAATTCAAGGAAGAATGTGTGGGGTGTTGCTCTTTGGGTTTCAAGGAAACCTTTAGAGTGTAACACGGGGAGAGGAGAGATCAAATGCTTGGCGATGTAACTGCATCCCACAAGTAGTGACCTCCCGCTCTCGGGGTTGATTCCTAGTTTTAAAACCTAAACCAACGCTTTTGTGCTCCCCAGCCATAAAGGCCCAAGAGTAGCCTGGTATGCAATATGCCTAAAAATGATAAAAATGTGAAATAAATTAATTCCTCCTTTTTTTTACAAAACACTAAAATTCAATTCTTTCAAGTTTTACCCTCTTTTTAAGTTTAAGTCCCCGATTAGTCGCGATGTCAGAGACCAGAAAAATCGATCGATGACCTTTTTTTTCGCGGCGCTACTTAAAGAGTGATTGGGAGCCGACTAGGATTGCTTAACCTTAAATAAGGTTGAACTTTTAAGAATAAGACAGATTAAAAACGATTTAGCACTCGAGGTTCGCCTTTAGAAAAAAAGAAAAAAAGAAAACGAGACGAAAGAAAAGGGGGTGAAAGACACACAGGAACCCGTCTAAGTTCCGGCGAACCAAGACGGGTTTCCTATCTGCGAAACCCTACAAAAAAGAAAGAAAACAAAAAGCAAAGGGCGGCGAAGAACCGTGCAGGTTACGTCCGAACAAGTCGATTACCTTAAGCGCAAATTCTGCGAATAAAAAGCGAAACAAAAGAGAGTTAAGAGAGCG
Source organism: Portulaca oleracea (assembly GCA_029582165.1). Classification (NCBI taxonomy): domain Eukaryota; kingdom Viridiplantae; phylum Streptophyta; class Magnoliopsida; order Caryophyllales; family Portulacaceae; genus Portulaca; species Portulaca oleracea. The sequence goes on along the minus strand of CM055869.1, from coordinate 31,767,545 downwards.
AGAACCGCTGGGTTCATGGATTGAACAAGCCGGATTACCTTTGGCGTTAATCACAAATTAGGTCACAAAATCATAAAAAAGGGAAAAAACACCAAAGCACGAGAAAAAGAGTCGCCAGTTGAATTTTAGGATAAAACAACGACCCGTTAAAGAAATAGACTCCGGCCTACGAACCCAAAGATGGATTCGGGGGTAAGGTTACGAATTTGACAATCAAAATCGTCAAACCCGCCTATTCAAACGAATAGACTCTACTAGAATTAAATTAAAGCGAAAGATTGAAAAAGAGGGAGGAACTGAATAAATTTCACGAGTTTATCATTAATGTCATGCAAAGAGACGAAAGAAAAGATACAAAAGAAAGTAAAATTACATTATACCCATTAATACGAGAATCACGCTAACCTTTAATGAGGTAGCATGCAAAGGGGAGAGAAGAGAGAGAATACACTAGTGTCAATACTCCTAGTATATCCTGGTGTGTCTTTGGAAGGGAAAGAAGGGTTTAATTTATAGTGGAGTGGGGGATAGGGGGCGCGTTCTAGGGTTTAGATTTTAGTCGCCGCGCCAATACTCAGCCCAGGAACCCAGACGGGTACCTGCCGAGCTGAGCCAGGCTTTGGCCCAGCAACCCAGACGGGTTCCTGCCCAGCTCAAGCAGGCTTTTGGCCTTCCTGAACTCAGACGGGTTCCTGCCCAGCTCAAGCAGGCTTTTGGCCTTTGCTGAACTCAGCCGGTTTGGACCGTAATTGCTGGGCTATTTTGTTTGCTTTCAGGCTAGAAAAGGGATGGGTTTGCATGCTACTAAACTATTCGGGTAGCTTATTTTCCAAAACTAGTACTAAAATACTAATACAAAATTCAGCGTCTACAGGTTCCCTCCATCGTTTGAGGATGACTCTGCCTGTGTAGCAAGTGTTGCTTGACCTGCCCTAGTGGCTGCTGTCTCGTATAGGTGTGCTTAATGCTACCTGAGATCTAGTATGGTCGGGAAAGGTTCTCCATTGATCCCGTTAGCTCCAATTCTCCCTTTTTGATCCATCCTAGAGTCATAACCGTCACAATTTTAAGCAAAACTCTACGCGTTCTAACCCTAATAGTTGTTATCAATGTTGCTTATAGGATTGCAAGTTTAGAACTAATAGATATGCACAACTTGTACACATAATTGACCAAGTAGTCCACAGACAAGCATAATAAATACATTCACATTCCTTGGGTGTCCCCACTCCACACAACATGTCTACTGTATCACAACTATTTCATACTTCATCACAGATGGACAACACTTTCTAAAATCTCTTCTTATTCAATAAGAAGAAAACTACACATTTCTCAGTTGATACCCTCAGTAGGGTTGTTACTTCAGTTATGCATGACAGCAAGAGAATATATATATATATATATATATATATATATATATATATATATATATATATATATAAATTAAACTATGCGCCTACATCTCTTGTTCACCCGAGCTGCCTGCGGATCCCAACTCGGGTCGTCAGACTCATCCCGTGAGTCTTCCTCAGACTCAGAGTCCTCGGACGGGCCTGACTCCTCATTAAGCTCAGGATCCTCCTCCTCCTCAACATTCTGGCCCACATCTCCCTTTGGTTCCTGATCCCCCTTGGGGTTAGGATCTCCTCCTGAGTTCTCCTCTGGATTTGCCTCGGGGCCTTCCTCCTAATCCTCCTCTGGTTCCTCTTCGGGCTCCTCTTCAGGATCCTCCTCCAGTGCAGGGTCCTCTGGTTGACCTCCTAGGGCCTCATCCTCATCAGTATCTAAGTCTGGGGGCGGGTTTTCTAGGTCCGTGTCGATGTCGATCACATCCGTTGGTGTCTGCTCGAGCATCTGGTGGATAATATCGAACACATCGGCTCCCGCTGGGGCTCTCCCACACTAAAGACACACTGGGTGTTCCGGGTGCTGAGGGTCTGGCGGATGAAGTGGTGGCAAAATCTGGGAAACCCGATATCTCTATCTCCGATCTCCGGCTAAGGTAAGTAGGAAAAGGCTCCCAAAGGCCTCCTCGTGCCTCGAACCGGTAAATTGTATATCCACATCCAGTTGGATCTCGACCTCCTCCCTCAACCGAATAAAATAATCTGCTGAGGGTTCCTAGGGATCTCTCCAAAAGTAGAGGTGAAAATCAGAATCATCGATCTCATAGTTGTGCAGAAGCTGGGGTTCCATCCTAATAAAACAAAACCAAGAAATGAGTACACATTTTGAACACATCCAGGCATACTAACACAAAATACCCCCTTTTCTCATTCCTACACTCAACACTCCGAACTTAGCAACTTAAATCCTAAGCTATACACTTAAAAGACTTTAGAAGCTACTAGGTCGAACCTAGAGCTCTGATACCATTCTGTAATGCCCTGGAAATTCAATTATAGAATTCTAACAGTCAAACTAACGATAACTAACAGCGGAAGTCAAACTTTGTTCGGGCGTTACTGCGTGTCTTTGAAGAAACACAAGGTAAAATAGTACTTAACAACTATACTAACCAAAGAAATACCAACATTTGTTCAACTGAAAACTCACTTGTCTTTAAACTTGAGCCAACATAAAAACTGAAACCACAATAGTTCATGTAAACGTTGAATTTTGTCACTCAATTCAGCTTTGTAATTATGTAATTTATGTTAATCATTTTTTATCTTTATTTTTAATTTAGAAAAATGCCAAGAATGTTAAAATTCAAAAATGATGAAGAATATCTCAAAATCAAACCAAATCAAATCTCTCTTTATCTTATTTCATCCTCCCTCATTCTTCCAAATCATATAAAATCATCATTTATTTGATTTTATCATCCCCAATATACTCTCATCACCACCATAAATAAATCAACCCCCACCACTATAAATACAACCCCATTTCCACTCCTTTTCCACACCTCAAAATCATCGTAGGAGTATTGACATTAGGTGATTTTACCTTTATTCTCCTCCCTCCATTTCTTCTCATCATCATCATCATCATCATCTTGCATTCATGAACTTGGCATTAACTTGAGGTTAATATTGTTTTGTTTTTATTTTATTCTCACTTTACTATGATGTAAAATTTGACTTAAATAATAATATTGATCCTCTAATTAATTTGATTAAATGTAAACCTGTAAATGTTTATACTTTTGTTCTTTTACTTCATTTTATTATTTGCATTTATTCATTTTATCTTATTTTTGCATTTAATCACTTCATTTGTATGCGCTAAACAACATTGATTAATCTAATTAATTCTCATTTTCTACTCTTTTCTTTAAATTAACCAATTTAGTAGAGTCTGTTCTATGAACGGGCTAATTCGGGGGTTTTACTTTCGAATTCGTGACCTTACCCCCGGACCCGAATCTCATGGTTCGTGGTTTATTTAGTTTAAATTTGAGTTTATTAATTCTCATTAAAAATTAATTGGCGACTCTTTTGATTTTTATTATTTTGATTTATTTGAACATCATAATAAAATGCATTTAAATCCTTTAAAGATTAAGACACCTCATTCGGCACGTCATACATCGCGTGGGACACCATGGAGTTTTTTCCCGAGTCCTACAAATGGCGACTCCACTGGGGACTTACTTTAAGTGGGTAAAACTTGAAAAATCGGTTTTTTAAAATTTTGAGTAGAAAGGAGAAATTAATTCTTTTAATTTTTATTATTTAGTTAGGCATCAAGCATACGGACCTCCATCTTGATTTTTTATAAATCGGGATGAACCGAAAGGTACCATTTAGGATCTTAACCCAAATTTCCCTTTCGGGCAAAGTATATTTCCGAATTCATAAAGGAATGAACTCCACATTTCAAGGAGATCGCAGGTTACTTTCCCACTCATGAAGCACTCCGAAATTCTAGGGATTATGAAGTTACATTTTCCCTTTAATTTTGCGAGAAACACACGGGTCAAATTACTATGAACTCCATAGAATTTGTGGCGCATGAGAGACATGAGTATGTTAGTTTTAAGTATCCGTCCTTAAACCTTTGAATATAGAACTTTGGTTAGGTGCATCCCTCACTCGTATGCTATGTGCATCCATTTTATATTTTTTAATATGTAAATTATGTGCTACATGTTTTCCTTTTCTCTTTCTTTTTTTCCTTCCTTATTTTTTGAGTCGGTCCCATATTGTATTTCCTCCAAGTGCCACTTTAGTTTGGATAATAGTCAAATGGAATTTAAGTGGGCCCAAAAGTCTCTCTTAGGCCTATGTTGAAATGGTTGACTTTGGGAGAGGACCAAATTCGACTTTATTCAACCCTAAGTGGCATTTGATCTCTAAGGTATCTTCCCGGTCACTAATTAAATTTAAGTCCATTAAAACCATAATGTTGACTCGGTTTTATGGTTGCACGATGGATACCTTCCCCCTTCATTGTACATAACATCATCTTAGATTAGAAGTCTTCATGCAAACCCAATAGTGGGCTACTCTATCCAAAAAAAAAAAAAATCATAAATGCATTGTTTGCATTCGGTAGTCTCATATAGGTCGCTAGGTCTTTGGGTAGGTCAATGTCAGAGTTAATTTTTGAGGTTTATGCTTTCCATACAGGCAGAGTAGGGATCAGGTGACCGACCTTGAACTCGGAGTAAACAAGTTGCCTTCTTTGTACCATTGTCTACAACTCCAATGACCTCCAATGGAATACCTAGCAACAATGAACTCAGTCTCTTCATCTCCTAACATTTGACTGAAATTTCACAGCAAATGCAAGGCAATGATAGGAGAATAGATGAAATCGTCGATACGTTAGCAAGGATGAATGATGAGCTAAATTTTCTAGATGAAGATGAAAGCAGCACTCATGATAATGAAATGTCAAGCATGCGTGAAATTGAGAGAGAGAGATCCCTATGTCTGCAAATCACTATATGGGCTTGGGACTCACTTCTATTCCTAGGGTCAATCAATCACATAAGTCGAACTTACCAATGGGGAAGTTTAAAACAGCTCCAAATGTCTCCCGGTCTCCTTTAACTAAGAAGGAAGACCAAATTCTGCCTTTAGCCACAGGATGATATCAAGAAAGAAGATTGTGGTGAACGAGAAAGTTCTTTTATGGACAAACTCTTTACCACAATAAATCAAATGCAATCACGCATAGAAGGTCTGGACCGAAAAATGGATATGATCCTTTGGATTCTACAAAACGATAGAAGGATGGCTAATATTGAACATCACATCAGAAAAAATATTGGAGAAAGATCATCATCAATGGGATTGTAATGCTAAAATTCCAATCTACACTACCAGTGCCGAGGCTCTCAACTGTCTTCTTATGGAAGGAAAGATCAAGCTTTTGCCCGTTCGATCCGAACCCGGAACTGAGGGAAAATTTTGGAACTCAAGCAGGTTTTGCAAATATCATAGACTTCGAGGTCATGTTACTGAAAACTGCTTCACCCTCAAGAAAAAAACTTGAAGAAGTGTTTCAATTAGGAGAACTGTCGTCATCACAAACAATACAGAAACCCCATTAGAAGTTCAGGCTGTAAGGGGATCTTCTGCTCCAAGCTCTAAGATCCCAAGTTACATCTGAGTAGAAGATGATAAGGCTCAATTAGGAGATTTTCTATTATCATGTTATTCCTTTTCTTTCCATGAAAGTCGGCATTTGTCTTCAAAGTCAAACAGAACTTATCTATAGTAGATTTTCAATGCATTCGTCTTATTTACGTTCAATAAGATGAACTCATTTTCATTTTGACTCTTGTCTTCCCCGACCCCTCATTTGTTTCTAAACTGTTAAGGAAAGAATCTTGTGCTTGCATTCCTGATTTGAATTGAAGAGCTCACTCACCCATATGACCATCCAAGCCTGACACATCCATCTGCTCGTTTCCTCCATCTCATATCTCCATCACATTTGTGTTATGCTATTGTGCCCTACCCCGAGTCTAAGGTTAATAGAGAGAAGAGAGGCTAACTTCACGGCCAAAGCGAAGTTAGACAAAAGGAGAGACAAATAAAAAAGAGCGATGCCAACTTGAACACTCATCTAAGAAGTTGGGTAAAAGGAGAGGAGGGAAGCTAACCTGAACACCCACTCAACAGGAGAGAGCTCAATGTGACCAATAATCTCTATAAATGAGTCTCCTCATCTAACAAATCATGCAGTTTAAAAGAAATGCCTATGATAGAGGGCTTCCACCCTTTACCACCTACATCATCATCACCTTCATTTTCATTTAACCGTTTACCTACATTTTTACCTCCTCACACCATCTTCTTAACCACCACCATGAACCCAATCATTCATTTTATGACCGCCTCATCCTTAAATCCATCTAAGCCAACTAATGTGTTGTAGGTGACAAACATCGTTGATAGGAGAAATATAGATTGAGGCCATCAAGTTCAAAAAAAGAACCAAAAAAAAAAAGAGTAGAACAAAAAAGGGCAAAAAAAAAAAAGAAACGATGTAAGGAGCAATTGTTGGTTTACATAAGTCACCCGTACACATCCCGTCACTTCTAGCCTTCGCATCTCCCCTCACCATATAACCCTCTAAGTTGTCTTGAAGTCCTCCTTGAAGCATCAATCTTTTAAATTAGCTGCACTTGTTGAACTACGAATGGCATGATTCCATGCTAGATACGTAGGAGAATTTGTTTGACGACCGACCGCTGCAATTCACTTTAGAGAAAATCCATCATCAAATCATTTGGTCTTTGAGAGATATAATAAAGAGTGGCTAGCTCGAAAACTAACCAGGAGGGCTAGGCAAAAGGAGACAGAACCTTGGTCTCTAATGATAGTGACAAACTGTCAGATTTCTTTCACCAAAGCACACCAACAGTTTCCCATCAGACTTGGATCACCTTTCATACCTAAATTCATCAAACCATGTCCATTTGACCATCTCTTCCCTTATGAGATAAACCCACGAGACATGGTACTCCATCTATAGACCATTTCATCCACCTCCATCAGTTTGAACCTTTGTCCATCGAACTACCCATCCATTCACCACTTTATCCAATACATCTAATTACTACCCTCACCGAACCACTCACAACCTTATCTCGCCCTCTATTTGAGCATGAACTTTCACTATCTTTTCCATCATTCCCATTTTCACCCCATCACCTTGTGAGGTCTTCTGATTCGGTCATTAGTGCATGTATGAGATTTGTCAGTTAATCCCTGCTTTCAGAACACATGAGTGAGGGATAACTCCTTTAGCAGAACAAGATGCCAGCTGCATCAAAATAGGGCGTTATTTGAAGGTGACACCTACCTTGGTCAATCATCCTGGCTCACCTAAACATGCTTGTTCACTGATACTGGGGGCTTGGTGCTTACATGTTCTTGCCTAAAAGAATCAAGAAGAATATAGAAAAGGCAAGAGAAATCAAGACGACTTGTCGCTTGATGCTTCTTAGTGCTTGGGGTTCTTAACCATGACATCAAGGTCGAGCATCCTGACTATCCCATCATGCAGCTTAAGCAGGCCGAGTCTTCCATTAATATCGTCTTCTGCAGCATTCCAACTGAGGGCTCGCTCATCGCTCAATATCTGCATCATGACAACTTACGAGGCAGTTCGAAAAGAGAACTCATCATTTTCACTATTTTTCCTTGTATTGAAACCCACTTCGAAATCACTTTTGACATTTAGAGTTTTTGATTTACTTTTCCTTATTCTTTTTTTTCCCTCGGGAAAGTGAGGGTTGTTCATATCGCATACATGCAGCAAATCAATGTGCAGTTTTTAGTTTTTTGTTTTTAGATCATGTGCATCTTTCATTTTAAGTTGCATTAGTTTGCATTTCGAGTCATATCATTTCGTTTTTTATTTTCATTTTGAGTCATGTTAGTTTTTTTAGGTCATATGCTTTTTTACATTTTAAGTCATATTAATTTGCATTTCGAGTCACATCAGTTCATTTTTTATTTTCATTTTGAGTCATGTTAGTTTTTTTAGTTTTTATTTAATTTTTTTTCCTTCTTTCTTCTTGAGTCAAATAAAAAAAAAGTCATATCATGCTTTAAGATTAGGGTTGCATAAAGAGATTTCTAGTATAAAATGCATAATAGAGTTGTGTATTGCACACAACAGAGTCTTTTACATATTTGTTTCCACGTAATTCATGTAGCATAGCATGCATAAAACCACATTTGCATTCCTCTTTCTCCCGCCCGAGCCTCAAAAGAAATGCAGTTATGGCTGCTAGAACTCAAGCAAGCTCACTTGAAATCTTGATCACCGTCGGACGTATCACTAGAAGCTGCAAGGACGCTAACAATAAAGAAATTATTGGAGTTTTACGAGAATTAATTTGAAAAATAAATCATTTTTTGGGTTAAACTCTAAAACATATCGCAAATTTTTATGAGAAATAATTTGGAAAATAATTCATTTTCTTAGTTAAACTCTAAAAATTCAATTCACAATGTTCACGAGAATTTGTTTTGAAATAACTCATTTCTGAATTAAATTGAGAAGACTCGAGCATACAGACAAACCCGACCCATACTGCCAAGAACAAGCCGGGTCTCGGTCTTGCAACCAGGCACCATAACACCGTGTGGCTCGGACCCATACCTAAGGTTCCGAACATGAGAAGACCCGAAAAAACCGGTACCATATCGCCAGACATGGTCTAGACTAGGGTTCCACATACAGCACCACCAAGAAAAAACATAGACCCGATGCGAAGACAATATGCAAGATTTCACAGAGTAATACCTGGCGGTATGCTCGGCGGAGGGGACTCAAGGTTAAGCCATGCCAAGACAAAAAAAAAACACACACACACACACACACACATCGGGCAGAGCGCCATGCCTATAGGCATGGCAGCCTAAGTGAAATCCGGCTGACCGATCCCAGGCTAGACAAAGCTGCATGCCTGGAGGCATGACAGCCTGACTAGACCCAAAACTGACGAGACTATACAGAAAAACAAAGAAAGTCGGGCAGAGTTGCATGCTTGGAGGCATGACAACCTGACTAGGCCCGAATCCGGCAAGACTGTGCAAAAACAAAGAAAACTGGACAAAGCACCATGCTTGCAGGCACGACAGCCTGGTCAGTATTCTGAACAAAAAAAATCGTACCTGAAGAAATTAATTATTTTTCAAGAGAAAATACGGGAATATAATTTCTGTATAACTCAGAAACTAATTTAATTATAATCCAACCTACATCATCTTCAATAATCTACAACGACATCGGGAAAGAATGAACGACATCGGGAAAGACTGAACGACATCGGGAAAGACTGAAAGACATCAGGAAAGAATGAACGACATCGGGAAAGACTGAACGACATCGGGAAAGAATGAAAGACATCGGGAAAGACTGAACGACATCGGGACTGAACGACATCGGGAAAGACTAGGCGACACTGGGAAAGACTGGACGACACCGGGAAAGACTGGGAGACACCGGGAAAGACTGGGCAACACTAGGAAATACTGGAAGATCAATATTGACATCGGGAAAGACCGAAAAACATCAAGAATACTTTGATCAGCATCCTACTCAAACTCAATCAAAGTGGGGGCTAACTGTGGACGCTGAATTTTGTCACTCAATTCAGCTTTGTAATTATGTAATTTATGTTAATCATTTTTTTATTTATCTTTTTAATTTAGAAAAATGCCAAGAATGTTAAAATGCAAAAATGGTGAAGAATATCCCCAAAATCAAATCAAACCAAACCAAATCAAATCCCTCTTTATCTTATTTCATCCTTCCTCATTCTTCCAAATCAAATAAAATCATCATTTATTTGATTTTATCATCCCCAATATAATCTCATCACCACCATAAATAAACCAACCTCCACCACTACAAATACAACCCCATTTCCACTCCACACCTCAAAATCATCCTAGGAGTATTAACACTAGGTGAGTTTACATTTCTTCTCCTCCCTCCTTTTTTTCTTCTTCTCATCATCATCATCATCATCATCATCATCATCATCATCATCTTGCATTCATAATCTAGGCATTAACTTGAGGTTAGTATTGTTTTTTTTTAATTTTATTCTCACTTTGTTATGATGTAAAATTTGACTTAAATAATAATATTGATGCTCTAATTAATTTGATTAAATGTAAACCTGTAAATGTTTATGTTTTTGTTCTTTTGCTTCATTTTATTATTTGCACTTATTCATTTGCACTTATTCATTTGCACTTATTTTTGCATTTAATCACTTCATTTGTATGCGCTAAATAATATTGATTAATCCAATTAATTCTCCTTTTCTACTATTTTCTTTAAATCAACTGATTTAGTAGAGTTTGTTCTTTGAACGGGCGAATTCGAGGGTTTTACTTTCAAATTCGTAACATTACCCCCCGGACCTGAATCTCATGGTTCGTGGTTTATGGAGTTTAAATTTGAGTTTATTAATTCTCATTAAAAATTAATTGGCGACTCTTTTGATTTTTATTATTTTGATTCATTTGAACATCATAAGAAAATGCATTTAAATCCCTTAAAGATTAAGACACCTCATTCAGCTCGTCATACACCGCGTGGGACACCATGGAGTTTTTTCCCGGGTCCTACAGTTCAACTTTAACCACACTAGTTTATCTAACAATCTCCTAAGACTGGCGCATCCTCACTTCTAATTCTCATCCCCATCAATGGAGTTTGCACCTGAAAACAAAACATTTAAAACATGAGATAGAACTCAATAATGTCTACCCCTAACCGTTTCCTTTAGGCGGGAGAAAGGAAATAATTCAAACCGTTTTACGTATGGTCTACACCCAACCCAACCACAACATATAAATTCTAGTTTTATTAAGCGGGTGGGGATTTACAAATCTCCCTTTAACACAAAGTCACAGACTCCCAATACTTTCACAATCCCATCACAACTTTTCTTTCAATTTCAATACACTGGATGACCATCCAATAATTACAATACGTGCTCACTTAACCCCGAGGAAGACCTTTTTTTAGCAACACATATCAGGGTTTTCCTGATCTTTTGATAACGTCCCTACAGGTATCCGCCCTCGTCTTTGGGAACGCTACCCGAACGCGCATTTAGTCTCACTTGAATTAACCAGTTTAATACTCAACAAGTTCCAAGTTTCAAGTTTCAATCCACCAACCCCCGTTCTCAAAAGAAATCAAACAACTTCAAAAAATGAATGTCTTTATTTTAACCAAAATCAAAAGAATTATAACACAACACTCTAAGCAGATAGTCAACTTTACATAAAGTCCCCTTTCAGAATGCAGTTTCCAAAACAACTTAAATACAATAAAATAAGTAAAGCGCATCCAAAGCGAAATTAGGGCATAGACATTACCTGTTGATCGTTACTCCAAGTCAATAAACCAACACTTGAGCTCACTACTCGAAACGTACCCAATCCGAACCTATAAAGAATAGGTTCTAAAAGTTAATAATGATCTAACGAAGTTAGTACACAACACTCCCCCTAGCTTACCCAACCCTAATTTTATTTAATCACACAAACAATACACTACGAACAAAAAATTGCACAAATTACCTTCGTACAACCAAGCAGTAATTGAACAGCCCACTACCTCATCGTTGTTCGGTCTCTAACTTGACTTACCGACCTTCTATGAATTTAAACTCTAACTTTGTGGCATCGTTGGGATGTCTACTAAAACGTTATGTTGAACACAAGACATAATTCAACCTTGAAAAGCCCTAGAATTAGCAAAATATACAATCGGTTTCGTTCTGACCTGCTCCTGGTAAACGACTCATAACCCGGGCTACACACCTCGAAACTGCGAACCGTAAAATTTCAATGAAAGCTAACATCTAGGGTATTTCCAGTCCAAAACTCTCGGTTAAAAACTTTCTACATAATTAATGGTAAATGTTTAAGTACGACGCATGAAAATATTCCCAAAACGGCTCGATTTTTATTTTACTCTACCAAGTCCAACTATAATTAATTGATCCAAGTGCTCTAACGTTGATAAACACACTTAATCAATACTAGAAGGCGCCCCTACGCTGCTACTAATACCCAATATATAATTTACACCAAGATATTGTCAAGCCCACTTAACATGCATCAAAACAACAACATTTATTTTAGTTTAACCTCCCCCCTCCCCCCCAGCCCCCACTTTTACGGGAACAACAAAACAAGCCAGCAGTACCCTTTTGTGCCCCTCTTTATTCCCTTTCCATGAAAGAACATGCATTTCACAAAGATACGAACTAATTGAGTACCATGCATTGAGAGTGCAAATTTAACAAGAAACCATGTTCCTTACTATTAACATTTACCCAACCCTCAAGACCAACCCAATCCATGGAAGATCAAACAACCTAGTCATAGTAGTGGCTTTGCATGGAAATAATCATAAAACATATAAAACAAGGTTTAGGGCTTACTACTACAAAAGGATGGCGATTGGTAGGCGGGAATTTGGCGGTGGCAATGGGCAGAGTGGCGGTCTGCGGCGGTGCTGCTGGTGGTCTGGTGGTGGGGGATGGTGGTGCGACGATTGTTGGTGGTTAGTATGGTGGTTACTGTGGAGGTTGACCGTTGATGTTAAGTACGGGAGAGAGAAAAGAAGGAGTTAAATATAACAAAAAGAGAAAAGAAGGGTCGGGGAAGAGGAAAGAAGAGAAAGAGGTTACAGGGATTAGTTTTATTTTTTTGGCTTAATTTGGGTTAGGGGATGGTTAAACTTGGATTAGGGAGGGTTAAACAATATTACTACTTCTAATAATAATAATAATCCTACAATAATAATGATAATATAATAACAACACTACTAATGATTACCACTTAGAAATAATAATACTAATAATAATAATTGTTGGGGAGATCCAAAGGGGGAGCCCACTTCAACCAAGGTCTGTGCTACACAAGTTAAGTGAGGTTCTATCTTAAAACCAATTGCTGATAAGAGGAGTAACCCACTTAACTTATATATATACCATGTCCTTTCTCTTTACTTTTCCAGTGTGGGACATTTTTACTCATGGGTGAATCCCAACAATCTCCACCTTCACACATGAGTCTCTCACCCTTGATTGGAAGCCTCTTTTTGCCAAGGTTTCAAGTCTCCATCAGGAGCCCATCATAGCCGCACCTTACTCTACAAAGCCGCACCCTACTCCACCCGAATCTCATGCTACCACTCTTCAAGTAGCCTAGGTAGAAGAGGCCATATATGCAGAGGAACCTAAAGAAGAAATTGCACTTGTTGTGACAAGAAGCAAAGCTGTCAATTATCAAGAGGATTGGATAGTAGATTCTAGCTACTCCAACCACATGACAGGCGACATGAGAAAATCGCAAAGCATGTATGATAGTAGACTGAGTCGTAGTCACAACAAATGACTCAATTTTGTCAATTTCGCACACCGACAAAACATTAATTGCTCATCAGTTCATCCTACATCAAGTGCAACTTTAAAATGTCTATCGTGTGTCTGAAATGAAGAAGAGCCAGTTGTTAGTATCCCACCTAACTTCATCGGGAAACTATGTGGTGTTTCGGCTATATGATGTGAAGGTGTATAGCAGCTTCAAGCCTACGTCTCCTCCAATCATTGAAGGATGTCGTTTGGAGTCAGTGTACCTAACGTCTACACATGACGCATATGTAGATAAAACAAGGAAGAATGAAATGGTGGATCTTTGGCATGCCAGGCTTGGCCACGTGAGCTATCACAAGTTAAAGTTGATGATGCAGAAGTCAAAAGTCAATGGTGAAGGGCCTTCCAAAACTTGAAGTTCGAGATAATATAGCATGTGCAGGGTGTTAATACGAGAATATGCATAAGATTCGTTGGGTCCAAAATGTTTGGACCCGAACCTGCTCCAGATCCATCAGGTCCAAAACGTTTGGACCCATGGATCCATGGCGGATCCTTAACGGGCCCAACATTCTTATATTTTTTTATTAGTTCTATCAATTTGAATCAAATTGCTTTTTAAATAAAAAAAAGCCAACAATCATAGGTTTTTAGATCAAATACCAAAAGTGCTTTACTACTAAAAGAAAAAGAAGTGGCAACTCAATTATTTACACCTACTTGCAAATTTAATCAGAATATGTAAGTAAATTAGCATCAACTTTTTGGGACTTCAAGTTATGGATAAGCAAGGCAACCACTAGAAACGAAAAATGGTTATGTTAATGAAACATACGTACATAACATACAGAAATGCAAAAACAACTTACATAGATACTTGTTAATTCGCACAACAAAAATTCATTTATGTTCGAGGCATATTTAGAACTAGCAGACCGAAGTATTCAAAAAAATTATGATTTTGACGGGTCCACAAGTCAGGTCCATGGGTCTGTGTCCGAACCCAGACCTAGAACCGTCAAATTTTTGGTGGACTCAGACCTAGACCTATGTCGGACCCGCTAGGTCCAACATTTTTGGACCCAGACACTCTTAAATAGGATGGGTCTGGGCAGGTCCAAGACCCACTGTCAAATCTTTTATTCATCCATTTGGATAATGACTTTTTGGATGGTTTTGATAGTGTATTTAAATGGTCAAATTTGATTATTAGAACATAGTGAAACTCTGCCAAATTTAATATTGGACAACAATAATACTAACTTTAAGGGTATTGACGAATAATAATACTAACAATTTTGTTGAACACTAGCAGTACCAACGATTGACCTATTTTCCAGCAATTGTACAAGACTGAGTTAAGAAGTGTCTCACTCAGCATAAAGATTATTTGTTGCCTAATTATCTGAGCTAGAGGCCAAAGCAAGGTGAAAAAACGTTAACGACCACATTTTTTTACCAACTAAGCAACATTACCAAACTTAGCTATATAATAATATAAAAATAAAAGTTCAATTGTTTTTTAGCTAAATTGATCAATGCAGCTTAGTTGCCAAAAAAAAGTGACAATCATGATTTTTTCCACTTGCTCCACCTTCAAGCTTAGATAATCAGGCGACACGTTGTCTTTTTATCGAGTTAAACGCCAACTAAATTGCTAGTGTACTATTGTTGAAAAATAGGTCCATAGTTGACACTACTAGTTTCCAATAAAATTGTTCATATTATAATCGACCATACCTCATTCCCCCAAAGTTCGTATTATTGTTGTCCAATAATTCTTTTTAAAAAAAGTAAATTCATTCAAATTTGATCATTCGATCAAATTAAATTGTAGATGAAATTACCAAATTTTTTGATCAAGGTTTAGATTTAAGCAAGTTGATCGAAACACTTTCTTTTTTTGGAGGAAACTTGACTGTGTGACTTTTTTTAGGAATCTTGACCAAATTACTTACCTAAATTCAAACTCAATAGAACCAAATCTAGATTATTTATTTTTTATAAAATGTAAGCTACAAACTTTAGGTTGGCCTTTACATAAGACTAGTACTTCAACCTGACTCATCTTTTTGAAGAATACACAACAACTCACTATCTAAATCACTCCACCTGAAGACTCCACTCACCCTAAGATTGGCTATAGTAAGCTAGTTTTACTACTTTATTTGTCTCTCTAAAAATATGTTTAATAGTGCTACACCTTGCTTCCTTCAAGAAGCTCCTGATATCTAAAATTATGTTATGAATTTTTCATTGTAATGCTCGGGAAATTCAACTACCAAAAAGTCAAGGTTTGACTAACTTTAACAGAAGAAAGAGTTAACTCTGATAGACGCCACTATCGTACCTCCGAAGAGATACAAGAAAAGAATGAAAAAAAACTAACAATAAGTAACTGCTTACTTTCATTTAACAACCAAAAAGAAACTTCCGATCCTTGGTCCGAAAAACATCAAAGCAAACATTAACTAACTTCGAGTCTAAACAATTAACTAAACTTTATTCTTAGAACCTTCTAAATTCAACGTCATCACTTCTAGAACTTGTTCCTATCACAAAACTCTTCATTTGAAAACAAAACATTTGCAAACATGAGACAAAACTCAATACCTCTAACTGTCAAAACAAGTTAATATTTATTTTAGTTCATTTAGGGGGAGAAGTGAACAAATCAACCCATTTCATAAGCAAGTTATCCCGATCGACTATTAACCTCATTCAACATTGTTATTAAGCGTGTGGGGTGTACAAACTCCTCAGCAAACAAAGTCCAAGACTTCCAACATAACATCCTCAATAGAATAACAATTTCCAATCTCAATAACAACAACATGCGTTATTCCAGCAAATACAACACATGCGCACACTTACCCCGGGGAAGTAACATAATTTATCAGGACATCCCCGATCTCTTGATAACTCGCTGCAACCTGCATGATAGATTCTAGTCTTCGGACGTTACCCAAACCCGCATTTAGTTTTATTTGATTATGAATAACTTTAAGACTCGACACCTTCAAACAACTCAACCAACCCAATTCTCCAAATGACAAATGATAGCAAAACAACTCACAAAAAGATTATCCACATTTAATCAACTCAGGAGATCACAATTCAACTTTCAAAACAAACAGTTAACTTTTCACATAAAGTCCCTTTGGGATGCATGCTCTAGAAAACAACTTAAAATCAACAAAACAAGTAAAGTGCATCACAGTCGGGAATAGAGGTTATTTCTGGCACATGTCTGGTAAACACTCCATAACTTGGGCTATGCACCTCAAAGTCACGAATATCCAAATTCCTATTAAAGCTAACATCAAGCGGTATTTCCAGAATAAAGAATTCGGTTAAATCCAACTACAGAATTAATGGTGAATTTTCCAACACGACTCATCAAAACTATCCCGAAACCGATTAAATTTTATTTTGCATTTCCAACCTTAACTCTAATCCATTCCACCTAAAATTTTAAAATTATCATCTAAACGCTTAAACGTGGTCAAAAGACACCTCATAGACCTCTTATCACAACCAGGCTACCCCAACAAAGTAATTAACACAAACTCCCCAACAATTTTAAGAACTATCTTACTAGACAAGATAGTTCTTGAGGAAAATAGTTCTTAAGGAAAATATGTTCGTCCATGACTCTTAGCAATATCCAAGCAAGATAACCATTTGGTTATTAAGTCATATCTCCATCTTGTCATACATACCGCAAAAAGATCAATAAACCAATAGAAGATGATGAAGATTCAAGTCGGTCAAACATCATTTTCCCCAACAATCTTAAGAACTGTCTTACTAAACAAGATTGAAGGAGAGTAAAAGTTACATTGGACATCCAAGATCCAACAGGGATTACAAAGATAAGTGTATACTTTACAAGTTTATTAGTATCAATTTTCATACAAGTTTGTTAAGTTTTATTAAGCAAGTTTAATGATTAAAAGTTTATTAATCATTTATTTATCTATACGTGTTTATAGATGAGAAAATGATACATAAGAATGACAATACTAGCACAAGACCTTGATGTTCATGATGACAATTGTTGCTCGGTTATGCAATGAGGTTTACATGGATTAAGGACAAGACAACAAGTCATTTACAAAGATGTCAATGGTAATTAAGTTGTTATTATTTGGGGGTTATATGCATATGCATTGACCATGTCTAAGTTGGTTGTCAGTATTATCAAGTTAAGACCAATGTCATGAATATGTTCCACTTTGACATGTTTAACTATTTAGTACTTAAAATATAAATGATTATTATTTGTCATAAGGACAAAGCCGCAAGCTAAGCCAGGCCAAGTCTACGAGCCTTGGAAAGCTAAGCATAAGTCAAATATATTCAAGCTCAGCAAGTTGTAAGTTAAACTCAAACTTACCTTAAAAGTAACAAGCTATACCTCAAATTTTATAAGCTCGAGCTTGGCTTGGTTTAACTCAGTTAGGGTCTGTTTGGATTGGGGTTATGGGAGGGGAAGGGAAGGGAGGGGAAATGAGATGAATGATATTAAATAACCCCCTCTAACCTTGTTTGGAAAAGTAAATAGGAGGCAGGGGAGGGGAACTATTTACCTCCATTAACCTCATTTTCATTAACCTCCCAAATGAGGATTAACGGAGGAAAGGGGAACTTATTGTGCTTTTTTTAAAAAAAATAAAAAAAATTTATTAATATAATAACTACTTCATTTTTCTTCCATCTCCTTGTTCTCTCCTTTTTCTAATCCAAACACAACAATTAATCCCTCTTGTCTTTCATTTCCCTCCACTTATAATTCAAACAAGATAGAAATAAGTCTCATCCCCTTAATAACCAAACAAATTGGAGTGCTTGGATAAAAATGCTACTAAACTTTCCAATTTGGGCAAAAATGCTACTGATGTTTGAAAACTGTTAAAAATGTCACTGATATTTCCATTATGATAAAAACTGTCACTTAACCCATTTGTTAACCTGCAATAGCAGGTAAATTGTTACAAATAAAGTTAAAACACAAATTAAAACAAAAATTGGTAAAAAATAATAAAAAGAAAAATCAAAAACCCTAAAACTCACTCATTACTCTCTGGATGACATCATATGGGATGACAAAGAGTGACGAATGGAGGGAGTAAATTTTCCCCATAAAAAGACTGGCAGGGGCCTTCATTTTCTTCAATTTCTCTGCCATTAATCTTCATCCATAACTCTACCCCTTAACTTCGACGTTTCTTCTTCTTCTTCTTCTTCTTCTTCTTCTTCTCCTCTTCCATCTCCATCGGCATCTCTTCTCTCATTCCTCTATTTTTCTTTCTCGTCCCCTGTTCCTGAAAAGTGTCTTCCTCATCGCAGCAACAATCAATGATATGTTACAGCTGTGTTGATTGTTATTGCACTTCACCTTGTAATGTCAGATGCAAATGTGGGAATCCGGCCATTGTGAAGAAATCGCAGACTGAGATCAATCCCCTGAGGCGATTTGGTTTCTGCGAGCGTAGGGGAAGACCAGGTGGGTGTGACATGTGGAAGTGGGTTGATCCGGAGATGTGTCCCAAATTGGCTGAATTTGTGGTGAAGCTGTTGAAGGAGAAGAAGAAGGTTGTGAAAGATCTGAAAGATTGTACAGATCTTGTTGTAGATCTAAAAGAAGAGGTTAATATGCTGAAGGTGGAAAAAGAGAAGTCCCTGAAGACTAAGTTTGTGCTGCTGAAGATCATTTTCATGTTATTCGTTCGTTTTGTGGTGTCCATTGGGGTGGCGATTAAGTGAGGATGAACATGTTGCTTCAATGGGGTGGGTTTTTAATCGGGGTTGGTTTAGGGTTAGTGTAGGGCCCGCGCCCCGGAGAGCACCGTCCACCACGGAGTGTCGAGACGACGTAGGGTTGCTTATTTTTCCTAGGGTGCATGTTTAATTATTTTATGCACAAATTATTATTTTTGCCGATTTCATTATTTCATGTTGTTAAAAAAATATTTAATTTATCGAATTAAAGTCCTAACACTACTCCATTTTTAATTACTTAGCAGACTGACCCGACCCAAAGTTGGCCCAAGTTCCCCGAACAGAAATCCACGAGTATTTCTGGTCCAAATTAACCCGGGGCCTCCACTTTAGGTTGTGAATTGTCTTGGGTTGGTCCGAACAGGGCTTAAATCAAGCCCACTGCCACAAGATCCGCGAGGATCCCATGACAGTATGACTTGGCTAAGCCTCTGTCTGACCCAAGACACCCCATCAGGGGACTCACAAAGTACCTCGAGTGAGCCCACCGGACAGAAATCCGCGAGGATTTCCGGACAGTGAACGTACCCGAGATGGCTACGTAAGTTATCTGCTCACCCCAAAAAAAAAAAGAAAAAGTTAGGAAATTAATTCAGATAAAATCAAAATATCTTTACATGAGTGAAATGATATATATATATATATATATATATATATAAAAAAGGGAGCCGCCAGTCAATTTTGTGAAAATTGACAAAACCTAGAAAGAACTCCTCGATCTATGAACCAGAAAACGGGCTCGGGGGTAAAGGTACAAGTGTAGGAGGGTTGCTGCTACACTGCCCGCTGTAGCGGCCTTTACTCCATCGGGTTTTGCTAAAAAAACAAGAAAGCAAAGTTGTCACACGATTTTTGAATTAAAAACATGCGAATACAAATCACGAAACAAGCAAATGTCAAAGTAGAGAAAATGAAAATTACAGCAGGCGGGGCGTTGGAAGCTACATGGTTACAAAATCAGGAAAACCCAAAAAACAAAGAAATTACCAAAATCTGCGAGGACCCGAGACCTTGGAAACCAACAAATCCGCGAGGATTTCAACCAAATCCGCGAGGACCTAAGTGGGATCCGCGAGGATCCTAGTATCAACAGAGTATTTTCTTTGATTTTGTGAATGACTTTGATGAACCAATACCCCACCAAAATCCGCGAGAATTTCAACCCAGAAAATGGTGTTTTTCTTAAGTGTTAGGTGCGAAGAGTCACCAAATCCGCGAAGATTTCAACCCAGAAAAATGGTGTTTTTCCCGGTTGTCACTGCCTTTAAGTGTACCTATACCAGACTCTTCGAACCCTGAAAAATCCGCGAGGATCCCCCTTTTATACTCTGCATTTTCAGCAGTTATCTGCGGCAGCACATCCCCCTCATCTCTCAACAAATCCGCGAGGAATTGCCTTAGTGGGGAGAGTGCGGGAGCAGTTCTTTGACTGAGGAAACTGTTAGTTTCGGCTCGAATCCGCGAAGATTTGACTGAGAAAACCGGGTTTGCGAAGACTTTTCCCCTGGGCTAATTTCCCCGGATCCGCGAGAATTCGCCTGGGCCAAATCACAAGATCCGCGAGGATTTTCATCGGAGCCAAAACTGGGATCCGCGAGGATATGTCTCTTTGGGCCAAAACAGGGATCCGCGAGAACCTGTCTTCTGGGCAGGAATTGGGATCCGCGAGGATTTGATTTATGGGCTAAACTGTTAGATCTGCCAGGATTTCTCCTAGGCTGGCAGGCTGGATCCGCCAGAATTTTTCTGAAAAATCCGCGAGGATTTCCTCCCAATTTACTGAAAAATCCGCGAGGATTTTTCTAAGTTAACTCAGAATCCGTGATTTTTCGGTCGCTCGACAAATCCTCGTGATTTTTCTGGTTGGCCTGACAAATCCGCGAGAATTTCCCTAGACTGGGACTGACAAATCCGCGAGATTCCGTTTGGCTTGGACTGACAAATCCGCGAGATTCTTCAACAAGTATGAAAATTTCTGAAAAATCCGCGGGATTCTTGAGTTGACTTTGACTTGACCAAGAGTTGACTTTGACCAAAAGTTGACCATGGCAGTTGACTTTGACCAAAAGTTGACCATGAGTTGACTTTGACCCGGGTACGAGATCCACGAGGCACCTAAGTACGGAATCCACAAGGGACCCGAGTATAGGATGGGCGAGAACCTCAAGTACTGGACTTGCGAAGGAGCATCTTGGGCCTGATTCATTTGGATCCACGGGGTGCCTATATAGTCCAAAGTCCACGAGGACTCTAACAAGCTCGAAATCCTCGAGATGTTTGTTGAGTACTATTTTTTAGTGTCTACAGTTAGCCCCCACTTTGACTGAGGCTGAGTAAGACGAAAGTGAAAGTTACCTTGAGACTGTTGGAGCTAGTCTAGTGAATTTTCGTGGGTTTGCCCGAATAAGCTAAAATTGGTCGGAGGTGATATGATTGAGCTGAAGTGTGGTTGGAGGTAGTCCGATCTGGAAATGCTGGAGGTTGTCCAGGATTTGATGAATTTATCGGGGGTAGCCCGAACACTTCGATGGTATGCGGAGGTAGTCCGCTTGAAATTGCTGGAGGTTGTCCAGGCTTTGATGAATTTCTCGGGGGTAGCCCGAATAATTGGATGATATTCGGAGGTAGTCCGATACTAACTTGGTTGCCGGAGGCTGTCCAAGCTTAACTATTAAAGGGTAGCTTGAATGTTGAAAATTGACCGGAGGTAGTCCGATGCTGACTTTGTTGCTGGAGGCTGTCCAGTGTTGATATAATCATTTACCTGAAAATATACAGGTTTATGAGTAGAAGACATGTAAATATTTAGTGACAATACTAGTAAAAGATAATAGTAGTGATAATAATAAAAATAAATAATCCTAGTAAATAAAATAAGATAAATAAAGATAAAGATAAATAAAAATAAAAATAAAGATAAAGATATAAAAGTAAAGACAAAGATAATAATAATAATAATAATAATAATAATAATAATAATAATAATAATAATAATAATAATAATAATAATATAATAATAATAGGAGTAGTAAAAGTAGAAATTGTAAAAATGAAGATAAAGATAATATTAGTAGTAAAGAGGGGTTGAAGAGGCAAATAGTAAAAAGATCAGTAAAAGAATGCACTTCCCTTTTATGCTGACTTTTTGCTCTCCAAATCCGCCAGAATCCGCGAGTAGCCCATTCTTGGACTGCACTATATTTCTGGAAAATTGTCTAAAACACTGTCTGGGTTGGAACTTGGATCCGCACAGAGCCCACCAACTTGGACTTTGGAGTGTATTTTAACCGCATTTTCCAAAATATTGTCTGGGTCGAAAAATGAGATCCGCCCGAGGAACCTCTCAACTTGGACTGTATACTTGAGCCTAGATAATTATATGTAGACCGGGAAGCAGTATTTGATGGTTCTGGATCCGCAAGTATCCAAATGAGTCGAGCAGGTTTTCTTCAGTCCAGCTCATCATTCCTCCACATGCAGATTTGGACCTACTTTTTTGGCATGCATGTTGATTTGTTGGCCCCGGGTTCATGCGACAAGTCCTCGAGTCTGGAAGCGTTTGATTTGATCTCTACTAACGAGCAATGAGTGAGTGTATAATGCTTAGACTGTTCATTTACCTTTTATGATGCAATGGATAGACTCTATTTCTCTAGTAATGCATGATGTTAATGCACTTATGCAGACTTTTTTTTAATTTTTGATGACGCAAGACACACATGCAATGCATAAGAGAGTCTAGGTATTAAGCTGTGGTCGATGACACTGGAAATATTAGGATGCTTCGATCAAATCGACAAATAGTGAAAACCAAAATCTGCGAACATTTTTAGTCTTCACTCGTACCCTCAACTCCGACCCCTTTTGCAAATATGTGATGAATTTTAATCTAATCCATGAGAATCGATATCCTGAAGCGCTCTAGGTGTGGACCTCGAGGGAACCGCGAGCGCTTGTGTCAACATGGAATCTGCCAAGACTTCGGTCGGACTTAAATAATCGACGAGAAAAGAGGTTTGAGTCTCTAAGAGTTATAAAGTCCGCGAGAGCTCATAGAAAAATTTTGCAAGGATTCT
This sequence comes from Portulaca oleracea, assembly GCA_029582165.1. Lineage (NCBI taxonomy): Eukaryota > Viridiplantae > Streptophyta > Magnoliopsida > Caryophyllales > Portulacaceae > Portulaca > Portulaca oleracea. Next base: position 31,744,358 of record CM055869.1, on the reverse strand, counting down.
GCTTTAACCTGCTTGAGCACGACCAGAAAATTAGATAAGATCCTTTTGAGAGATCACTCAAAAGAAGCTACTTTTGTTTGATTATTTGGGCCGGACTTCAAAAGCTTCCTATGTATCCACTTTATGAGTGGAATCAGGCCGTCATTGTTCAAAAGGTAGTGTAAGCATTTAGTTGCTGACTTAATAAGCCAGTGGCTAACAACTTAAGGATAGTTGCTAGTTCTGATCACCAACTGCTATAATTGACATTGTCTTTAAGCACAGAACTTCCTTAGTTGGTCCAGATTTGTTGTTTCTTCTTGGCTCATATATGAAAATAGTAGGAGCGATATGCAACCCAAAATCCGTAATAACTTCATGAATGAAAAACCCTTATATCCAAGCCTGAATCGATATATGTGAACATGCTTTTGTAAAAGTTGTTCGAGGGCTTGTAAGGTTTCTAGTACTAGAACCTATATTGAACATGCTTAGGAAAATGTAGTTCTAATATACAATCAACTGAGGAATTCTCTTCAAAATTGTGGACCATGCAAAATTCCATGAAAATATCCGAACGATCCAACTGCCCCAAAAATTCGTGAGGGATTATAGAGACTTGACTTGTGATGAACATGCTTAAAAAAAGTTGTTCTTATGTAAAATGTTGCTAGAAGAATTGATGATGAACATTTGCTCTTGAAAATCCGCGAGGACTTTTTCATTCAGCCTCACAAAAATCGGTTAGGACTTTTCCACAACTATAGCTTGTTGTTACTGGATAGTAGAGCTTGATCTTGCTATCCGATGGACATGAAGGAAAGTGACAAGACCGATGTGTCATTTTCATGAGAAGGAATTGGAACAAAATGCCCACTACTAAGCACCCTAGATTGACCGCTAAAAGGTGAGCAAAAGGAAACAATTGTCCCTGGATGCAACCTGTAGCGATTAGGAAATCTATGCCAAAATAAGATGTATCATGACAGCCCCCAGTGGAAAAGAAAACAGAGGGAAAGAGAAGGCCCCCAGTTCGAAAGGAAGACAAAGGGGAAGAGAGAGCCCCCGGTGTCTATAAGGATAAGCCATGAAGAAAAGAAGGTGTGAGACTTCACGAGCAAGATTAATCAATAGTGGAAAAGACCTTATATCACATGACAATAAGACCAACGAGAATGAGATTCATAATAGAGACTCAATAAGGTCAAAATCATTTCAAAGCAAACTCTACTTCAATACTATGAGCATAAGACCAAGACACAAAGCCAGTCACTCTATGTTGTACCTCTTAACAATCATGTATCACCTTAGCAATTGATGAGCTAGTGAAGCTAGTAGATCCTCACTTTAGGTAAAGTGGAACACTCCTCTCAATGTGTTTAGAAATATGCAAGGGTTCACTCGAACTCATTCCAATGTATACAACTACCATAAGCTTGACAAGACTCTTAACTCTCCATCACTGGGGACAACATGCAAAAATGCAATCATGAGGACTTTCAAAAGGTTGTAATGGGGTTTAGGCTAGGGTAAGAAGGGAAATCATTTGGAAAATGTGGAGCTAAGTAGCCAAGTACCTAAAGAGCAACAACATTTCCACTACAGACAATGCAACACCTCCACACACTGAACCTTAAATGAGCACAAAACATCCCCAACAAATGAAACCTAAGATAGATTACCGAATACAAATCAAAACACAAAAATAAAAATAAAAATAAACTTCTCTTTTTTCTCTTTTTCTTTTTCTTTTTTTTTTGTTTCCTTTTTTGTTGTTTTGCTTCTTTTTTTTTATATTATGAATTCCTTGTTTTTGAACTTTTTCTTTTTTCTTTTTTTTTTTTGAATAGCATGAATATATAAAGAACAACTCAAACCGCAATAGTTACAAGTTACAACCTTTAAGGATAAAAAGGGTAGAAAGGATATTCAACAATGTACTTCCCTTGTAGCAACAAACCAACTACTCACTCTAAACAATCGACCGCGAAACTGCCCCATACAACTGAACTGTTGCTCATTTTATCTTGGCTAAAGGTAGGAAATTATGTAAAGGCCAAGGGTGCACACATATAAGATAAACAACAAGACAGGAAAAAGGGTTAGCAAGGGCTTGCAAAAAGAGGTCAAAATGTCAGGTGGCTTTTTGGCTATGTAGCTAACAAAAAGATGCCTCAATCATATTAACACAATGCATATGCCAAATGTGATTTTAAGGAATGTCAAGCCAAGTTCTAGAGATGCACACATGAAAGAGTTACACACAAAAAAGAAAATTGAGACTATATATATAATGAATAGTCTATAAAGGCTTAAAATCTCACGGGTTATTCTACTAACTCTTCAACTAGCTCAAAAAGATAAACAATTACTTAGACTCAACAATCATGCAAGAAGTACTCAAGAATAAAAAGCTTGCACAAGGCAGTACAACTCAAAACATTTCCTCTGGATAATTGCTTTGATCTAGGCATTTTCTAGAATTCACCAGCTTCCCAAGCTCGAAGTATTCTCTATTGGCTCATCCCTTTTCTTGTAAGCTGTTCTAGTGCTTCGACATTCACCTCGTTTCTCTTGTTAGGCCAGAAGTTTGCTTATTAGTATAAGTGTTCTTCCAGCCCCCAGTTAGCTAGCTCACTTTCAATTTTAATTCCAGCTTACCTCAATGAGACAAAGTTCTTGAGAGGTTGAAACCTTAAGTGGGCATTGTACGAGGGTTGTAATCCTTACACAAGCATATCCACTTGATGTTCCTCAGAAGGTCGATCCACCATTTGAGCAGCTTTTGCTCTCCATCGAGCGAAATAGTCAGAGAAAGATTCCTTTTCTCTTTGCTTCATCAGCTCCATGTCCCGTAAAGTGACAGACATATCAATGTTGTAGGAGTATTGATGTAAGAACTCCTTGCAAAGTAAGCTCCATTATGAGGACTTGGTAGCACTAAGTGTGTTGTACAACTTCATAACGTCCGGGCCAAAAGTCCAAGGGAAAATAATGTGGTAGATATCTTCGTCCACTCCTTTTAGCGTCATAGCCCCCATAAAATTTCTCACATGTTGATGTGGGTTCTCAATACTGTGGAACTTGATATCCGGCATGTTGAATTTAGGCGGAAGTCTACCCCTTGGGACAGGCGTGAAACCAACGTCGTCTATAAACTAATTGTTAAAAAGAGTAGATTCCTTCAACATCTGTTCAATTCGGTCAAGTCTCGAGTTTGAAACCCCGTGGACCGACCCATCTTTCTCCTTTCCTGATTGTGGTTCATTCTCACCCGTAGTGCGGTTCTTCACATTTGAATTCTTCGCCTCCTCCATGGCATGAATGACATCATCAATTCTCTGATTCTGTGCCTCTAGTTGTGCATTCATGGTAACTTGCATATTCAGAATTATGTTGGTGAGTTGTTCCATTTTGGTACGTAGAGGAGATGAGGGAGGAGGTACTTGCTCCTCCTCAAGATCACCATGAGGATGACCTTCAGGATAATCGTTGTTAGGCTCTAACATTGTCTCGGATGGATCAATTACCAAAGACTCAACTTCTTTGTCAGACGCTTCTTCGTCGGTCGCTTCTTTATCAGTTGCCCCAGATGACGCACGATCCTCGTTACTGTCGTAGTGGATGTCAAAAGTCTACAATCGGCCGGTCTCGTCCCCTTGATATACCCGAAACCAATCTATTCTATCCTGAAAGATGGAGAAATTTGAAGACTCAGCTCAACACCGACCCCTAAGACTTTATGCATGCAATGGATGAAGAATTTTATTTGCATTCTGAATGACCGAGCTAAAGCTCCAAGTCATGTGCGAAGCCCAAATGAAACTCTTATGCAAATGCAGACTCGAGCCAGAAAGACATATTTAGACCTTATCGGGCCGAGCCCAATATTAAATTTCTAGGCTCAAGCCTAACATAAGGGCTAAATATATCATTTTAGCTGACTAGACACAACAAGGAGCCCATTTTAATCACACAAGGTCGGGCCCACTCAAAAATCCGCGAAGATCCTCAAGGCCTAGACCGACTTGTGTGAGCCAAATGGCCCGCTTACACTAGATGGGACGATTTTATGCAAATTTATGATCATAAAAACACTCTAGTTTAGACCCCGTAGGGACCGAGCTCACCAAAGTTCCTCGCGGATTTTTTTGGCTCAGGTCCACTATCAGGCCTAAACAAGTGTCCATGGCTAATGGAAGGGGTAAAAATATTGGTTTGGGCTATACAAGGGTCAACCCAACATGGGATCCGCGAGGACCTCGAGGGCTCAAAACCTTGCATAGACCAAACCAACCATCCTGGCTCACTATGCAAATGCATGTTTTTTTATGTTTTATTTTTCAGTCTAAGCATTAAGGCACATCTCGGGTTCGAGGATCAATAAAAACACATAGCACACAAGCATGAGTTTCAACCTAGCCAAGGATCTATGTTTAAAGGTTAAAAGGTCGGTTCAACCTAACCCCTAGCTCGTGTCCCGAGTGTTTCATCATCCATGGGGTGCATGGCAAGATTAGCACATTTGGGTTGCTCCCTTTGTCGTGAGGACTAAGGAGTGGTGCACGAGTGGGAAAATAACCACCGGCTTGGTGAAGGTCTAAGTGGACCCACCAAGTTGAATGGTTTTATTTTCCCGAAATGATAAAAATGGGGATAAACATAGACGGTGCCTTATGTGCCCAACAAAGGGGAAGGCCTGAGAATGCACAAAAATGCCTAAAAAGAAAAAAAGTGACAACTTCTTTTTTTTTTAAAAAAAAAAACCCCGACTTTTAAAGTCTTACCCACTTTCTAAATAAGTCCCCAGTGGAGTCACCACTGTAGGGCTCGCGCCCCGGAGGGCACGGTCCCCCACGGAGTGTCGAGACGACGTAGGGTTGCTTATTTTTCCTAGGGTGCATGTTTAATTATTTTATGCACAAATTATTATTTTTGCCGATTTCATTATTTCATATTGTTAAAAAAAATATTTAATTTATCGAATTAAAGTCCTAACACTTTTCCTTTTTTAATTACTTAGCAGACTGACCCGACCCAAAGTTGGCCCAAGTTCCCTGAACAGAAATCCGCGAGTATTTCTAGCCCAAATTAACCCGGGGCCTCCACTTTAGGTTGTGAATTGTCTTGGGTTGGTCCGAACAGGGCTTAAATCAAGCCCACTGCCACAAGATCCGCGAGGATCCCATGACAGTATGACTTGGCTAAGCCTCTGTCTGACCCAAGACACCCATAAGGGGACACACGAAGTACCTCGAGTGAGCCCACCGGACAGAAATCCGCGAGGATTTCCGGACAGTGAACGTACCCGAGATGGCTACGTAAGTTATCTGCTCACCCCAAAAAAAAAAAAGAAAAAGTTAGGAAATTAATTCAGATAAAATCAAAATATCTTTACATGCGTATATATATATATATATATATATATATAAAAAAGGGAGCCGCCAGTCAATTTTGTGAAAATTGACAAAACCTAGAAAGAACTCCTCGATCTATGAACCAGAAAACGGGCTCGGGGTTAAAGGTACAAGTGTAGGAGGGTTGCTCCTACACTGCCCGCTGTAGCGGCCTTTACTCCATCGGGTTTTGCTAAAAAAACAAGAAAGCAAAGTTGTCACACGATTTTTGAATTAAAAACATGCGAATACAAATCACGAAACAAGCAAATGTCAAAGTAGAGAAAATGAAAATTACAGCAGGCGGGGCGTTGGAAGCTACATGGTTACAAAATCAGGAAAACCCAAAAAACAAAGAAATTACCAAAATCTGCGAGGACCCGAGACCTTGGAAACCAACAAATCCGCGAGGATTTCAACCAAATCCGCGAGGACCTAAGTGGGATCCGCGAGGATCCTAGTATCAACAGAGTATTTTCTTTGATTTTGTGAATGACTTTGATGAACCAATACCCCACCAAAATCCGCGAGAATTTCAACCCAAAAAATGGTGTTTTTCTTAAGTGTTAGGTGCGAAGAGTCACCAAATCCGCGAAGATTTCAACCCAGAAAAATGGTGTTTTTCCCGGTTGTCACTGCCTTTAAGTGTACCTATACCAGACTCTTCGAACCCTGAAAAATTCGCGAGGATCCCCCTTTTATACTCTGCATTTTCAGCAGTTATCTGTGGCAGCACATCCCCCTCATCTCTCAACAAATCCGCGAGGAATTGCCTTAGTGGGGAGAGTGCGGGAGCAGTTCTTTGACTGAGGAAACTGTTAGTTTCGGCTCGAATCCGCGAAGATTTGACTGAGGAAACCGGGTTTGCGAAGACTTTTCCCCTGGGCTAATTTCCCCGGATCCGCGAGAATTCGCCTGGGCCAAATCACAAGATCCGCGAGGATTTTCATCGGAGCCAAAACTGGGATCCGCGAGGATATGTCTCTTTGGGCCAAAACAGGGATCCGCGAGAACCTGTCTTCTGGGCAGGAATTGGGATCCGCGAGGATTTGATTTATGGGCTAAACTGTTAGATCTGCCAGGATTTCTCCTAGGCTGGCAGGCTGGATCCGCCAGAATTTTTCTGAAAAATCCGCGAGGATTTCCTCCCAATTTACTGAAAAATCCGCGAGGATTTTTCTAAGTTGGCCTGTAAATCCGCCAGGATTTTTCTGGACTGGCCTGACAAATCCTCCAGGATTTTTCCTCGGTTGGCCTGACAAATCCGCGAGAATTTCCCTAGACTGGGACTGACAAATCCGCGAGATTCCGTTTGGCTTGGACTGACAAATCCGCGAGATTCTTCAACAAGTATGAAAATTTCTGAAAAATCCGCGGGATTCTTGAGTTGACTTTGACTTGACCAAGAGTTGACTTTGACCAAAAGTTGACTTTGACCAAAAGTTGACCATGACAGTTGACTTTGACTTGACTTGATCAAGAGTTGACTTTGACCCGGGTACGAGATCCACGAGGCACCTAAGTACGGAATCAAAAAGGGACCCTAGTGTAGGATGGGCGAGAACCTCGAGTACTGATTCATTTGGATCGACGGGGTGCCTATATAGTCCAAAGTCCACGAGGACTCTAACAAGCTCGAAATCCTCGAGATGTTTGTTGAGTACTATTTTTTGGTGTCTACAGTTAGTTTTTATCAATTTTAGTTCGTAATTTCAGTTTATGGTTTAACTAATTTGGGTAGTTTGATTTTTTGCTCAAACTAGATCATCTGGGTAATGGGTACTGTTTTGCTCAAACAGGGGTTGCTGATCCTACTGATGATGTCTGGCTTTTGGATGTGAAATGTGTATTTTGCTTATTGTAGATAATCTGATGTTGTAGTAAAAAAGATTGATGAATGGTGGCAGTGAAATGTAAATGTATTGCTATGTAAATGCCCTCTGATTTGAATGGAAGGAGCAATATTTTGGTGAACAATTGTGTTTGTATATCACTCGCAGAAAACAATATTTTGGTGCCACCAATATCTTCTGCATTTTCTTGATAATTGAAGTTTGAATACCAACAATATTTTGCTTGATAATTTTAACAATAACAGACATTATCAGAGGCTCAACATAGCAAAATAGCAAAATGGTCTGCATTTGCTTGATAATTGAAGTTTGAATACCAAAAGTATTACATGACATTAAAGTAGCAAAATGGCTGGTAATTGAAGTAACCCAAAACAGAGGCTCAGTTTGTCTTCCCTAAAATGCACCAAAACAGAGGCACAATATGTTTGCCCCTAAAATGCAACAAACATAGTACACAACCATCCTGAAACTGTCAAAATGCACCAAAAAAATAACAACTACTCATCTATGGTTATGTAAGTCCTCTTTGGAAATTTTAAGGTCTTCATCCTTCCTGATCTTCTTGGACTTGTATGATTAGCTGAATAGACAATAGGTGTTTGTTTTGGAGCAGCAGTGGTGGCAGAATCATTGGCAGCAGCAGATGAACAAGTAAACCACGACATGGTAGAAGTTTTGCCTAACTTAAATTATTTTCTAGAATTAACAGAAGCAGAAGCAGCTAATGGACCACAAGCAGAAGCAACAACATTCTTTTTGGTGGTTGGCTTGAAATTCTTGGGAAGGATGACCTTAGTCTCTGAAGCTGTAACTGTCATACATGGTTTCTTAACTAATTGTGATGTTTTCCCTCCAACAACCTATATGTTCAAACATTCTATTAGATAATTGAAAATGGAGGGAACATAAATTAAAAATGGGAAGTCCACCTATATGTTCGGAAAAGCAACAATAAAAAATGAATTGTAAAGACAAGGACAACATTAAAAAATGTATATGCTCTGCAAAAGTCTTCAAGCCAGCAAAAAATATACAATCAAAACTAATGCTCTCAAATTTTAATTATGCACAGAATGAATGTTGCATCAATATACAATCAAAACTCAAACTATCAACAACAAATGAATCAAGTGATCTGAGTTTAGTTTGTAGGCAATGGCACTAGATTATAGTTTTGGCATTACAAAAATAAAAATAGAAAAGCTGTAGTAAGGCATAGTTGGACATTACAAAACTCAAAATATCAGCAACTTAGTTTTTTTACCTGCAACTTGGATGGTCTTTGGATGTTTTGACCGATGAATTGTTCAGCATATGGTTGTGTTGGTTGAGTTCCTTGTGGTGAGGATGGTGGGGGTTGTGTTGCAGGGGATGGGGGCGGATCAATTGTGAGTTGGGACTGAGGTGGTGGGGATTGTGGTGGTGGTGGTGGTGGTGGTGGTGGTGGTGGTGGTGGTTGTTGTTGGTTAGGTACCACACTTGGGGTGTTCCTTTGCCTTTGGCCTCTCCTCTGTGTTAAAGAACAAAGGAATGTTTAAATTCCCAATAAAAAAATGCACAAATAACATACAAACTTCTCAGACAGCAAAACATTACCTGCTGTTGGGATGAATTTGAAGGAATTTTATCATAACCTCTCTTATTGTGACCTTCATCTCCACACACCGAGCAGTGCATTTTCTTCCCTGCCTTGCTCACTCTTCCTGGTCTATGATCTACATGTGCATGTTTTGTTGTTTAAATCAACAACAAACTCCTCTCGTCCATGAATCACACTGTAAAGACTCCCCTGCCCTCACAGCTTCCCAATATCTTGCACTTTCAATTCTTTTTTCCAACTTCTTCCTTATTCTAGGTGCTATTGAATCTTCAAGTCTGTTTGCCCAAACTTGCTTTTGTATAATTCTCTTCATAACAAGCTTATATACAGTCCTAAGCATGGATACTATGGGTTGGTATCTAGCCTCTATAATGAATGCATTGAAAATCTCAGCCATGTTATTGTCAACTGAGTCACAATGAGCAAAAGTCCCAAAGTACCTCCTACTGAAATGTTCAAGCCCTTTGTTTTTCAGAAACTCCAAAGCATTGGGATCCAGTTCTTTCATCTCATTCACATGTCTCACCAAATGAACCTCATTAGTGACCTTTGCTATCCTCCAAAACACATTTCTAAATGCTTTCCCTTTCCAATGTTTTCTCAAATTTGCATACACATGCCTTGCACACATCCTATGCTCGGATCTAGGGAAAGCCTCCTTAATGATAGACTCCAAAACCTGCCAGTAAATAAATAAATAATAATAAATAAATCATAAAAATTATGAAATGTTGTGAGATAAAGCTTAGAAATTTATGTACAAGGTTAAGTGAATTACCTTCTGCTGATCTGAAATATAAGTCCACTTGAAACCATCCCCGATGTTCAAATCCCTTTGTAACTCCTCCAAAAACCAACCCCAAATCTCCTTGCTTTCACTTTGTCCAACCCCCCATGCCACAGGGTACATTTGATCATTTGCATCTCTTCCAACAGTGACAAATAGTTGACAATCCCATGGTCCTTTCAAGAAACATGCGTCCACCGAAACAATTCTCCTACACCCTTCCAAAAAGCCCTGCTTCAAAGGTCCAAGACATAGGTAGAGAAACTTAAAAACATGCTTTTGTTTTTCATTCAAACTTGTCATTAACCTAACTATTGTGCCTGGGTTTTTAGTGAGCACTTCATTTAGATAGTCCCTAAGTTGCTCGAACTGTGCCCTACAGTCACCTACAATTGAGGCCAAAGCCATCCTCCTTTCTTTAACACACATGCACAAAGTTGCATTTTGAAGTTCAAATCTAACTTGATTTTTTATTACAAATCCCTTGCCCTAAATGAAGGTTGTAGTCGAAAGAGATCAACATAATTTTTCAGCCAACCATTCAGTGGACATGTTCCTCTGCCCAGCCTCGAAGTTGTAGGGTATACATGTGTGTGGTGTATCTAATGTCTTCACTTCAAAAGACATCTCCTTTTTCACTTTGGATGCCCAAAATCTCCATTCACAACCCTGACCAGTACATTTGAGTTGTAATCTATCCTTATCACTCTTGGTCACCCTCAGATTGTACCCCTCCCCTCTAATTTTGTTGTCATCAACTGTCTTTTTGCAAGATTTCTTGTCTGGGAACACCATGTCAGCCTCCAACATCTTCAATCCTGGGTGGTATCTTCTATACCTTACCCTCTTCTTCCTCTTCCTATTCCTATTAGCAATCCTACTGTTTGTCACCACACCTATTCCTTTCTCTCCTTCATCACTATCTGTGTAAGGACTGTCTGCATTGTCTGAATCATGGTAGTCACCCTCAATCTCCCCACCTTCAACTTCCCCTGCATTCTCATTTGCTATTGCTTCCCTTTCAACTTCAACTACATCTTTCAACTGAATTGTCATATTCCTAGCCTCCACTGCCTCGTCATCATCAACATCAGACCCACTTTCACAAGAAAACTCCCAATATCTAAACTCATCTCCATCTTCCTCAGGAAAATATTCAACATTATCGATCTCCATTTCCCCCTCCTCATCACCCTGATGTTCAACATATACACTCACAGAACAATGATTAACCAAAATTTCAATCATCTCCCTTATCTCATTGTCTCCCTCAATAGCAACCAAACCAGTACCCAAAGAACATCCAGGTCTTACAAAGTACAATTTTTTGATATTATCCTCTGGATAGCTTGCCTTCACAACCATCTCAATAAGATCACCCAAGCTAATGTAATCTGGGTCACATTCAACCTCACTGCACTCCCCTTCACCATAAACTAAATAGGGAGCCCTTTGAAACTCCCCACCATGGAACAACAATATTTTGAAACCCATTTAACCATGCACTGTCAAACAACAAGATATGACAACAATCTAAATCAGTAAGGTAATCATACAAACCAAACAGAGCACATTCATCATATCCATTACTTACAGTCACAATATTCAAATCAACAAACAGAAGCACATTCATCAAAGCCCTTATTTACTGTTTCAGTTTACCATTTCTCAAACAACACAATGTCAAACTATGAAAAACAGTTTCACATCACACAAAACTGCATACATGCGTCCAACGTTTGCATACCTGATTTTCGACTTTAACTGTTTGATCAAAGGTGTTGATCGGCTACTGCGACACGCTCATCTTGGACTACAGCAAATTCCGACCAACTTGGCACCATCTTCTTCACCGACCGTTGCTCTGTTCTTGGTTATCAGTTTTTAGGGTTTAGGGTTTGTCGATGGAGTTCTGGTTTTGAGGAAGACGAAGTTGGGGGTGAAGTTGAGAATGGAGGGAACTGAGTTCTAGTTCTTCTTTTACCTTTTCCATTTTTTTTAGTCAAAATTTTTCAAAAAATTGTAAATTAAGATTTACCGATTGTTGACAGTCAAAAGTGAATGAAAATTAGATTAAGTGGCATTTTTTTATCATAATGGAAATATCAGTGACATTTTTGACAGTTTTCAAACATCAGTGACATTTTTACCCAAATTAAAAAATTTAATGGCATTTTTATCCAAGCACTCAACCAAATTGTTACACCCCTGCTCCCAACGTTAGAAATAAATAAAGCAAATAAACAAATAGGAAAGTGAAAATTGGTAGCCAGAAATAAAAGACGTTGCCAATTCTTGATAGTTTATTGTACTCATTTGGGGAAGGTGGCGACAGTTCATTGGAGCTGTCTGTACACACCACAACGTAGAATTGGCTCTTCTCCGGGCCCAGATCCCCAAATCGACGGCTCACAATTGTCAAGCGTTTTCTGCACCATTTTGCTTTGTCACCAACACAATCAAACCACTCCTGTTGATTATAGTTTACGCGCTGGGAAAGTGTCGACAATCAGGGAGATACACCATCCGATGCTTCATTGGGGATTACATCCCAACTTCTTAAGATCGTATCTTTCACCGCATCAATCATAATTCGATTGTTGCCACTGTTGGGTTCGCAACAAATAGGAGCAAATAAGCCCAAAAAGCAATAAAAAGTCGAATATTTTGACTTATTGGCGATGATCCTGTTGCAAATTTGAAATCTCGTCTGGACATTTATTACTTGTTGTTCGAATTCAATCGATTCTTTGGCGGGAGCCAGAAGTTTTTTTTGGGGGTTGTAGATAAGTACATATTAGGGGTTGTCGAGGAAAGATTAGGGAGAAAATGGCGGCAGACAATGTAAAGGGTTTGATATTGGCAATGGGATCAAGTGCGTTTATTGGTACCAGCTTCATCTTGAAGAAGAAAGGCCTCCTTCGTGCTGCCGTTCATGGCACTCGAGCAGGTTAGCCAGATTTTATTATTTATTATTCATATACACCATCCGATGTTTCATTCTCGTTCCATGTTTTTATTATTTATTATTCATGGTGTATTTTGGAATTGCTTATGTATGATTGGGTGAAGCAAGATTTTGGGGAGTCCAACTTTGGTGATCTGTCGTTGTTTATCAAGTTTGATAGTTCTGGGCATGTTTGAATTATGTTTATTCGGCAAATGTGAAAGTTTTAGCTGTTGATGGTGAACCCCAATTGAGGTCAACTTCTATGCCCTTTAATTAGCCTTTTATGTGCAAAGACTTGCTCTGGGATAATCTCCCTATTTGAATTGGGGGGATGAGGGTGACTCAATCATTCAAATTTCAAAGGGAGATGATCTTATGCAGATGGGTCTCTACTCTCTTGCAATCAGCATTTGGTTACAGAGTCTTGGCTGAGAACTGAGAACTCATTCCATGTTTCTGGGCTCGGATTTGTCAAGTTTAGCAAAGTATCAGATGTTCATGCCTGTCAATGATTATAGTTGCTTTAAAATTTCTCAACATTAGCTGTTAATATGTACTGGATCATATGGGTGAGCCATCTTGATGTGAATTTGCTCAAGTTACCCCAATAAGTCATAACCCCATTGGTATAGAGGCTCTGCCAATTTAATCGATGTTCATTTGTGGTGGGAAAACTGGTTCATAGTTAAGACTAATTGTACTCGTCTAAATGGACGACTCTTTGTAGCAATGTGCCATTCAGATGATCATTGAGATAATGGTTTATGGCTTAGATAGTTAGATGAGAATAAAGATGGCGAGTCGAAAAGAAAAATAGTATTGGTATTAATGGTCTTAGCCACCCAACATTGCAATTTCTGTCGTGGTTGAGTGGCCTGGCCTCTTTTTGTTTGCAGTGACATCTCAATATTGCTGCAAACATGCTGTTGAAGCTGAGCTACATGATGCACTCTTGCTTGAAGTACAGTTTACAGAGCAGGATAGGTCATCCTTATTGTTGATTGATAACATATCGTTTAGTTCAGCCATACAATTGAGTTGGCCAATTTTTGATTTTTTTTAATATTTTCAGGAGGGGGGGGGGGGGGGAATTCTAATAAGAATGTAGGCATACCATATACCTGTGAACAAATTAAATATTAACTGTGTAAATTTTGAACTTCAAAGAGTGGGAAATTTGTAATTCTTCTACTTTTTTTTAACTGGGACCACTTTCTAATGTTAATAAATCATAGAATTTTGAAAAACAGTGGTCCGAAATAGCATTCTTCTATAATATGTTTGCATTTGTGGCTAGCCCTTTCAGCAAGGGAAATGCTTGTATGCCATATTCTCAAGCTTGGGACAAAGGCTACAATCACCTAACAGCCTAGATTCCCCCCACCCAGGAACAAAAAGCATAGAAAGAAAAGGAAAGAAGAAAGGATTCCTATGTCAATGGTTTAACTAGAGTCTTCTTTAGTGAGGATGACCTAGGGGTTTCCATCGTCCTTGATGATGAACATTTACCTTCAGACTCCTAAAGTACTTAATGAAATTGAATTTCTGAAAACATATTTAACTCGTATATGCCTATATGGAGGTGTCATCATATGTATGAGTTGATGAAGAATTTGTTGCAGGGATAAGGATAATTTTCTCCTCAAGCCAACACAATTCCTAGCTAGTCAAATAGCTAGCAAAATCTCCAATATGATTGGTTCAGTTGCAGTAAATTACTCTATTTGCTGGTATCCATGATGTTTTAACGACAGTGGTTAATTCCACAAAAGAAGTGAACTAATTCACTGGTCGTTAGGTATCATGAAACAAACCTGATGTGAATCCTATTTTATTCCCCTGCTCCTAAAACCCCACCCCCCCCCCCCCCCAAAAAAAAAAAAACACTTTCTTTCCTGTGCTATATCATATATTTATTATGTAACTTACCATTTGGGAGTAATTAACGCATATCCACCAATCATTTGTTCATGTCAGAAATCCTGCCTTTGCGTTGTTGCATTATGGAGAATACATTAGTATTGCCATAATAGTATTGTTTCCTGCCAGGTTCTCTTTGTATTCATATTTGACGTCCTTTTTGGCTTAATTATGCAGGATTTGGCGGCCATGCTTATTTGCTGGAGCCGCTTTGGTGGGCTGGAATGACGACAAGTATGTTATGGTCTTGCTCTCTTTCTCTCTGGTTTGATGTATATGTCAGTGTGGAGTACAATAATTCTCACCATTTCTTTCTCAAATTCTAAAACAGTGTTTATTGGAGAAGTGGCAAATTTTGTGGCCTATGTTTATGCTCCAGCTGTTTTGGTGACTCCTCTTGGAGCGTTAAGTATTATAATCAGGTGAGCAGGTTGGTGTTATATCAATCAAGGATTGTGTATTTCTGTTTCATTTGATGTCACTGTCTAATCATGCTGACCTGATTTATTTCAGTGCCGTTTTAGCTCACTTCATATTAAAGGAAAAGCTCTCAAGACTGGGTGTCCTGGGATGTGTGTCTTGTATAGTGGGCTCTGTAGTAATTGTCCTCCATGCACCACAAGAGCAATCACCAACTTCTGTTGAAGAGATTTGGGATTTGGCAACTCAACCAGGTTTCTTGCATTTAAACGTTACGAGTTCATCTTATTTATCAACACTTCTTTGCTACTATTGTAATTTTTGTACTGATTCTTATGCTTGGTTTACCAGCTTTTTTGATATATTCGGCGGCATCAGTTTCCATAGTGGCAGCTTTGATTTTGCACTTTGAGCCACGCTATGGGCAGTCAAACATGCTGGTTTACTTGGGGATTTGTTCATTGATGGGTTCATTAACGGTAATTACTTTGGCTGAAATTTCATACTTCTCCTGCTCACCGTTTTTCACTATGTTGGATGTTTAAGATTTGAGATGTGATTGCTGTCCTGCAGGTTGTAAGCATAAAGGCTATTGGAATTGCTATAAAGCTCACTTTGGAAGGAACAAATCAGCTTGCTTACCCACAAACTTGGTTTTTCATGACTGTTGGAGCGACATGCATTATCACACAATTGAATTACCTCAACAAAGTAGGTACATTGTTTCATTTACTGCAACTTAATTGCGGTAGTCATATGTATTATGAAACAATATATAGCTGAGGAAAAGAAAATGAAATTCACACCTACTACTCTTCTATCTTAATTGTCTCTTTTGTAGGCACTTGATACATTTAATGCAGCGATTGTATCTCCGATATACTACGTGATGTTCACAACCCTTACCATAGCTGCAAGTGCAATAATGTTCAAGGTAGATTCTTTGACTTTATTCCTGATCTCTCTCTCTCTCTGTTCTATTAGGTTTGACTATTTTTGTTGCTCATTAAAGAGAGGTATAACTGCATGTATTTTGGTGTTCAATTGCAGGATTGGGCAGGTCAAGATGCAAGCAGCATAGCTTCAGAGATTTGTGGCTTCATTACTGTTCTTACTGGAACTATTATATTGCACTCTACAAGGGAGAAGGAGCAAGCCAACGCATCAGGTAAATTAGTTATGTTTTTATTCACTTTGGCTTCTACTGTGCTTGACGTCTGCTTGGCTTGTACTTGGAGAAGGAAAACCTTTGTTATTCAACTGTAGAGATAACTGAAAAAAATAGCTAAGTGTAGTTGAAGGAATCCGGGTTATGATTACTTTATTGGCTGCTGACTTGCAAACATTGATGTCATCCTTGATCTGTTTGTACGGTTCCTTAAATTGCTGGTTATGATAAGGTAGTTGGCATCAAATGCAGGACCCGTAAACTGGTATATGAACGAGGATCAAAAAGGTAGTGCTGAGGAACATCTTATCACCTTTCACAACATAGATGATCTTGAATAAGAGGTTATTTCAGCTAAGAAGGAATACATATCAAGGTATCTTTCTGTGCTTACTCCTGTGAAATCACCGCAACAGTGCCCTCCAGTGAAGGTAGAAAGAATTGGTGAGCCAGTTCTTCTTGCAGTAGAAATGATGTGTTATTGTCTCCTGGTGGGCATCATCGAGCCACGTTCTGTAGTTCAGGGTTAAGCTTGAATAAATCAAATCGTCGTCAATCGAGTCTTAAAACCAACTAGTGTGCTGGATGCAGCTGTCAGCCGCCGCATTTTTGTTTAGTTTGGTCAGTTTGTGTATATATGTACATAGTTGATTCATCATTTTGAGATTTTCATGGAACTGATTGGAGTTTCACTTATTCTTTTGTAATTACTCAATATTTGATGTAAGCAGACAAATCAGTGAGTGATCTAGTGGATCGTTCAAGAAGTTTGTCATGCGATACCAAACACTGTTGTTTTCATCTTTAAAGAGTTCAATCTTTAAAGACACCCTCATGCAGGTAGCGTAAGACCAGCTTGTGGTGACTTGTTGCCTCGTAGGGTGAGTGCGTAACAAGGCTCTGCTCTTGGCTGCTGCAATACCACAGTTGTTGAGTAATGAACTGAAGATGCTGAGTCTCAGTTTCCTACAAAGGGTCAAATGCGCATTATAAAGAAAGAGACAAGGAAGTCACTGGGTAACAGAATTAGCATCATAACAAGGGTTAGGAAATTACAAACACTAAATCAAAAGGTTGGTGGCTCCAGCTTAGGAAAACACATGATGACAAATTAATTTTCCGTGCTTCTTGAATAAAATAAAAACACGACTTCAACAGAGCATGGTGTAGTGCTCTCTAGTCTCTAGTGGTTTCATTCAGTCAATTAATCTTGGTGGAAAAGCGCTTCCAACGGAGCTTACAAACCACTCGTATTCAATCTGCAAATTACTCACCAAAACTACTCTTCATATATCATTATCTCTAACTATCACTTGCATTATTGTTCAATTCATAGCTTCCTTCAACTTGAAAATAAGCTAATTCATCACTGGGTTGGCACTGCCTGCCGCTCAAAATCATACAGTGATCTTGAATGCATTGCTTCAAAATGGAATCTGGTTTCCTTGTTTTATTTTTATTTTTATTTTTATTTATACATATGTGTTATTAAATAATTATGCATATGTGTTAATTAATTAGTTAATTTTTTTTGGGTGAAGTTTGGCTCTTTTCGTCTTGGTTTTTAAGAATGTTGTTGTCACCTCAATTCTCTTCAACTCATGCTACAGGAGCTGCACTTAAACTTTTTGTATATATAGATCTTCATAGTCGACACATATATTGGGCTCATTATCATTATTTAAGTGATATTATTGATTCACAGGTTCTTGTCATTTTATATACTTGTAGTAATTATGTTATTATTAAATGTAAAAATGTATTATAAATGACAAGCTAAAAATACTTGTAGTAGAGAATATTCATGACAACATAACAAAATTCTACGAAACCAATATTTAGTGTAATTATCCAGATGAAATGCACTTACAAGAGGATAAGAAAATTTGTCTTTGTTGCCATGAAAATAATCTACCACAGGAAGAGAAATTCGCCTTCAATTGCTTGGGAACTTCTATGACAAGGAAAAACCTTGTCTTAATTTGATGCATAATGGACCAAGGGTTGATTACATTACACACAATCTAAGGATCTTTAAAAACGAAGATAGGAATCTCCCTTCTCAAAGTTCCAAAGAACCAAAAATGGAATAGAAATGGATGAAAAAGATGGAAAGAACTATGAAAGATGGTTACCAAATGAATGGAAATGATGAACGAACGGATGAATGATGAATGAACGAATGAATGGACGAACGTAGGAATGTTGAAAACGAATGGATTGATGAATCTATCTTATGATTTAGCACTTTAGATGTGTAAATGAACGATAGAAACAATGAAAATGCAATTGAAAGAATTCTAATGAATCAAACGAAACTCACTAGAATGATAGAATGATAATGGCTTTTTGAAGAATCTTGGAGGATACAACCACACCACCTTCAAGAAACCTTCAATTCCTTCCTATCACCACCAAGGACGCTAACCTTGGATAGAAGAAGGGGATAGTTTTCATTCTCCCTCAAGAGAAACGAAGAGAAACTAGCACAGCACAAAGCTAGAGAAAACACATCATGTGTTTGATTGTATTTTGATATATGATTCAATGAATGAATACAATGGCACCCTAGGGGGTCTATTTATACTACTCTAGGACCCCTTGGACGTGTACCTAGGGTTCAAGAAACCAAGAATCAACTATTACATCATATATCCTATTTATGACATCATAAACTCTAAAATACAACTCTAGAAAGAAAATGCTCTAACTCCTTCAATACTTGTTCGTTTTCAATGATTCAAAAACCATTGGAAAGCTTATTGAAAGAGCTCCAATCTGTCTTTTGATGATTTCCTCAATAGACGTATGGATCTAGAATTATAGAGCAAAATATCGAACTGTACTTGATGGAGTCTTTTGTTGCCGTGAGAGATGACTTCTCAATAAGGACTTGAGAATGATTTAAGCTCATTGATGTCCTCCAAATGTGAGAGTAACTCCATATAAGCTTAGAAGTGTGAGGACTAAGCTTAGAGTACCTTCAAGGTCCTTTACACCTTCTACCTTGATAAACCCAAGACGACATTTGTAGCTTCAAACTGGATTAAGGTCCTTGTAGCTAGACCTTGATGTATATAGCTAGGCAAATATACATCATAATTGCTACATATCATCTACGACAGGCAGAACAACCTGTCTGAATAGCTTCCACTCATTTACCACGAAATGAAATCATGTCTTGGTTGCAATGTGTACGTTTACAATGGGGAAAAAATCCCATCTTAGTTACCAGTGTACATCTACAATGGGGAAAAGTCCCGTCTTAATTACTGGGAAATGCTTTTACAATGGGTTGGTTGTATGACATCATTAACGGTGAGAGTCGTGAGACCTTCTACAACGGATGACGATGGATCAAATTCCCATGGTAGATGATGTTTTACAACGAGTTCGTGCATCTTTTAAGACGGGTTATCCCATCGTTATTTGGTATTTTTTCTTGTAGTGAACTTATTCAGAACATGGTAAAATCCATTATATATGTCATACTAGAACAACATATCTCAACTCTTTAAGAGATCAATAGGAGAGGTATTGTAGATTGAAGAATCAGTTTACTTCAAAACTCTCACTAACACAACCTTTGTTAGAGGGGTATTATGGTCTCAAGATGCTTAGTAAATAGACTGCAGAATGTCCTGAAAGGTATTGTGGATGAGGCCCAAAATGCGTTCATCCAAGGAAGACTGATAGGAGATAGCTGCTTGATATCCCATGAACTACTAAACGTCATCAAGCACAAAAAACAGGGATCCAAATTGGCAGCAACCAAAGTGCACATGAACAAAACGTACGACAATGGCTCACTGAGTGGCTCTAATTTTGGAGTGTGTGTCCACAGTTTGATATTCGGTGTTGATCAATGGCTCACCACCCCCCTCCCGCACGCTTAAGCCAGAGAGTGGACTTCGACAAGGTGACCCTCTTTCACCCTATCACTTTATCCTATGCTTGGATGTACTGGTAGAATGTTTGAAAGGGGAGCAACGGAGAAAGAAGATGAAAAAGGAGTCAAGGTAACCCAGAGGTAGTCTAGAGATAACTTATATGTTCTTTGTTGATGGCACGATATTCTTCACGGAGTTGCAAACATACTACTACCTGAATTCGAAGAATACCTTGGAAGATTTTCGCTTGATGTTAGGGCAAATCATTAACGTCCACAAATCCCAGATTATGGTCTCACCGAATGTCACACAGGAAGAAAAACAAGGCGTCCAAACTGAAAGAACCCTAGAGGGGGGGTGAATAGGGTTATTGAACTTTTCTGCACAAATCACAACTTGACAAGGACGTTAGGTTCTCGGTCTAAACAGACTGAGAACTTCCTTTACACAGAATAGAGATAGAATGAATAAAGGACAAATAATATATAAATGAATAACCTCCTTTATTGCACTGATCAGAGAGATAACCTAAGGTAAAGGACCTTAGGTATTACAACGGACCAAGCGCCTTACAGTGGACGCTTCTTATTGTCTGGAAAGGCCTTCACAGTAAGGCTTTTCGACTGCTTAACAGTGAATGACCTTTGCAGTGATCAGCGGCTGAAATCCCAAGGGTGAATGTCCTTAGGGTTTGAACAAGCCGAAAACTTCGAGCTTCGGGTAGCTTACACAGATTCTCAGAATTCTTCACCCACCAAATTTGATTTGGTGTTTACACATATAGAATCCTAATTCCGTCTAGGATTCGATCACGAAAGCCTAACACAACTCTAGATCCGTTAAGAGTTTGATAGCACTCTCAATATGAACACTCGAACACCTCACTCAAACTCAAGAACACACTCTTGGTTGAACTCTCGATTTCTTCCGTGGAATCGATACCTTCTTCAATCAACAGGTTATCTTCTTATAGTCGCAGCATAGAGTTGTTGGAGATCCCTTGATACTTTCCTTCTTCGTGCTTTGTTCTTCCTTCCATTTTTGCTCCGATTTGTTTTCCTTTGAGTCTTCCGGATTTCGCGATCAAATCTTCTTCCTAAATCTTTGATTGATTGTTCCTACAAGTCAAGTAATTGCAATCAATTAGTTTGGATAGAAATAAGATGGAAAGTGGATTTGAGATTTCCAGAAGTTGGATATTGAAACTGTCGAAACAGTGGATATAAGTTTTCCAGAAAACTTCCCTGTTTCTGCGTGAACGTCCTTATCCATTGGCGTTGTTTCTCCGTGAACGTCCTTATCCATTGGCGTTGTTTCTGCGTGAATGTCCTTATCCATTGGCGCCTTGACGTAAATGTCCTTCAGCCTCTTTCAGCTTTCTGGATAAATGAATTTTGGCTTTTATTCAAAACAGATCCGATTGCCAGGGCAATGTCCTTGAGGGGTTCTCACAATCTCCCCCTTTTTGATGAAAGGCAAAATTCATTTACACCACTTCTCCCCCTTTTTGACTTTTATCAAAAAGTCTAGAGGGCTCCCCCTTTATAATGTAATCATCTCCAATAATCTGCACGACTCAACAAACTTGTTAGTCCTAGGAGAGGCTACTCCCCCTCAATATGTGCCGTAAAAATAATCAATGATACTGCTAATTAAGGAGATCCATTTGTCAAGGTCCTTGACCCTAGATCTGACAAGGTCCTTGAGGGGTTCTTATTGTTGATGTAGGTAATGTCCTTGAGTGCTTCAAGCTCCTTTAAGTATCCACTCTCCTTATACCTGCAAAAACTTTTGACACCCTTCCTCAAGCCATAATTGACATTAAATTTAGGTGCTTGACTACTAGTACTAACCATGTTCGGAAGTCTTGTTCCTTTTGGAACCCAAACTTGTACAATTTTAGAACGACAATGATTAAAGTAGGAAGGTTTACCATATTTGCTCTTGGGAGGAGATAAATGACCTTGATATCTTGCCCCAAGATAGTTGTGTCATTCTTGGTGCCTAGAGTGAAATCTGTGGCCTTGGTACTGCTCATTAAGGTCCTTGTGCTGCTTGGTTCTGATAGTTTGATCTTGCGAGACACAATGTCCTTGATGACATTTTCTTTCTAGTTGCTTGGTTGTCTCAGTCAGAGACTTGTGACAGACATCAAGGTTTGCCTTGAGGTCTAGTATTTCAGCTTTGAAAATGTCGACCTTGGAGGTAAGTCCTTCACACAATTTCTCCAATTTTTCATTGAGCTCCTTGAGGCCTTTGTTGGTTTCTTTTAGAGACCTAATCCTGTTTAAATGCTTGGTCTCCTTCCAAAGAAACTTTAATGACATTTTCCCAAGTACTTTTTAGGGTAAGTGATGAGATCATCAAATGTTACCTCCCTTGATTCATCCTCGTCACTTTCTTGGTAATCATCGCTAGCTGCACCAACTTCCTCTGTATCGTTGGTGTCTTTTCTCATACTGCAGTGACTAATGATCTCCTCATCATCACTCCAAGTGGCCATGAGGGCCATGTGATTTTTCTTTTCTTTGTTCTTTCTGTGGTAAGGGCAGTTCTTGATCAAGTGATCTGGGTCACCACAAAAGAAACAACAGAGTGAGTTAGTTCTATTATTTGATGAGTCACTACCTCTTTGGTTGATACGTGAAGGTCCTCTGGAGGTATGACTTTTCTTGCACGGCTTGTGTTCCTTGGCCATCAAGGCCAAGATCTGGTCCTTATCATTGTCTTTAGGACAATAGATGTCCTTATGGGCTATGTCTTCCTTTTCATTTTGCCCTTCCTGGAGACGCATTTCATGAGCAAGAAGTTTTCCAATGAGGTCATCTAATTGGAGAGTTTCCACATTGTGAACTTCCTCTATTATAGTAACATTTGTTTCCCATTTCTTTCTCGTAAGGCATCTGAGGACCTTATGAACTTTTTCTTCATTGGAGTAGGTTTTCCCCAAGGACTTGAGATTATTGACTATGATCGTGAAACGTTTGTACATGTCCTTGACGGATTCTCCATTCTTCATTTTGAAGGATTCATAGTCCTTGACATAATTGTTGCGCCTTATTCTTTGAGTTTGGCTCGTTCCTTCATATGTGGTCACTAAGGTATCCCACACCTGTTTAGCTGTGTCACAACCAGAGATAAAATCAAACTCATTAGAATCAAGTCCATGAAAGGATATGTAAAGCTTTAATATTTTTATTCGTCTTTCTCGCTTCTCTGGTAGAATAATTGGATCTATCTTTGGGTTTCGTGATTCCTCTTTCGGTGATCATGGGAACAAAGTCTCCATTCTCAATTCTGTCCCAAAGGTCATAGTCTTGATCCATGATGAATGTCCTCATACGCTTCTTCCAGTGTGCAAAGTTTGATCCTCTGAATAAAGGAGGACTGCTTAAGCAACGTCCTTGCCCTATATCACCATCTTCGATCCCCGCCATGATCTTTACCACAGAGCGGTTAGTCTCTGAATCTTCAGTGGACCAAGCTCTGATACCAATTGAAAGAACCCTAAAGGGGGGGGGGGGTGAATAGGGTTACTGAACTTTTCTGCACAAATCACAACTTGACAAGGACGTTAGGTTCTCGGTCTAAACAGACTGAGAACTTCCTTTACACAGAATAGAGATAGAATGAATAAAGGACAAATAATATATAAATGAATAACCTCCTTTATTGCACTGATCAGAGAGATAACCTAAGGTAAGGTCCTACCTAAGGTAAAGGACCTTAGGTATTACAACTGACCAAGCGCCTTACAGTGGACGCTTCTTATTGTCTGGAAAGGCCTTCACAGTAAGGCTTTTCGATCGCTAATGATGAATGACCTTTGCGGTGATCACAATTTGAAATCCCAAGGGTGAATGTCCTTAGGGTTTTGACAAGCCGAAAACTTGAGCAGTTTCGGGTAGCTTACTGATTCTCAGAATTCTTCACCCACCAAATTTGATTTGGTGTTTACACATATAGAATCCTAATTCCGTCTAGGATTCGATCACGAAAGCCTAACACAACTCTAGATCCGTTAAGAGTTTGATAGCACTCTCAATATGAACACTCGAACACCTCACTCAAACTCAAGAACACACTCTTGGTTGAACTCTCGATTTCTTCCGTGGAATCGATACCTTCTTCAATCAACAGGTTATCTTCTTATAGTCGCGATAGAGTCGTTGGAGATCCTTGATACTTTCCTTCTTCGTGCTTTGTTCTTCCTTCCATTTTTGCTCCGATTTGTTTTCCTTTGAGTCTTCCGGATTTCGCGATCAAATCTTCTTCCTAAATCTTTGATTGATTGTTCCTACAAGTCAAGTAATTGCAATCAATTAGTTTGGATAGAAATAAGATGGAAAGTGCATTTGAGATTTCCAGAAGTTGGATATTGAAACTGTCGAAACAGTGGATATAAGTTTTCCAGAAAACTTCCCTGTTTCTGCGTGAACGTCCTTATCCATTGGCGTTGTTTCTCCGTGAACGTCCTTATCCATTGGCGCTGTTTCTGCGTGAATGTCCTTATCCATTGGCGCCTTGACGTAAATGTCCTTCAGCCTCTTTCAGCTTTCTGGATAAATGAATTTTGGCTTTTATTCAAAACAGATCCGATTGCCAGGGCAATGTCCTTGAGGGGTTCTCACACAAACCATTTTTGGGGTCCAGATTGAAGAGGCATTTGAGAAGTACCTTGGGATTCCACCAACGGTTGGTAAATCCAAAACGACACAATTTGGGTTTCTAATGGACGTTGTATCTCGAAGGGTACAAAACTGGAAAGCGGCTATGTTCTTGCCAGCTGGGAGACTGCTCCTTATCAACACTGTGCTCGCTGCACTGTATAACCATTTACTGGCGGTTTACGTACAAAATCCTAGTCCACATTGCGAGGAAACTAGACACAATCATAATAAATTTCTTTTGGTGGACAAGCTTAGACACTGAAAGAAAGCACTGGGTTTCGAAGGAGAAAGTGTTTTCCCCTAAGGGTGTGGGAGGGCCGGGAATGGGAAGGACTGAATGGGTCAATGATGCTCTTTTGGTAAAGTAAGCATGGAGATTGGCTGATAACCAAAACAGCTTATTGGCTAAGATCTACAAAGCCAGGTACAAAAGTTGCTTGCCTATCTTAAGCAAGCACACTCAAAGGATTTGCAGCTCTTAGGGATGGAGAAGCCCCTCTAAGGCGGTTAGCAAGGTGCATAACCAGATAAGAGTCAGAATTGGGAATGGACAATTAATAGAAATGTTGGAAAGCAATTGGCTAGGGAGAGGAGAAGTTACTTTTTAAAGCAGGAGGTATCTAGAGTGGACTTGGAAAATAGAAAAGTGTCAAAGCTCATGCTTCATAGGCCCAAAAGATCGAAGCACCGACTGATTCGTGCAACGTTCGACCGATACATTGCAACAACAATCCTAGCCTACCCATTGAGAGAATTGGACTCAGATGAATCAATTTCCTGGGGTCTGACCAAGGACGGAATCTACACAGTCAAATCGACATATTACTATTTGTGGGAGGAGTCCAAAAAGCAGCGGGGAGAGGCTTTTGTTAACACAGGCATCCCGTAGGGGTCTAAGTTTTGGAAGAGACTGTGGGCAACAAGGGTCCCAACGAAATGGAAAGTCATGCTTTGGTTACAGGATGCATTACCTTTGAACGGTAAAAGAATGAATTGGGATATAACCGATAGTAGGTGCGTTGTTTATCGCCAGGACAAGGAGGTTGGAGAACATTTATTCCGAGACCACGAGTGGGCACAATATATTTGGTGTGCCTCAACAATAGGCATGCAGGACAATGCCAACCTACCCATGGACCCGACTACATAGGCAGTTAACTGGCTAATGTTCTAGAAGCTATACGAAAGGGGGTGACAGCTTGGTGAAGGAATTCGTTGCCACCATTTAGTTCATATGGAGTGGCAGAAATAAGAGATATCCATAAACAAGGAGCGCATTACCCCGAAGGAGATCTCAATTTAGGTAAAAGAGGAACTCAAACTTCTTCAACGGGCACAACTAGACGTAGCGGGAACTAGCATTGAGGAACAATCAAATGAAAACACAAAAGAAGTTGGAAATCATTTGGAATACATATGGGCCAGGGGGGAGGCCCATCTACATGATGGTAATTAAATTCCATTTCGACGAGTCTTGGAGCAAGCACAATCTAGAGGGTGGAATAGGATGGGTCCACCGTTAGAATGGACGAAATGTTGAACATTTGGGTCAACCACAACATGGGCTGTCCATTATGCAAATGGAGCTACAAATATTGAAGACAGGGTCAAGGTCCTTCACTTGCGCATCCACGAAGGACTTTAGGTTTTAATGAAAGCCAAAATAGATGAAACAATAAGGGGGAAGTATACTATGTGTTAATACAAATATTCTCTGTTTTAATATCTACAATTGATTGAGTCTAAAGATTGGTGCTTTATGTATAGAATCAATCAAGAAGGAAAGAAGAGCGCGAAACAAGAATGGAAGGAAGAGAAGATTGTGATTTCCGGAAGATATCTCAAGAAGGAAAAAGAATCAGGAAGAATTGTGCAATCAAATACTAACCAGAAGGAAAACAAATATGGAAGAATTGGGCAATCAAGGATGATCTGGAAATACTACCAAAGAAAGGAGAAAGGCTGATTGATATTATCTTGAATCAAGTAAAGGCAAGTAATCATTGGGTGATTGATGATTGAGGAAGCATCAACGCAAAAGGAAAAGAGTCAACACAGAAGGCAAGTTACCGTTGGAAGGACTCAAGTTCAAGCATCCAAAGCCCTCTATAAAAAGGACGATTGAAGAACTGATAAAGCTAGGCGATTCCACGGAAGTAATCGCAGGGTAAGAAACCGTGAGGATTTCTGAGTGTGTAGCCAATGGTTCCAAAGTGAAGATACAGCCGAGGACCTTGGTGAGTGCTCGTTGCATCCATATGTGATGGTGAGAGTTTGTGTAGCAGAGTCTTGACGAACTAAGATGTGAGTTTGTGCTTCAATGTAATCCATCATGTTCCAAATCGTCGCTAGGGGTTTTCCTACGACGATCCTTATCTGTAGCTGTCTCAAGGACCTTCAGTCTTGGTCAGTGAACCTATCAGTAACTGCCTTCAGACTGTTACTTCTTGTTTTGTTTTCTAAGTGTAACATGTTCTTTGATTGTTATAAATATAATGGGGTATTTTAGTTACACTGTGTTTTGATCCTTGGTTTGAAACCAATTAGGAAATTTGCTCTTACGTCCTTACCTAGTGTGTAGAGTTTATTTGTCACTTTCACCCCCCTCTTGGGTTCCTATAGCAAGCAGTGGAGAGTGCTCTTGAGAGAGCAAATGAGAAGCATCTGAACAATATCACTATCAACACTGACTTAGCGACAGTTATTCAAGCCTTTAAAGGGATGCCACAAGTTCTGTCGGAGTGTTATTGTAAAACCCCGAAAAAAATCCAAAGATGTTGACCGTAACGTCGTTAGTAAATTAGGTTTGACTTCGTTATTTATTATTATTCGTTTGTGTTTTATTTTGCTAACACTTGAGCTCGTAGGATCGTGAGAGACTAACAAGGGTATATCGGTAATTTCATGGGTTTAGTATTATTAGTTTTACTCTTTTTATTATTAGTATTACTATTAATATTATTGAGTTATGTGATTAATTACGTGAATATTATTTGCTATGTGATTATATTATTATTAGTATTATTATTATTATTATTATTAGTATACTCTTCTTATTATTAGTATTACTATTAGTGTTATTGTGATTATTATAATTGTTATATGAATAATTATGTTAGTATTATTATTATTATTATTATTATTATTGTTATTATTATATTTGCTACGTGTATAATTATGGGAGTAATATTGTTAGGTGATGTTATTATCTCTATTAGCTTTGGATTAGTATTAGTTGGGTTGTTTTATTAGAAATAATAGTATTAGTGGTAGTTTGTTATTTGAAAGAGTATTAATATTATCTTTATCTATTAGTATGGGTAGAAGCAAGTTTATTTTTTTTATTAGAGTTGGGAAGGGAGTAGAAGTTCAGTTAGTTGAACGAGATCTTTGAGGTTAGAATAGGTTTAAGTTTAGCTTAGGGGGAGATTAGAAGTTAATTAAATGTCTAAACCTAGCACAAACACTAGCTCTAAACCCTACGTAATACTCCCCCCGTTTCTCTCTCTCGGTTTATCCCTATTCTCCCTCTTCCTTTGCTCAGTTCTTACTGCTGCCGACCGCCACTCGAACCCTAACAACCACCGCCGGCCTATTTCCTTTCTGTTTCCCTTCTCCCGCTGCTCTGTTTTGGTACCCCGTCTCGGAACGATTGTTACTGCCGCAGCGCCACCACTGCACCACCTTTTTCGCCGCCGCCACCTCGACAGCGCCGGTAAATGCTGACGGACCACCCTTGCCACCCAAGTTATCACCGGAGACCGTCGCAACAGTCAGACGTGAGGAGACGACTGTCGCTACCGCTGTTGCCGTTTCGTCCACCATCGCGACTCCTGCCGACGTACGCTTTGCCGCTCGGACACCGCCAGGACACCCACACCCACACCGCTCTGACGAACCCGACGCCGACCACCCAGCCACCGCCTGCCCGATCAGCGCCGCCTCAGCCCTAGCATCAGACTAACCGTCGACCAGCCTTACGTAAAAACCCTTCTCCTGTCTTAGTTTTGCATGATACTGTACATTTTGATTTCTTAATTTTGATTATCATGATATTGATATTAGTTGTTAGCAAACCTGATTATGTGTTAGCTGAGTGGAGTTGGCACCCTTTTTGTTTCCTTCTAATTAATCATGACATAGTGTAGTTGGAGTTATGGGTTATTATATGATTTTTTTTATTGTTTGTAAATCATGTTGGGGTCTTATTAGTATTATTTGAGCCCAAATTAGAACCCGGAGATCAATTGGTAAAAGTTAGAACTGAAATTACAAATTTATTAAGAACCGGTAACAGGACAGTTTTGTTAGTGTCTAAAGATCGGGTTGCCACGATTAGTATAGTTACTCTTTGGCAGAACCCTTTTAACTGGAGGTTCCCTTAGATGTTAGGAACCATAGGAATTTTACGGATCGAACGTTTGATTTGTATAACCCGAGTTATAATCTTTTTACCAGAACCTGTCAGATCTGGACCAATTGGGAAGATAGGTGATTTTAGAGTCCTTCGGGACTGATATGGGATTGGTCATCAACATAGAAGTTTTAGTAGACATCCCGAGGTTTTCGAAAAGTCCAGAAATAGACCCATGGGATGTCGGGAAGTCGAGTTGTGACCCGTTTTATGTGAACGTTGCAATCTGTCCGCTGCTTGCTTTTATTTATGAAAATTGTTGAGTAAATTTTATGTGTGAACTTGTTATATAATTCCTTGAGTGTGTTAAGTGTAAATCATAAATGATAGGAACCTAAGTGTTCCTAGGGGATGGGTTAGGTAGTTGATAGTTAATACTAACTTCGTTAGAACGCGTTTTGATTAGATAATTATTCTTATTCTAGGCCCGAGTTAGTGCGTGACGATAGTGAGCTCAAGTGTGTTCTCCTTATTGCTGTACTGTGACGTTATTCAGGTAATGTCTATGCTCTAATCCCAACTGGGATGCTCTTTAAATGCGTTTTAATGTTTTATAATCTATTTTGAGAATTGCATCCCAAAAGGGGACTTTTGTGGAAATACGACCATCTGTTTTAATAATCTTTTTGATTCGATTGTGATCTTGGTTTATTTGAGTTGAGAAATTGGATGGTCTTTTATTCGAAGTTTTGTTAATGGTTTTGATAACTTGGGATGGTTTGACTTGAGAGTCGTGAGTTGAGTTTGAATACTGTGTAAATAATTCAAGTGGAAACGTTAAGCGGGTTTCGGGGGATAACCTGTTGTGCAGGTGTAACAACCTGCAGGGTTATGGACCAGGAGATCAGGACTTCCTTCCCTGATATAGGATAGAATTTTGATGCCTTTGGTAGGCAATATTATTTATGCCTTTGGTGGGCGATATTATTTATGCCTTTGGTAGGCGATGTTCTTGATGCCTTTGGTAGGCGATGTTACTTTAAGGGATTTGGTATCCCGCCCGCAAATTAAAATATGGATTGGATAGGTTGAGGAAACAGTATGGGATTAAAGGTTTGTAAAACGTTTGATTCGATCCCTCTCCCCAAAATGAATTGAAATGAACTTAAACTGTTTTAAACGTTAGGAATAGACATTATTGACATTTCCCCCTCATTTTTGAAATGTTTTGTTTTCAGGTGAAGATCTAAATGCTGGGTACGGGAATTAGAAGTGAGGACGACGAGTCTAGAAGTCCTTGAATCTTTTTATATTGTTTTCGTTATGAAATCTTAAAGTTTGTTTTGAGTTGTTAGTAGTTACCGTTAGCAGACAGTTGTGTTTTCCTTTCTCGCCTTGTATTCCTTCGGGGATACGGCAGTGACGCCCAAATTAAATTTGAAGTCTTCCGCTAAGTTTAGTCTATTAACGTTAGTTGACTTTGACTTTTTATAATTGAATTTCCGGGGCGTTACAGTTATAATATCCTTAATGCAAGTCTCTTCTGTTTAGGTTTGCTTTCTGTAAAATTAGGAAAGTCCCCAGGTCGGTGGTTAAGGAAGCACATTTCTGGCTAATATAATTGGGGAAAGAGCACTTCCTTAACTAGTCTTTGTGTATGTTTGGCCTAATTTCTTAAAAGCAGTTTTTGCTTCTTAAAATCAGTTTTCTTAAAAGCTATTTTTGGAGAATTATTGAAGTGTTTGGCCTAGCTTATGACATAAGAGATTTAACTAAATTAAAGTGTTTGGCAAACCTAACCCTAAACTTATGATATAAGTGCTTTTACTAAATTTAATTGTTAGCCTAACTTTTCAAAATTATCATTTGTCTTTTTTAGGGTAAAATTATTATGTGATTATTTATATTTTCTTTTTTTATTTTTTAAATAGATTATCCTATTATAATTATAGTTATAACCATATAATTATAATTATAATTATAATTATGTATGGTATTACTTAACTATAAAAATCTTTAAATTAAATATTTATAGATCAATAATTTACCAAATACAATCTTTATAGAAGTAAGATAATTAAAAATATTTAAGAGTTTCAACATAATCTGAAAATGTCCAACATAATATTAATTATTAAATAATTAATATTATTAAAGGGTCTAACATAATATTAAAATATTTAAGTACCATATTTATAGGAATTAAAATATTCAAATTGCGGAAATTTATTACTATAGAATCTCATAGATTGAGTAGTCATTAGATTTTAGGAAGCAGAAGCAACAATTTACTGCTTCTGCTTTTGGAGCTGTTTTTGACAATAATTGTTTTTGGAAAACAATTATTATCTTCTAAAAAAATGATTGTTTGGCCTAGTTTATGCTTTTTAAGCCCACAAATACTATCAAAAGCCACGCCAAACATGCACTTTATTTCTGCAATGTGTCTTTGCTACCAAAAAAACAAAAGACCACTTCATTTACTACGGACAAAACGATCAAGTTATCCACTTTTTTTCCATCTGTCAGTGGAAAACAAAAAGAAATACATTAATTATGCAAACCTCACATATATAAATATAAATTTTCAAAGTAGGGAGGGGCAAAAACAATTTCACAGATTTCAACTAAGTAAAATGCAAAAAAAAAATAAAAATTATAACTTATCATCAACAAAAATAATTGATCCATGAGAATCTATTTAACATTTAATGGGTCAACCTAAACTGAATCAAACATGCATTTTTATTTGTATATAGAGCAATAAATGTGCAAATTCTACGCTCATCTTGCCTAAAATTATTATAAGGCAGAGTATTTTCAAGATGATCTTTTTAATATTACATACGAACAGTGATATATATCTTGATTCAAGATAGTTAGTAACCATCTTGAATGAGCCATATTTCCCATTTTTGTAACTTTTGATAATATTTACTCTATAATTATATATATTTATCAACTATAAAAGTATAATACTTATTAGTTAGGTCAAAAAATATAAATAATAACCTAATTTTATCAATCATAGTAGATAATGCACATTTTATGCATAATTTAATATTTAAGAAAAAAATATAAACAAATAATTATTTTTATATTGTGTATAAGTTCTATTAAACCTCAAACTAATAAAACTTACCTTTATAATTGCTGGGAAGATCCAAGGCGGGAGCCCACTTCAACCAAAGCCCATGATACACAAGTTAAGGTTCCATCTTAAAACCAATTGGTGTTAAGAAGAGTAACCAATTTGACTTATATACCATGCCCTTTTCTCTTTACTTTTCCGATGTGGATCAGGAGCCCATCATAGGTGCACCTTACTCCGCAGAGCCGCACCCTACTCGACTTGAGTCTCATGCCACCACTCTGCCTCAAGAGTCCCAGCTGCACCTTACTTCACAGAGCCACACCCTACTCCACTTGAATTTCTTGCTCTACGCATTCAGGAGACCCAGCAGCGCACGCGCCATGGTCCCAGCTCCTGTCCATGGTGATCTTCCCGCACCTTGCGCCCTGCCAAACGAACCATTGGCTCTGATACCACTTGTTGGGGAGATCCAAGGCGGGAGCCCACTTCAACCAAGGCCCATGATACACAAATTAAGTGAGGTTCCATCATAAAACCAATTGTTGTTAAGAAGAACAACCCACTTGACTTATATACCATGTCATTTTTTCTTTACTTTTCCGATGTGGGACATTTTTACTCATGGGTGAATCCCAACAATAATGATTTAAATATATTTAGATTTAACTTTATGAGTGATTTAGATGAAATACAAGACCATCTTGCGTCAATATGTTTATCGATCATTTTGCATTACACTGTATGAGTAACGATTTATATTAGAATGAATGTTTAATATGAATGTAATAGATAACTACTATTTTATTAAAGGATGAGTTTTATTATAGTCGTCCCAAGTATATTACTCCCTCTGTTCCATATTAATCGTCATAATTTTGACTTTCACGGTCTTCAATGTCACTCTTTGAATGATAATTTCTTACATAATAAGCTATTAACTATCGTAATATTATACTTTTATAAGAGTATTTTTCACTATGAAACTAATGGTGGTAATTTTATATAGCAACTCATTGTGTATATTAAGAAATTTATGGTCATTTTTTTTTGAAATTTGACTGCACAATTTCCAAATATGACAATTAATATGGAACGGAGGGAGTATTAATAAACCCTATATAGTTGCAACAAAATGATACATCTCATGCTAAATTTAAGATAGATAATATTGTCTCACGTAAAACTTCCTGTTTATACGGAGGGAGATTGCTAATTGATTGCTAATTGATTAGTCAGAGTGTCCTCAAGTTCTTTTGGCGGACATGGTGGGCAAAGTTACTAAGTTTGGATGTGGTTCGGGCTTCATTTGTGGGGACCGTGTGACTGTTGCGAAGCAGCCTGAGGAGAAGTGACGAAGAGAGCAAAAGTGTTAATTTTTTTGTGTCTCTGCTGTTTGTCATGGTTTTGTTTGTGTGTCTTCTTGTTGGTTGTTGTCCTTTCGCTGTATTGTTCTCTGCGGTTTTCGCGGTGCTATTGGTATTTCTTTTGCCACTTTTGACTTTCAATAATAATAAAAAAAAAAAACTTCCTGTTTATTCCTATCAAATTCTTGAAACAATGTATCATACATATGTTCAAAATTGAGGTTTGTTTGCTAAAAAAGAAATTTATGAGCTATGAAATCCAATGGTTGTATTCAACATTTTTAATTCTTTGCACATTAAATTAAAGCAAACACAGGAAACGTTAGTTGTGTATAGAATCTACTCATGAATGGATGGATTATAGGCCCATCTGAACATAAAACTGTGTGTTTAATTAAACAACAATTTAAGGTGAGGCAACCCAGAGTTAAAGCTTACTTTGTTTAATCGATAACTAAGCATACATTTGAACACGAGCTTTTAATCCAAAGAATCAAATAATAAAAATGAAGCTGAATTAAATTAAATAAAAAAGAAAAGGAGCAGCTTAATTATGAAGGAGAGATTCTTAGGTGTACTAGGAGTACCCAGAAATCGTAACAGATGGAGATGGAAGAGAGAGAAAAGGAAAAAGGGAAGAACACAACAGAAGGTGTAATACTAATAAACGTATATAACGTGTTTGAGGACCCTGCTTTTTTATTAATGTGAATAAATTAAGTATGTAAATGCCGGTCCGTATCGATGGAAAAGAATATATACCTGTATAACTTAGCTTTATCATCATTGTATTCTTACTAGCTACGAGTATTAAAATAAAAAACTACGAGTATCTCTGTAATCCTCTTTATTCTCTGCATGCATGTGCCATCTACACGCTATTCATTTCCCACCTCTGGTTTATTTCTGTTCTTCTTAAAACCTTGTGTAAGAAATAAGAACCAATATACCATATGGTTTACTATAATGTATAGCAGTTAATTTGGTAGGATGGTAATTCTCTCTCTTGTAAACATTTCATTCTTCATATATTTTTAGGTTAGATCATCACATTTTCATCTAAGAAATACGATGAGGTGGACTTTCTGGATTAAAGTGAATTTTTTTTTTGAATTTAAACACTCTACTTCTATAATAGTATTGATGAGTCCAGGAGTTTTACTTCTATATCTATAAATATTTAGGAGTTTTACTGCTAGGAAGAGCTTGGAACTGGGCAAACGATTCAGTCTCCATTGTATGCAACTCTAATAACCAAAACCAAAACTATAAGGAGTACTCTGAAATTCCGTTCAAGCAAAATATGGATCGAGGGATTGAATGCAACGGTCTTATGATAAGTTTACCACTAAATTTTGCAACTTTTAGAGAGATTGCTTCCATTGTCACAAGACTTAGAAATCATTAGATACCAATACAACTTCAATTCATGCAAAAAAAAGATAAGAAGTTTAATGAGACATTTTACTTTAATTCATCCTAGTAAGAAACTCGCATAATTAGAATCATCAAGTGAAGTTTGGGGAAGGTTGTTGCAACTAGGCAGTGATTTTGATTTTAAATGAGGTCTATTGTGACTTGTGAGTAAGGGTGGTTATTTCTTTGCTTGGTGTATTTAGCATTTTTCTCCTTTTTTGTAAACTTTTTTATGATAGTCTGTTGTTGTAATTGTTGTATGTTTTTTTGTTTAATTTTTCTTGTATTTATGCTTAACTAAGTAGTAAATAAAAGATATGATTTGTTAAAGGTTTCTATATGGCTAATAATTAAGTCATATCAGAGTGATTTTTCCAAATACAAAAATAACTAATAATTTAGCAAATACAAAAATAATTAATAATTTATCAAAAAATGACTTTATAAGAGACTATCTCACTCTAATTGTGATTTTTCTACCAAAGGCAATAAGAATGTTGGAAAGTACTACCTCCATTTTTATTTATCTGTCTCCTAGGAAATTGTGTTAAGAACTTTAATATCTTAATTTATATAGTGATTCATCCTACAAAATTGATGTCGTTAGATTTATAACCAAAAATACTATTAAAAAAGTATAATACTATATTTTTTTAATAAAAATTTTATATTAGAAATTATTGAGTAAAAATGGACACTGAAAACCGTAAATGATAGATAATAAAGAACGGAGATAGTAGTATTATATAGTTTGAGCAACATAAGGCTGTTGAGCGAAACGCAGCTCCCATTGTTGTTAGGAGTGTTCAATGAATTTAGCTAACTTCTTTTGAGCAAATAATTGCCAATTTCTTTGCTGCTGGATCAAGTTAATTAAAATTCCAATGTATTCTTACATTTTTGTTGGGTCATTTTTGTTTCTGCTTCCATTAATTGTAGGTGGATGATAATGCATAGACGACTCATCATCATTTCTCTCTTTTTTTTTTTTTGTTGAAAGAAAAGTTAAGTTGATCACGTGATGTACGTAGAAAAGATGAGTATATAAATGTATAATACTGATGAAACAAATTATAATGGGTAGTATTAAATAGATAAATACGGTTGGATTTGCCTCCAAGATCCAACAGTGAGGTAGGCAACAGAAAACCTCTATTTTGTTAATGAAAAGCAAAGCAAGAATGACAACCACGATGGCAACATTATCTAATATATACGTACATTCATCAGAATTAAACAGCTACTCACTGGATCTGGGCATGCATATATCTATATAGAGATTGC
Source organism: Portulaca oleracea (assembly GCA_029582165.1). Taxonomy (NCBI): domain Eukaryota; kingdom Viridiplantae; phylum Streptophyta; class Magnoliopsida; order Caryophyllales; family Portulacaceae; genus Portulaca; species Portulaca oleracea. Next base: position 31,708,210 of record CM055869.1, on the reverse strand, counting down.
ATGATATCTGATCTCAACCCATGCAAAAAGAAACTAAAGCTACTCATTATCTAATTTAATCCCAACCATAAACTTAATTACTACTCTCTCTCTCTCTCTCTCTCCCCTAATTAAGGATCGGATCTTAACAGATATGGCTTCTCTGTGTACGTAGAATAAGCTATATCCATTATAACATTATACTAAAGCTACTGTTGAATCTCTTGCTGCAGACCCCATTGATTCCTAATTCATTCATTTACCTGCATGGCTGGTGTCTCAATAAGCTTAGGTGATAAGATTCATTAAACATGTCGTCAAATATCTATATATACAAGCACACCAAATTATGCATGTTCTCGCAAAACCGATCACCTCTTATCTGAGTGACAAGTGGTCTATTTCCTATCCCAAGCGTCCAAATAGAGAGTGTTGTAGGTAGGAGTGATGCCCATCTTTGGGCCATTGCCACCTCAATACCCCGTCCGTTACAGGACTATTGAATTGTTCTCTTAAGATAGGAGTCCAATGAATTAGATTACTTACCTAGAATTAATCAGATAAAGTTGCTTTCATTGCGGTTGTGTTTGCTTAGTTTGAGGTATCATCCCTGTGTATTGGTACGTATCGATAGTTTAATAGGACAATATCGATATGTAGCTCTTGTATTTTAATTATTGTTTTGGGAGAAAGAATTAACAAGGAACTGGATTGATTCCTAAATACATGACTACTAATTAATGACTCCTATCAAATTCATACTCCCTCTATTTTTTTTAACTGACATTTTGGAGGAGTTATGCGAAAATCAAGGATTTAAAAATATATGAAGTAATTAATTGAAAATTATTTAGATATACTAAATTAACTAATTAAGAACTTTCATTGAAGTTAACTTTTGATGTTTTATTCATTGTTATTGATAAAATAAGAAAGTTGTAATTAACATTTTATTGGATTTATAAGATTCTAGGTAATATGAAAAATGAAAGATTATTGAAAATCAGATAAAAATACGGAAGGAAGTATAAATTAGTGATATGATTATAAAATAATAATAACATCGTGATCAAATAAAACGAGTCGTCTGAAGCCAAAAAATTAAAAGTCATTAACTCCGGTAATGATTTCTTGCAAAATAATGGCATTATATGCGATGTTTATTCAAGGTAGAATTAAAATAATGAAATGAAACCTAGAATACCGTGTAGTAGGAATAGGGCGGTGGGTGGCCCACAATAAGGGCCCCACTTGATAGGTCTTTAGCAAGAGATCAGACAAAAGCGGGGAACCTTCCTTATCTTCCCTTATAGATTTTCACACCCACTGTTTGCCCTAAAAAAGTTTGCCCTAATTAGTCTAATTTCACTAGTCTTGGATAATTAAAAATACTCCCCACACCTTACTAATCTTACTACACACTATTCCCATCCCATTTCAAACATTTCCATCATTTTCATGCAGATGCCCCACCACGGAAATAACTAAAGTTTTCCTTTAATGATCATTCTTTGTTTAAAATGTAAATTACCCAACCAACTTTTCTCTTTTACTCTTCTTTGCTCAAACATTTTGCAGTTAATAACATAATCAAAACTTTTGTAATCTAAATAACTGTTAATGTAATAAGATATTCAGATATAGTTAACGCTATATGTTATCACCATAACCGTCCCCTCTGACTTCTAGTGAATATTAGTGTTTCCTGTATCATATATGTATTATATGAATACATAGACAGTAAAATGCTGAGCATATGATGTTTAAATGATTGTAATGACTATTTATATCATCAGGGTACATCTTCTGTCTAGAAAGGTCATGATCCGTAGGGAACTATTGAATTAAAAGTACTTGGGTGGGAATAGTATCCCGATTGGTGACCCTCCGGGAAGTTTTTTCAGATAGCGTGCGAGTAAGGATAAAAACATGCTGCTTTCAAAAAGGATTTGTTGTATGTGGAGCCAGTCACCGATCCGTAAAGTAGTTATCGGTAATGTGCTCGACCCAAGAGGAGTCGGGGCGTTACAATTGGTACCAGAGCCGACCCGTGACCGTGAGCTGGTCCAATTAATGAGAGATTCCATGGGCTAGGTAGGATTGGGGCACAACGAAGATGTCGTGTGCTTAACTGAGAATGTTTGGTATTGTAAGACCCTCAATATATGGTTAAGTGTGGTTTAAGAGGATTGAAATGATTACTTTTATCACCAAGATATATCTTTCTTTTAGGAAACTTATCTGTTAGGAACTTCTGAGTTAAACATGTTTGGCTCGTAATAGTCTTAAGATGACTAACCTTCTGGAAAGTTTTTACAAATAGCGTGTGAGTAAGAACAGAGCACGCTAAAAAGACCTGTAATAATTTTTGGGGGCAGTCGTCAATTCATAAATCATTTCCCGGTGTGTTTGTTTGTTTGTTTGTATATATATATGTAATGAAACTTGTATGAGAATAATAAAGCATCTCACCCTAATTATTATATTTGGTATTAGAATTTAATTGTAACAGATGTTCAGTTAGTTAATTTCTAACTGGAGAAATTAATTAATGTCAAACTCTTGCTTATGTTGCAATAACAATAACAACAAACTCCCATAAAAAATACGATTAAACGCAGTATAGAGGATTCAGATATGAACAACTTTTTTCTGTTCTCATAAACTGAGATATTGATTCGTATAAACCACAAAAAACCTTTTAAAAACCACCTTGAAAATCACTTTAGACGCTAAAGAAATTCATAAAAGTCATGCTTATGTTAATTATCATAATACATAACCCATCAAATATTTCCATGTTATCTATCATTATTTTTTTTTCAGTGTTTAATGTTTTTCTTCAATTAATAATTTTTCATTACTACCTCCATCGTATCTCAAAATGATAATCCACTAGTAATTTGTGTTGATAAATTTTTAAGACTTTGACAGTAAATTTTTAATGTTTATGTTGACACTTATATAAACAAAATTAATAGATGGAATTTGCTTAATACAAGCAACACAAGAATTTTCAGTGATGTTTTTACCTTCATCGTTGGGCAGTTGAGATTTTGGAGTATTGATTTTGATTTGATTTTGTAGTAAAATGCATCTATTTGACATTTTCTCAAAAAGTTGTCTATTTTAGTGTTGGACCAATTCCAGGAAGTGGTTTATAGCATTGTGTAGGCCGGGATACCGTTGAAGATTTCATGATGTCCAGTATGGGAACGGAATAAGATAAGCACACCCAAAAGGGCATAAGAAGTAGAAGTATTGAAGCAGGAATTTCACATTTAGGATCCCCAAGTAAAGTTTTGTATTTCATAGAAACGAAGATGACCCACTAAATTAAATTAGCCCATTTAAGCTTTATGATGTGTCAAAATGGGTCCTTTAATTTCTAGGCAGCAATTCACGGCATTCTCCGAGTATAATGTAGGCATAGCATAGAATAAAGATAAGTTATATGCAGGCCAGGAGTGACAAATCCCAATATTAACATGATATAGTTAATCTCAGCGTACTATATATATACATTTACAGTTATTCTCCTTAGGCTGAATTCTACAATTAATGTATGAATTTTGTCACATCGGTAGATCATTCTTCCTTTTCGTCTTTATCACTAGAATTTTTGTCTGTTTCTCTCTCTATCTTGGTGTGCTCTTTTCACTTTGACACATCAACAGTCAAGGATATGAGGAAAGCGTAAATAAGGTGAAGGAAAAAGCAAAGGGCAAAATGCCGCAAAGATGCAAAAGAGTAGGGAGCAAGTGGCAAACCTACAAAAAGCATGTTATGATAAAACTCTAGATGCAAAAATTAACACTTTAGCTGCGACGATCCCTAACACTATAGTAGCTCTATATATTCTCAGTTTCCCATACAAGCTAAGCTTCCCTATTCTCTCTCTCTCTCTCTCTCTCTCTCTCTCTCTCTCTCTCTCTCTCTCTCTCTCTCTCAAGAAGCTAAGCTAATTAAGCAGCAGCAGCAGCAGCAGCATGGCACCAGTGTGTCTGCCTCCAGGGTTTAGGTTTCACCCAACAGATGAAGAACTGGTGGCTTATTACCTTGATAGGAAAATCACAGGCCGCAAGATTGAGCTCGAGATTATTCCTGAAATCGATCTCTACAAGTGTGAACCTTGGGATTTACCAGGTACATATCATATCATATCATATCATATCATATCATGCAAAACATCATCTTAATTACTTATATATAAGCTAGAGACTAGCTAGCTAGTAGAGTTTTTGTTTTTTTTCCTTTTGTAGTACATGTATGCGGATGATTGATAATGTAGATGTATGTATATATGTACAGAAAAGTCGTTCTTGCCGGGGAAGGACATGGAGTGGTACTTCTTTAGCCCAAGGGATAGGAAGTATCCAAATGGTTCGAGGACGAACCGAGCTACGAGGTTGGGATATTGGAAGGCAACTGGAAAAGACAGGTCGGTTCATTCGGAGAAGAAGGCGGTGGGTATGAAAAAGACGTTGGTCTATTACAAAGGGAGAGCTCCCCATGGAATTCGGACTAATTGGGTTATGCATGAGTATCGTCTTGTTCAATCTCTATCTGGATCTACTCCTTCTCTTAAGGTATCTATCATTCTTCGATCACTTACCTACTTTTTTCTCTTTTCACCAGCCAACATATTATACTTCCCGGGTTTCACATTAGTCTTCATACACTAGTGAACAATTTTTGTTACTTCCTAAATTATTTACTTCAAAGCATAAATACAATAATATGCTAACAACTACTCTTTGAGGACTTAGAGAGTACTCTCTATTGTACAAGGTACTTCAAGGAGCAGGATATATATAATATACATGCGGCCATGTTCTTTTCATTGGTAAGGCAAGAGAGGATAAATAAGACTGAGCAAAAAGTTGTACATATATGCATGTAATGTTTTGTGATAAGTTGTGATTTTGATGAACAAGATTAATTATAACGTCTTATATATCCTCAACTATTTTGATATTAATGAAGAGACTAATTTAATCAATGCAATTTCACCCAAATCCTGAATTCTGATATGGTCAATCTGAAATTTAAATTTGATTGTGATATGGTCAATCTGAAATTTAAATTTGATTGTGATATGGTTAATCTGAAATTTAAATTTTCTCATTAATCAACCTAGCTCTGTCTACATACTAGCTAGATTTCATATTATCCTTCATATTTTCTTGTAGTAATATTATTTTTCATATATATATCGTTATAACTAGCTAGATTAATTTTAATAATAATTGCGGTGCTTTTTTGAATTACTTAAAAATTCTTAGTTAATAACATACCTAGTCTGGATAATTTAAGCCCTTTTTTTAAAAAAAAAGGGAAAATCAAACAATCAATAGTGATGTAAATACGTACTATATATTGCATTTTGATCAAAAGAATTGTAGAAATAATTTAAGTTGATGATTTGAGGCTAAGAAGATAATCAAAAGATCAAGAAACTATAATTTACATGATCCAAGATGGAGAGATTTTTTTAACAAAAAAAAAGAAAAAGAAGAAGTAGCAAAATTTTGAAAAGGATGAAGGGGGTGGGGAGAAGAGTTGTTTGCTAAGGCCTAGGGTTTTCTTAGTGACATAGAACATACTTTGTGTAGTTGATAAAATAATAATTAAGAATTAAAAAAGTGAATCGAAGAAAGAGAAAGGAGGTTAGCAAGGCAAGAATCTTGAGGAGAAATCATAATTACGTGCATGAGATTCCGAGCATAAGCCAACGTACTCGACAGTAATCATGCAATCATAATCTCCATTTGCATAATATTCTTTCTCACCTCATCACCAAGTTTATCATTCCATATATTATTTCTCACCCTTACTTCTAGGTACCTGGCCTTCTGCAAATAGCAAACTACATTCATGACTAGATTATTACTAGCTACAATTATTTCACATTGATTTGATCTCCACAACACCTATGAATTGAAGAGCAATTATATGTAAAACAAATGAGAAAAGTGAAGCAGATATATTTTATCCAATAGGGGTGATTTTATGTATTTTAATTAGAGGTTACCAATACATTATTATATTCATCCAATACATATAAAACTCATAAATTATACTATATTGTTATTCTTTTTAGTTACTGGTGGCTATGGTCACCCTTGGGATCTGCCAATGTTATCCATCTTTAGAAAAAAAAATCGTAAGAATTGTGTATCACCATTAATTGATCGAAAGCTTATTAATGAAATTCTATGAATAGGATTCATATTCATTATGCCGAGTTTTCAAGAAGCCAATCCATAATTCAAGAGGGAAAGAAGAGATCGTAAACGTTGGCATCACAGAAAATAATGATCAGTACATTGATGAAGATCTGCAAGAGGAAGATCCAAGTAGAACTGACGCGTTTGGAGCAGGAAGCAGCGAAAACGATCAAAATAATGCAAAAATGTTAGGACAAGATCATGGGTTCCCTACGTTTCCATCAGCTGCATCTTCTGAGCTCAGTAATCAAGAACAAGAAGCAACACCTGCTGGGAGTGCTCTAAGTACCGACCATGATTTACAAGCCCCATTGTTCACTACGGATGAAGCTAATAGTTCTGCAAATTTCTACCCCTTTGGCTTCGATTATAGTTCATCCAGTCTTATTCAGGTACGTAATGAATTACTCGGGAATATCGATCTATGCAATAATTAAATTACTTTTTTCGCTATAAAATACGTACAATGACTTTTATATAAAATTACTACCATTAATTAGATTTGTTGTGGAAAAACACTATATTTTAAAGGTACAATATTATAATTGTTAATAAAATATTATATGATTAATCATCAATCAAAAAGTAACATTGAAGATCGATCGTGACAGTCAATTAAGAGACAAATAATATGGACCGGAGAGGATAAAAAAATAGGTCATATCCTATCTTTGGTGTAATAAACTACCACACATTTAATCTTTTGGTGGATTTTGTTGACAAGAATATTGCAAGATCGATAACTTTGACATTTTTTGCTCTTTATTGCTGAGATTATGATGTTATGCAACAACGTAGCTTTGTCGAGGGTCTGTAGAAGAGGCCTAAAAAATGAGGTCAAAATTAAGCTTGAATTTTAGCTTTAAGTATCTCCTTTTATAGTGCGGCCCTATGCAGTACTATTTGCTTTTGTGTCTTCTTGCCTCTTGGTCTTGGATGGAGAAAAGTAGTTTTTACAACAAAATTTTCAGAAGTGATGGTTTGCTTTCGAATGTTTTTGACTGCTTGTTGCACAAATTTACAGTACTACGAATCCACAAAGACGACAACCTAAGTGGTAGCACTATTTTCTGTTCAAAAGATATCATATATGCATGTTAATCAACCAATGCAATGAGCTCTCATCTCATTTGATACTAATTACACTGTGGTATATCAAGGGTCCTATAACCAATTTACTTAACGTAGCATATACTACTCTTCATTGTACATATATATTTTTATACAAATTTTAACATCATAACTACTAAAAATTTTAGTATAAAAATCATGAGAAACATTAATATTATGCAAAGCCATACACCTTGGTGACTCATATGTTTTTGTCCCCATGTTTTATTTAGTAATTAGATTAAATTAAATATATTAAGCATTACAATGCTAAAACTTATTTTAGGTGTTTAAACTTTTTATATTACCATGATAAATATTAGATCTCTCCAAATTAAGTTCCTTTGCCCAATGATCATGTTTAAGCTAAGTTTTTACAATGTTATTATTCCTAAATAAAAGTGTCTCACATATCATGTTGTTCCCACCTTTCTCTATATTAATTCCAATTGGTATTAGTTTTTCTATAATTGTCAAAAATCAAAAAATACATATAAGGGGCCCCCACATCTAAGATGCGGATCATAAGTGTTTCGATTTTTGGAACTGCTAACACTTACCATATTAAAATGCATGGGGATTTAACAAAGTTATAATCTATAAATTCTCTCTTAACTTCTCCATTGTAAATGTTCTTGGTACATAATTTATATGTTTGGAAATGAACTCCAAATTGTAAAATTTAAAGTTTTCTTCAGATTTTGATTTCTTTTTCATGGGAAATTTTGTAGCATTTACGTTATTTCTATCTTCAATTCACAATTCAGAAAATCTGTAAGCATTATAAATTTTAGGTCTCACACTTCTCCTTACCTTTTTTTTTTTTTCTTTTATTTGGAGAGGTGGGGATTGAATGGGGAGAGAAGAGCTTTGGATTAGAAAAGAGATCCTGAAGCTAATGATTTGTTCACATATGAGAGAAAGTAATAAAGTGGAGGGTTGTTCTAATAGGCTGGAAAATGGTCCAACAAAGATAAGGCCTTTCTTTGTGTATCTCTTTTGATCCTAAAAGTGAAAAATTAAAGAGAGCCAGGCAACTAGGCTTCCAAGTGATTTTAACTTGTCTTCCCATTCCTCCTTTTCATAAAGCTTTAATTTCTCTCTAATTATATCTTAGACTGGATCATTCAAGACCATATTATGTACTACAGTTGTTGTCTTTCTTCACCAACTTCTATACTCTCTTTTGACTAACTCACCATCAGTTTGTGTTACTTTCCTCCTCAGACCGCAAATCATCCCTTCAAACATCCACCCCTTTTTTTTGGCTCCTTCAACTCCCATATATTCATCAAAGTCATCAAACTACTAGGACCTAGCTTATTGACAAATCACCATAAATTAAACCAAAAGCAGGACAACAATAGTATCCATTTGGACTAATTAACTATATATTACTTCCTCCATGCTTAATTGTTCTTCAATTCTTCTAACTGTTTTGTCCTTTTTTATTTGTCAAATTACTAACTTTTATACTCCTTACAACCATAATACTGATTCTATCCTTAACAAATAATCTATCAACCTCATTTCAAGGGTACTATTAAAGGTATTTTGGACCATTTATAAAGTTTTCATCTTGATGAGTTAATTGTTGTTATATACAATTAATGATGGAAGTAGTAATATGAAAGCTTATTGTTGTTTTTGTTTTTGTATATGCAGGATATACAGATGGGAAACAGTTGCTTTAGCTTTCCACAGTTTCCAATAGACGACTTTACACAAATAAGCGTAGCTGAGGGGACGTTAATGCCAGGAAAGTCCACTACATATAATGGAGATGCAATGGAGATTACAGGGTGCGACAAATTCAAGGAATACATGAATGGGACAGTCATGTTTGAAGACATTTTTGACCTATGCTCTACACAACCCCATTCATCAGTAACTCTCCCACTAGAACATTAAATTCATTCATCTTTCATGCTGACGTACTCTTGTACCTAACTCAACCTTATTTATTTAGACATTGTTTAATACTCCCAAAAAAAAAATTCAAAAAAATTTAACGGATCATTTTTAGCATCCACATAGGTTGGGATTCTTATGACACATTGGTGGGCCAAAAGGCCCAAACATAGAAGGCATATTTCTTTTCTGTTTTTTTCCTCTTTTTTGTTTTTATTAATTTTATTTATGAAGGATAAGAGAACTCTAAGGCAATGCTACCATAGAGCACTTAAGAATAGTTAGTTGATAGAGCCAGGGCGAGGCCATACTACTGTATACATTACATTTTTCTCTCTTTTCCATTTAGAATCCTGCATGTATTATTTTATTTTTGAATTTCTTTTCATTGTTAAATTGGCTATGTTAGTGCTTTTCTTCTAATTGTTCTTGTTTGGTGCTTTGAATTTAGATTATTTTGGATGTTGATTTGATTTTAGTAAGCTAGTAACTATACAGCATCATTATGTATGTGGCCAAGAGAGATCATATTTATGCGACCCCATTCCTACACATGCAGTTGAGTTCAACTATATATAGATGACTATAAGATTTGAAATTTGAAATATCGTATTGTGTATAACTAGATTGCAGAAGAACAACAAAACAGTTTACGTACCATTAAGTTAAAGAATAGCTTAAACAGTCGTCCAAATTTTTCCAACTGATGGATAAATAAACCAGTGAAACAAATTAGCTTCAGATGTTCCAGCCCAATAATAAGTTGTTCAACCAAGGGGGAACATCAAAGAGGAGGGGGCTTTCGAGCCAAAGTGGCTTGTTCAAATGCAAAGGCGATTTCAATGAGCTTTGGTTCTGTGCCTCTCAATCCGGAGAAGAGCATCCCAAATGGAACACCATGTTGATCGTAACCAGCCGGGACTGTGATTCTGGGATACCCTCCTATTGCCATTACAGGGATAGCTTTTATTCCGGGAGTAACCATGGCATCCAGTTCATTGTCTTCCATCATCTTCTCAAATCCTTCTTTGCATAATTTGTCAAGGTGCTTCACTATTTCCCTGATTTCGTCCTAATTTCCATTCATCTTTTCAGCCTCTATGAACCCATCTTGCCCATACACTGTAGTCTTCTCCTGAAATACCCATACAAAAAAAGATTTATCAAACCAATATCCGTAAACAGAAGCTTAAGAGGATGGGGAACACAGAAGAGATGAAAGAAGTTCCAATGGTTAATGTAAATTACCAGTTGAGGATTTTTGTCATTGAAGGTGATGATGTCTGAGAGGGACCTAACTGGAGAAGATTCAAGGTCATTGAGGTAGCCTTTGATTTCATGCTTGAAATCAGCCAGCATTGCTTTTATTTCCCCACTGTGATGAGGATTCAGGATTTCATTGATGTGTGAGATTTCAAGGTTGTCCACCAGTATTGCTCCTCTGTCCCTACATATTCATCCCCGTTGTATTTTGTGAGTGCAAACTAATGACAAACCTGACAGCAACCTTTCATAAACAACTCAGATGCAAAATTTACATTTTAAATGGGCGTTTTCGGTTGAAATTCCTTCATGTTTGGGAACCCATTTAACAACAATCAGGCCAGAATGTTGTGAAATGCCCAGGATAGGATAGTGTTACTATGTACATCTTACCAAACTAGTCCAAGCAAGCCCAACAATATCCTCCACCACCCAGGTATATTGGGGCTACTCAAACATTAGACCTCCCGCTTGAAGGCTTTGATACCAAGTTTATGAACCAATCCAATCAAACCTCAAACTTGAAATGAAAGTTAAAAGTCCACAAAGAAGTCCATACTATTTATTAATACTTGCCAAGTTACCTTAAGGTTTGAAGGTGATGTTCAAAAGATTGAGCAACATCCGACCCATGTAACGAACTCACAAAGGGATGCCTGACAATGCCTAGTCTCTTCCCCCTTAGTCCATCTGCATTAAGAAACTGCCGATACCCTCCTTGTGGAATAAATTTTGATGCTTTTGTTGTTGCTTCCTCATCTTTGGGGTCTGGCCCAACAATTACATCCAACACACAGACACAATCAGCAACTGTCCTGCATATTGGCCTGTACAATGCACACATTTTTCGCAACCCCGACCACAAGAATCAAACACCGTCACAAGCTAAGGTCAAATCAAATCCACACATGAAACACCCAAAATATGAGATGCTCACCCGACAGTGTCTTGGCGAGTAGAAATGGGAATGACACCAGCGCGACTAACAAGTCCAACAGTAGGACGAAGACCAACTACTGAATTATGATCAGAGGGTGATATGATGGAGCTGTGAGTATCAGTCCCTATGGATATGGCACCCAGGTTTGCTGCCATTGATATGGCTGAACCACTGCTTGACCCACCTGTGTCTGCTGATTCGACGTATGGATTCTGCATGTCATGTACGTTTGAAATTAACATAGTTGTGATTTGTGAAGGGTGAATTAGACTGCGATTGCCTACTTTAGCTTAGCTAATGAACATATCAACATATCAATAGGCTTGGCTTCTCAAATGGGCCAGCAAATCTGGTTTCTTTCCACAATACTCACTTGATATATGATCTACAATCTGCACCAAATCTAGGTTCCATAATGTCAACAGATTGGCTACAAGAATCTAATAAATTAATGGACTTTTTGCATATATCTCCCTTGAGGCTATGTCTAGTTACTAATCGCTAATGAGCTTTTGCTCAAGTGGCATGAGGGCAGGAGGTTTATCCTCCCCACCAGGGTTCAATCCTTGGTGATTACAATCTCCTTGGTGGGAATTGTTGGTGCTCTTGGGAGGCTACCTGTGGGCCTCATAGTGGTGTACTCCACTCCCCTTTGAGATGGTAGCCCAACTGGGTTCTCCCTGAGATAGAGGAATCGGTAGATGACTCGACTTATCAATGTAAAAAAAAAATTTAAAAAAAAAGTCTAGTTACTAATTTATCCATATTTGCAATTTAAATTTCATACCCCACCTTTACTGGCAGATGCCCCCTGACTAATTTCTGGCCAAACCATAGTTGTTGAGAGTGACGTTAATAAACCGAAATATCACTATCAATGTGCATTTAGTATACTTTTGTTGATTTCCTTGCTAAGATCTGGCCAAATTCATATTTTACAAATGATTTTTTGTTTGAAATTATAATCTTAACTTAAAACCAAAAGGTATATCAACCCAAAACTAAATGAAAATAAAAACGAGTGACAAAGAGTGTACTTAAAATACGTTGGAAAGGGCACTACGGTCCATTTGAGATTAAAAACTATATTCTGGCCAAAAATGAGTCAAGTTGTACAACTTTATAATTCAACTAAACCTATATATGTAAGAGATCCATGAATTAACTCCATCTAACTTGAATCCGATCGATAATGTATGGTGCATAAAATCTAATTGAGTCATTTTTTGTTCCTAATTTGATTTGATCCATGTTAAAACTCCAAATGAACTAATAGAACTGAACTTAATTGCACGTTGGAAGAATTAAGATTGCATACTAAGCATTTGCAGGAAAAGAAAAATTGTAGAAACTGGGCAACACTTAGTACGTAGATGAAGCAGAAGTAATTAGTGAATTACCAGTCCTTGACCAGCTCTAGCACACCAGCCATTGGGAAGATGATCAATGGAGCGAATTTTATACCACTCAGACAAACTGGCCTTCCCCAAGATGAGGGCCCCAGCTTGCCTCAACCTCTCCACGACGGTAACCTCACGCGCCACCACGGAGCCCACCAGAGCATGAGACCCAGCGGTGGTGCTGAGCTTGTCCTTGGTGGCGATAGTGTCCTTTATCAGCACCGGAATCCCATGCAGCGGTCCCACATGGCTACTGTCATTACTCAGCCTCTCTCTGTCGGCCTGATCAGCGAGTGTCAGCGCGTCAGGGTTAACCTCAACGACGGCGCGTAGGTGGGGGTTTAGAGTTTCGATCCGGTTAAGGTAGTACTCAACTACTAGTTGTCAAAGGCCTCATGGATGGTCCTGATTGTGGCTTCTTCGATGGGGAAATCATCTGGGCCGTTGGTTTTCGCCATCAGGAAATAGATAGAGACAGAACCAGAGGAGAGGGTCAGGGACTGGGTGAGGTGATGTTGACTTTTTTTTAAATTTTTCAAGGGGGAAGAGGATCTGCTTAAAAGTTAAACAACCTCGGACATATCTGGGGAAACGAGGCGAACCGGCAAAGGAACTGGCTGGCTGGCTAAGGTTGCGGCCAAATTGCGTTCTTTAAGGGAATTGGAGATCATGTGATGTGTTTAATTATCCAAAAAAATCAATAAATAAATATCTTAAAATACAAGTAGTCAAAGGAATTTTTAAGATAAATGAAAATATTGAGAGATTTGATTATCTCTATACTAACCTCAAATTTGGATCTCTTAGACCGCAGGCAAGCATGTTGGTTGCCAGAGGTAATTATTATTGTTGATAGTTGAAAAGTATATATTTCACCTTTAAAAGGCCAAAATTAATATATATTGATCAAAGTGATTTATTGTAATAATTAATACCATTCATTGAGATTGTAAAAACTCTTTAATTAATTCATATGATACATTTCTTCAAAGTTAATTTCAAGATGTATTAACAATTTATTTTTATGTTACAAACATCCCTAGTTAATAGACCTAAATAGTTTTTTTTTTTAATATATTGCCTAACAATTAAAAATGTAGTTGAATCATGATAGAGAAATGTTAAGGGGTCGTTTGGCATGCAATGGGAATGAGAATGAGATTTCATAATGGGAATGGGAATTAACATGTGTTTATGAATTACCAACTTTCTTATTTGTTTTGTAGTAATTCAAATTGGGAATAGGATTGGGAATAAACGCACATTGACAAACATACATTTTTATTAATTTATGGATGTTTTAATAAATTGAAATTGATAGAAGGCCACAAATGATACACATTTACTTCTAGAAAATAAATTACCATATGAAAAGAATTAAAACAAATTAAGTTCATAAAGATTTTAATAAAAATAAATTAAGCATTAAATATGAATTAAAAATTAAAAACAAGTATATCTTCTAAATAGGAGGGATAGTCTTGGTAATAACAATTAAACATAAGGGCAAAATTGGTATTTAGCAGTGACTATTGAATTCTCATCTACTACCACCACCCCGGTAATAGATTACTGGGAGTTGGGGCATTATATTCCCATTCACATTACCCACTTTTTTTAAATTACCGCAAAACAAACATGGCAATAGTATTTCCAATTACCCTATTCCCATTCCCAACCCCCCACTCCCTCATACCAAACGACCCCTAAGAGACATCATATAGTGATGATAATAATCTTAAATAGTTAAATTATAATACATGCAAATTAAAATGTTTCAAAATCTAGGATTTTTGTTGCAAATTAAACAAATGTAAAAAAAGGAATTATGAAACTCATTTGTCATTTCTCTAGAGAAGTTGGGAGCAAATGGTACCCTAGAAAATATACTTCTCTTATTACTCAACAATATAGCAAGACTATTACACAACACTTTAACACACACACTCACTTAATTTGGTGGGAGATTTCTCTAACTCTCCTAAACACCTCTCTAGCTCTCTTGGGTGTGTATGTTTCACCTCTTTCTTTAATGCTTATATAAGTAGTCATATCTCCTATTTATAGTTTTTTCACCTCCTCAATTTGTAATGATTATTACACCACTTCTCATAATCCTAATTGGGTTCTAGATCCTTCTATTAATATCTTAGATAATTATTAAGTACCCAGAATAATATATGTAGATATCCTAGATATTATGCTATCTAGAAAATCTAGATAAGTATCTAGATTTTTCTCTTAATAATATATAACTAGCATTGTATATCCCGTTCATGCAGGGGAAGATTGTTAATTATTAAAATATAAAGAATTATGTGTGTTATACTATTTTGTGATAGAATATATGTGTTAAACTTATTAATATTGAAATATACAATTTTCACACACACATATAGATGAATTACATAATTTATTTAAATTTAGTTAAATACATAATTTAGAATATATAATTTAGTTAATTACATAATTTACAATATATGTGTTAAACTTATAAATATATGTGTCAATTATTAAAATATCAAGAATTATGTGTGTTATACTATTTTGTGATAGAAAATATTAATTACATAATTTATTTTAATTTAGTTAATTAAAATATAATTATGAATATGAAAATAAAATCAACAGCAATGTGTTAGAATTTTTCCATAGAAACATACAGTACTAAAATAACAATAGTAAATATTTCTATTTTAGATTTTTATAAAACATGATATTTTTATAAAATAATGAAAATATAAATATTAGAGAAATTATAAAACATTAACATTTAGTGGTGAATAACTAATACTCACAAATTAAAAAATAATTACTAATTCTAAAATTTAATAATATGTCAACCAATCACAATCTCAATCAAAACATAGTTGAATTATTTTTTTCAATTCATAATAAAGAGAGATTAATTATTATTTTATGAAACTAAATAATGTATGTGAAAGTTCTACAAGACCATTAAAAATATGATAAAAAATGGACCAATTTTATTGTTTTGTGAAATGAAAGGCGAAAGAGAGGGAATTTAATTATATTGAATTTGAAAAATAATATGAAGTAAATTATTGATACTAATTCTTATTTAACAGTGAAAAAATGTTGTAATATCTTTGTTCATATATTTTCACAATACAAAAATTTTTGAA
Organism: Portulaca oleracea; assembly: GCA_029582165.1. Lineage (NCBI taxonomy): Eukaryota > Viridiplantae > Streptophyta > Magnoliopsida > Caryophyllales > Portulacaceae > Portulaca > Portulaca oleracea. Next base: position 31,692,231 of record CM055869.1, on the reverse strand, counting down.
TACTAATTTAAATTATATATCTCAAAAAACACTCTAGTAATATATATATATATATATATATATATATATATATATATATATATATATATATATATATGTGATCATATGAGCATTGAATAAAAATGAGCATGTGAGTATGAGAGATAATAACCATTGGATCTTAAATCAAAGGGTGAGATTAAATGAGGGATTTAACTTTATTTGTTTTGTATATGACGTGAGGTTGCTTGGGAGAGGGCAAAAAAACATTAAATGTGCCATTGGGAACGGGTTAGACGTGTAAATGGAAGATCAACAGTCATTTGGTATTTTGCACACCATAAATGGACGCAAAAGTAAATACCTGATGTCCCCTAATGAAACACTTGATGTCCACGGCGGAAAAAATTTGACGTACCTTGAAATATTTTGATGTTCGCAATGAAAATACATGATGTCCCCAATAAAAAAATTTGATGTTTCTTCAATTATTTTGATGTCTGCAATGAAAATACGTGATGACCTCAATGAAAAAAAATTGATGTTCCTTCCAATATTTTGATGCCCCCAATGAAAATATGTGATGTCTCCAATGATAATATTTGATGTGCACAGTGAAAATATTTGATGTCCTTTGCAATATTTGATGTCCCCCAATATTTGATATCTCTTATAATATTTGATGTCTCCAATGAAAATACATGATGTCCCGATTGAGGACATCAAGTGTTTCTTGTGGACATTAAGTATTTTCATTGAGGACATCAAATGTTTCTTGTGGGGACATCAAGTATTTTTATGGGAGACATCAAATGTTTTCATTGTGCACATCAAATACTTTCATTGGGGACATCACGTATTTTCATCGGGGGCATCAAAATATTAGAAGGGGCATCAATTTTTTTCATTGAGGTCATCACGTATTTTCATTGCGGACATCAAAATATTTGAAGAGACGTCAAACTTTTTCACTAGGGACATCACGTATTTTCATTGCAGACATCAAAATATTACAAGGGACGTCAAATTTTTTCCGCTATGGACATATCAAGTGTTTCATCAAGTATTTCTTGTGTGGACATCAAATATTTTCATTGAGGATATCAAGTGTTTCTTGTGGGGACAAGTGGGAGACATCATGTATTTTCATTGGGGACATCAAATATTTTCATTTGATGTCCTCAATGAAAATATTTGATGTCCCCATCGAAAAAGAGCAGGCAACAAAAGAAATCGATGTCCCTAATGGAAATACTTGATGTCCCCAATGGGAGAAAAATTGATCTCCCTTATAATATTTGATGTCCCCAATGAAAATACATGATGTCCTGATGGAGGACATCAAGTGTTTCTTGTGTGGACATCAAGTATTTTCATTGAGGACATCAAATATTTCTTGTGGGGACATCAAGTATTTTTATGGGGGACATCAAATGTTTTCATTGTGCACGTCAAATATTTTCATTGGAGACATCACATATTTTCATTGGGGGCATCAAAATATTAGAAGAGACATCAATTTTTCATTGAGGTCATCACGTATTTTCATTGCGGACGTCAAAATATTTGAAGAGACGCCAAATTTTTTCATTGGGGACATCATGTATTTTCATTGCGGACATCAAAATATTACAAGGGACATTAAATTTTTTCCGTTGTGGACATCAAGTGTTTCATCAGGGGACATCATGTATTTATTTATTCGTCCATTTATGGTGTGCAAAATACTAAAGTGACTATTGATCTTCCATTTACACGTCTAACCCTTTCCCAATGGCACATTTAATGCTTTTTTGCCCTCTCCCAAGCAACCTCACGTAATATACGAAACAACTAAAGTTAAATCTCTCATTTAATCTCACCCCTTGATTTAAGATCCAATGGTTATTATATCTCATGCTCACATGCTTATTTTTATACAATGCTCATTTGATCACCTCCCTATATATATATATATATATATATATATATATTTATATTTTTATATATATATATATATATATTTATATATTTCAATCTTCGTTTTTGCAACCATTAATTACATAAGAAATTAAAATAGATTTATATTTTACATATATATATATATATATGTATATATATATATATATGAAACTTTGTTTGCTAAATAAAATTATGTTAAAGTTTTATCATTTATCTATCATTAATCCTCGTATAGTATATGTTAATCTCATTATAATTCCACTTTGAAAATGATTGATAGACTATTATTTCTGTATGTACTAATAATGATACAAAGAAGGTGGTAGTCAAATGGTAATTACTCTTATCTTCTATAATCCCCACTAAGATTCAAATCTTAGCAGAATCAAAATATTTCCCATTAATTTAATTTTTAATTGACAACAACTATTTAGGTTCAGAAGTAGGATATGAGCAACCAGACCTCCCGAATTTCACCATCTATGTATGGATTTCCCTTAGGTGATCTTGTTTTAATATATTTAATAGATTATCTTTCTCTAGAATTTTCCTAGATATTTGACCTATAAAGTGGGTGATGATATTTTGTACTTAACACTCCCCCTCAGCACCCACTTTCTGTGATAACCCTGTGTTAACTGGACCCTAATATCGTTTAATTAAGCTAATTAATCAAGTAATTAATCAAAGTCGCGCATTTCAATTTTTCTAACTGTGTGTTTTGCAAGACTTGAACAGCGTAACGACCACCGACTCTCCATCACAGTAATTTTTGTTAATAGATGTCTCTTAAATAGTATCATCGATTCTCTCTAGTAAATCATAGTATTCAGATCTTTTATCTGACGTTCTCTCATTCGAGTTTATTATTATTGAGGAGTTGAGTACTCATAGAAATTCTATTAGCAAAATTTTTCATAATTTAGTCTTGTAGAGTTTTATTCGGGAAACCAAATTAATGGTATCGGGTTATAAGGGAGGAAGTAATAAGTGTTTGGGCCTAATTACCAACTTTTAATTAGCAGCCCAACAATTTTTGAGGGACTTAGACCATTCTTATAAGGAGGAGTTATAATATATACTCCCTCATTATATGGTTGTATTTCATTTTCAAGCTTCAGACCATTTTAATCTCTCACTCTCACTCTCCATTGTTGCTCCTGTCTGCCTTCACGTCTCTCCTCTCTGTCTGTCTGCCCGGCGCTGCTCGACCTCGCCGGCCTTTCCCCTCCAGCCGGGCGTCAACCGCCGGCACCAAGTCACCGACGTTGGTCGTTGCTGGCCGCGGTTCTCCTGGCCATTCTTCCTTCTGTTTTCTCTTTGCTCTTTTTTCCAAAGGTAAATCTTAAACCCTAAGTTATTAAATTAATTTTCTTGGATTGATTGGTGAAAGATTATGGAATTTCTTGTTGTAATTAGTTCTTTTGAGACATTATCAAGTATCAGTATGATGTTTTTAGGGTTTTATTGATGATTAGTGAGTAAAGATGGTTGAGATCGGTGTGAATCAAGTAAGGAACTATGAAATTATGTTTAATTGTTGGAATTTGTTGATGCATGTTATTTTCAATGATAATATGAGGTTTATGGGTATATGCATGTTAGTTGAGTTGAAGTAAAGAGAATGGAAATAGGCTATTGAGGGGAGAAATGCTAGGATTTTAGTTAAGATTTGGCTAAATTATGAAATTGGTGAATGCATGTATTTAGAATGGGATTTGATTAGCAAGGTAATGAATCTTATGGATGTTGATGTTGAATTTATGAAGAATTTCTTGAGGAGCTTGAGGAATAGTAGGATTTTGCCTTGCATGTATAAACTAAGGTGTAGAATGAGGATTTTTAATTATTTTTAATTCTGGAAATTGATGTGTATCCTTGAAATTTATGTTTTGAAAAGATATTAGGGAGAATTATTAAGTTATCATACATGGAAACTAGGTTGTGAATGGGTTCTTTGAATCTGGTGGGATTTTGGAAATTCTGGAGAATGTAAAGTATGAATTTACCCTATTTTAGGACATGAATGGGTAGCCTAAGATTTTAGCTTAACCCCGATTTTTGAATCTTGGAATTTCGTTAAGTATAGCAAAAGTTATGGCCAAAACCGTAAGCCTCATGTCTTAATAAGAATTCTGGAGGCAGTATGGAAATTCAATTTTTCATCTATTTAGATACCTTTTTGGGTGAAGTGTTCAACATGAAGGATTTGGAGGATTCATTGAGATTTCCGGAAAGGTAAATTGCATAGACATACGATATCGGGAGTGAGAGTTATGAGTCCCGGATCATGAGACGGTAATCTGAAATTACCTAGAAACTTATTTTGTCTGCCCTGTATTCTTGGCCAAAATCCGACCTCTTCTCATGCTCAAATCAATTGGTGATTGAAATACAAATTGTAGTATATTCTTCGAGCTTTCCGGAATGGGTTTTATGCCTTCATTGGACATCGGGAGAGGAAGTTATGGTTCTTTTTGTGCAGCTATGTAAATCTGTCCTGTCCAGCATCTAGTAATGGCCATAGCTGGTTCTTGCCACTTTTAGGACCTCTTCTAGGACTTATATGAGGTGGAGATCAATATGAAAGTTGTAGTATACAGTTCAAGCTTTCCATAGAGCACTTATTTGCATTCAACCGATAACTAGAGCTTGAGATGTAGCTTTCCGAAATATCTTTCTTGCCTATATTTACTTAACAGAACAGCTTTGCTCTATCAACGAATTTCTCCCTTTAGCAAGTGTTTTTGGATTGAACTCATAATTAGAAATTGTAGGACTTAATTTGAGCTATCCAAAGAGTCCTCTTGCAAGGTTTTTCAAGACATATAGGAAAAAGTTATGTCTCCCAAGTGTCATGAAATTTTCCGAATTCATCCAAGTTCATTGAATACATGCTTTATTAGTTCATTCAAGGAAATCTTCCCTTCTAAAATAAGTTCAACCTAAATCGTTTCTTTATTCTTATTTCAAGTAAACTCCAAGGGGTCGTTATCGCTACCTGTTCAAGTCCGCTCAAGTGTAAGTGGGCTTTCACTCAGTCCAATTCAAGGTACGCATATTGCTTGTACCCTTCTTAAAACGATTTTATTTGAGTTTAATAAGCAAGTGTAATGATTATAATGAAAATGAATAAGGTTTACTTGTTTGATCACGTAATTATGGCCCCAGCCATGTTATTGGTGCCATAGAGCACTCCCATAGTGAATACCTGACTTAGTGTCAACCCATCCTGTGGTATCAGAGCGAAGTTATAAGGAGAGAATTTGGGAATATAGAGAACTATTAGAACACTGAAACTTGGATGTGTATGGGTGCAAAGTATATGTGTCTTATTTGGCAAATTGGGCTTAATTAGAGGATTGTTGAAATGGAAGTTCGAGCATGAAGCTCTTTGTTGAGATTATGTGATGTAAATTGTATTTTGCAGGTGAAAAATAAGGATGTAAATTTGGGAATAGTCCTATTTACAGGGGAAATGCTGCCGAATTTTTCCTAGAAATTTATGGGGTTTATAGTGAATGGTAGGAAGAGTTAAGTGAATAATGGATATTAAATAGAGCTATCTTCTAGACAATGATTGAATACTTGTAGAGGTAAAAGAAGACATGTTATGTGCAAACTAATGGTTTTGTAAGAAAGTTAAAATAGATAAGTTAGTAGGAATACCCCGAACTAAAGATTCAATTGAAATGAAGTTGAAAGTATGTAGAGTGTTGGTTTTTCTATGAATCAAAAGGATGCTTGAAAGCAAGTATGATGGTATTTGGAAGATATGTGTCTAAAGTATAACTAAGTAATTTGGAGCCAAGCTTGAAAATAAATGGGAATAAGTTGGTTCCTTCATAGAATTTTAGTGGGTGGAGTCTCGGACTTTACCTTAATTCTTTCTTTTTATAGCCAGTCTTAAGGGGATAATTTATTAAAGCTTTATTTTATTGTTTTGTATACTGTAGATGGATTCCACTGGCAGTTCTTTACCCAACCCTTTCGCCATGTTCATGGATCCCAAGGAAAATGTGTTTGAACATCTGAAGAAGCTGTAGGAAGCATTTGACATGCACAGTATGGTGAACCCAAACACCGAATATAGGGATGACATTTGTAGAGCACGATGCTTACTCGCAACTCTGCCCCATGAGAAACCATGGGTGGAGATCAAAGATAGGTACCAACCACTGTTGCTTAGAGGGGACCCTGACCGGCACACGTGGTGCCTTGAATATTTGGGAGCCTGGAATCAGATAGCTTTAGAAGCTATCATTACACAGATCGCACTTGCCCTACACTTGCACACCACTGATTTGGCACCATCCTTACATGAGGTGCTAGCCTTGCCTACCCCCACCACCGCTTTTGTTTATCCATCCCCGGCAAGGGGAATTGAACTCCACTTCGCGACGCCGATCACGGGACGCTCGGTCCCCGTTGTACCACCTCCGTGCCAGGAGTCTGTGCCCTCGGAGTTGGATCCCGAGGAAGAGAAAGGTCCTAATTTGGACCAAGGTAAGGGTGAGTCGGGCCAAGAGCCTAAGAATGGGGAAAATGATAGTGATGAGGCAACCCCTACAAGTGCGAGCGGGGCCCATAATGATGAGAACTAAGCGCAAGAGGTGCCACAAGAGTTGCCCTACGGCCAAAACCTATCGGTTTGCATTGGAGGACAGGATGAAGCAGGTTGGCCATGAAGACTCTGAAGAAGGGTCTAACACAGGGACTTGAGAAGAGGTTATACCAGGTGATTTTGTACAAGGTAGCTAGGAGCTAACCTATTCTTTTGGGTGAGCTAGTCGATCGTGATAGTTTGGTTAACCAGGTTGTCTTTTGTTCAAGGTTGAACCTTGTATTTGGTCGAACTGTGCGATTCTTTTGATCTTCCCTATATTTTGGCTTGGGAAGCATGGTTGTATGTCTTTTTATTTCGAATGTTAGACTTGTATGTACTAAACTATTTTGTGGATGTAATTGCTAGAGTATCTCCCCATTTTTTTTTAGGGAGAACTCAAGATTTCCAGGAATGTTATGATCAATTGTATGATTATGGGAATGTTGTGAGTTCTAAGTTATCATGTAACTTGGAGGGTACAGGTGGAAGAATGGAAGTATCGATGCTTATATGAGTACAGGGAGGAACTGATTGTGGTTCCAAGTGAAAGTTATTGACTTACAGAATGCGTATTAGTGTTGAAGTACTACAAACCTTAAGGGGTGTGTACTAAAGACTTTATTGTTGGGCAGGAAAATTAAAGAAGATGTATTTATGAATCAAGTGGTCTATTAACACTGTTATTATTGTTATATTATAGAATGTCGCAAATGTCGGGAAATTCACCCCATGGTGAACCAGCACCAGAGACAGAAGGAAACCAGTTGGAAATTCAAGGACCCCACCCTAGTCCAGGGTTGGTATCTCATCCCGAGATATCCTTAGGATCCGTTCCCCAAAACCCACCTGTCTACTCCGACCACTTCGGGATGTTAATACATGAACTACTTAAGTGTATACCAACTCCAACCACTGTACCAACGGGTAATAGGGAAGAAAATTATGCTGACCGGGTAGCAAAGAGAAACCCCACTACTTACTCAGGAAGTTTTGACCCTGTCGTTTTAGAGGATTGGATACGAGATATAGAAAAGATTTTTGAGGTGATTGAAGTACCCGAGGAAAAGAAAGTGACTATAGGGACTTTCTACTTGAAAGGTGAGGCGGATATTTGGTGGAGGACTATAAGAGAGAAGTACATTGGAACAGAAAAGACATGGAGTGACTTCTTAGAGGAGCTTAGGGCTCAGTTCTATCCCATATCTCTTAGGAGGCAGAAGGAGAAGGAATTTCTAGACTGGTCAATGGTCAATAAAGACATCTCAGTGTTACAGTATATGTCCAAGTTCCATGAGCTGTCCCGGTTTGCACCGGAGTATGTGGCTACTGAAGGGCTAAAGATGTCTCGATACGAGGGAGGCCTAGCGCCTTACATACGCAGCCAACTGTCGTCGCATCATTTCGCCACGATGCAGGAGATGTATGAGAGGGCTGCAGAAGTAGAGCGAGTCCGGAAGGAGCTAAGGGCATTGAATCAGGGAGGTCCAGCGGACACCAAAAGAAAGTGGAACAAGCGTGGGGCATCTACCTCGCCACCTGCACAAGTGAATCAAATCAGGAGACCGGCGACTCAGGGACTCGTAGGGTCGTCTATCAACAAGGAGCCGTGCAAGAAGTGCGGCAGGACCAATCACTCCACCGCCCAGTGCCGGGTGGGCACCAATAATTGTTTCTGGTGCGGCGGAGCTGACCACAAGGTGGCTGATTGCCCAAGGAAGCGTAAAAGGCCAGAGCCGGGCACAACGCGACCGACGCCGCCAGTAAGGTCAACTCCACAGCAGGGAAGCGTGGGCCAAGCCTACGTCATGGGCAAGAAAGAAGCGGCTAAGTCTGGTATGGTTGTTACCGGAACTGTTTACATTTATGCTCAACCCCTTATTGCATTATTTGACTCTGGAGCAACGCATTCTTTTGTCTCCTCTAAATCTGCATTGAGTTTAGGTTTACAAAAGTTAGCCCGCGCCGTAAACTTTTTAATTGGTTTACCCAATGGACAAACCATAGCTTGTAAAACTTGTTTCGAGGAAGTGCCCCTAGTTTTGAATGAAGAAATCTTCCCAGCTAACCTAATACAGATAGATTTAGAGGAGTTTGATGTTATTTTGGGGATGGATTGGTTGAATTTGACACAAGCTTAAATTAAATGTGGAGAGGGGATAGTCGTTCTACAGAATGCCTTAGGGAAAGAGTGCCTTTTCGTTGGGGATTTAGGATTAAGCCCGTGCCCTATCATAACATATGTAAAGGCGCGAAAAATGTTGAATCATGGATGCACAGGTTATTTATGTTCTCTAAAGGAGGAGTCTCAGAGTCCGCCTAAGATAGAGGAAATCCCGGTTGTGCGAGAGTTTATGGACGTCTTTCCGGAAGAAGTTACGAAGCTACCCCCGAGGAGGGAGATTGACTTTGAAATTGAGCTAGTTCCCGGAACTAGGCCGATATCTAAAGCACCGTATAGGATGGCACCAGCAGAGTTAAAGGAACTGAAGATACAGTTGGAAGACCTTTTGAGCAAAGGGTTTATCAAACCCAGTTCGTCACCATGGGGAGCCCCAGTGTTATTTGTGAGGAAGAAGGATGGAAGTTTAAGGTTATGCATTGATTATCGGGAATTGAACAAGGTGACGATCAAGAACAAATATCCCCTACCAAGAATTGATGACTTGTTTGACCAACTCCAAGGAGCAGGAGTATTTTCCAAAATTGACTTAAGATCAGGATACCATCAGCTTAGAGTAAGAGCAGAGGACATCCCTAAGACTGCCTTTAGGACAAGGTATGGGCACTATGAATTTACCGTGATGCCTTTTGGGCTTACTAATGCCCCAGCAGTGTTCATGTATTTGATGAACCGTGTGTTCAAACCCTTTTTGGATAAATTTGTGGTAGTTTTTATTGATGATATTTTGGTATACTCAAAGAGTCAAGAGGAGCATGAAAATCATTTGAGGCAAGTACTTCAGCTTTTAAGAGAAAAACAGTTGTATGCCAAATTTTCAAAGTGTGATTTCTGGCTCAAGGAAGTAGGATTTTTGGGACATATTTAACCAGTGAAGGTATCCGTGTTGATCCTCAAAAAGTATCAGCCGTTAAAGATTGGGTGAGACCCACTACAATTACGGAGGTCAAAAGTTTCTTAGGTATGGCTAGATATTATAGAAGGTTCGTGCCAAACTTTTCTAAGATAGCATTACCCTTGAAAAACCTCCTTAAGAAGATCACCCGGTTTGAATGGACCGATAAATGTGAAGAAGCATTTCAGACTCTAAAGGAAAAACTCACGACGACCCCAATTTTATCCTTACCCAAGGAAGGGAAGGAATATATTGTGTATAGTGATGCGTCGCATCAGGGGCTAGGTTGTGTGTTGATGCAAGGAGATAAGGTGATAGCTTATGCCTCCAGACATTTAAAGCCTTATGAAAAGAATTATCCGACACATGATTTGGAGCTGGCAGCAGTGGTCTTTGCTCTCAAGATTTGGAGACACTATTTATATGGAGTCTCCACTACTATTTTCACCAACCACAAGAGCCTCAAGTATATTTGTACCCAGAGGGAGTTAAATATGAGACAACGAAGGTGGTTAGAGCTTATTAAAGATTACGATCTAGATATCCAGTGTCACCCCGGGAAGGCAAATTCAGTAGCAGACGCTTTGAGTAGGAAGACCCAGCACGGGTCTATATCGAGTCTAACGATTCATCCTAGAATATGGCAAGAGTTGAGTAAGGAGAACATCGACTTGGTGAATAGGGGAGATACAGACAAGAGATTGACTGCTATCTCTTTAAAGCCGTCTATCATTGATGAAATCAAGACAGAGCAAATGAATGATCCGGACTTTAAGAGAATTGTGGATAGTCTAACCACCAAGACAATGCCTGGATTTCTGATCCATGATGATGGGATTTTAAGGTTTCATAATAGACTCTGTGTACCCAACAGAGGGGATTTAAGGTTAAGGGTTATGGAAGAAGGCCACAAGTCAATATACTCCGTGCATCCTGGAGGTACAAAGATGTATAGAGATTTGAGAGAGCGATTCTGGTGGCCTAACTTGAAGAGGGACATAGCTAACTTTGTGGATAAATGTTTGACATGCCAAAAGGTGAAAGCTGAGCATCAGCGACCTTCGGGTGAACTCCGACCCTTAGATATTCCCACTTGGAAATGGGAGTCAGTCTCAATGGATTTCATCATGGGATTACCCCTCACAGCTTCTAAACGAAATGCCATCTGGGTAATTGTGGACCGCCTTACTAAATCAGCGCATTTCATACCTATTCATGAGAGCTGGAAAGTAGATAAGTTGGCGGATATCTACATCCGGGAGATAGTGCGGTTGCATGGGATTCCAAAGGACATTGTATCGGATCGGGATACAAGGTTTCAATCGAGATTCTGGAGCGCTATGCAAAGGGCTTTCGGGTCCAAGCTTAGTTTCAGTAGCTCATACCATCCAGAGAGCGATGGTCAAACTGAAAGGGTAAACCAAATTGTGGAGGACATGCTTCGTGCATGTGTATTGGATTTTCAAGGGAATTGGGATCAGTATCTTCCACTCGTGGAATTCTCTTACAACAATAGTTATCAAGCCACTATTCAGATAGTGCCTTTTGAGGCTTTGTACGGCAGGAAGTGTAGAACCCCTCTATGTTGGGGTGAGCTAGATGAAGCGTTAATCATAGGTCCGGATTTAATTCAAGAGACAACTGATAAGGTCAAAGTGATTCAACAGCATATTCGGGCTGCCCAGAGTAGATAGAAAAGTTACGCCGACAAAAGACGGAAACCCCTCGAATTCCAGATAGGAGATAGAGTTTTTCTCAAGGTTTCCCCTACCAAGGGAGTTAGGAGATTTAATGTTAAGGGTAAATTAAGCCCTCGATACATCGGACCTTACTCTATTGTAGGGAAAGTTAATCCATCGGCTTATCATCTAGAGTTACCTTCCAACTTGGGACGTATCCATGACGTCTTTCATATCTCTTAGCTCCGAAAGTATGTACCGGATCCAAAGCATATCTTGGAGGAAGAACCTCCTCTTTTAACTAAAGACCTTACTTTCGAACAGCAACCGATCCAAATTTTGGATCGTAGGGTCAAACGGCTACGTACCAAAGAAGTCCCACTGGTCAAGGTCCTTTGGGCAAACCAAGAAACCTCGGAAGCCACCTGGGAGACTGAAGAGGATATGATGAAAAACTACCCTCACCTCTTCTAAGGTATTTTCCACAGCAATTTTAATAAACAGCAAGTTTCAAGGACGAAACTTCTTTTAGGGGGGGGGAGGATGTGATAACCCACCCTAAATCATAGAAATTATAGTAATTAAATTTGTTTAATTAGTTGAAATGTGATTATTAAATTCTTGTAACTTTTTTTTACGGTTAACTAACGGTGACAGGTCTCGGAGGAAATGGCTAAGCGGTCAATTTTACCGATCGAATTTTTTTTTAGTGCTTTTAAAGAATATCATATTTAGACCTCGTATTATATTTATTTTAAGTTCTAATGTTTATTTAAAATCGGTTTGATTACCGTTTCAATTTTTACAGCAAAGTGAATTTTAATAAAAATACCGATCGTTACCGCCTTTTTAACCCGTATCAATTAAGTTCACTTTACAAGTTATATTTCTACTACCGTTTTATTTAAGAAAACTCTTGTACACTTTTATTAAGTGTATTAGTATTATTATTATTGTTATTAGTTAAGAGGAGGGAGCTTTATATATAGTCTAGGGGGAGGCCAAAGGGCATGTCTATTTTCAAATTCATCACAATTGCACCAGCTCATCTCCTTCCTCCTCCTCTCTGCCGAGACCCCCCTAGCCAGCCCCTTCAAATTGCGCCGGTCGCCGGCGACTTTTCCGGCCAACTCCGGTCAGTTTTCTCCCTCTTTCCTTCCTCTTGTTCCATTTCTAGCCCCATTTTCAAGTGGTATATTTTTATTCTACCACTTTTTATAGATTATAATCTGAGAATTCTTGATGTTCTTCATGTATTAATTTGATGTTTATCTATTTAATTATCTTTCTTTTTCATGTGTTTTAAAGTATAAGTTGTTAGAGTTGATTTTAGTGTTAAACCAAGTGTGTTTGTTGAGGTTTGCACAATCTTGTGATGGATTTATGTTTCTTGATGAAGAGATTAATGTTTATGGTTTTGCATGTTGTATTTGGTGAAGATTTGGAGTATTAGTTTCTGTTTTATGCAGTTGATTAAGTTAAGTTAATGATAGGTTAGTTGGGTGTTTTATGTGAAAATAGTGAAGGAAATCATGAAAGTTATGGTGTAAAGTAAGTGCATGTAACTTGATGGTTATGCATATGAATTATGCAAGCTTAGATGATGAATATTGAGTTTGAAATTCTGGAAATAATGGGTAAGGTGATCAAATTACATGTGGATGAATGATTAGTACAAAACTTGAATGTTTATGAGCATGCATGAAGGCTAGAACACCCCCAGAACATTATGTTGGAATTCGAATTTTTACCGAGGTGATAAAATGAGTTCTTAGCCCAGAATCTTATGTAAAAAGGTAGCCAAAGATGTTAGTTAACACCCGGCTTTTGAATTTCGGGATTCCGACTAGTATAGCTCAAGTTAGAGCCGAAACCGTAAGGTCATGCAAATATATACGATTTTGGAGTCAGTGACATTTTGTATGTTTTTCGTCTGCATGGAGGTTGATTTTGAGAAAGTGTTCAACATAAAAGTTTTAGGAGACCTTGCAAGCTTTCCGAAAATGTATAGTATGCGTCAATCCGACGTCAGGAGAGAGAATTATAGAGCCCGGAAGCGGGGCTGCGAATCCGGAAATTCTGGGTACTTTTGTAAATTGATTGATTGGATTAAAGTTGATATATTGGTCGTGTGATTGGTTTTAGGAGTGCTTAAATTAATTAATATGACCTTTAGGATGAAGATTATGATTGAGGACCATAGGACTTGGTTTTGAGGAACCCCGAGGTCTTTTACGTTATTCGATTTTATCGTATTTAACTACCGAAACATATGAATTTAAAGAAATGAGTTTTGTTTTGCTCTTAAGATTTTAAAGTCTCTTTGATAAAATAAGATTACATATTTTACAAGTATTCTTCTGTCCATGAAGCTCCTATGATTTTAGAGCAAGTACATAAATTCTATCGTTTCCGCTTAAATGCCAAAACCGCACAAGAAAGCATTTCAGTTTTTTTCGCTGTTTCTGTCCAGAGCCTTTTTCGAGCTCTCCCCATCATTTTTAACACCGGACCCAGTGGACAAACGCATAGATTATATTTTTCCCTTTCCGAAAAGTGCTCGTTCATCGAAGTCCGAGTTTCCTAGCCCGAGATATGGCCAAATTACTCTTACCGCAAAAACCTGAAAATTATTTGACATGTACATTCTAAGTCTTTTTCTATGGGACGTTACGGCCCTATTTGTTCATAGCCTTTACACTAATTTTTAATCTCTATCGTCTTAGCTCAAAGTTCCACACCGCCCCGCGCCATTCCCCGAGCCAGATCGTCACCAAGCGCACAGTACGTTCAAGGTACGCAAATTGTCCAACTCATGTATCTATTTAAAGTCAAGTACAGTTTTTATCGCAAATATACATGCTAATGATTTTATTGTTTTATAAGTGGTCCCGACACTAAATTCTACAGTAGCTAGAGTGAAGTCTAGCATTATTTTACAGGCTCCGATTGGAGTGATCTTGACTGACGGTGTCGATCGCTGCATGATCACCCAATCCAAACTTCCGGTCGGTTTGGGCATGCGCGTGTGTGAGGTGCTTCGGCATCGATCGTAAGGGATACCACGTCTTATTATATGATAGCATATGCATAGAATTCTTAAAGTTTACAGACTTCAATGGTTTAGCGTGCTTTATTTCCCCTTTCCCGTTTTCGAAATGTTTTAAAGGCCGGCATGAAAAACCGTTTTCGAAACGGTTTGACATGTTGGAGGTTTGTGTACTGATTGTTTCCCCCACTCATCTTGCGTTGTTTTACTGTTTTGTTTTAGGTGGTCCGAGCTCCACAGGAAAAGGAAAGGGCACTCAGAAGTAGTTTACTCGCTAAAGGGGAAGGTAGACTCTTACGTCGTACAGGGTTAATCATAAAGCAAGTGATAGTAGCTTTTGGAGATTTATAATGATTCATAAGCGTATGGTTCAATATATATTTATATATATATATATATATATATATATATATATATATTTTCTTAGGTTAAGCAATTGTGGGCTGTTTGTAAATCACCTTATGCATGGGGATGTGTTGATGAATGTGGTTCTATTGTTGGTTTTGGTTGTCATTGTTGATGTGCTTGGGCGGTTGGTTGGATCTGCCTTGTCCTTAATGGGACGGCGGTAACGCCCCAGGCCGTTATCCGCTGCGCTAACCATGTGATTACTGTTATGTTTGGGTAATTATGTGATTAAGGTTTTGGGGCGTTACACATCCGGATCTCCCGATCGGTCTGGGTATGCGCATACGGAGGCTTAGACCGATGTTCGCAAGCACGGGACCATCAAGATAATAATATGGCAAGCAAGTTTTATTATTCTATTGTTATTTTATTGTTTTACTGTTTAGTGTTTGCAAAATAAATTGAAATGCGCGAAATAAAAGGAACTGCTTAAGTTAATTTACTATATAGGGGTATGCGTATTGAGTTTCGACTAATTTGTGAAATTGTTTTTTGTTTTGTTTTAGGATGTATGCTAAGGGGTAGCAACCTAATACCAGTAAGAGGTCCGATCGATATGAAGGTAAAGAAGTCATCAGCTTTGCCGAGAAGTCACACCCTTTTGCGCTCGATGTCAAGTTATTTGTAGAAGTTTGTACTTTGGATTAGTAAAGTTAAGTGTAATTATGAGTTTGGCTATGTATAAAGCTAACCTAAGGTTTTGCTCTTATGAATATTTACGTGGGTAGTATACAAGTTTCCTTGGGTTTGATCAGTTGTAATTAGCGTTATTTATGGTTGTTAAGCCTTGTCCATATTTGTGGACGGCGGTAATGCCTTCGGATTATATTTTCGTTGCGCTAATCATTAGGTTAAAGATTGATTAGTTGTTATCTAAATATGATTTAATCTGGGGGCGTTACACTTTCTTCAGTATCATCTTTGTGAGGTTTTCCTGAACTTGTTTTAGTTCCACGCAACTTAGAGTCTCCGCGTAGATACCTTATTCTTGGTCGTCTGTCTATACGTCCATATCTCATCTCAACGTTTTCCTTCGTGTGAACTGATTTTGAACCGCCATGTGTTTGATCCTTCATGTTTGATTCTTTCACTATACCTATATCCGCATATTTAAGTTTCCATTGTTGTTCCCACTCCATCCTTCTTTGTCGTTCTTGAACTTCTTTTACCAACAACATATCTTCCAGTTCTCCATGTATGCTTTCAACTTGATGTGCTTTCTCTTGACTTAAGTCTTGCTCGCCATATGATGATGTTGGGTGTTCAAGTCCTTGCTCTATGTCTTCCCCAATCTTCTTAGATTCCGGCAAAACCACTACTTGGTGATTGGTGTGTATGTCACTCGTCATGGAGGGAACATCTTCTTCTTTGGACTTATCTACACATGACATAGCTAATTCTTCCTCGGATGCTTGAATAGTCTCCTTGGCCTGAATGCTTGGATAGACTCTTCCATCGCCAATGATGCTTGGAGGTCTCATTCTTCTTCACTATCATAACCTTTGAAGCATGCTATGTTACCTTCCAATGGACGTGATCTACAATCTTGAGCAAAGTGGCCTTTCTTCCCACATTTGTAGCATCGATTGTCTCGACGTGGATACTTTATTTCTTCTTCGTCATCATCATTATCATCACAAGGTTGATGTGCTCCCCTTGATATCGACATCCATGTTGTTCTTGTTGCCACCTTCGTGGTCTTATTTCCGATTGATCTCCATCACCATTGTATCTCCATATGGCCCTGCCTTGGCCCTTTGATGCTCTCCTTCTTGTATAGAGAGCTTGGTCTTCCTCCTTCATCGAGACCTTATATATTTGTTTGTCTAGGTCTTCTTGATTCACCAAGTGGCTCTCTAATTCTGTTAGAGAAGGTTGTTGTGTAGCCCAACCCCTAGTTGCCGCCACAAGGCCGCTATACTTGCGGCTTAAGCCATGAATAATTATTCGCCTCATCCTTGACTCACTTATTGCACTTTTTGGGTCTTTTTTTGCAATTTCAACACATAAAGATTTAACTATAGTAAAGTATTGACTCACCGTCATATCTCCTTGCTTGATAGACATAAGCTCGTTTTCCAACTGCTGCAACTTAGCTTCATTCTTCTTGGTGAACAATGTAGCCAATGTATTCCATGCTTCCTGAGGTGTCTCACAATCTTTAATCCAATATAGATACTCGTCTTCCAAAGCGATGGAGAGAACATACATTGTCTTTCTTGCCTTGATCTCCCATTTCTTTTTCTCTTTCGGATCAGTTGGTGTTGTCTTTTCTTTGCCACCAACGATCTCCCATAAGTCTTGCCCCTTCAAGTAGTACTTCATGCGTGTACACTAAGTACTATAGTTACTCCCATTGAGCTTCTCAAGCGAGCTAGCCGATCCCTAATAATCTGCCATGACAACTTGGTAAGCGCCCTGTATTTAGCCAAGACTTTTGTGGTCCCAGACCAACAACTCTGTAACGACCAACCCTAAACCCGTATTAATTAAGGCCGCTATCACCTTCGAGTTCATCATTTGAATCAAGCCTTATCTCACAAACATATTGTACATCCTCCTATTAAATTCATCTTTATCCTCGTAAGATTGCTTTCGGCTTTGTCAATTCTAATCATTGTTTATTTTCAAGAACTCCTAGGAGAGTCTATAATTGTTATCGACCAATCATTTCGGCTCATTAGTGCTATGTCCACACCTTTTTGGCACCGCACTCTTTTCTAAATTTCCTTTTGGGGCAAGTGCCTTTCTTTTAACAGCTATCCACTCATTCATCCAGTGGTGATGGACTACATCTATTCTACCATGTTTTCTATTTGGTCATCTTTTCTCTGTTCCGAAGTAGTCATCATTCTCAGTAAGGATCTACAGTTTATATCCAAGTTTTAGCTTAAATACAAGTTACTATTCGATCAATATCAACAACTTATGTTTTGTACACCCCAAGCGGCTATTGCCAATCATTCATGTATCCCCGATATTGGTTGTCCTAATTCAAGAATAAAAAACTTGCCCAAGATCTTTTCTTCATCTCAAGCTCATGTCAGTGTCTCTTATGGATTACTTTATTCATGGAATCATTATACTTAATTATTCCTTTCAATTATATTGTCTCTTGTTAACTACCCATACGAGAAGGTAGACCTTAGGTGGGACATCTTAACTTTGGGTATGGATTGGTTAGACCTAACTCACGCTCAAATTAGGTACAGGGAAGAAACAATCGTTCTTAAGAATACCTCGGGAATAGAGATTTGTTTTATTGGGGACCTAGGAATAAGTCAGTGTCCTATCCTAACCTACGTAAAGGCTCGGAAGCTGCTAGATCATGGGTGCAAGGGTTACCTGTGTTCGATTAAGTAAAGATCCTAAGAATCCACCCAAGATAGAAGAGATTCCAGCAGTGCGAAAATTCCCAGATGTTTTCCCGAGGAAGTTACAAAGTTACCCCGAGGAGGGAGATCGACTTCGAGATCAAGCTAGTTCCAGAAGCTAGGCCTATATCTAAAAGGACCCTATCGGGTGGCACCAGCAGAGCTTAGTGAACTAAAGGTGCAATTGGAAGACTTGTTGAACAAAGGTTTTATGAGACCTAGTACGTCACACGTCGGGAGCCCGGTGTTGTTTATGAGAAAAGGACGGAAGTCCGAGGTTATGCATCGATTACTGGGGATTAAATAAAGTCACGATCAAGAACAAGTACCCTCTTTCAAGGATCGATGATCTTTTCGACCGACTTCAAAAAGGATTCGAGTGGACCCTAGCAAAGTACCCGCCATTAAGAATTAGGCAAGACTCACTACGGTTACAGATTCGACGCATGTTTTAGAAGAACCTCTTCTGCGGTCAGAAAATCTCGCATTTCAGCAACAACCGATCCAAATCCTTGATTGTAGGGTCAAGCGACTTCGTTCTAAGGAAATCCCCTTAGTCAAAGTGCTATGGGCGAACCAAGATACCTAAGAAGCCACGTGGCAAACCGAGGAAGACATGAAGAAAAGCTATCAACACCTCTTTTTAAGGTACTTCGTTCGCAATTAGTCCAGCAGCAAGTTTCGGGGACGAAACTTCTTTTTAGGGGGGGGGGGAGGGTGTAACGACCCACCCTAAACCCGTATTAATTAAGGTCGTAATCACAGTGATTAACTAAATTACGCGGTTAAAAATTTTCTTTCTTTTACGTTAATACGGTTATTACTGTTATTATTATTATTATTTATTTTTATGCGCGACAGGTCTCGAGCAAGGCGATGGTTAAACGGGTTGATTTTATGTTACCTCGAATTTAAAGTTATAATTACTATTACGAGTTTATGAATACTTTTATGATAAGTTATATAATTTATTTTACCGTTCTCAATTTCACGCTTGTAACCGAAGAAGGTTAAATTAATTTTAATTTCCGTTTCAATTACGATTTATGTCATCCAACCTTCCTAAGTTCATTTTATCGCCCAAATTTATTTTATTAATGTGTCCTACAAATTTATTTTATGTGGTTTAATACTAGTTGATTTTACCCAATTTATTCCCTAGTAACTTTATTTAATCATCTACTAAATTATTTTACCAAGTTTATGTTCACTAATTTTATTTTAGTCGATACCAATTATTTTACTTAGCAAGCTAATTACACTTTTGGGTAGCCTAAATTACTAATTAGGGGGTTAAGTAATTAAGTGGGAGTGTTTTATATATGAGGGGGTGAGTTAGTATGGGTGTATGTCATTTTATTTGGATGAAACACAATAGCATTCACTCTTCTCTTCCTCCCTCCACTGCGCCAGCCCCACTCCAGCCGTACCCCCTGTTTTCCGGCCAGAATCGCAATGGAGGCCTCATGACGACCACGGTGGCGTGGCGTGCTTCCCCTTCCACCTCTCTCTTGTTTTTCTCCTTCAATTTCTTCTCTAAGTGGTATAATCTCAAACCCTAACTTTATTCTTTATGTTTCAAATCTGAATTTCACTTATAAATTGTGTTATTCTTGAAGTTTTTCATCTCTTTTATGATTTCTAAGCATGAGTTTAAGTTGTGGTTAAGTTGGGTTAATTAGGGTTTGAATTAGAGTTTGATGCATGTGAAGATTGAGGTGTTTCTTGCTTGTTTCTTGATAGGTAATGAAATAGCATGCTTGCATGAGGTTCTTGATGAAGAAATTTGGGTTTAGGGACTGTTTTGGAGTGATTGCTATGCTAAGCAAGTCTTTTGCTCTTGGGT
This sequence comes from Portulaca oleracea, assembly GCA_029582165.1. Lineage (NCBI taxonomy): Eukaryota > Viridiplantae > Streptophyta > Magnoliopsida > Caryophyllales > Portulacaceae > Portulaca > Portulaca oleracea. Next base: position 31,672,275 of record CM055869.1, on the reverse strand, counting down.
GATATGAGTTTAATGTAAATTTGATGAATAAAGGCAAATTCAAGTGTTAATTATAGTTGCATGTGTAATCTATGGTTGCATGTGAGTTTCATGAGCTTATTTGGGTAATCCCTAAGTATTAAAATCTGGAAGAACCATGAGTAATAGTTAATTTGGGCTTTGGTTGTGAATTAGTATAAGTTAGAGGCCAAAAGGAGGCACCAAAGTAAGAATCAAAAACATAAAAAGTTTATGTCCAAGAATCTGATTTTTTAAGAGGATGTAAAATGTGAGTTTTTCCTGGATTTTTACTGGAAACGATAGCCCAAATGATTATCTAACTCTAGGCTTTGGAATTTCGAGAATCTGGTATGTGTAGCCCGAGATATGAGCAAAACCGTGAAAGGGGTGCAATTATATACGTTATCAGAGTCAGTATCTTCTTGCTAAGTTTTCGTCCATTTGAAGACTTTATGTGCTTAAGTGATAAACATAAACGTTTTAGGTCGTTCTTCAATCTTTCCGGAAACAAAAGGTTTGCATCCATACGATATCGGGAGAGTGAGATATGAGGCCGTGTTCGAGGGCCGTCAACAAAGTTTCTGCCCAGAATTTATTTCCTTAATTCTAACGTTAAGGTTACACTTTGACCTCGTAGGAGGCTCTAATGAGATGTCGACCTTTGTGTCACTATTAAGATGGATTGAGTAGGTTTTCTAAGTTGATTTAAGCTATGTTAGTGTTTGGGAATTAACTTCTAAAGGTTTATGGAAATACTAGCAAACCATGGGGTAAAGTGATGAGGTTTTAGGTTCGTGTAAGTGTTGTTGATGGCTAAGTCATACTTTTGACTTCATAACAAGTTTATGGGTTTTCCTCGATGTCTAAATAACCAAGGACCATCTCTTCTATGTATTCAATTCACCGGTCATCGGTTCGTAAACTTTCCAAAATTCATAACCATGTCCTTATCTAATTTCCATCGCTTGACAACGTTTCTTTCATGTTTTCAATAATCGAATAGCTTCTCTTCTTAAGCCTTCAAGGACTCCAATTCTATGCTCATCTAAACTGGTTGCTAAGGATACTTTATACATCATAAGCTTTCTTTGATCCTATTCAAGTTTCACCATAAGTTTCGCTTAAATTTCCAAGCCCCATGATTAATTTCAAGTGCTCTGCTTCTGTCCGGGCCTTTTTCCGAGCCCTTCCTTTCACTTTTAGCCTTCGAGCCAGTTGACAAAGTTGTAGGGTGTGATTTTCCCTTTCCAAAAAGTACTCGTTTGCAAAAATCAGGGTTTTCTAGCTCAAGTTATCACCAAATCTTTGATTGATCAAAAATTGAAATTTCTATTTTCTCATCCCTTTTAAGTTATCAAGTTTTAAGTACTTTCATCCTAGCTTGTAAATGCAAGGACTTTATTTAAATTCTCAATTTTCTTATGCTCTTATTATAGTTTCCAAGTCGCCCAAACCGTCCCAAGCTCGAGGCACGTCGGTAGACCTTTCTACTACCCAAGGTACGCAAATTGTCCAACGTTTAACATTTTTCTTATCATTTCGTATATATATATTATCATCATGTCAAAGCATTGACCTAATATCATTTATCACATTATTTTCAAAAGTGGTCCCGCCTTAATATATGCTAGCTAGTTACGTGATGTACTAGCCTTTTCTTTTAGATGCTCCTGATCAGAGTGTCCGAATGACCTGGCCAGTGTCGACTGCCTAGCAGTCACCCTATCCAAATCTAGATCGATTTGGGCATGCGCGTGTGTGAGGTGCTTTGCGTCGATCGTAAGGGATACCACTAGTTTTCAATTATTACAAGTTAAACTCCTTTATGCATATACATATTTATCTATGCAACAATCCAGTTCATTTATGGTTATTTCCCCTTCCCCGTTTTCAAAATGTTTTTAAAATGCCGGCACTAGAAACCGTTTTCGAACTGTTGACATGTTGGAGGTTTGTGTACTGAGTGTTTCCCCACTCACTTTGCGTCTGTTTTCAATGTTTTGTTTTAGGAGGTCTGAGCTCAGAGGATAAAGCCAAGGCTAAGCAAAAGTAGATCGTTCCGTTCAAGGTCGTTTCTAAGGTGGTTGCTAGTCGATCCTCAAGCGCTTTTATGGGATTTGGAGACTTTTCTTTTCTCATGTTGGGAAATCTTTATATAAATGTTTGAAGGGTTGTCTATGTTGTATTTCAAAGTTTGGTGATTGTTTTGTATGGGGTTAAGTATATTTTATTTTGGGTTATGTTTGGTGTTTGTGTTTGCCTTGTCCCGAGTGGGGACGGCGGTAATACCTTTACCCTGGTGTTCCGCTGCGCTAATCACAGGTTTAATTGATGGTTTAAGTTAATCTTGTGGTTAAGGGTTTTGGGGTGTTACAGTTGTGGTATCAGAGCCAAATTATAAGAAGAACTTGAGGATTTAGAGTTTTATAGGAAATTGTGATACGGATTTGAGCAATATGGATGTTATGTGTGACATATGCACCTTTATGGAATGAGATTGGGAATATGTGAAATGTGTTGGGATGGATGTTGAGCATGAAGCTCGAAATGAGTATATGAAGTGTACATGTCTTCTTGCGGGAATGAAGTTACGTAAAATTTTGGGATAGTCCGATTTATAGGGGAAGTGCTGCCGAAATTTCTCCAGAATTTAGAGAGCTTTAGTATAAAAATGAAAGGAAGTTTAAGTACAAATTGCAAGCAATCTAATAGTTGATGCAAGTGAAGCGTGCTAAGTGCTTTTGAGAATGCGAGGCATGTTGAATTAGTCTCGAAAGGAGAATTTGAGTCATTCAAAGAAAAGTATACAAATCCAATTCCAAGTGGGATTGATGTAGAGCGCAAAGGAAGTGTTAAGTGCCTTATCAAGGTGTGTTGTGAAATGTTTAAAAGCGTTTAAATGATATGAGTGATTAGTACGCTCCAAGTATAGTAAGTGAAGTCACAGGGATCTTAAGAGAGAACAAGAGTTCCTTTAGTATCAAATGAGGTTCAAGTTGGTTGAGTCTCGGTCCTTGCCTTGATTCTCTTTTATTAATTTTAACGAGCTCTCATTTGCTAAGTTTATTAAAACTTCGCGTTCATGTTATATATATGTAATATAGAGGGAACCCAATGGTGACCCTTTTCCCAGCCCATTCGCAATAATTATGGAGCCCAAGATCAATATTCAAGTCCATCTCAAGATGTTGCAAGACGTTTTGACGCTCATTGTACAAGCTAACCAGAAATCGGAATACCACGACGACAGTGGTCGAGCATGTTGTGTATTGGCCACTTTTCTCCACGAGAGTCCGTGGGATATTATCAGAAGCCGCTATCGTCAATCACTCCTTCGAGGAGAATCCGGCCGACACACTTGGTGCCTCAAACTCGACTGATTTGGTAATTGACAAAGTTGGTAGGACATAGCTACTGGCGTGGATTAACATAAAATACGGTTGAGAGTTGTAGAAGACTTTAGTAAGTTAAGACAAAAACCCATAAATGCAATACCACGATCAAGTAAGGAAAAGTGCAACACTCCTGACCTGCGGTGACACTCCTATTTATTCACCCACGCATAGAATTTCTAAAATAGGTATCATGACTTCTTGCTCCACGCGTAACCAGGATATACACGAAGAAAGGCCTCGGATGTTAGGAGCATGGCTTTGACCGCTATCACCTTCGAGTTCATCATTTGAATCAATCCTTATCTCATAAACATATTGTACATCCTCCTATTAAATTCATCTTTATCCTCGTAAGATTGCTTTCGGCTTTGTCAATTCTAATCATTGCTTATTTTCAAGAACTCCTAGGAGAGTCTATAATTGTTATCAACCAATCATTTCGGCTCATTAATGCTATGTCCACACCTTTTTGGCACCGCTCTCTTTTCTCAATTTCCTTTTGGGGCAAGTGCCTTTCTTTTAACAGTTATCCACTCATTCATCCAGTGGTGATGGACTACATCTATTCTACCATGTTTCTATTTGGTCATCTTTTATCAGTTCCGAAGTAGTCATCATTCTCAATAAGGATCTACAGTTTATATCCAAGTTTTAGCTTAAATACAAGTTACTATTCGATCAATATCAACAACTTACGCTTTGTACACCCCAAGCGGCTATTTCCAATCATTCATGCATCCACGATATTGGTTGTCCTAATTCAAGAATCAAAAACTTGCCCAAGATCTTTTCTTCATTTCAAGCTCAGGTCAGTGTCTCTTATGGATTACTTTATTCATGGAATCATTATACTTATTATCCCTATCAATTATATTGTCTCTTGTTAACTACCTATACGAGAAGGTAGAACTTAGGTGGGACATCTTAACTTTGGGTATGGATTGGTTAGACCTAACTCACGCTCAGATTAGGCACAGGGAAGAAACAGTCGTTCTTAAGAATACCTTGGGAATAGAGATTTGTTTTATTGGGGACCTAGGAATAAATCAGTGTCCTATCCTAACCTACGTAAAGGCTCGGAAGCTGCTAGTTCACGGGTGCAAGGGTTACCTGTGTTCGATTAAGTATAGATCCTAAGAATCCACCCAAGATAGAAGAGATTCCAGCAGTGCGAAAATTCCCAGATGTTTTCCCGAGGAAGTTACAAAGTTACCCCGAGGAGGGAGATCGACTTCGAGATCAAGCTAGTTCCAGAAGCTAGGCCTATATCTAAAAGCACCCTATCGGGTGGCACCAGCAGAGCTTAGTGAACTAAAGGTGCAATTGGAAGACTTGTTGAACAAAGGTTTTATGAGACTTAGTACGTCACACTGGGGAGCCCCATGGGTGTTTGTAAGGAAAAAGGACGGAAGTCCGAGGTTATGCATCGATTACTGGGGATTAAATAAAGTCACGATCAAGAACAAGTACCCTCTTTCAAGGATCGATGATCTTTTCGACCGTCTTCAAAAGGGATTCGAGTGGACCCTAGCAAAGTACCCGCCATTAAGAATTAGGTAAGACTCACTACGGTTACGGATTCGACGCATGTTTTAGAAGAACCTCTTCTGCGGTCAGAAAATCTCGTATTTCAGCAACAACCGATCCAAATCCTGGATCGTAGGGTCAAGCGACTTCGTACTAAGGAAATCCCCTTAGTCAAAGTGCTATGGGCGAACCAAGATACCTCAGAAGCCACGTGGGAAACTGGAGCGTGGCGTGAAGGGAAAGATTGATGGACTAGCTTGAGAGATTTGATTCACAATCGAATAAGAGCTTGATCACCCAAAGGATTTGGATATGACCTTGGATAAAGGAAACTCCACCATCAAAGGCCTAGCATCCCACCATGATCATCATAAAGGATGATTCCACCAAATGATCAATAAAGAGATGACTTGCAAACACCACTATTAATCAATGGATAAAGTAAAGCAAGATTTTAGAAGGAAGGGAGAAACCCTAAGCAATGCATAAGCATATTCATTAATCGACCAAAAGTGTCCGAGAAGTATAATAACAAGCTATTTATACTAAACCCAAAATTAAGCCAAACAACAGAAAAGGTGCCTTCCGCCACGCTCGAAGAAGCGCGAGACGGCTCCGGCGAGCAAGCCGCACGTCGCCGTCGTGTCGCGTCGTCGCATCTCGCAGATTCCAGGTTCACCGCGAGCAAAAGGAAGGCTCGGGCGGCGAGTCTTCCGCTGCGTGGTTGTGCACAATGACACCAGACAAGAACGCGTTGCTCGGGCGAGCAAAAGAACTTCGGGCGAGCAGGCCCTGGCGCCCGATTCACGCCGGCGAAACATTGCTCGGCGAGCCAGATGTGGCTCGGTCGAGCAGCTCTCGATGGCCACGGTTGTGCCACGGTTTTATTAATCCCGGTTTTAAACACTCGCACCCGATACCTTCTATGCTCTAGTCTCGAGACGGCCGGTCGATCCCGAGCCTCGGGTCGGTGTTGTGAGCGGCCCTCCCTAAGGAGCCGGGGCCCATCCATCGGATGGCCGAGACTAGCCTCCCAGCTCGAAGTGATCGGAAATCGCAACTCGAGGCTCGAGTTGGGCCCGCTTGGTTAGCGTGGCCACCAGAGAGGAGAAAGGAACCCGGACCTCTTCATCCTCCCCTTCTTGAAGAGGATTTTCCCTCAAATCCACGTCGGGTTCAACATCCTCAATGTAGGGTGAGAGGTCCCCGATGTTGAAGGTTGATGAAACACCGATGTCTCCCAGAAGATCAAGCTTGTAGGCGTTGTCATTTATCTTGGCCAAAACTTTGAACGGTCCCTCGCTTCGCGGCTTTAGCTTATTACTCCTCCGGGATGGAAACCGTTCCTTCCTTAAATGTAGCCAAACCAAGTCTCCGGGCTTGAATGTGATATCACGGCGATGCTTGTTGGCTCGGGCTTTATAAAGTTCATTGGTGCGCTCGATCTTTTCCCGAATTTGCCGGTGAAGCTTCTGGATCTCAGCGGCTTTCTCACTTGCTTCAAAGCTAACCCTCGACTCTAGAGGAAGAGGAAGGAGCTCGATAGGAGTTATGGGGTTGATACCATAGCAAGTCTGAAAGGACGAATGACCCGTAGCAAGAGAGGGGGACCGATTATAGGCAAACTCGGCGTGACATAACTTGGCATCCCAATCTCGTAGACTCCGACTCACAAGACCACGAAGTATTGTAATGAGTGTCTTGTTAGTTACCTCAGTTTGGCCGTCTGTTTGAGGATGATGCGATGTAAATAAAAGCTTCGTTCCCAAGAGCTTCCACAAAGACCTCCAAAAGTGACCCATGAATTTAGTATCACGATCCGACACAATAGTCCTCGGGACACCATGCAAGCGCACCACCTCTCGGAAGAAAAGGGTGGCAATATGTGTGGCGTCATCAGTTTTCTCGCAGGCAATGAAATGCGCCATTTTAGAGAAGCGGTCAACGACGACTAGGATTGCATCCTTGCCACGCACGGTTCGGGTAAGAGCTACAATGAAGTCCATACTCAAATCCTCCCACGGACCATTCGGAACCGGAAGGGGTGTATAAAGCCCTTGGTGGAACTGGCTTTTGGCATGGTGGCAAATAATACACTTTGATATCACGTCCTGCACATCGCCTCCCATCTTCGGCCAATAAAAGTGCTCCTTTAACATGTCGATGGTCTTATTGATACCGAAATGACCGACGAGTCCACCTCCATGAACCTCCCGCACTAGAAGCTTTCTCAACGGACATTTTGGAACGCACAATTTGTTGCCCTTGAAGAAAAATCCGTCTTGTAGCAAATACGGTCCATCACCACCACCGAGGTGTGATTTAAAGTCATCATCCTCCTTATAAAACTCCTTCAAGTGTTGGAACCCAAGTACCCTCGCCTCAACTACGGAAAGAAGAGAGTGTCTCTCAAAGCGCATCGGCGACCACATTTATACTCCCTTCTTGTGTTTCGCTACAAAATTAAATCCTTGAAGGAACTCAACCCAATTAGCATGCCGGAGCTAAGCTTGTCCGTCCATTCAAATATTTGAGCGCCTGGTCCGAATGAAGGAATGAAGGACAAACTGGCTCGGCCTCAAATAGTGTGACCAATGATCTAGAGCCCGAACGAGAGCATAAAACTCCTTATCATACGTGGAATAGTTCCTCCTCGAACCACTGAGTTTCTCACTGAAATAAGCGATAAGATGTTGGTTTTGCATCAACACGGCCCCAATGCCTATACCACTAGCATCACAATCCACTTCGAAGGCTTGTGTGAAATCCGGGAGAGCAAGTACCGGAGCCTCACAAAGTTGTGACTTCAGCTTCTCAAAAGCTCCTTGAGCTGCTCGGGTCCACTCAAAGGCGCCCTTCTTCATGCACTCGGTAATGGGAGCGGTAAGGGTACTAAAGCCCTTGATGAACCGACGGTAGAACGAAGCAAGACCGTGGAAGCTCCTCACCTCCGTGATAGTAGAGGGAGAGGGCCAAGAACGGATGGCCTCCACCTTTGAAGGGTCCATAGAAATACCCGTGCCGGAAACAATATACCCAAGAAAGGTGACTTGGGGAGTGCAAAATTCGCACTTCTCCGCCATCTGTAAAAGCCGTTGTTGCCGCAAAACCTCGAACACCCGCTCCAAATGCATAATATGCTCCGCTTCACTCCTCGAATATACTAGAATATCATCGAAATAAACCACGACGAATTTACCAATAAAGGGTCTCAACATCTCGTTCATAAGACGCATGAATGTGCTCGGGGCGTTGGAAAGCCCAAATGGCATAACAAGCCACTCATATAATCCCCCTTTTGTCTTGAACGCTGTCTTCCACTCATCGCCTTCCTTCGTACGGATTTGATGATAGCCACTCCGTAGGTCAATCTTGGAGAAAATACAGGAACCATGTAGTTCATCGAGCATGTCGTCAAGCCTCGGTATAGGGTACCGATACTTGATGGTAATGTTGTTGATGGCTCGGCGATCTACACACATCCTGAAAGTACCATCTTTCTTCGGAACCAGGAGGGCCGGGACGGAGCACGGACTCATACTCTCTCGAACATAGCCTCGTGAAATAAGCTCGTCAACCTGTCTTTGTAACTCCCTTGTCTCTTGCGGGTTGCACCGATATGCCGCCTTGTTTGGAAGTGGAGCGCCGGGAATAAGGTCGATCTGATGCTCAATACCTCGGATAGGAGGTAGACCCGGTGGGAGCTCTTCGGGGAATACATCTCCAAATCCAGCAAGAAGGGGAGCAACAAGAGGGTGTTTAGGTTTCACTTCCTCACATGTGTTCGCCTCTAAGAGGAGCAAGGCAAAAATGGCTTTCCCCTTGCTTAGGCCTCGCTCGACCCGTGTCTCACTCAAGTGTTTGGGCTCCTCACTTCCCGCCCCAGGTTTAGGTGGTGATATTTCATGTGGTGCTAGTGGAAGGAGTTTAACCCTCTTGCCCTCGTAGATAAAAGAGTAAGTATTCTTCGATCCGTCATGAGTGGTTTTCTTGTCAAATTGCCACGGTCGACCCAACAATATGTGACACGCGCTCATGGGGACAACATCACAAACAATAGAGTCCTTGTAGTTAGTGCCAAAGGTTAAATTCACTAAGACACGATTTGTTACCTTAATGCCGTCGCGGTCATTGAGCCATTTCAGCGAATAAGGACGGGGATGTGGCAATAGGGGTAATCGGTTGTCAACCATAGGTAGAGGCCACATTAGTCTGACTTCCAGTCGATGATGAGCTCGCACACCTTGCCCCCAACTAAGCATCGTGTTTGGAATATAGTCTCCCGCTGGGCTCTGTCAAGAGAGACTTCTTGAACATGCAAAGCTCGCCTCAAGACAAGAGCGTCTCCTTGGTCACGCGAAACAGCCGCGGTTTCTCCTTCCTCACTAGTGTATGCATCCTCGACAACAAATTCAGGCTCATCCTGGGCTCCTTGCAATTCCTCGTCAATGTCCTGAACCTCCTTGAGAGTCAAGGTCCGCCGGTTTGGACAATCGGCCTGGAAGTGGCCATATCCATGGCACTTGAAGCATTTCTTTCCTTCCACAAGACGAGTGGTCCCCGTAGGAGACGCCACAACAAGTCCCTTCCCTTTGTCAGTTCGGGGTGTCGCAGGGAACTTGGGTGTCTCACTAGGTTTGGGTGTGGCCGATTGAAAAGGAGGTCGATTTGACGGTGGGAAATAGTTGCGTGAAGTAGATTTGGCGAGAGTCCTTTCTTTCCGACGTCGTTCAACCCGAAGGGCCAAGCTACACAACTCATCCAGTGAATAGTAAGGTTGGATCTCGACCCTTTTAGCGATGGTGGGATCCAAGCCATTCAAAAAACGCATCATGGTTTGATCTTCAGGTTCCTGGAGGCCACTTTTGATAAGAAGTTGCTCGAATTCAGATATATACTCTCCAACGGTTCGTCTGCCTTGAGTTAGGGCATAGGCCCTTTTCAGATTGTCATGACGGTAAGTGCTTGGTAAAAAACGGCGATTCATCACTTGCTTAAGATGGGTCCAAGTGGAAATTCTCGCCTTCCCTTCTCGAGCCCGTTGTGATTTCATATTCTCGAACCAAAGCGAAGCGGCCTTGGTGAGTTTCAAACTTGCGACCTTATAAGCCTTCTCCTCATCATACTCCTTGGTTTCGACGATCCTATCCATCAATTGGGTCCATTCGATGTAGTCGTCCGGATCAGTGGAACCGTGGAATTCGGGAATGTCAATTTTTATGTCCTGGAAATCATCTCGAGGAGGTTGTTCATGCACATTCCGGCGAATTCGGCGTCGTGGAGAACCTCTAGCATCGTCACTCGACTCAAAGTTTGGAGGAGGACGGACTGGGCTTTGTGTACGCCTCGGACGTTCAACTCGAGGCGGAACCGGACGCTCTAGGGCGAGGTTATCCAACCTTGCCATGATGGCATTAAGGGTTCGATTGATGGAGGAGAATTGTTCGTCATGGGTGGCAAGTCGATTCTCGAGAACCCGAAGTTGAGGGCTACTCCGGTGGCTTGATTCCTCTCGATCGGAATCATCGTGACCATCCATATCGAGGGAAAGGTATGGGACGGATTGTGTTTGGGATATTTTGTGGAGTTTGGGGGTTTTCTTGTAGTTGGCTTGTGTTTGGATAAGGGTTCTTTGTGTTTTTCTCACTTGGGCATTTTATCGAACACCTTGTGTGCACAAATTTTCCAACTCTTCCTCAAAGCTCCAATATGCATCAAAATCAACAAACACAATAGCAATAACAATTTCTCCAACACACTTGGAGTCACAAGGGTTGGGGAACACCAATATTTCAATCAAAATAACAACAATCCAACAATAGAGAACAAACTAGCAAGAACAATGATAAAACTCAAGCTAGATGAAAAACCTTGTGCTCTGATACCAAATGGAGCGTGGCGTGAAGGGAAAGATTGATGGACTAGCTTGAGAGATTTGATTCACAATCGAATAAGAGCTTGATCACCCAAAGGATTTGGATATGACCTTGGATAAAGGAAACTCCACCACCAAAGGCCTAGCATCCCACCATGACCATCATAAAGGATGATTCCACCAAATGATCAATAAAGAGATGACTTGCAAACACCACTATTAATCAATGGATAAAGTAAAGCAAGATTTTAGAAGGAAGGGAGAAACCCTAAGCAATGCATAAGCATATTCATTAATCAGTCAAAAAAGTGTCTGGAGAAGTATAATAACAAGCTATTTATACTAAACCCAAAATTAAGCCAAAACAGCGTAAAAAAGGTGCCTTCCAGAACGCCGGCTCGGGCGAGCAGAAGGACGGCTCGGGCGAGCAAGCCTTCTGTCTTTCGTCAGTCGTTGGCAGGTCGCGTGCGCAGCATCTCCGGCAGAAGTTCAGCTCGGGCGAGCAAAAGGAAGGCTCGGGCGGCGAGTCTTACAGCGCTGCGTGGTCACACAATGATACCGACAGAACGTTGCTCGGCGAGCAAAGGAACTTCGGCGAGGCCCCTGGCGCCCAGTTCACGCTCGGCAGAAGCATTGCTCGGGCGAGCCAGGATGTGGCTCGGTCGAGCAAGCTCTCTGATGGCCACGGTTGTGCCCTGGTTTTTATTAATCCCGGGGTTTTAAACACTCGCACCCCAATACCTTCTTTGCTCTAGTCTCGAGACGGCCCGGTCCAGTCCCCAGGCCTCCGGGGTCGGTGTTGTGAGCGGGCCCCTCCCTAAGGAGCCCCGGGGCCCATCCATCGGATGGCCAAAACTAGCCTCCCAGCTCCCGAAGTGACCGACAATTGCAACTCGAGGCTCGAGTTGGACGAAGCGGTTCACTTGGCGGTGGCCACTAGAGAGGAGAAAGGAACCGGACCTCTTCAGAAACCGAGGAAGACATGAAGAAAAGCTATCAACACCTCTTTTAAGGTACTTCGTTCGCGATTAGTCCAGCAGCAAGTTTCGGGGACGAAACTTCTTTTTAGGGGGGGGGGAGGGTGTAACGACCCACCCTAAACCCGTATTAATTAAGGCCGTAATCACAGTGATTAACTAAATTACGCGGTTAAAAATTTTCTTTCTTTTACGTTAATACGGTTATTATTGTTATTATTATTTATTTTTATGCGCGACAGGTCTCGAGCAAAGCGATGGTTAAACGGGTTGATTTTATGTTATCTCGAATTTAAAGTTATAATTACTATTACGAGTTTATGAATACTTTTATGATAAGTTATATAATTTATTTTACCGTTCTCAGTTTCACGCTTGTAACCGAATAAGGTTAAATTAATTTTAATTTTCGTTTCAATTACGATTTATGTCATCCAACCTTCCTAAGTTCATTTTATCGCCCAAATTATTTTATTAATGTGTCCTACAAATTTATTTTATGTGGTTTAATACTAGTTGATTTTACCCAATTTATTCCCTAGTAACTTTATTTAATCATCTACTAAATTATTTTACCAAGTTTATGTTCACTAATTTTATTTTAGTCGATACCAATTATTTTACTTAGCAAGCTAATTATACTTTTGGGTAGCCTAAATTACTAATTAGGAGGTTAAGTAATTAAGTCGGAGTGTTTTATATATGAGGGGGTGAGTTAATATGGGTGTATGTCATTTTATTTGGATGAAACACAATAGCATTCACTCTTCTCTTCCTCCCTCTGCTGCGCTAGCCCCACTCCAGCCGTACCCCCTGTTTTCCGGCCAAAATCCGGCGGCCGGAGGCCTCGCCGACGACCACCAGGCGGTGGCCGTGCTTCCCCTTCCACCTCTCTCTTGTTTTTCTCCTTCAATTTCATCTCCAAGTGGTATAATCTCAAACCCTAACTTTATTCTTTATGTTTCAAATCTGAATTTCACTTATAAATTGTGTTATTCTTGAAGTTTTTCATCTCTTTTATGATTTCTAAGCATGAGTTTAAGTTGTGGTTAAGTTGGGTTAATTAGGGTTTGAATTAGAGGTTGATGCATGTGAAGATTGATGTGTTTCTTGCTTGTTTCTTGATAGGTAATGAAATAGCTTGCTTGCATGAGGTTCTTGATGAAGAAATTTGGGTTTTAGGGACTGTTTTGGAGTGATTGTTATGCTAAGCAAGTCTTTTTACAGAGGATGTAAAATTTGATGAATAAAGGCTAATTCAAGTGTTAATTATAGTTGCATGTGTAATCTATGGTTGCATGTGAGTTTCATGAGCTTATTTGGGTAATCTCTAAGTATTAAAATCTGGAAGAACCATGAGTAATAGTTAATTTGGGCTTTGGTTGTGAATTAGTATAAGTTAGAGGCCAAAAGGAGGCACCAAAGTAAGAATCAAAGACATAAAAAGTTTATGTCCAAGAATCTGATTTTTACAGAGGATGTAAAATGTGAGTTTTGCCTGGATTTTTACTGAAAATGATAGCCCAAGTGATTATCTAACTCTAGGCTTTGGAATTTCTAGAATCCGGTATGTGTAGCTCGAGATATGAGCAAAACCGTGAAAGGGATGCAATTATATACGTTTTCTGAGTCAGTATCTTCTTGCTAAGTTTTCGTCCATTTGAAGACTTTATGTGCTTAAGTGATAAGCATAAACGTTTTAGGTCGTTCTTCAAGCTTTCCGGAAACATAAGGTTTGCATCCATACGATATCGGGAGAGTGAGATATGAGGCCGTGTTCAAGGGTCGTCAACAAAGTTTCTGCCCAGAATTTATTTCCTTAATTCTAACGTTAAGGTTACACTTTGATCTCGCAGGAGGCTCTAATGAGATGTCAACCTTTGTGTCACTATTAAGATGGATTGAGTAGGTTTTCTAAGTTGATTTAAACTATGTTAGTGTTTGGGAATTACCTCCTAAAGGTTTATGGAAATACTAGCAAACCGTGGGGTAAAGTGATGAGGTTTTAGGTTCGTGTAAGTGTTGTTGATGGCTAAGTCGTACTTTTGACTTCCTAACAAGTTTATGGGTTTTCCTCGATGCCTAAATAACCAAGGACCATCTCTTCTATGTATTCAATTCACCGGTCATCGGTTCGTAAACTTTCCAAAATTCATAACCATATCCTTATCTAATTTCCGTCGCTTGACAACGTTTCTTTCATGTTTTCAATAATCGAATAGCTTCTCTTCTTAAGACTTCAAGGACTCTAATTCTATGCTCATCTAAACTGGTTGCTAAGGATACTTTATACATCATAAGCTTTCTTTGATCCTATTCAAGTTTCACCATAAGTTTCGCTTAAATTTTCAAGCCGCATGATTAATTTCAAGTGATCTGCTTCTGTCCGGGCCTTTTTCCGAGCCCTTCATTTCACTTTTAGCCTTCGAGCCAGTTGACAAAGTTGTAGGGCGTTATTTTCCCTTTCCAAAAAGTACTCGTTTGCAAAAATCCGGGTTTTCTAGCTCAAGTTATCACCAAATCTTTGATTGATCAAAAATTGAAATTTCTATTTTCTCATCCCTTTTAAGTTATTAAGTTTTAAGTACTTTCATCCTAGCTTGTAAATGCAAGGACTTTATTTAAATTCTCAATTTTCTTATGCTCTTATTATAGTTTCCAAGTCGCCCAAACCGTCCCAAGCTCGAGGCATGTCGCTAGACCTTTCTACTACCCAAGGTACGCAAATTGTCCAACGTTTAACATTTTTCTTATCATTCCGTATATATATATTATCATCATGTCAAAGCATTGACCTAATATCATTTATCACATTATTTTCAAAAGTGGTCCCGCCTTAGTATATGCTAGCTAGTTACGTGATGTACTAGTCTTTTCTTTTAGATGCTCCTGATTAGAGTGTCCGAATGACCTGGCCAGTGTCGACTGCCTAACAGTCACCCAATCCAAATCTAGATCGATTTGGGCATTCGCGTGTGTGAGGTGCTTTGCATCGATCGTAAGGGATACCACTCGTTTTCAATTATTACAAGTTTAACTCCTTTATGTATATACATATTTATCTATGCAACAATCCATTTCATTCATGGTTATTTCCCCTTCCCCGTTTTCAAAATGTTTTAAAACGCCGGCACTAGTAACCGTTTTCGAACGGCTGACGTGTTGGAGGTTTGTGTACTGAGTGTTTCCCCACTCACTTTGCGTCTGTTTTCAATGTTTTGTTTTAGGAGGTCCGAGCTCACAGGATAAAGCCAAGGCTAAGCAAAAGTATATCGTTTCGTTCAAGGTCGTTTCTAAGGTGGTTGCTAGTCGATCCTCAAGCGCTTTTATGGGATTTGGAGACTTTTCTTTTCTCATGTTGGGAAATCTTTATATAAATGTTTAAAGGGTTGTCTATGTTGTATTTCAAAGTTTGGTGATTGTTTTGTATGGGGTTAAGTATATTTTATTTTGGGTTATGTTTGGTGTTTGTGTTTGCCTTGTCAGTGTGGGACGCAGTAATACCTCTACCTCGTGTTCAGTGTTCATTGCGCTAATCACAGGTTTAATTGAAGGTTTAAGTTAATCTTGTGGTTAAGGGTTTTGGGTTGTTACAGTTGTGGTATCAGAGCCAAATTATAAGAAGAACTTGAGGATTTAGAGTTTTATAGGAAATTGTGATACAGATTTGAGCAATATGGATGTTATGCGTGACATATACACCTTTATGGAATGAGTTTGGGAATATGTAAAATGTATTGGGATGGATGTTGAGCATGAAGCTCCAAATGAGTATATGAAGTGTACATGTCTTCTTGCAGGAATGAAGTTACGTAAAATTTTGGGATAGTCCGATTTATAGGGGAAGTGCTTTCGAAATTTCTCCAGAATTTAGAGACCTTTAGTATAAAAATATAAGGAAGTTTAAGTACAAATTGCAAGTAATCTAATAGTTGATGCAAGTGCAGCGTGCTAAGTGCTTTTGAGAATGCGAGGCATGTTGAATTAGTCTCGAAAGGAGAATTTGAGTCATTCAAAGAAAAGTATACAAATCCAATTCCAAGTGGGATTGATGTAGAGCGCAAAGGAAGTGTTAAGTGCCTTATCATGGTGTGTTGTGAAATGTTTAAAAGCGTTTAAATGATATGAGTGATTAGTACGCTCCAAGTATAGTAAGTGAAGTCACAGGGATCTTAAGAGAGAACAAGAGTTCCTTTAGTATCAAATGAGGTTCAAGTTGGTTGAGTCTCGGACCTTGCCTTGATTCTCCTTTATTAATTTTAACGAGCTCTTATTTGCTAAGTTTATTAAAACATCGCGTTCATGTTATATATATGTAATATAGAGGCAACCCAGTGGTGACCCTTTTCCCAACCCATTCGCAATGTTTATGGAGCCCAAGATCAATATTCAAGTCCATCTCAAGATGTTGCAAGACGTTTTGACGCTCATTGTACAAGCTAACCCGAAATCAGAATACCACGACGACAGTGGTCGAGCATGTTGTGTATTGGCCACTTTTCCCCACGAGAGTCCGTGGGATGCTATAAGAAGCCGCTATCGTCAATCACTCCTTCGAGGAGAATCCGGCCGACACGCTTGGTGCCTCAAACTCGACTGATTTGGTAATTGACAAAGTTGGTAAGACATAGCTACTGGCGTGGATTAACATAAAATACGGTTGAGAGTTGTAGAAGACTTTAGTAAGTTAAGACAAAAACCCATAAATGCAATACCACGATCAAGTAAGGAAAATTGCAACACTCCTGACCTGCGGTGACCCTCCTATTTATTCACCCAAGCATAGAATTTCTAAAATAGGTATCACGACTTCTTGCTCCACGCGTAACTAGGATATACACGAAGAAAGGCCTCGGATGTTAGGAGCATGGCTTTGACCGCTATCACCTTCGAATTCATCATTTGAATCAAGCCTTATCTCACAATCATATTGTACATCCTCCTATTAAATTCATCTTTATCCTCGTAAGATTGCTTTCGACATTGTCAATTCTAATCATTGCTTATTTTCAAGAACTCCTAGGAGAGTCTATAATTGTTATCGACCAATCATTTCGGCTCATTAATGCTATGTCAACACCTTTTTGGCACCGCTCTCTTTTCTCAATTTCCTTTTGGGGCAAGTACCTTTCTTTTAACAGCTATCCACTCATTCATCCAGTGGTGATGGACTACATCTTTTCTACCATGTTTTCTATTTGGTCATCTTTTCTCTGTTCCGAAGTAGTCATCATTCTCAGTAAGGATCTACAGTTTATATCCAAGTTTTAGCTTAAATACAAGTTACTATTCGATCAATATCAACAACTTACGTTTTGTACACCCCAAGCGGCTATTGCCAATCATTCATGTATCCCCGATATTGGTTGTCCTAATTCTAGAATCAAAAACTTGCCCAAGATCTTTTCTTCATCTCAAGCTCATGTCAGTGTCTCTTATGGATTACTTTATTCATGGAATCATTATACTTATTATCCCTATCAATTATATTGTCTCTTGTTAACTACCCATACGAGAAGGTAAACCTTAGGTGGGACATCTTAACTTTGGGTATGGATTGGTTAGACCTAACTCACGCTCAGATTAGGTACAGGGAAGAAACAGTCGTTCTTAAGAATACCTCGTGAATAGAGATTTGTTTTATTGAGGACCTAGGAATAAGTCAGTGTCCTGTCCTAACCTACGTAAAGGCTCGGAAGCTGCTAGATCATGGGTGCAAGGGTTACCTGTGTTCGATTAAGTAAAGATCCTAAGAATCCACCCAAGATAGAAGAGATTCCAGTAGTGCGAAAATTCCCAGATGTTTTCCCGAGGAAGTTACAAAGTTACCCCGAGGAGGGAGATCGACTTCGAGATCAAGCTAGTTCCAGAAGCTAGGCCTATATCTAAAAGCACCCTATCGGGTGGCACCAGCAGAGCTTAGTGAACTAAAGGTGCAATTGGAAGACTTGTTGAACAAAGGTTTTATGAGACCTAGTACGTCACACTGGGGAGCCCCATGGTTGTTTGTAAGGAAAAAGGACGGAAGTCCGAGGTTATGCATCGATTACTGGGGATTAAATAAAGTCACGATCAAGAACAAGTACCCTCTTTCAAGGATCGATGATCTTTTCGACCGTCTTCAAAAGGGATTCGAGTGGACCCTAGCAAAGTACCCCCCATTAAGAATTAGGCAAGACTCACTACGGTTACGGATTCGACGCATGTTTTATAAGAACCTCTTCTGGGTCAGAAAATCTCGCATTTCAGCAATAACCGATCCAAATCCTGGATCGTAGGGTCAAGCGACTTCGTTCTAAGGAAATCCCCTTAGTCAAAGTGCTATGGGCGAACCAAGATACCTAAGAAGCCACATGGGAAACCGAGGAAGACATGAAAAAACTATCAACACCTCTTTTATGGTACTTCGTTCGCAATTAGTCCAGCAGCAAGTTTCGGGGACGAAACTTCCTTTTAGGGGGGGAGGGTGTAACGACCCACCCTAAACCCGTATTAATTAAGGCCATAATCACAGTGATTAACTAAATTACGCGGTTAAAAATTTTCTTTCTTTTACGTTAATACGGTTATTACTGTTATTATTATTATTTGTTTTTATGCGCGACAGGTCTCGAGCAAGGCGATGGTTAAACGGGTTGATTTTATGTTATCTCGAATTTAAAGTTATAATTACTATTACGAGTTTATGAATACTTTTATGATAAGTTATATAATTTATTTTACCGTTCTCAATTTCACGCTTGTAACCGAAGAAGGTTAAATTAATTTTAATTTCTGTTTCAATTACGATTTATGTCATCCAACCTTCTTAAGTTCATTTTATCGCCCAAATTTATTTTATTAATGTGTCCTACAAATTTATTTTATGTGGTTTAATACTAGTTGATTCTACCCAATTTATTCCCTAGTAACTTTATTTAATCATCTACTAAATTATTTTACCAAGTTTATGTTCACTAATTTTATTTTAGTCGATACCAATTATTTTACTTAGCAAGCTAATTACACTTTTGGGTAGCCTAAATTACTAATTAGGGGGTTAAGTAATTAAGTGGGAGTGTTTTATATATGAGGGGGTGAGTTAGTATGGGTGTATGTCATTTTATTTGGATGAAACACAATAGCATTCACTCTTCTCTTCCTCCCTCTGCTGCGCCAGCCCCACTCCAGTTGTACCCCCTGTTTTCCGGCTAGAATCCGGCGGCCGGAGGCCTCGCCGACGACCACCAGGCGGTGGCCGTGCTTCCCCTTTCTCCTCTCTCTAGTTTTTCTCCTTCAATTTCTTCTCCAAGTGGTATAATCTCAAACCCTAACTTTATTCTTTATGTTTCAAATCTGAATTTCACTTATAAATTGTGTTATTCTTGAAGTTTTTCATCTCTTTTATGATTTCTAAGCATGAGTTTAAGTTGTGGTTAAGTTGGGTTAATTAGGGTTTGAATTAGAGTTTGATGCATGTGAAGATTGAGGTGTTTCTTGCTTGTTTCTTGATAGGTAATGAAATAGCTTGCTTGCATGAGGTTCTTGATGAAGAAATTTGGGTTTAGGGACTGTTTTGGAGTGATTGCTATGCTAAGCAAGTCTTTTGCTCTTGGGTGATATGAGTTTAGTGTAAATTTGATGAATAAAGGCTAATTCAAGTGTTAATTATAGTTGCATGTGTAATCTATGGTTGTATGTGAGTTTCATGAGCTTATTTGGGTAATCCCTAAGTATTAAAATCTGGAAGAACCATGAGTAATAGTTAATTTGGGCTTTGGTTGTGAATTAGTATAAGTTAGAGGCCAAAAGGAGGCACCAAAGTAAGAATCAAAGACATAAAAAGTGTATGTCCAAGAATCTGATTTTTTAAGAGGATGTAAAATGTGAGTTTTGCCTGGATTTTTACTGGAAACGATAGCCCAAGTGATTATCTAACTCTAGGCTTTGGAATTTCGAGAATCTGGTATGTGTAACCCGAGATATGAGCAAAACCGTGAAAGGGGTGCAATTATATACGTTATCAGAGTTAGTATCTTCTTGCTAAGTTTTCGTCCATTTGAAGACTTTATGTGCTTAAGTGATAAACATAAACGTTTTAGGTCGTTCTTCAATCTTTCCGGAAACATAAGGTTTGCATCCATACGATATCGGGAGAGTGAGATATGAGGCCGTGTTCGAGGGCCGTCAACAAAGTTTCTGCCCAGAATTTATTTCCTTAATTCTAACGTTAAGGTTACACTTTGATCTCGTAGGAGGCTCAAATGAGATGTCGTCCTTTGTGTCACTATTAAGATGGATTGAGTAGGTTTTCTAAGTTGATTTAAGCTATGTTAGTGTTTAGGAATTACCTTCTAAAGGTTTATGGAAATATTAGCAAACCATGGGGTAAAGTGATGAGGTTTTAGGTTCGTGTAAGTGTTGTTGATGGCACAGTCGTACTTTTGACTTCCTAACAAATTTATGGGTTTTCCTCGATGTCTAAATAACTAAGGCCATCTCTTCTATGTATTCAATTCACCGGTCATCGGCTCGTAAACTTTCCAAAATTCATAACCATGTCCTTATCTAATTTCCGTCGCTTGACAACGTTTCTTTCATATTTTCAATAATCGAATAGCTTCTCTTCTTAAGCCTTCAAGGACTCCAATTCTATGCTCATCTAAACTGGTTGCTAAGGATACTTTATACATCATAAGCTTTCTTTGATCCTATTCAAGTTTCACCATAAATTTCACTTAAATTTCCAAGCCGCATGATTAATTTCAAGTGCTCTGCTTCTGACCAGGCCTTTCTCCGAGCCCTTCCTTTCACTTTTAGCCTTCGGGACAGTTGATAAAGTTGTAGGGCGTGATTTTCCCTTTCCAAAAAGTACTCGTTTGCAAAAATCCGGGTTTTCTAGCTCAAGTTATCACCAAATCTTTGATTGATCAAAAATTGAAATTTCTATTTTCTCATCCCTTTTAAGTTATCAAGTTTTAAGTACTTTCATCCTAGCTTGTAAATGCAAGGACTTTATTTAAATTCTCAATTTTCTTATGCTCTTATTATAGTTTCCAAGTCGCCCAAATCGTCCCAAGCTCAAGGCACGTCGCTAGACCTTTCTACTACCCAAGGTACGCAAATTGTCCAACGTTTAACATTTTTCTTATCATTCCGTATATATATATTATCATCATGTCAAAGCATTGACCTAATATCATTTATCACATTATTTTCAAAATTGGTCCCGCCTTAGTATATGCTAGCTAGTTACGTGATGTACTAGCCTTTTCTTTTAGATGCTCCTGATCAGAGTGTCCGAATGACCTGGCCAGTGTCGTCTGCCTAGCAGTCACCCAATCCAAATCTAGATCGATTTGGGCATGCGCGTGTGTGTGGTGCTTTGCATCGATCGTAAGAGATACCACTCGTTTTCAATTATTACAAGTTTTCAATTATTGCATCGATCGTAAGGGATACATATTTATCTATGCAACAATCCAGTTCATTCATGGTTATTTCCCCTTCCCCGTTTTCAAAATGTTTTTAAAACGTCGGCACTAGAAACCGTTTTCGAACGGTTGACGTGTTGGAGGTTTGTGTACTGAGTGTTTCCCCACTCACTTTGCGTCTGTTTTCAATGTTTTGTTTTAGGAGGTCCGAGCTCACAGGATAAAGCCAAGGCTAAGCAAAAGTAGATCGTTCCGTTCAAGGTCGTTTCTAAGGTGGTTGCTAGTCGATCCTCAAGCGCTTTTATGGGATTTGAAGACTTTTCTTTTCTCATGTTGGGAAATCTTTATATAAATGTTTAAAGGGTTGTCTATGTTGTATTTCAAAGTTTGGTGATTGTTTTGTATGGGGTTAAGTATATTTTATTTTGGGTTATGTTTGTTGTTTGTGTTTGCCTTGTCCCGAGTGGGGACGGCGGTAATACCTCTACCCTAGTGTTCCGCTGCGCTAATCACAGGTTTAATTGATGGTTTAAGTTAATCTTGTGGTTAAGGGTTTTGGGGTGTTACAAACTCCAACAATTATCATAGCCACTGACTGTGCCGGCAGAATCTCCCTTGTGCTTCGGTCCCCGACCATGCACACACAATGCACGCTAGCTTAACAAGGCCCTTTGAACCTTGCTCTGTTACCACTTGTAGAGAAGTTGACAGCAAGTGGTACACTAGAAAATATACTTCTCTTATTACTCAACAATATTGCAAGACTATTACACAACACTTTAACACACACACACTCACTTAATTTGGTTGGAGATCTCTCTAAGTCTCCTCAACACCTCTCTAGCTCTCTTGGGTGTATATGTCTCACCTCTTTCTTGTATGCTTACATAAGTAGTCTTATCTCCTATTTATAGTTTCTTCACCTCATCAATTTATGGTGATTATTACGCCACTTGTCATAATCCTAATTGGGTTCTAGATCTTTCTATTAATATCTTAGATAATTACTTAAGTACCTAGAATAATCTAGGTAAATATCCTAGATATTATGCTACCTAGAAAATCTAAATAAGTATCTAGATTTTTCTCTTAATAATATATAATTATCTTTCTCTAGAATTTTCCTAGATATTTGACCTATAAAGTGGTGATGATATTTTATAGGGTTTTTGGCTCAAAATAATCCGAAGTCGGAGGTCATTGGCTGAAAATAATCCAAACTCACTTTTTGGCTGAAAATAATCCAAATTTTTAACCTATTTACTCAGACTAAACCCAAATTGATTTCTGGTGTCGAAATGCTGACTGGGTAGCCTGAGCACGAGTTTCTTTAGTTGATTTTGGTTTTGAATTTTTTTTAAGCTTTTGTAGACCCAACTCACTTAAACTAATTATAATGACATGGCAATGGATTAAAAATAAAAACACTTTAACATAATAAATTTAGTCTTTCAGCCCCAAAAATTTTAAGTTTGACCCAACCCTAACTGTTTGCCTTTTTTTCTAATTCCTCTCAGTCTTCTCTCTCCTTCTTCATTATCTTCTGTAGACCCCAGTCAGCATTCCGAAGCCGGAAATCGATTTCGGTTCAGTCCGAGTAAATAGGTTAAAAGTTTAGATTATTTTCAGCCAAAAAGTGAGTTTGGATTATTTTCAGCCAATTACCTCCGATTTCGGATTATTTTGAGCTAAAAATCATATTTTATACTTAACAATTTCATACAAAATTATCAACACTTTGAAATTGCTAGAATTGTAAATAATCTATTAATTATATTAAAACAAAACATGCTTATTCCACAACTTGACACGTGGCATTTATAGGTAATAAATTAAATTTCAATTATTTTATATCAAAACTAAACTCCAAAACTGAAATCTCTTAAACTTCCTAGATTTAATGATACTTTATTACGTTGCAATTATAAAAATAACTATAAATAAATTAATTTTACAATTTTACAAAATAATTGATATTTTATTACAATATAATTGTCCAAATAATTTGCATTGACAACAAAAAATGATAATAATAATTGTTACATTTGATGCAACGTAACTATAGGAAAATCAAGAATAGTAACACAGCAGTAGTAACAAACAAGATATGCATATGAAACAAATTGTCACGTGACATTCATATCTAGCAAATTAAACTCCAATTTTTTTTTTTTGGTAAAACAAAATTCCATAACTAAAGCCCCTCAAGTTTCCAAGATTTTAGTTAATATTTTATCATAACTCGATCATGAAAAATGAGAATCACTACAAGTAAATTAAGTGAAAAACCTTACAATTATCGAAGTGATAATACAACTAACGAAATAATTTGCATTGACGACAAAAAGGAAAAAGATAACATTAATGACAATATTTGATACTACAACAAGAAAACCAAGAATAGTTAGGACGATAATAGCAGTAACAAACCACAAGCATCACACAATAAATTTCTTAGAACATTATAGAAGGCTTTAGTACAAATCTTTTTTATTTACAGAGCATTTCCAAAATGTGTTTGACAAAATCAAAATTGTTGCAAATTTCGTATCACCCATGAATTAAATATTGAAGAAACAAAGAAAACACATAGTTGCAATTAAATTGATAACAACAAATAAGAGAAAATAACTCGTACATCCTACGAGCAAAAAACCTAGTTAAAATGTTAAAACAAAATTGAACCTGAAAGGTAGAAGACAATGTATCTTTGCCATGAATTTTGTTCAACGAAGTATATTTATTTTGCCCAATTAATGAAAACCAAATAACGTACAAAATTAAAATAATTTAGGTATATATATATCTCTAGAATGAAAATCAAATTAGACTAAATATACATAAACCATTTAACAAAAATAATTATGGATGGCATAGATGACAACGTATAATTGCATTAGATGATTTTATTCAAACATTGTATCCATGGTTATTTATAAAGTTGTCTTCATTAATACATAGATACTCACTCCTTGTAATTATAGTTGTCCAGTAATAAATATTATATGGGATCCTAAGTTTTTTTGTTGATAATTTATGTATTTATTAAAAAATTACAACGTTATGCTCTTATGATAGTACTTTTCATTATGAATATGATGATAGTACTTTTTGTCTAATAAGATGTTGTATGTATTGAGAGATGAATGGTAAAAGTTTTTAGAGTTTGACTGTAGTATAAATCAAGGTAACAAATAAAACGAGAAAGAGAGAATATATTGCACAACTACAATTTCACTGTCATTGCAAACAAATAACCTCATTTATATCAATATCAATGAAAAAATTATTAGTATTTTTATTAGTTTTTATATGGAATTCTCTTTAAAAGTAAAAATTATTAATTATATCTTTCCAAAAAGCCCTCTTTGAAACACACATATTTCACCATCACCCATTGTACTAAACAAATATGGAATTACCACCCTATAACAAAAGGACATAGAAAAAAGTACA
Organism: Portulaca oleracea; assembly: GCA_029582165.1. NCBI lineage: Eukaryota > Viridiplantae > Streptophyta > Magnoliopsida > Caryophyllales > Portulacaceae > Portulaca > Portulaca oleracea. The sequence goes on along the minus strand of CM055869.1, from coordinate 31,647,632 downwards.
ATTTCACTTGTATTATTTTTATTTCAAAAACAATGTAGACTAGAATTGGATGGAAATATGCTGAAATTTAAATAGAAGAAGAAAATATCTTCATTGGTTGGACGATTTCTTTGTAAATTAAAATCTAATCAAAATGTGTTTGCTATAGATATAACCCTACAAGAGAAATCAGCGAATCAATTATTTATACAAATCAAACTCAAACACGATATATTACGATTATAAAAAAAAATATCACCAAATATGTACAAACAAATGAATAACTAACAAACACAATATATCTTACTATATTTCGATAGATTAAATAGTTTAAGAAATGAGACTTTAGAATATGATGGATTATGCACATGTATGACAAAACTTATATTCAAAAGTTACAAAGCGCTTCTTCAAAAGTTACCAAACTAATAATTTTGTCTAGTTTATTGGGTGAAGAAATGACCATTAGTCAATAATAATAATTATAATAATAAATAATCTATATAATATAATGATAATCTATGTGGGACTCAGCAAATGTTGCAATGAGAGTGATTCAAGGAATCTTAGCCAATCACAATTAAGAAAAATCCAACTTTTAGAATTTGCTGGAAAATTTTTATTTAGGGAGAGTTTTTTTTTTAATTTAACATCAATCCCACATCAATTTTCCAAAACTGACTCAACTACATTCACGTTTACTTTGTGCGGTTAACTAAAGTAATTCCACCCAGGCAAATCCCCACCTTTAAGAAAGATACGCATGCGGAGCTTCATCACGATAATTTACTCTTCTTTCTCTCATCTCTTTTTCTTCATTCCACCAGCTGAACTCAGAGCTGAACGGAAAAAGCAGAGAAGTGACAACTGGATGAGAGTGTAATTTCACTGATAAAGTTCGGCATTGCATATGCTCTAAAACATCAATCCCACATTCAATCAAGCGTGAATACTCAAATCCCAACCATTTGAACCTCCACACATCCCCACTCTCTTCTTCCTCTTTCTTTCTCTAATATATAATCTCATTTTCACAACCGCCCACCTCTCTCCACCAACCCTGAAGAATGAAAACTCACCATCCCTCCATGATCAATTGAGCTCCCCCAAACCCTAATCCACCATAAGATCTACCCCCGTCGTCGTCCTTTCTCCCTCCGTCTCCGTCTCCGCCAACGCCACTGACCTCCGACGACGGCGCGCGGATCTGTCAGATCTTGAACACCCCGGCCTCCTACGACGGTATCGGGATCCGGCTAGATCCGATGGTGCGCGACCTGGGGCGGACCGCCAGGCTGGATGAGTTGTTCAGTACCGGCACTCCAACGGACTGGTGGAGGGGACTGAGTGCGTCGTCTGCCTCAACGAGTTCAACGAGGAGGATCTGCGCCTGATGTCGAACTGCAAGCTTTTTTCTGTGCGCTTTTCTTATCTGGTTGTAACAAATTTTAGGGGGTTTGTTTTCTTCAATTTTTCCTCAAAGATGAGAGTAGATGGACAATGAGAAGAGTAAGTATTTTCTCTCTCATATCTTTTCAGTAGTAGGATCAGAGGTATGATTTGGTTGTGTCTTGCGGGTTCAGATCATCGTTTCAATTTCAATTTTGCTAACGCGAGACCTGAATCTGTCGCCGGAATTCAAAATTGACGGCAGCTGCAATCATCGGGGTTCCATGGCTAGAATTCAATGAAGGTCTCAGCTATCACAACGTCGTTTCTTCATCCGATTCAACTCTCTTTTGCTTTCTCTTCTTATTTTCCCTTCTCCATCTCTTTCACTCCTAATTTGTTTCTCTGTAGGTTTATCGCTCATTGAATTCTACTCCACCAAGCATAAAACCTCTGCTCCCTTACATGGGTAAGTATCCACTCAATTGCATTTCAGCCTTCTTTTTTTTTTTTTTTTGTTATGTACTCCCTGTTTGGTTAATTTTGAAAGTTACTAAAAATAAGAACTCACATTTAGCTCTTGTCTTCTTTTAGAGATAGATTTTGGTTTAGATAAATTTTGGTAAATATTAGTTAGAAAATTATTGGAAAAACGTGTAAAATTTGGGATTCTGGTGTAAATTATTCATAAAGTGAAGTCTTTCTTGTTTGTCCATGTCTATATGTTGATAAATTGTGATATTAGGAGGTTGAGTGTGACTTTTCAATTTCTAGTGTGATATTCTAAAGGAAATTTAGCTTGTTGTTGGTGATACTATTGAAATTAAGCCTTGTATGAGCTTTGAGAGTCAAAAGATTGGTAAGTTATAGTATGTTCTATTGTTTGGATATGTTTAATATGAAAAGAATGCACTTGAGAAGTGGTTTAAAGTGTACAATAAATTTCAATATCAAGGAGAGACTCAATGGGGTCAATTTGAGGTGGATTTGTATTCTATATTTTCTGGAACAACTGAAATATCCCATAACCAAAACTATTGTGTAGGTTGATAGCCTTAAGTACTAGTTTGCACCCAACTTTGGAGTTTCGAGATTCCGATGTGTATAACTCAAGTTATGGCGAAGTTAATATAGATGTCCCATCAATCACCATATACGTTTTTCGAGGGCAGTAGGTTCGTTAGCATTTTTAGATATTAAGAAGATCTTAATAGCTTAAGTCATCAACATGAACGTTGTAATATGTTTCACAAGCTTTTCGAAATGGTCTCTTGTGCGTTCATTGGATATCGAAAGAAAAAGTTATAAACTATTAAGTTCAACCCAGTAAATGTATTTTTGCCCAGAATTTTAAAGAGTCATAACATATTCAAGACACTCTTTGGAGTTTTTCCAAGGCTTATATGAGGTTATGGTCAACATAAGAGTTGTAGTATATGATTCAAACCTTTCATAGATTACTAGCCCACAATTATTCCATGCCTAATTCTTAAGTTATGGGTCCTCAAAATTTCACCACCAAACTTAAAATTATGAACAATCAGCCCTTTTCTTTGGACAATCTCGAGCCCTTACACTTGTTTTTAGCCTCAACTTTTAACTAGAGAGTTGCAGTGCTTATTTTTAGCTTCAGAAACTCGTCTTATGTAGCTTTCTGAGGTTCGTAGAGGAAGTTACGCCTTTCACAATTTACTGCGAAAATTCCAAAATTCTTCAATCTTCTAATGAGTTAACCTTTATTAGAATTAGTTTAGGAGACACTTCCCTCTTTAAAAATCCAACTTATTCTGCCTTATTGTTCTTTTCAAGCGTGGTTCAAGAGGTCATTGATGCACCCTGTTCGAGTTCATCCAAGCTTTCAAGTTGCGTTATTTGCGGTTTCAACTTTACACAAATTCACTTATTTGAGTTTAAGTAAGCAACTTTATTAATTTTAATATAAATAAGTAATGTTTACATGCTTTTCTTACCTAAATATGGTTCTGACCCAAGTTACTTGCACCTTAGTGCACTAACCAAGTTAATACCTGGCCAGTGTCAACCGAACCTCACGATTGGTCCGGGTATGCACATATATTTAGACTTAGTCCGATGATCGCGAGTAGGGAACTATCCAGATAATAATAATTCGGCAAGCAAATCTTAATTCTTTATTATTTATCTCTTATCTATTTGTAAAATGAATCGAAATGCGCAAAATAAAATGAATTGCTTAAAGTTATTTAATTGTATAGGAATATGTGTATTGAGTTTCAACTTATTTGCGGACTTTGTTTTATGTTTTGTTTTAGGTGGTCTCTAAGACTGAGGCTACCAACGCAAGCTTTGAGAAACAATTCAATTAAGCAAAGAAGGTGAAGCTCTTGGGTTGGTTAGAGTAATATATAAAACACTTTTGTTATGGTTGACTTCCTCTTTGGTTGGAGTCAAATTTTGAAGTATTATGGTCATGATAATGAAACTCCTTGGGTTTATCTTTAGGTTTCACTATGATGAATGTAAATTTTGAATCAGGGTTGTAAGAATGTTAGTTTAAGGTCCAGGTGTGATGTGTGTATGGTTGGTTTGGATTATGTGATGCTCTGACTCATTTTGGAAAAATACCAAGTCTAACTGTTGTGTTTATAGTATCTCTTGGTGTTGTTTTGTGATTACTTGTAGCCTAGTCCTTTCTGGATGGCAGTAACGCTCTTAGGTTGAATCCACTACACTAATTATTGGGTTAGGTGATGTTAACCTTAATCTTAAATTGTGAACCTAGGGGAATCCTCATATTGGGAGTTAAGGAAAAGGGGTTAATAGAGGGGAAAATGGGTTAATGGTTCCACTCCCCTCCCCTCCCCTCCATTTTTTTCCCCAAATAAAAATAAGTTAGAGTTAATGGCAGTCAAGTCCGAATCCGAAGCGAATCCGATTCACTCTGACTAAAAAATTTGAATTCGAATTCGACTAAAAAAACTCTGAATCCGAATTCGATTAAAAAAATCCGACTTCGATTATAATTAGGGCGGGTATCGAGGTGACCACCTCCGATCCGATTAAGTCCGATTATAGGCGATCCGATTAAGTCCGATTATAATAATTGATATAAAAAATTTGAAAAAATTTGAAAATTAAAATGACCGATTTTTTTTTATAATAGATTGTAAAAGTTTTTTTTTTCTTTTTTTTAGGGAAATCATTTATTACTATTAGCCATTAAGGTTTCATTTCATCAGTTTCACTTCACTTGCCCTACGCATCCCAGCCCCTGCCCCAGGCTCCCATCATCCCCTTCACTTCACCACCCTCTTCTGCTCTTCACCTGCGCATCCCAGCCCCCAAGCTCCCATCCCAGGGTCATTACCACCATTATCCACCATTTTTCACTTCACCACCTTTGATTTCTTCTTCTGAGTTCCGAGTTATGAGTTCAGCGTCGTTACCACCACCATCTCGAGTTCAGTCTCCTTTGACCACTGTCCTCTCCGCCTCTCTCTGCCTGCGTCTTCCGTCTGGCCTGTCTCCTCTCTCTGTCTCAGCCGACCGCCGTACCGCCTTATGACACCCGACTGCGACGTTAGGACCACCGCACGCAAACATTTTTAAGAATTATTGTTGGTCTTTTATTTTTAACAAGTATGATATATAATAAGAGGTAATTGGAGTTAGAAGTAATCGGAGTCGGGGGAAATCATTTTATGGAAACGTATAATAGCTAATCGGAGTCGGAGGTAATCGGAATCGGAGGTAATTTGATTACCTCCGACTCCGATTACCTCCGATTGAGTTTGTATTTGGAGGTCCACCGACCTCCGATTAATCGGATTTGAAGGTGGACCTCCACCTCCGATTATTAATTGGAGCGAAGGTGGAGGTACCTACCTCCGATTCGTCTCCGACCCATTGTCATCCCTACTTATAATCCCAATTCAGAGATGCTTTTAAATCATAGGAAGATGCAACAATTTACTGTTGAATAGTTAGTAAAAGTTAGTAAGGAAATAAATGTATTGGTTCTATCAAATGTCCCACATTGATAGAATATTGTTGTTTCTAGATCCTAAGGAATATAAATAGGTTTTCTTAGCTAATGTCTCACATGGACAAAATAAGATAACTTATGGTTGTTTATAAGTTAAAGAGTCAAACGAGTTTATAAATAAATGAGCTATGGACTGTGTTAACCTGTGTTTGGATTAAAACCACACACACACACACACACACATGCACGATGTGGGTTGTAGGACGCTAGAGGTACTTTCGGCGGTTATTTAGGCGCATTTGGCACTTAGCATAAGAGTAGACAACATAATAACATTTATTTATTATATTCTTTTTTAAGCTGTTGACAGTTGGATATCTTTGGATAGAATTAACTGTTTACAACTGTAAATCCTGTCATTTGTATCCTATCATAAGATAAACATGGAGATTGAATATATATGAATCGATCCAAGCTTTGTTGTATCCTTGAGACACCATTTGTATAAGGGGCAAGTCTTGTCTCAAAGAAAGTGATCTCAATCACTCCTTAAAGTCGCTGTTAAACCCAGAATTTCTAACACTTACCGACTTATTGTGTTTTCATTTTAGGTAATTGTAAGAAGATGCTTTTAAATTTGAATTATTGATGTATTGTTAAAGTTAAAAGAACCTTTGTCAAGAAGCTCATACTCTAGCCATCAAAGCCAAGAGAGCCCTTCATTGACAATTAGTTTAAGTATTTGTGTTGTGTCGTTGACGCCAAAAAAGAAGAACCCCAATTCAAACAAGGGTTATAGACCTCAACGAATGACCCAACTACATAATTGACCAAGAAGGAAATAGAAGACCATTAGGGTCTAATTTGTGTGGGAAAAGGGGACCCATGAGGAGCTGACGTGGCAAGATAAGTGAGCATTCAATTTTTTTTGTTTCAATTGTTTTGCTCCTCTCTGTCTTTGGTTTACGCATAATAACGCAACCATAGTTCACCTTTCCAGATATCGATGAATATTTACAAAGGGGAACCATGGTTCCCTTTGAAAACATCTGATAAGAAGTCCACCTTACTCACTCGCTTTCTTCTAATCCCCATCCCCATCCCTCACCCTCATACTCCCTCTCTTACTTCCCAAATCACCGCTAGCACCACCACCCCACCACCACTGAACCTCCGTCCGCCACCACCTGTGTGCCACTCCGACGACTGACTCCCCAAATTCATAGTGAGAGAAAGAGATAAAAACAAAACAAACCGACACCATGAAAGCTTTCAACAATGGCGGTGAGCTCATCAATTGCGTCAAGATCTCGACTTTGCTTTTCCTCTCTGTCGCCTTCTTCTACTTCGACAAACACTAATCCCATGCCGACTACCAAAACCATCGCCTCTTCTTCTCCACCTTCATTTCTACATCCTCCTCTATTTCTCTCTCTCCTAACTGCAACATATCCTTCGACATCTCCTCTCTCATCAAATCTTCCTTTCCTTCTTTCGATTCATAGGATTCCAGCGATATAGCTCAACCTCCACCGCCCAAAAAGAAATCAACACACCCACCCACCCTCTCTCTCTCTCTCTCTGACGTCTAATGCTCTCTAATTTCCCGATTTTCAACCGTCATCTTACACCCCACCGTACCCAGATCAACCTCTTTTCCGGATGTTTCCAAAGAGAACCATGGTTCCCATTTATAAATATATCAATGGATACTTATAAAGACGAACCATAATTACGTTATTATACATGAATTAAAGAGAGAGGGCAAAAACAAAAACAAAAAATTAAATGTCCACTTATTTTGTCACATCAGCTCCTCATGACTCCCCTCCATTCACACAAATTAAACTCTCATAATTATGTTGTTGGGAAATCCTTTAAAGTCAATGATAACCCTTCAAACAATTTGTTGGAGAACCTCTGTCAATTTATTTCCCGAGGTTATCGGCTATTGTGGAAAGATGACTTGGAATATCTTTTTGTACAATATGAAACCACAAACATATTTTTAAAGGTGGATTTGCTACAAGAGGATTATCATCCTTTTACTTCCTGCAGACGGATGATTACATCCCCACCTTCTGCTTGAAAAGAATATATCTGACCTAATTTTGCTCAATAGTTTTATTAATTACATTCTTATTTTAATGATGTGTCAAGTGGCTCATTACCTAATAAGATTCTTAAGAATGTAGTATCATGGTCGTCCCATAATAGTCGGGATTTTAATCAATTTTTTAATCATATAATATTTGTCACTTTACAATTTCAATATAATTTTTCTCCACTAACTAACAATTTTTTTAATTAGTTTTTCATACAAAGATAAAAGAAGTGAGAAAGCAGAAAGACGTTTATATAATTTAAACAATTTAATACTAATGTTTCACAACTTTTCATACAAAATATTTAACTAACTCATTTCGTTGATTTTCTAAATTTTGACTAAATGAACAAGTAATATGGAATAGATGTAGTACAATATAAACACTTGCATATATAGGAAAATTGGATTATAATAATCTCAACTTTTGCAATTTGGACAACAATAATCTCTGCTTTCGGTTTGCATTCTGGTGGTCCAAAAAAAAATTGGATTGTAATGGGACATCATTGAGAATATACCCTAAATATTATAGATTTTAATTGTGCTGCATTTGATTCAAAACTTAGTACCACACTTTACTATGATTTTTAATGAATTTACGGTGTTGCTCCCAATTTTTTTCAATTTTGTTTCAAATTTTTTCGATTTTTTCATTTTTATTGCTTTTAAAAAAATCATAATAATTGCTCGGGGTCTCAAAAAATAATGTAAAAATTGTTTTAGTAACTACACTTCATTAGCTTTTTGGGGGCAGGAATGAAAAAAGCAAAAATAATATGAGTTAGCAATGAAAAAATAAAAAGAATGTGGGAGTGGATTTGATATCACTACAATCCAACTATTTTTTTGGACCACCAGAATACAAATAGATAGTACGGATTATTACTGTCCAATTTATAAAAGTTGGGACTATTATAATCCAACTTTTATATATATATATATATATATATATATATATATATGGCCCAAAAGATGAGAGAGAGAGAGAGGGAAGAGAGAGAAAGGGATGAAGCAGGAAGTAGAAAGAGAGATTATGGTCATGGAAAGTCTGCATTACTAACTCTCTATGTAGGCAATCTAATTATAACTCCCGCTATACCCAGTCCACAAATAAAGCCCAAAGCACAGATTTTGGTCCAAATCGTGATGCGCGTAGAAAATAAATTTAATTATCAAGCTTCAAGCCTAGTGTAGCATAGAAATTGATTGGCTGGGTGGTCCTGTTCCTATATAGCATGCTAGAAGTCAACAATTCAAATCTTAGTATCAGTCATGAGTAGATATTTTTGAGAAAGAAATTTACTTTTGTGCTTTGTCAATATCTCACTTTTTCATATATTTTTCTCTTATAACCCAAGTATAATTTTTTATTATGAATACATAAAAAATAGATATTAAATTATTAATATTATTATTTTTTTGGTTTGCTTCTCTCTCATGTTTCTTTTATATTTCACTATTGTTCATAATTTAATAGTTTTTTTTTAATATATGTATAAGTGATTCATGTACACCCATATATTAAAATTAATATTTTTTGTTTTTAACTTGAATTTTTAGTAAGTAATTTTTGGTAAATTTAGGTAAAAAATGGTCAAATTAAAGTTATCCTTGAACTTGATAAGCCCTAACACAAATTCATTTGCTTACTAATATTTTGTGGGATGTACACATTTGCACACTATCATAGACTCCTTTGCACACTAATTTTTTTGTCCTTTTTACACTAGCTAGACTCCTTTGTATGTTAATTTTTTTGACACACTAACACGATCTTGTTTGCACATTAATATGTACTCCTCTGCACAACAACATGAACTCATTTGCACATTAATATAGATTTCTTTGCACACCAACACAAGTTTTTTTTACATGCTAACAAAAACATATATGCACACTAACATAAACTCCTTTGCACACTACCATAAACTCTTTTACACACTAACACATGCACATTTATACACAAGCACATATTTCTTTGCCGCTAGCACAGACTCTTAGCACATTAATGCTTACTCTTATGCACATTATCACAAATTTCTTTGCACACTTGTTTTGTACGGAATATTTTTGGACAAGAATCTTCACGTACTCTTTGTTGCCTATTTTTATATTTTTATACACCCAGCAGAGACTCATTTGTACGCTAACACATATATATTTACACACTAGTACATATTCCTTTGCACACTGACTCAAACTCTTTTGCACGCTAACACATATATATTTACACACTAGTACATATTCCTTTGCACACTGACTCAATCTCTTTTGCATGCTAACACAAACACATTCACACCTATTTTTATATTTTTGCACGCCCAACACAGACTCATTTGCACGCTACCACATATATATTTACATACTAGTACATATTCCTTTGCAAACTAACTCAATCTCTTTTGCACGCTAACACAAACACATTCGCACACCTATTTTTATATTTTGCGCACCCAGCACAGACTCATTTGCACACTAACAAATATATATTTACAAACTAGTACATATTCCTTTGCTCACTAACTCAATCTATTTTGCACGCTAACACAAACACATTCGCACACTTATTTTTATATTTTTGTGCACTCAGCACAGACTCATTTGCACGCTAACACATATATATTTACACACTAGTACATGTTCCTTTGCACACTGACTCAATCTCTTTTGCACGCTAACACAAACACATTCGAACACCAATATTTTAGTTTTATAATATATTAATTTGGTGTTAATACATATGATATAGTACGATATTTAGTGTTCATACGTATTATATTAATAGAAAGAGAAAAATGTACAACAAATTATTTTATTTATAAAAAAAAATGTAGTTTTATAGTATATTAATTTGTCCAAAACTAATCTATTAATAACCATACTAGTGTACGTAGGTATATGAAATTATATTACTTTTAAATATGAATTATAGAGGGGAAAAAATTAAATGATATGCAAAAATCTGAAAAATATAAAATGACGAAAAAATTTAGAAAATGGGTAATAATTAAAAGAGTTTGTGTTAATGTTCAAAAGAATTTGTACTAGTGTGTAAGAGTTTGTACTAATAAATCTAATATGCAAAGAAATATGTGCTATAGTGTGTAAAGAGGTTTATGTTAATATATAAAGGGAAATTGGAAAAAAATAATCCAAATTTTGGGGGTATTGGAAAAAAATAATCCGAAGTTTCAACTTTGTTAGGTATGAGCTAAACTTTAAATCCTATTATTTTTAGCATTCACCACCTAGTGAAACTCTTCCAAAAAAGGATGTAATTGTAGCGATATTACATGTGAAGCATATTTTTAAATTGTTTTTAAGCTGCCAAAAGATCCACATATAATATTGCTACCACTATGTAACTTTTTGAACGAGTTTAGTTAGGTGGTGGATGCTAAAAATAATAGAGGTTAAAGTTCAACTCATACATAACAAAGTTACAAGTTCGAATTATTTTTTTTCCAAGACCCCATACATAAAATTGTAAGTTTTCGAAAAAGAAATATTGAGGGGAAAAATAAAATAAGATACAAAAAAATAAAATGCAAAATATAAATAAAGAAGGGAGAAAATAAAAGGAAAGCTATGGACAAAAAGGAAATTAGATATAAGGAAAAAAAAATACTAAATTACACATCAATAAATTTGAACCTCACACCTCAAGTATAAGCTAGGAAAGTCCTTACCAGCATACCATGCACATCACAATTGTTATTATAGGCTACTTGTTTTATATAAATTATATTAAAGCGAGAATTTAAAAAAGAAAAGAAAATGAATGACGCTAGCTTATGTATAGCGGGAGTAATGACACATTGTGTGCTCCCGCGGGACTACAATAAAATTTTCGTCTCCCTAAAACCCTTGACAAATTTGGGTTAGATGGAATATTTAGAAAGTTTGCCGATGTGGAGTATGTCACTATCATAAACCGGGAGGATAGAAGCACCAACTTTGGATTTGTTCAAGCATGGAGATATCATCAAGCAGCTCTATGTGTTCAATATCTGCATGAAAGATTGGTTAGAGGCAAGAGACTCATTGTGGATTGGGCCAAGAGTAATAAAGGAGGAACAAAGAAGAGTAAGTTTGTATGGATGCCGAAGCAAACTTCATTGTCTAAGAGCCGTGATCCAGAGAAACCAAGCTTTAGAGTTATAGGTGAGAACAATGAAGTCTTCATGGAATGGTTGAAGTGTAGTGTAGTATGCACTTCCTGCGAACCAAGAGATTTATATTCTCAAGAATCCCTTCTTATAAACAATTTTGGACCATTCTCCAAGATCACTGCACTCAGTGGTATCAAAGTTTTGATAACATTCGACTTAGTTCAAGCAATGGAAGAGGTTGTTGCAAACCCACAGGAACTGAAAGACTGGTTTGAAGACATCAAACCTTGGTCAATTTATGAAGTTGCGGATACAAGAAGGGTCTGGTTGGATATCACTGGTATTCCTCCTCATGGTTGGATCTGGGACAACTTTCAGAGGTGTATTCAGCCTTGGGGAAAATTATTGTCATTAGCCAAAAGTGTATGTTCAACAAACCAATTTGAAGTCATGAGAGCTCTGGTACAAACAAATGTCTTTAAGAGAATTGATGGAGAGGTTCTGTTGGATATCCAAAACTGCTCTTTTAGAGTCTTCATCCATGAAGTTAGTACTCATTTAATCCCACCTTCAGTTATCTATGATAAAGAAGATCATAGGCCTGGCCTTGAGTACTCTAGTGATGATTTTGATTCGAATGATGAAGCTGAAGGGAAAAGGTTGGACTGACTCACTGAGTCAAAAACTCATCCACATGGCAGCTGATGTGGAGGGAAATAAAATTAAATAAATTTAAAAAGATTTATACCAAGGCCAACTGTAAAACGTGAATACCAAGGCCAACTGTGAAACTCCTTTTGTGTTCTTTTAACATTTATTGCTTGAAATTTTTTTCCATCTCCAAAAAAAAAAACGAGATATGTAATTCCAACCTCTATCCTGCCTCTTCATCATCTTCCTCACTCTCCCACTCCAAAGATCACAAATGACCAACACCACCGGCAGTTAAGCCTGCCATCACCTACGCCCAGTTCGTCCATTAGTGAGTCAAAGTTTGCGGTGGTGATGGTGGATGAGCCGCCAAAGAAGGCCGGGGCTTCACGTTTAGCGTGCTGTCGGAGGGGATCGAGGAGGAGGTGCTGAACGTGGAGATAAGGGCGGAGGATGCGATGGCGTTGTCGTTCTCGTCGGAGTCGATCGGGCTGCCGAAAGGGACGGTGCCTGGCGCAGCAGGTAGACAGGGCAAGGACAACTTGGTTGTTCCTTCTATCACCTCACCGGGTCCACCTTCGCTTCGGGTGCCCGTCTTCGACCAAATGACCGGAGCCACCACATGTCAAAGGGATCAAATCTGGAATTCTTTTTTGGAGGGGGGATGCTGATGACATGGGGAAGGGAACATGTCAGGAAGTGGTGAGGGAATTGAAAAGTTTTACTTAAAGTAAAAAATAAAAAGATAATATAATTAATTAGTGATAATAAAATATTACTCTGTTCCATATTAATTGTCATCTTTGAAAATTGTTCAGTCAAATTTCGAAAATTTTGACGATAAATTTCTCAATATATACAATGAGTTACTATATAAGATTACTACCATTAGATTTGTAACGAAAAATACTACAATAAAAATATAATATTGATTGTCATCGTTAATAACATATTATGTCAGAAATTATTAATCAAAAAATAATATTGGAGACCGTGTAAGTCAAAACTATGACAATTAATATGAACAGGAAAGAATAATTGTTCATCGCAAATTCTGCTATGAAAGTTTTATATAATAACTCAACATATTATTTGATATAGTAACAATCAATCTTTACAATGTTTGACCTCGTTAGTACATAATGAACATTTTTTTTTTTTTGACGAAGGGAGTAATAATCATTAAACAGAGGTAAAATAAGTAAATAAATCATTGGGAATATAAAAAGATAAATATCGTGCAATAGAAAAAAATTAGTTAAATTGACACACAATATGGAAATGAAAGATTGTAAAATAACAATACTCCCTCCGTTTTGTATTATTTGTCACCTAATTATTTGTTACGATCTCTAATATCACTCTTTAATTGATAATTTTTTATATAATAATTTATTAACAATTACAATATTATATTGATCATATTCTTTTATGGGATTGGTTAAATAGTTGTGCGTATAAACTATACCACATGTCCACGCTGTACTTTGAGGGCGTTGGACAATAATATACTAAATTTTTTTCATAGACAATATTATATTGAACTAGGGAGTTATACAATAATGCACCTGAATAGATTTCGACGGTGACTAATTCGGTGACGGTCTTACATGACGGGTTGAAGAGCAAAAGAAATTAAATTTTTTACAAAATTAATGTTATATCAGGCATTTTCAACCAGGACAAATGAAACTTAATTATTATTTTCCAAATAACACCTCATTATTCCACTTTTTTGCTAACGTGAACCGTGTTTTTTGTTTGCAAAAATAGAATTTGTATTTGCCTATTTGAACTCGCTCACATAACATTAAATATTTTAATTTCTTTTGTTCTTCAACCCATCATATAAGACCATCACTGAATTAGTCACTGTCGAACATTACTGTCTAATGTCCTTATAGTTCAATATATTATATCAAATAACAAAATTCAGTGTTTGTTGTCCAACATCCCCAAAGTACAATATATTAGCGTCTAAAACCCTTTAAAAATCACCATTGTACAAGGGCGTCAGAAGACTAGGCCTATCTTCGGGTTAATGTTAAAATTGAATGAGAAATTGATGTCTTGAACCATTTTTTTTGAACCAGTCAATTCACACTAGGCCTATCTTCAGGTCGTAATTGGATTCAGACAAATAGGAAAAAGAAGAAATATTAAGTCCGGATATTCATCAAACGCAGTCAATATACAAAATTTGGATGGAAATTTTTTTTCGGGTTAGATAAATTCGAATATTCAAGTTGGACAAAATTTTGCCATCTCTATTAGGACGAATAATTCAAATTTCAATTTGGCGGGGGTTCGAATATTCAAGTTGTTTTTTATGAACACTTATTGTGAGAAATTGCCTATTATTTTTCAGTAGAGTACCCTATTCATCAGTACCCGACATGAGATCGTCTATTATCCATAGAAACATGGTGACATTAAGCATTAGCCCTCTGTTTATGTTAATTGTTATAATTTTGACTTTCATGATCTTCAATGTCAATTTTTGATTGATAATTTCTTATCTTAACAAGGCTTACAATATTATATTTAGGTAAAATATTTTTCATCGCAAATTTAGTTACGATAGTTTTATATAGTTACTCAACATATTATTTGATAAACTAACAATCAAACTTTGCAAAGTTTGACCTCATTGGTACATAACGGATATTTTTTTACGAAGGGAGTAATAATCATTAAATAAAGGTAAAATAAGTAAATAAATTATTGGAAATATAAAAAAATAAATATCATTGTATAGAAAAAAAATTAGTTAAATTGACACACAATATGGAACTGAAAGATTGTAAAATAACAATACTCCCTCCGTTTTGTATTATTTGTCACTTAATTAATTGTTACAATTTCCAATATCACTCTTTAATTGATAACTTTTTATATAATATTTTTTGGGGTTGGTTAATTAGTTGTGCGTATAAAATATACCACACGTCCACACTGTACTTTGAGGGCATTGAACAACAATGTACTAAATTTTATTCTTGAACAGTAATATATTGAACTAGGGTGTTTGACAATAATGCACATGAACAAATTTCGACGGTGGCTAATTCGGTGACAGTCTTATGTGATTGGTTGATGAGCAAAATAAATTAAAATCTTTACTTTTATGCACCTGAATACTTTTATTCGAATACAATATTATTAGTCTTGTTTAGATAAAACATGAAAAATTAACGATCAAAGTGTTGCATTGAAGACCGTGAAAAAATATTGCTTAGATTCGATTAATGTTAAACTTTAATGAGAAATTTACGTCTTGAACCATTTTTTTTGAGTTAGTCAATTCAGACCGGCCATATCTTCAGGTTGTAATTGGATTCAGACAAATAGGAAAAATAAGAAATATTAAGTCCGAATATTCGCCAAATGCGGTCAATATACAAAATCAAAGAGCTTATAAGCGTACAACAACAACTTGAATTAAGGGAAGAAATCGAACAAGTGGGTGTGGGTTAGGTTACACTAGTACACTCTATAAAAGCTAGTAAAGTTAGAGAGGAAAGAAAAACGGACGAATCGTAAAAAGGAATAATTTCAATTCCAAAGAGGAGAATAATTTTTAAGTGAGAAGCCAAAATACCCAACTAAGGCCCCGTTCTTTTGTGCGTTGCGTTTGCGTTTCAGTAAATTGTGTTTGGGTTGCGTTGGGTTGCGGTAGGAAATAATAAAAAGGTTAATAGATAGTAAAAAGGTGAATAGTAGATTGTGATAAATTGCGTTATCTTGTGTTTGCCATATGTTAGGTTTTATTGATTTTGCATTGCGTTTGGGTGCGTTAACGAACAAAAGAACGGAGCCTAAGTTTGGGAAAAATTATAAAATTAGTTACATTGGTAAAACTTAATTAGGAGTGAGTGAGAATATATAAATATAGATATAACATTAATAAAAATTATACGAAAAATGTAAAATGACAAACAATTAGAAAAAAAAATTAAATGAATAAATAACTGGGGAAAGATAAATTAAATATTTTCAAATCGTAGTACCATTTTCCCTATTCAAAACTACCATATGTATTAATCAAGAGGCATGGATGATTGAGATTAAAAGATGACTCTACAGTTCATGTGCATGCTATTTGGATGACCTAGATTAAAAGAACACTTCTTATCCGCATGCATGCTATTTGGCCAATTAGTTAATACCACATGGATCAAGAAAAGAAAAGAAAATATTAAATTAAGCATAATAAAAAGGGAGGCAAAAGGTAAAGATGGGCTGGTGAAACGAATGGGCACCGAAGCTCATTTTTTTATTTCACTTCTCCCTCTCTAACTCTCAACATGTCTGCCTCTTTTACATTCTCCTCTGTCTCGGCCAGGCTGAAAAGCCATGGAAACCGAGCACAACGCTCAGCCACCAGCACCACTGCTGCATATTCCTCAACTTAGCAACCCAGATTAGGTATGTCCGTTTCTCGAAATCCGGGAACCGTTTCCACCCAAGAATGGTTCAGATTTGTTTTGTTTTTTTTGTTTTTTTGTTTATAGAATCAGATTTGGTATTCTTCAGGTTGAACCCGTAAATGTTTTTCTCAACATCAGTTGTAAAAGCTTAATAACTTATGGGCATAATTATCACAAATTCACAATCCAGATACAAACAATAGTTGCAAAATTGAATAAACCAAAACACCATTAAACTCCAATAACCCAGATTCAAACATGGTAATATTTGGTATTTAAATGAGACATTGCGAATAATTGGGTATAAATGAAAGGGGGGGGGGGTTGTTGTGTTTACCTTCTAGTTTTATATGAATATAAGTACAAATATTAGGAGGAAATTGTTGTGTTAGGATGGACAGAAAGCTTGGGAATGTGGGAGGTAGTGTGAAGAGAAGATGACACTTCAATCTTCACTATTATGGAATATGGAAAGGAGAGTGGGGCGGAAACAGGGGAGGAGAAAGGGGGTTTTCAGGGTGGTTTTGGGGCTGAATTTGGGCAGTCTTAGGTGGCCTAGGTTAGCTCCGGTGGTTCAGGGCGGCGACAACATCTAGGAACAGGGGATGGAGATGACAGGTGGTGTCCGCCGGCAGCCGCTCAGGTCTGGGTTCTGGCCTGAGGAGAGAGTTGGGTTGGAATTGCACATTTTTATAATTTTCGTTGAGTTGGAACTGCACATTTTTTAACAATATACTCCCTCCGTTCCATATTAACTGTCGTCTTTGGAAATTGTGCAGTTAAACTTCAAAAATTTTGATTATAAATTTCTCAATATATACAACGAGTTACTGTATAAAATTACCACGATTAGGTTTGTAACGAAAAATACTATCATAAAAGTATAATATTGCAATTGTTAATAACATATTATGCAAGAAATTATCAATCAAAGAATGATATTGGAGACCGTGAAAGTCAAAATTATGACAATTAATATGGAATGGAGGGAGTAATTAAAAATCCTTGATTCTTTAAAAATTGAGGTTGGAAAGAATTTAATAAAAATGTTGGAAACTAGTGCTTGATTTGCCCCAAAATATTAATGAAGGTTTAACCATGCACAGAAAACTATAAAAGCCATGTCAATCAAATTACTAAAAAAAAATAAAAAGGGATCTTGCCACATCAACTCCATGTCATCTGCCATATGGGTGAGCCACTGACTCAGTGAGTCAGTGTATCATTCTCCGAAGCTGAAGATGTTGGACATGGAAACAGCAAAGTTCTTGAAACTCCTGAGGTCACTAACAGTCTTCAATGCATCGGACCAATCAAAGAGGGAGTTCAACAGTCACTTTGCAATTCCAACAATTCAAATGATAATTCAGTTGAATTAATGCAGCAACTTTCCAGTTCTGACTGCATTGATGAGGTGAGGAGATTAAATGAGCAAACCAATGCTCTAAAAGAAGAGCTAATCAAGGCATTGGGAAAACAAGCGTGTATTGAAGTTGAGCAACTGCATGATATGGAATTAAGAAGGCTGAAAGAAGCTGATGAGGCTAATTCGATTAATGAACATGCTCTACCATCGGTACCAGTGATTAGTGACCAACAGCTAATAATTGCAACGGCTGCTCTAGAAGGCTAAGAGATGCAAGGCCTGCAGAAATCAGTTGAGGTTGTTAATGAGATGGATCCTCATATCCTGAGTATTGATGCTGGCAATGATGAAAGTGACTCCATTTCCTCCGACAATGAGTTTGTAATAAGGGCAAGGGAGTATATTGCTTTTAAGGCAATTGAATTTGGAGAAGCTACTGGTTTTATTAGAGCAAAAAGGAACACAAACCCGAAGAAACATTTTAGTGATAAGCTTAAGGAGAAGCTTAAGGAGAGCGAAAGAATGAATCT
The DNA here is from genome assembly GCA_029582165.1 of Portulaca oleracea. Lineage (NCBI taxonomy): Eukaryota > Viridiplantae > Streptophyta > Magnoliopsida > Caryophyllales > Portulacaceae > Portulaca > Portulaca oleracea. Next base: position 31,629,104 of record CM055869.1, on the reverse strand, counting down.
CTCTGGGAAAAAAAAGAAGAAGCTTAAGGAGGGCGACAGAAGGAAACGTGTTGAGTCTCTCTCATCACAGTCGGTGGCTTTCTTATTAGTGAGGTTTTGTTGATGAGGAAGGAGGAATGCAGTAAACTTTCATCTAATGCTAATACGATGTCATTCTCTGATTGAAATTGAGTCTGAGCATAGTTTTGTCAATGAGTGGGATACTAAAGTTGTTGAAGTTCTCTGTTGTTTTTTGTGTTGGGTTGCTCAAATTGGCAATTGGCTACAATCTATCCTATGTTGTGGTTTTAGGAGGTTCATCAATTTAGTTGTGTGCGTTTCAGGTGGTGTGCAGTTGGGTGCTTGTGCCTAGTAATGTCATTCAATAGATGGTGAGCTGTCTCTGATTGACTGAAGAAAGCAAACCAATCTATTACTTGACTGAACATGTGCATTTGGTTTACTCTAGGACTTATTCCTACCTAATAAACCAATCTATTAAGAATCTAAACCAATCTATTAAGAATCTAAACCAACCATTTTCTAGGACTTATTCCTACCTAATAAACAGTTAATTTCCAAACCCCAGGCTAGGAATGGTCCTCTTTATAAACAATGGCCTTATATAATGAATTTTGATTGATGGTGTCCTTAGACTCAAAGTTCCTGTGTTTTACATAGCGAACAGTGACTGTCGTAACAGTGACTGTTGTAACAGTGACTGTTGTTCAAGATGACTGATGAAACCAGACCTTCCAATGCTATTGATTTGGAATCTATGCAAGGGGAATCATCTCCAGTTGTGGCAAATGTGACTCCCAGTGGCCAAATTGGTAACAATGCAACTGAGGGGGAAGATACTGATGGACGGAAAAGAAAGAGAAAGACAACATCAGGAGTGTGGGAATATTTTGACAAAGTTACAATAAAAGGTCGGGAAAGGGCATTATGCAAAGGTTGCAAAAATGATTATGTTGGTGGTAGCAAGAGTGGAACTACACATTTGTGGGAACATTTGAAAAAATGTTTAAAGACCACAAACAAAGTTGACATTGCGCAAAGCTTCTTGAAAGGAACAATTAAGAAGGATAATACTTCTATTACAGTGGGAAAGTACAAGTTCAGTCAAGATTTAGCAAGGCATGAGTTATGTAATATGATTGCATTGCATGGCTATCCTCTTAGCATGGTTGACCACATTGGATTTATTAGATATTCAAAAGTCTTGAATCCAGACTTTAAGGTTGTTTCAAGGAATACTCTGAAGTCCGATATCATGGCTGCTTACAAGGAAGAGAGAGAATGTTTAAAAAGACTAATTGCATCACAAGAAGGACGAGTTGCCATTACTACTGATATGTGGACTGCAAAGCATCGTAAAAGGGGTATATGGCCGTGATAAGTACTTCATCGATGAAGAGTGGACTTTACAAAGTCGTATTATTCGGTAAGTAACTTTCCTACATTCTTTTATTGTATTTTTTCTTCATTGCTTGTGAATTTTACAACATATCTAATTGATTCATTTGTTTACTTTCATTTAGATATGCATATGTACCATGTCCACATACCGTCGTCACTATTTCTAAAGTGTTGCTTGATTGTTTGGTTGATTTTAATTTGGATGAGAGACTTTCAACTATTACCGTGGATAACTGCTCGACCAATGACGGTGTTATAAAGAATTTGCTGGAAAAGCTTGATTATACAACACTTATGTTGGATGGTAAATTTTTGCACATGCGATGTTGTGCTCATATATTGAATTTGATTGTTCGAGATGGTTTAAGTGTAATTGGTAATGCTATTGAGAAGGTTCGGGATGCAGTAGCTTTTTGGAGCGCAACTCCAAAAAGGGTTGAAAAATTTGAAGATGCTTGTAGGTACTATAAGCTTGGAGGAGGCAAGAAGCTTGAGTTGGATAGTTTGACTAGATGGAATTCAACTTATGACATGCTAGAGACTGCCCTTCACTACAAAGATGTTTTTGTAAGGTTGAAGAAGAATAGCAAAGGAAAAGTTGAAAAGTTCTCATTACCTACTCAAGAAGAGTGGCAGAAGGCTAGGGAAATTTGTGATCGGCTGGTCTTATTTAAGTGTGTCACAGAAGAAATTTCAGGTTCGAAATATCCCACCGCCAATTTATTTTTTGAAAAAGTTTGTGGAATTAGATTGGCATTGAGAAATTAGATGGTGTGTGGGAATTCTGTGATTTAGACTATGGCTAAGAGTATGTTTGTGAAGTTTGACAAATATTGGGATGACATACATGGACTTTTGGGAGTAGCTTCAGTGTTGGATCCTAGAAGAAAAATGGAATGCGTATCATTTTTTTATGATCTTATATATGGAGATGAGGCTGAGTATCAACGTGCTAGAGTTAAAAATTAATTGCATGACTTATTTGAGAATTATAAGATCAAACTTGATTCAATGTCCGAGTCATCTCCAAAACATTCTATGGAGACAGATTCTAGTTCTAGGAAATTACCATTGGAGGGTGTGGAATATTGTTTAATGTGGCAAAACCATGTGAAAAAACAAACACCTAAGAAGACAGCCAAATCTGAAGTTGATAATTACTTGGAAGAGGAACGAATTTCACTTGATGATGTTAAATCAGGGCTTTTGGCTTGGTGGAAAATCAACTCGGGTCAGTTCCCAATCCTTTCTATGATAGCGAGAGATATCCTTGCAGTGCCAATTTCTATCGTTCCTTCAGAGAGTGCATTTAGTGTGGGTGGTAAACTTATTAGCCCACATCGCAGTAGACTTAAACCATCAACTGTTGAAGCTTTGATGTGTCTTCAAAGTTGGCGAGGTGTAATGTTTGAAAGTAAGTCATTAATTATTTGCTTATTCGTGATAAGTTTCAAGAGTTTTGTACTTTCATTCTAATAAATAATTCATTTTTTTTGTATAATTGGTCGTAGATGCTACTAAAGAAAATCCTTTCGCATTGTCCACTGTCGATGAAGATGAGGATGCTAGTGATAATGAGGTACTTCAAAAGCATTGTAATTCATTTTGTTTGCTAAATTTTTCTTCAATGAATAATATAACTGTTGTATTCTAATCTCCTATATTAATTTTGTTGTTTTTATTACAGGTGCAAGTTCAAGATGATTGATGGAATTTGAAGCATTGTACCTTTGAGAGTTTCATATTTGCAAACATTAGACATTTTTTTAATGGAAGCAAACATTGGACATTCGGTTATGTACTTGTGTGACTTTATGTGTTGTATTTTGTTATGTATGATTGGTATGTAATACTTTTATTTTAGGTTTTATTGTTTTGGAATCTTATGATGATTGAGACACTATTTTTGATGTATAACAGTTATGATGGTTTTGGAATCATTTTATGGAATAGTATAATAGGTAATCGGAGTCGGAGTTAATCGGAGTCGGAGTTAATCGGAGTCGAATGAAATCATTTTATGGACTTGTATAACAGTTAATCGGAGTCGGAGGTAATCGGAGGTAGTCGGAGTCGGAGGTAATCGGAGTCGGAGTTGGAGTTAGGCACCTCCGATTAAGTTCGGATTTGAAGGTCCTCTCACCTCCGATTAATCGGATTTGGAGGTGGACCTCCACCTCCGATTATTAATTGGAGCGAAGGTGAAGGTACCTACCTCCGATTCACCTCCGACCATTGCCATCCCTAATTGGGTCTTTCTTCTGGGAATGAAATCATGATATGTAGTGAATCATCTTTCGCTCAAGCCCCAACACATTCCAAGATTTCTACAACTATTTCATGCAATTCATTAGAGTTAATCTGAAATAGTTTCAGCTATGGTGTGTTTTCAGGTTTCAATGTTTTATGGTCGAGGGGTATCTGATGCTTTGTTGTCGTTTGTTCTCATTTCAAATTGTATGGCTGTTTATGCAGGCCCATCTTTTGATTTGAATAAAAGGGTCTCTTGACCGCAAATTATCAATATATATATATATATATATATATATATATATATATATATATATAGGGAAATTTGATTCTAATAATCTCTACTTTTGCAAATTGGATGACAATAATCCCTACTTTCAATTTGTATTCTGGTGGTCCCAAAAAAAAATTGTATTGTAGTGGTACCAAATCCATCACCGCATTCTTTTTATTTTTTTCATGTCTACCCCAAATTGTTTTTGTTTTTTTTGTTCCTGCCTCCAGATAGGTAATGAAGTGTAGTTGCTAAAAAAAATTTAAATTATTTTTTTGAGATTCTGAGAAATTATTATGATTTTTTTAAAAGTAATAAAATTGAAAAAATCATAAAAAATTGAAAAGGAAATTGAAAAAAATTGGGAGAAATGTTGTAAAATCACTAAAAATCGTGGTAAAGTGTTATACAAAATTTTGAATCAAATGCAACACAAAATCTATGATATTTAGGGTATACTCTCGATTATGTACCACTACAATACAATTTTTTTTTTACTACCAGAATACAAATTGAAAGTAGATATTATTGTCATCCAATTGGTAAAAGTAGGGATTATTAGAATCCAATTTCCCTATATATAGGGAAATTGGATTCTAATAATCCCTACTTTTACCAATTGGACAATGATAGACCGTACTTTCACTTTGTATTCTGGTGGTTAAAAAAAAAATAAAATTGGATTGTAGTGGTACAAAATCCACCTCTACATTCTTCTTGTTTTTTTTCATTCCTACACTATATTTTTTTTTTTTTTGTTCCTGCCCCTAGAAAGTTAATGAATTGTAGTTTCTAAAATATTTTTAAAATTATTTTTTTGAAACTCCGAATAATTATTATGATTTTTTAAAATTAATAAAAGTGAAAAAATCGTAAAAAATAGTAAAAATATGAAAAGAATTTGGGAGAAACTCTGTAAATTCATTAAAAATCATTGTAAAGTGTTATACTAAGTTTTGAATCAAATGCAACACAAAATCTATGATTCACTCGAAAATATCTCACTACAATCCAATTTTTTTTTTTGACCACCAGAATACAAAGTGAAAGTATGGTCCACTATTGTCCAATTCGTGAAAGTAGAGATTATTAGAATCCAATTATCCTATATATATATATATATATATATATATATATATATATATATAATGCAGACATATTCAATTAAATAATTTTTTCATATGGACAGTCAGTCAGATAGATAATTACAGAGTTGATCATGCCTATCAGTATACCTTAAATGCCAAAATCTGTGAAAAAATTTCTACTGTTCAAATGAACAGTAAATGAATTACTGTTCCAATGAACAGTATTCAAGGGTATTTAGGAGGCCCCGGATGGAAAGTCTTTATTTTATGCACCAACGCAGGCCTATCACCAAATCTCCACTTGGGCTTTACCTGAAACCGACGGTCAGAGGATCACCAATTTGTACCTCAACAAGCAATCGAGCGTACCCCAAACTGGCTCCCATAGCAATAACATATTTTAGTGTTACAAGGATTGATTTGGCTACGCTGTGATTTTAATTTAGGGTACAGCTGATGCTATGAGGCAGTATTCATGGTTGTTTGAAGAGCACAACGTTTTGGAATTCAGTAGGTAACATTTTATTGCCCTCCAATTTTGCATGCAAATGTTTCCAGATTTTCAAACCAAAAAGAGAAATTGGACTTTGAAATGTCATTTTGTGTTCTTCTGGGCATTTATGTTCATGATTGTATTCTCCATGTTTTAGGTTTGTGTGGATGCTGGGACAATTGGTCAAGCGAGGGCTTTGCTGCTGCTGCTGGACTGCATGTCAGTTCACATTAACGGGTTCGGCCATTTGCTATGCAAAATGCTTTAATTTGAATGTTGTTGTCTTGTCTTCCATGTCTTGCTGTACTTCCATCCATTATATGATGTTTTAATTCAGTGAAGTAGGAAGTTTGATTGTTGATGGGGTGTAAATTGTGGTAGATACTTTTGTATTGCAAAGCCATAATGTCAGTTTGAAAGATTTTGATGGGTAATCCATTGCTTGCTTAGATCTAGGGATCCAAATGGGTATTGTGGCAGTACTTGAGTGCTCACCTATTTCATTGGAAGGTTAGGAAAAGTAACTTGAGTACTTGAGTGCTCACCTATGTCTCATGGGTTAGTGTAGAGTTCTCAAACATGTCATTGTTGATATTCATATTTATTTGCACTTGATTTTGTTTGTGAATACGGAATACTCCAGTAGCATATATGATATTCAACCATGGAATTAATCCACAGTGACACAAAATTTTTCTTTGAAAAATAAGCTATGATCAATTAATGAAGATGATATTTTGATTCAGAAGCTTTTGAAGTGTGTTGGATCGAGAGGCAATCCAGTTATGGTAATCATATTCAAATCATGGCGTTCAGTGTTCTATGCATCCTGTACCTAGACCAGAAATCTGAGTAATTAAGGATATCAAAAGAAAAGAAAATAACAAACTCATGTCACAACCTTCCATCTGAAAGTCTACGGACATTTATAACTTATTCTGGCCATTATCTTGTAGGGTACAAACGGAAAAAGAATTCAAGGTGGAAGTTAAAGTTATAGGAAAAGTGATGCATAAAAATCTGGTTGGTCTTGTTGGCTACTGTGCCGAAGGCTCTTATTCGAGTGCATCTACTCGTGTTAGTCACACTTTTATTTATAAGCCACTGAAATGTATAACTAATTTGTTCGATCATGTAAAAACTAAAACTTCAGGATGCTCGTGTATGAATATGTCGAAAATGCGAACTGAGAACAATGGCTCTGTGGTCCATGGAGAAGTAGGGCCTGTCAGCCCTCTGACCCGTAAATCTGAACGAAGATCGCCATTGGAACTGCTAAAGGGTATGAATTGATTTGCATTCATATGTTACTTTACCTTAAGATTATTTTTGTCCTGTATCAGAATTGTTGAAAGCACTTAGTTTCGCATATTTAATGTAATTATTGAAAGTAAAAATATAAGCCTCTTGAATCTGTTTCTCATGTTTAATGTATTTATTCGATCTAAATTGGCTCTTTTGCATGAGGGATTGGAACCTAAAGTTATTCACCATTTCACCGCGGTGCAAGTCCAGTAACATCCAACTTGACAAAAACAGGAATGCAAAAGTATTAGACTTTGGACTGGCCAAGCTCTTAGTGTATGAAGCAAAGCTATAACACGGCAGGAGTCATGCAAATATTTGGGTTTGTCCCCTAAACAACATTCACAGAGCATCCTGATTATTTTGGAATATGAATGAATGAATGCCTTATTATTCTAACCTCAGTTTTTGGTTCTGCAGGTACGTCTCTCAAGAGTATGAAAGCATTGGCATGCTTAATGAAATGTTAAGTTTCGATGTTCTGCTCATGGAGTTAATCACTGGAAGGTGCCTGGTTGAGTACTCTGCACCACCTAGAGAGGTTGGTTAGTTATTTTTTGTCAACTTCTATTTTCTTCTGATTGCCATTTTCTTCACCTATTCCTAATACTCTCATGTGTTTCTCTCCCTTTGCATACCTTCATTAAAATTTGATATTTCAATTTATTGTATCACTTTTCTTCAAGAATCTAAAATCAAAATTAAAGTTTGTGAAAAAAAATTAAATGAACACTGCTTGGTTTCACATCAAGGTTAGAGGATGATATTTCTACCCTCGAACTACTACAGAAGTGGGAAAAGTTAAAGCGAAAAGTCTATTCATGTTATTTTTGGGCATTGATAAACTGATGTTCTCTCGATTTTTGTTGTTGATTAGTCTGATGTTACTGGTCTTGATTTTATCGGGTTTTCTCATCGATTGCCAGAGGCATGCATTTTGAATTTTGTTGATATTTTGAGGCTTTAGGGTTTGAACTGTTGAATAATCGGATACTTTTATGCGGTTCAATTGCTTGCTTTTATACTACTGCTACTTTTATTTTTTGGTTTCTTGTATTTCAAAATTTCCTTTTTTATTGTTGTATGTTGCGACTTACCGATCCCTCTGTCCCTATTCCACTTAATTATAATATAACTATATATTTCTCAATCTAAGGTGTATCCCGTTGGCTACAAAAGAGAAGAAGGTAAACCCTTGTGTTCAAGCTTGGGAGTGTGCAAGAGCTTATCCTACATAAAGGAAACTTGGTTGTGTTAAAATCATATTTTGGATTCACTTTTCCTTTATTTCCTTTTTCTTTACATGATTTGAATTCTCTCTATAATTTTAATTTGTTCTTCTTACTATTGTTGACTATTTATAGCTTGAATGTCCATTGTAAGCAATATCCATAGTGGCAATGCAAGTAATACTGTAATACCACATATATCTACGTCTAGCTGTGGTTAATTATTGTCTTTTTCTAATGATCATATCACAAATGCAAGCCAACAAAAAAACTAATCTTACAAAATTATCAATCTTACAAATTACATCATTTTAATCCGTCTAATTATTTTAGTCGCGTTGCATTCCACTAGTAATCATAAATAGCCATTTTTTCTCCTTCATACAAACTTGTAGCTACTCCATTAATTAAATGTAGAATAATATTCTAATGGAATATGAGTACGATATAAAAGGCAACTCATAATTTATTTGTACTTGTATTTTCAAAGAAAACATAAACTAGTATAAGACTGAAACAACTTGGTAAAATAATTATGTTTAGTTAGCTGGTACGTAAAGCTTGGATTTTGAATTTGTTTATTCCCCCTGGAAAGAATGGGCAAGATTGCATGAGGTGGTCATAGTTTAGTAAACAAACGACCATCTCTTAGCCGAACTTAGCTGGATTAGTTGGCGAACCATAGACCAGTTCACTAAACTATCATTCCTTAGCCGAGGTTAGCTGGATTAACTCATCAAACCATTCTTTTTTAAAAGAAAATTAATTATTTAACCACAAATTTTATAGTCAACAACCAACTCCCCTCCCTCTCCTCTTTTGCAATGCGGACAAATGCAAATTAAGTTGACTGTTGTCTAGTGTTTCACAAAGACAAATTTAGCCGTTAAAACTTATGTGTCAAATAATTACTACCTCTATCCCATTATATTTGTACATTTACCTAATTTGTGAAGGTCAATGCATATTGAGAATTGAGGTAAAAAGTTTATAATTTACCGAAACTACCTCTACTTTAATTGAAGATAATGATTGTTAAAATTGTAAAAAGTGATAAGTGAATTTATTAATTAGGGGTAGAAAAGGAATTACAGTTATTAAACTTGTAGATGGGACAAATATTTTGAGACAAAGAAATTAGGTAAAAGGATAAATAATTTGGGACAGAGATAATATTGACCGATTTTTATAGAAATTCTGATTAGGAAATGGAGATATGGGTGGCCATGTATTACAATTTGGAAGGGTTGTCATGGATTATTAATTAGCATTTGAGAAGGGGAGCAGAGTGCCGATTTTTGGGGGTTGATTGTGATCGAGGCTTGACTGCAAATTAATAATCGAAAGTATAAAGCTTTAATGGTATATTTTTCGGAGCTTTATCCTCATTTTTTCGACAGTTGAAAGTGTTAGTAAATGTTAAAATGCATCAAAAATACTACAAAGATTCGTAAAATAACAAAAATAGTTGAACAAAAATCATATCAACTAGATAAAAGATACATCTGAAAAACCAAAAAAGAAATTAAATAGCAACAAAAAAGAATCGAAACTGCCTAAAGAAAAATGAAACAAAACACATCATTTCTTCTTGTCTGATATAGGGGGTGTTTGGAGTCTAGCTTTTTTAATGGCTTTTTGAAGAAAATGGCTTTTTGGGGGACACTTGACTGTTTGACCATTCAAAAAGTCATTTTGTAAAAAGCTATAAAGAGTAGCTTTTTGTAAATGACTTTTGACATTTTGGGATATAAATTACCATATTGATCATACACTTCATAAAAATTACAAAAACTGCCACCCAAATGATTTAAGATTGTTTCTTTTAATTTTTCCATATTCCACCAAAACAACCATCCAAATTATTTTTGTTGTTTATAATGTAGATTACCATGTTGTATCAAAGATGTACAAATAAAAAATATATTTGCAATTAATACAAATTTTTAAAGTAAATTTGGGGTAAAAATTTATAAAATATCAACATTAATTGTAAAATTAAATTGGGATAAAAATTTTAGTCTTGCGCAAGAAAATTTGGCAATCAACGAACTAACCTATTAATACAAATACAAACTTTTAGTGATTATTATTTGAACACAAGTTGGACAGAGAAAGACTATCAATTAAAAAAATACTAGAAATAGGGAGGGAAAACCTAAAATGAATAAAAAATCATAATGTTAAAAACAATACTGAAGATAAAGCTAACTAGCTAAGGGCATAATTGGAAATCAAACAAAAAAGTTATATTATAAACAACTAATTCTACCAAACACTTTTTACACACACAACTAACACAAAGAACCGACAAAAACAACTAACAAAACAGCCAAAACTAAAACAGCTAACAAAACAGCTGACAGCTAAAAAAAGCCAACAGCCAGTTCCCAAACACACCCATAACCTTTTAAACCATAAATATGTCTCATCAAGGCCCTCTTGCAAGTAAACACCGTTTCAATACCCTCTTATTAGTATCTAAACCCTAATCATTATTCCCATCGTTCTATATTAATTATCATCTTTTAAAATTGTACAATCAAACTTTATAAATTTTGACTATAAATTTGCCAATATATAGAATGACTTGTTACGTAAAATTACTAGTTGTCAATAGATTCATATTGAAAAGTAATATCCTAAAAGTATAATAGCGCAATTGTTAATAAAATCTTATATCAAAAGTTATCAATCAAAAATCATATGAGAGACCTTGATAATCAACTAAGTGATAATTAATATGAAATAAAGAGAATATAAACTATAACTTTTTGTGGATGCCTTATGGGACTGTATCTAAAAGACTAAAAGAAGCCCCCACTTTAGTGTGTTTCCATCCTTATTTATAATCACTAGTACAAAATACTCGTGCAAAGCACGGGTTATAAATTATAGTTCTGAAATATATATTTGGTGTAATAATGTATATTAAATATATTATATTAAGTAGAAATTACCTTATATTATAATAAATATGAAAAATTACAAATAATATACAATATTACGTAATTTATATATAGTACTATATTCATTTTTCAAATACAATGCACAATAGTTTTCTTTTCATACTAACATAAAACCCTTAAAGATTGTCTTATGTTAAGAATTTAACATTTTCATTGTACAAAAATTATAATTGTATTAAAACATATTCACGTTAAATTAAAAGAAATTTTTATTGTCAAAGAACATCTGACCTGTACTTACCTGGATTTGAAATGCATGGGATAATATTTACCCTAAAAAGAAAATTTTTACTACAAAAAATATATGACCTGTATTTACCGGAATTCGAAATACACCCGAGTCATGTTTTTAGAGAGACATTTACCGAAATCAAAATACACCCGACCCGTGTTTACCCTAACCAAATATACAGTCGACTTATATATTGCTTGGTTATTGTACTCGAGGGTAAAAAAATAAATTCATATGTGAATACAAGCTAAAGCCAAATCGTTGATTAATTATATACCCAAGGGCAAAATAGTAAATTTGTGTGTGAACACAAGTAAGCAAGCAAGCAGACAAAGCTCCACAACGACGACAATCCACTGTCCTTTTTATAATAGTTAAGGATTAAGGATATCGTAGTTTATTTCTATAAATAGAATTTAATGGTGATAATACCCTATAAAAAAAATTGTTGGATTTAAACAATGTTTTTGGCTCAACGAAGTTGAAAGCAAAATTTTATTTCATTGAAAAATGGATTTGTTATTAATTGATGGTATTTATTTTATTTATTTGATTGCGTTTTCTATTTTTATGTTCTTTATATGGATGGACGGACCAAGGTTTATCGTTGTTTAGCTCATTCCTAACATTATGAATCCATACATTCATGATTTAAAACACTTAAAATTAGAAATTTCGCCAAATTTTATCTTGAATTTTACCTTTGAAAACTTCTGAATGCTCCTTCTCTAAATCAGTTAATCCAAGGGCGGACCCAAAGGGAGTTTGTGGGGGCCTTGGCACCCCGCACCCCCCATGCCCAAAGGAATCTGATATATGTAATTGGAGAGGATAAATACATTGTTCATATGGTAGTGTAACGTGTAAAGGTTTAAATTAGATAGCTGAGGTTAGGGGATCAAAGTTGTGTATCTTACAATAACTAGGTGTTTATGCATTGATTTTCTTTTTCTTTTTCTTTTATTTTTTAACATTTGTTTTACAAGTTTACCTATAAGAAACCTAATAAATTAATACCTTCACCTTTTATTTTTCTTAATTAGACTACAACTTATTTACATAATTGTTTTACCAACTCATATGAAATGTTTACCTTTTCTGTCTTGTCCCTTTTAAATATAAATTTTAAAGTTTCTAGATTTTCTTTTCTAAGTGCCATGTGACTGTAAACAATATTGTATTCTAAAATTAAATTTTCCTAACTATCGTATTGTTCTTTCCCCTTTAGTTTCTTTCCTTATTTAGAATATGGCAATATTAATATCTTACTTAGTGTAATTAGAGAAAATTTTATAGATTTTACTTCTATCCATCTCCATGTTAAAAGTTTAGTATCATATTAAATTAGTTTTAATTTACTATTGTTATTAGACTAAACAATAAGTTATTTAAAAAAGTATTATACCATAAATTAATAAACATAAATTTGATAAAGTTTGTAATAGTATTAAAATTTGGCACCCCCAATGAAAATTTTCTGGCTCCGCCCCTGAGTTAATCATTAATGAAATCATTAAAGCCTCCCATATTCAAATTCATATTCATAAAATATTGCATTCAAATTTATAATTTTCTCCCACATTCAAGTCCAGAATTTTATTAGTATTAAACATGTGCAATGTACGGGTGTATTTGATGTATTTTGGCCCACGCCAAAAATTTCAAAGAAGGCCCATTACCTTTTCAAGGAGATAACACGAGCTATGAAGGAAAGATTGAGCATATAGAGGCCCATAGGCTCATTCATATTGTGTGCTTCCTATGGAAAGAGGATGTTCAAACATCCTAAGAGACTCCAAGTCACACGTCAAAGGCCCAAGTTCAAGCCCAAAGTGAATTTCACATTTCTGACCATTTCAAGATGAATTTCACATTTGGGACCATTTCAGTTTGAATTTCACAATTTTGGCCTTTTGATGTATTTCTTTACATTTCTAGGGTTTTATTTACATTTCCAGTTGTGTGAGGTGCCAAGTAATATATATAAACTTGGGCACCAAGTCGTAGGAGTCTAGATTAATCTAGAATAGTCTAGAATGATCTAGAAGGTCTGTGGTGTCATAAATGGCGTCTACTAGTAGTAATAGTAGGAGTCCTTGGCTTGTATGCCAAGCAATAAGAGTCCTAGTAGGAAAAGATGGCTTGCACGCCAATCTTGAGAGTCCTAGGAGGTTTAGGACTTTAGTAGTATAAATAGCTAGACTTGTAGCCTCTAAAAGGCATTCCAGTTTTGAGTTATGAATCAAGTTTTGGGCTCCCCCCCCCCCCCCCCCGAGTGTTTGGATAAACCTCGTTTGATCTCTTCTACTGTATCTTGGCATGGCAACCAAGTGGTAAGGAAGAGCTTGTCTTTGAAACTTAGAAGGTGTTTATGTAACTAGGTGGAAGAACAAGTAGCCCTAGGGTTTCATCTTGAAGGTGTTTCTATAACAAGTATGATCCCTTGATCTATCGTTGTTTTTATCTTTTACCTTTTGTTTGATTCTTTAAATCCAAAATCCAAAAACAAGACTTTCTTGTTTGATTAAAACCAAAACCCAAAAACAAGTCTTTTTTTTTTATGAATCCCAAAATCCAAAAAAAATCCAAGTTCCCTCTTTTTTCTCTCATCCACGTCAATCTCCATCTCTCTCTCCCAACGCCAACTCTCGCTCCCACAAACCCTAATCCCATCTTCCTCTCCCAAACGTCCCTCTCAAATTCTCTCTCTCAAATCTCCCTCTCTCAAAGGCCTCACACCAAGAATCTTCTCTCTCTCTCATGTCACCCTCCCTCTCTCTCCTTTCAACCTCTCAAAGATTCAATCTTTCTCATTCCTCCTCTCACAAAAGACCTCACGTCGCAAAAGCTTCCCACAGATCCTGGTTTCTCACGTGAACCATCCCATCTCTCCCTCTTATTCACGTGAAGCATCCCATATTCAGATTGGTTGCACGTCTCCCCTATGATGTGTAATTGATCAAGCCTTACTTTAATCCCATTATATATACATCAGTATTAAAAAAAAAAGTTAATATTTATTCATAAAAAAAACCAACTATAATATAAATGTATATACAAATTATAAAGAAAATTCGTGCAGTGTACGATATAAATTGTATAGGGCGTATTTTATTTGCAATGAGTCTAACATTAATGCAAGAAAATAACTTTGAAAACAATGATAAAGAAATAGATTTAATAATAAAAGTATATATTTAATAATAAAGAAGACAACTAAAGTATAAATATACATTAAAAAATCTATAATATAGTGAATCATAAATAATATCATCAAATAAGAAATTATATAATAATTTTGAATTTTTATTTCCCGAGAACAAAGGTGAAAAATTGATGAAAGTTGGAGACATGACATGATCTCAGCATACACAACCCGTGCATAAATGGAATAACAACTTTACTCCTCAACCACAACATACTAATGAATACCTGAAACAAACGGTGAGTTGCAACTGCTCTTAATACTTCAATGAAATATCAAAACATTCAACATATTACCATAAGAGCATCTGCAATGGTGAGTTTTAATTCGACTCACTGCTGACGTGGCATGAAACGAGAACGGAATGAGGTCGTATATGACATTTTAGTGGTGAGAATGAGACTCGTCTCGCGAGAATTTCGCTTTCAAACTCGCGAGACGAGTTTGAAAGCGAGTTTAAAATATTAATATTTTAATCATATTTTTTTCTCTTTCCTCCTCCACCTTATTTTTTATCAATATAACCAAATTAATTATATTCTTAAGTGGGACCGATTTACTTTTTTTAATTAATATGAGTCAAACTAATTCTCACCATTGGAAAGCTAGCTAAATAAAAGGTTAAATTTTGACTCTTCCACAGATTCCACGTCATACAATTAGTCAAACTCAAACTCACCATTACAGGTGCTCTAAAAACTAATACAAATTACACACACTTTTAACTGAAAAAGTAAGAATATGTCTATAAAATATAATAATATTGTAGTATGAGAAATAAGCTAACAAATGGTGAGATACAAAACTACTTGGCTAAGCCAACAAAATGTCTAATTAAGCAATTGGATAATAATGTGTAATGAGATAGGATTATATAAGACTGATCAAACCTATGAATATATAATGTGCCATATATAACTTTCTTCTTTATGACATCATCAACAATACCAAAAAAATAAAAAGATGACTACAATCTATAAGATAATAATTGCAAAATATTTAAAATTTAAAAATCCTTTGCATGGGAGCGTTTTGCAGAGCTTAAATTTATCAAATTAACCTTATTATTTTGCATGAATATATAATGGGAGCGTTTCAACCGATCATTTTGCAAAACACATTATTAAATTTATGTTATGAAATAATATATTTGTGAATGTCCATATATCAATCAGATATCTATTGGGTATCTTTTCGGTTAGGATGATATAATATATGAGGATTCTATTCCCATATGAATTCTATACTATATAGGACTCTTGCTATGTAACTAGCATAAATACCCCATGTGGGTTATGAATAATATCATCCTATTCTCCTCTCTCAATCTCTCTTGTCTCTATTGTTCTTCTGTATTATTCTCTCTATATTGTGTTCATCTATTTATTGTTTTATAACACGTTATCAGCATCAAACTCTACTATTCTTTTTTTATATTCTATAAGGGTTTAGGGTTTTTGAGTTTTGATTAAGAGGCAAGGATCAAGAATGTAGAATTAGAAGTAATTTATGAGATCAAAATCTAAATCCTTCTACAGCGATGGCGATGCCAAGCAACAATTGGAAGTAAGTTTACCCCATCACTAATATTTACATTGTCATTCTCATTTGAAGGAGTGTAAATATTAGTAGTGAACCAGAATTTCACCCCGATAATGAAACATTTATGTTTCATTAGTAGCCAGAAGTTCATTATGATATTGAAATTTGTATAATCTTCTTGGTGAACCAGAAGTTCACCCTTCTGTTAATATTAAACTTGCATAAAGTACCTCGTAATTTTCCCTCTGCCTCGGGTTGTCTCGCAATACCCTCTATAGCTTGGCCCGCAGTAGTACCTTGACCAACTCCAGGCCCAATAGAAGCAAGTCCTATAGCCAATCCAGCAGCAGTAACGGAAGCGGCAGAAATCAATGGATTTATGGTAAGTTCCTCACACACAAATAAAAAAGGTTAATGATACAAAATATACAATCAACCAATGAATTATGACTTAATTATTCCATTTCGAATATTCATCTAGTCAAAATAACTAAAAACTCCAAATTGAAATAGAAATAAGAATATTATTGAATCATTAGATCATTAGAAAGACTTCATCTTTTTTAGTTCCTATCCTTTTCTAATCATTCTTCGATCTTTTTCTTTATTTTCTCTGTTTATTCATTCAATTCCCAGTCATAAACGAAACGGAAGGGCTTCGACTGACATACCATACCTATCTTAATTTAAGCTAGTAGAGCAAATTAAATATAAATATTAATTCATATATAACTTGGCAATATCTAATATCAAATATACATATCTTTCTTCCATAACGTAAACTGCCCATTCTAGCTTAAATTCAATCAGATTTAAGAACAACTTTGTTGTCAGATTATTGTGTACTAATTTATAGTCTTTAGGTATAAGATTTTATGTGTTTTCATAAACGAACCAGAAATTCGTCCCAATAATACGAAGTTTATTTTATTTTAATAGTGAACCAGAAGTTCACTCTAGTAGTAAGAATTTTACATTATTTCATCAAGTGAACCAAAAGTTCACTCGTAGAGAGCAAATTTATCTTATCGTTGACCAGAAGCTCACCTTACACTTGACAGTATTGTTTGATTTCATTAGTGAATCAGAATTCACTCTAGTCACTACAAGAATGACTCACTTGCACCATGGAATTATTCATGGCTAAAGTAAAAATATCCCGTGGCGAATGCAATAGGCCGTGGAAATCTTGTGTGTGGCCTGTCGTGGCTAACAAAATGGCCACAGAAATATCCATGACATTGCGAGCTATCATAGTACTTGCCACAAAACACATTTAGTGGCTAAGTATTGTCCAACTTGAGTTATTTATTCTAATTCGCCACTATATCTTTCGTGGCTAATAAGTATATTAGCAACAAATAACATAGTGGCCACTAAATTATATTAGCCACGCCATCATCCATGACTAGATTTTATCAAAATAATATTATTTCTTCTAATAATCGCCTATATATGACTATGTGTGTAACCAATTGTGGCTTCAAGAATTGCTGGCTGGTCCCACGAATCACCGCGAGTCTTTCGAGAGTGCTTTGTCATCGCTCACTCACGAATCACTTCCCAGGAGGTCACCCATCCTGAGACTACTCTCACCCAAGCACGCTTAACTGAGGAGTTCCCGATGGATGAGCTACCATACAAGGTGCATCTTGATGATATAAGTAGTCATTTCAATCCTTTTAAGCCCACAATTAACCATATACCCAGGGTGTTACACCAATACTGTTCATAGTATGCAAAATCTCTCGCCACGACTTTTCTAGTGACTTATTGGCACCATTGTAAATAACTAGCAAGAAAAAAGTTTATTTCATCTAATAAAAATATCGAGTATTCACTATCATTACTAATCCCTAATAATACTTTCAGTGGCAAATATAAACAATTGGCCACCAAATATTTTTTTTCATGGCCAAATTCACAAACTAGCCCCGGTATATTTTTATCATGGCCAAATTTTCAAACTAGCCATGACTATTGACAACAATATATTTTTATAATGGCCAAATTCTCAAACTAGTCATGACTAATCGCCACAAAATATTTTTATCATGGCCAAATTCACAAACTAGCCACGATATATTTTTATCATGACCAAATTTTTAAACTAGCCATGACTATTAATTGGCCACAATATATTTTTATCATGACCAAATTTTCAAACTAGCCATGACTATTGGCCACAAGATATTTTTATCATGACCAAATTCACAAACTAGCCACAACTATTGGCCACAATATATTTTTATAATGGTCAGATTCACAAACTAGCCACGACTACTGGCCACAAAATGTTTTTGTCGTGGCCAAATTCACAAACTAGCGACGATTAACTTTTATTCCATGGTTAACAAGGACCATTTTCTTAATTGGCCACTAAAGAATTACTTTCATGGCAAACATACTTTGGATCTATGGATTATAAACATTGATGTAAAATCTGTCCACCAAAACTTGTTTCCCGTGGCCACTTTGGTGGCGCAAGTGAGTCATTCTTGTAGTGAATTACGAATATTTCATTTAATCTTATCAATGAACTGAAAGTTCACCGGAATGGTAAGAATTTTACCTTATTTCATTAAGTGAACTAGAAGTTTAATCGTATGTCGATAGTTTTATCTTATAAGTGAACTAGAAGTTCGCTCTAATATTGACAATGTTATTTTAATTAACGAGAAGTCATATCCAATAATAAGAATTTTGTCTTATTTCATTAGTCAACCTGAAGTTCACTATAATGTTAAGAATTTTATCTAGTTTTATTAAGTAACTAGAAGTTCACTCTGATATATATAAAAAAAAAGGATTACTCATCTCATTGGTGAACCAGAAGTTCATCCTACCACTAATATTGAATTTCGTTTCCGCTGATTACACGTATTAATAGTGAACCAAAAGTTCACTCCAATCATTAAAGCTCTATCTAATCTCGTTAGTGAACCAGAAGTTCGTTTTCCTGCCAATTAGAGTATAGAGTTGTTAATTGGCACAAGGATAGGCGATGATAGTATACTTGAGGTTGATAAAGTTTATATCGTCGGTTAAATTTAGCATTTTGTTACAAGTGCGGAATTTATTGTTTAGATGAGAAATGTACATAATTTTATTAATAATGATCTATGGGATCATTAGAGCCTCAAATGGTTTTGTCTCATTCCCTGAAGTGAATGTAGTTGGATATAAACTCAAGAATCATAAGCAAAACAAAAGTCACACCAGTAGCTGTGATAGTCAACACAATCGTGGTCGTAATCATGCTAATCTTTAAAAAAAAATAATATCCCTACCAGGAGTAGGAACACGGAATCGAAGAGCATGAATGATACAAAAGTGAGAATTGTATTATTAACAAAGAAATGTAAGCTGTGCGTACCTGTTGTACGTCATAATCTTTTGTTTATTTTATAAACTTTTGATAATAAGTGATATTATTGTTTATGTTGAGTACATTGTTTCAAGTCGCTACTTTTTAGATCTCCCTCTTGGCATTGTTCAAAAACATTAGCAATTGTTGTGCTTTAATTATTCTTTAACCCCTTTGTTTGTTGCCATTGAACTTTGTCTAGGATAATTAAACTATTCTAACTTTGGTAACTTAAGTGTTAACTGTGAACTTAATTTGATCATGAAGATTTTCTTGGGGGAAACTAGGTCGAGACATTATGAATTTGACATCCTTGCTACCAAAATTGATTATATGCATGGTGATCAAATATAGCATTGATTATTGAGTTCGCGAAAATATAATCCTGTTGATATGTACATAATTATGGATTATTATGAGTCCTCATGTGTTTCTATTATTTCATGAATATTCATATGATTTGATATGTATGCACCTTATTTTAAATGTTATGCATACAAAATGCGAGTAATGTGTTCTCATCTGTCTAAGACTGTACGATATAAATGGTTTATTGAAATTGGTTGATCATATTGAATTATTAAGTATTTTCCAGTATCATGAACAAGACTGCTTGTTTCGTAATGCATAATCACAAAGTGCATTGTTATTGATTGACCAAATATGCATAAACTTTGTTTCCTAAGCATAATACAAATTATAGTGTGTATTGGATACTTGATTGTGATACTATATGAGCATATGGGTGGAATATATCTTTGTGAGAATTTAATGATATTCATGTGATTATTCATTATGCTCATACGCATGTTTTGAAAGTAATCAATGATCTCGATATCCATGATTAATGCATGTTCACTATGAAGTTTTTAACTTTCAAGAGTCATGTATGTGTTTTTGAAGTGGAGTTTCTTTTTATGAATAAATGATTAAAGCACTTCCACTATATGCTTTATATGCATTGATGTTATATTTTTATCTTAAAGTGAAATTTCATGGATACTTACTTGATAGGAACCATGAATAAATGAGATGATGGATACATGTCCTACAGACACGAACAACACACATTTTTAGTAATAATAAATTACTTCTTGTCCATTGATGAGGGAAGAAAATATTATCATTATATATATGACACTCTACTTTGATTAAAGGCTCCAGAAGAGCGCATATGATACTACTGGGTGAAACTAACTTTCATTTTCTGGACGTACTTTTCTCCACCAAACTAGTCTCAAAGGAATTAAATTTACTAATTAAGTTTCAAAGATATACGGTGGAAAGAATACCATGTTGAGACAACTAGTATTCATATATTATGAAAATTGCTTTATGAAACATGTATGTTGAAAAGGATATCATGCATCCTTATTTTCTGGGTTGTTCTACATAACTAACCCAATTGAAGCACATGCTCTAGTAAGCCAAAAGTTTACTATTGATGAAGACATTATCATAGTATGAGCATCTTGGATCAATCCTCTCCAGAAGAACTCATATAGGATATATTTTAAAGGGCCAGAAGATCCTTAATCAAATGAGTTCTAATTAGCTGCTCGCTATCAAAGTAAATTAATTATAACACCATCATTAGCAAAGAAAGGGATCGAATCCCCTAGATTCCTGAATTGTGTACAAGTGATATTTTTGTCGGTCCTGTAGACCCATTTGTAAACCATTTGAATATAGTATGACTTTACTTGATACATCAATGAGATAATCACTTGCATGTTTACTATCAACTTGCAACTTGGCGCTTGCAAGATTGTTTGCTCAATTAATTTACGAGCACATTTCAAATTATCAATCAATAAGATTCATCTTGATAGTGATGGTGAAGGCTTTTGATAGTTTTTATATGCCAATGGACATAGATGTTAAGCATCCTATGTAAAATATTTATTTGTAAAATGATCCTGTAGAATCATTAATATATGAGATGTTGAATATATAATAAATGATTATTGGATGATAATACACTGAATTATAGGGGTATTGGACAATAATGCACTGAACTTTTTTTTTTTGGATTCTAATACACTGAACTTTGAGGGTATTGGACAATAATGCACTCAGACCAATTCAACTGGTGGTTGACGCGGTGGTTGTCCTACTTTGAGGTATCGTTTTTCTATTTTTTTCCAAAAAAATATTAGTCATCCTGCTTAAGTATACTTTCATACACGGCAAAAGGTTTTTCTGAAAAAAATAGAAAAACGACATCTCAAAATAGGACAGCCACCGTGTCAACCACCAGCTAAATTGGTCTGAGTGCATTATTGTCCAATACCCTCAAAGTTCAATGTATTAGAGTCCAAGAAAAAAGTTCAGTGCATTATTGTCCAATACCCCTAAAGTTCAGTGTATTATCATCCAATAATCCTATAATAAATGACAAACCTATTACTTTTGAGAGTAGAGCTTACTACAACTGTTCAGGGACATGTCATGTTGCATGCACCAACGTTGATCCAAATAAGGCCAAGAGGTTATCATGAATGTTTATTAATCCTCCCCTACAAATGGTTTCTGGCCATAAACCAAATATCTCCCACCTACAAATTTGAGTATGTGCGATGTATGCTCCATGATAACGCACTAAGATGGAACCCCGAAGAAATAGAGAATATATGTTGGGTATGAATATCCATCCATACTTAAATATAATAAAACCATTCATTGGAGATCTACCTATGGCACAAATTGCCGATTATGATGACAACAGGTTTCCCAACATCAGGGGGAGAAATCAAGTTGTTGGACAAGGAAATAAGTTGGAACGAATTATTATGATCCTCATTCAATATAATTTGAACTGGAAGTTCAAAAAATAATTCGTCTACAAACTTGAGCGGATCTACTAGCAGATATTCTACAGACCCAGAAAGAGTTATTAAATTCTATAGCCCAACTATTAATGCTCCTATAAGAATTGATGTCCTAGTAGGACAAATTGAATTGTTAATGAGTCTTGACCACATATGAAGCGTGGTAGACCAGTCGATTCCAAAGACAATAATCCTCGAAAAGAAAAGGAGCGAATAATCAATGATAACCGAAATGAGGAAATTGTGACTCTAGAAGAGTTCTCAATCATGACAAATGTGGAAGTTACACCACAAGCTCAGACACTTGAAATTCGCGAAAATGATGAGATTTCAATTAATTAAGTCATGAATTGGATAAGGTGGAACCGAAATGAAGTCGACGTCGATATCATATTTGATTATATAATATAGCACTCACTATTGTGAGTAATCATGAGGATCATGAATTTAGGTCTGTTAATAAATACAGACAAAGATGAGATTGGCCAAGTGGAAAGATGCATTTAAGAATTAGATTCGCTTGTAAAATCGAAAATATCAGGACCTGTTGTCCACACACCAAACTGGTGTAAAACTTGTGGGATACAGTTAAGCCTTTGTGTAAAAAAGAATGAGAAAGGGACATTATGAGATATAAGGCACAAGAAGCGACTTGTTTCATAAGTGCTTTCGCAAAGACTTGGTATCAACTATGAAGGAAGATACTCCTATGTAGTCCATGTCACTATATCACGATACCTTAAATTTGGCAGTACATGAAAAGCTAAGTATGCATCTTATAAATATCGCTATAGCTTCAGAAAATTTTGATAATGATGCTTATATAAAACTCCTGAAGGGTTCAAAGCCGGAAGCACAGATTAAAATTATCGAGAATATTGGTTATTTAGTTGATAGACATTTATGTGATTAAAGCAATATGGACGCATATTGCATAATCAAAGGAATAAATGATCAGGGTCCTAATTGTTTGTAAATGTTATTGATGGTTTCTACTCCCGAAGAGCCTCAAAAGTTGTGGATTGCTTTACAAGCGTATTTGGAATGAAAAATTTTGGTAAAATCTGTTATTGCCTTGGTTTACAAGTTGCACATTTTGAGAATGATCTTACATGCATAAATTAATTTATGTAGCAAAGTGCGAAGATAATGTTGCATGAGCAAATCACTCCCTTTTAAGTACCCTAGTAGTGGTATAGTCATTTGATATTAAAACAACACCCCTTTCGATCTCGAAAAAATGATGAGAAATTTAGCAGTCTTGAAGTACCGTATTTAAGTCCTGAAGTATTGTATTTGGGTCTTGAAGTACCAATTTAATTGTTATTGAAGCACTCACGTATTTTGCTAATCGTATATGATCTAACCTATTTCGGTACCTCGAAGGTACTAATGATGTAGATATTTATTATCCTCATCAGCTCAAAGTTGGTTTGATTAGTTATGCTGATCTTGAATATTTACCTAAATCCTACAACACTTGATCGCATACTAATTATGTGCACACTGAAACAAATATTAAGAAATTCGTTTCAGTGAGAATTAAGTTGGTTCATTATTAAATTAGATACTTTCGACTGCAAAGTTTAAAGGCAGTCATGAAGTTGAATTACATCAACTCAAAGATCTTAATTGATGTTCTCATGAGGAGGAGTAATACGCGTTGTACTCTTTTTCCCTTATCTGAGGTATTGTCCCACTGGGTTTTCCTTAGAAATGTTTTTAATAAGGCAACATATCTTTGCGTATAAAGAGGTCTGTACTCTTTTTCCTTCACTGAGTTTTTCTCCCAATTGGGTTTTTCCTAGTAAGGTTTTAATGAGGCATACTCTTTTGGATAATGGACATTCAAGGGGGAGTGTTATGAAATCATATATTTGTGAATGTCCATATATCAATAAGATATCTATCGGGTATCTTTTCGGTTAGGATGATATAACATAGGAGGATTCTATTCCCATATGAATTCTATACTATATAGGACTCTTGCTATGTAACTAGTATAAATACCCCATGTGGGTTATGAATAATATCATCCTATTCTCCTCTCTCAATCTCTCTTGTCTCTATTGTTCTTCTCTATTATTCTCTCTATATTGTGTTCATATATTTATTGTTTTATAACAATTTGTCAAATTAACCTTATTAATTTTTCACCAGACAATTTCCCCTTCAACCTCATTCATTTTAAGCATCCATCAAGTATCTACCATATTCGAATACATTAGTTATGTAGATAATAATAACAACAATTTACCTTACCCAATCAATATACATTAATTTTTCACCGGCTAGTTTCCCGCCTAGCGTCATTTGTTTTAACAGTCCGTCATCAACAACCTACCCCATTCAAATACAGTAGTTATGTAGAGATGATAATATTAATAATTTACCTTACCGGTACATTTTTGAATCCTCCATAGTAGAGTACATCAATATCCACCCCCAATACCATAACTATTTGCATTCACCGTAGTGTTCATTTCCCTCCCCCCCCCCCCAAAAAAAAAAAAAGCTGATCTATAATTACAATAAGTATTATGAAGTACTGGTATACTAAGAAGGTGCAATTACTTGATTACTAATATGGTTTGTTAAAAGAAATGGTATGTAGATGGTGAACCATATTTATAGAAAATATTATCAAGTATTGGTATAGTAAAAAAGATAATGAGATAGTATCGATGAATTGTGAATGCATGCCACGATTGATGCTTACCTTGTGGAAATGATTTAAATGTTGGGGAACAGTTAGTAACATACAATAAGAGATCAAGTTATTAGTATTATACTCCCTCATTTCCATATTATATGTCACTTTAACTAATTTTTTTTTCACATAATATCTGTTACCTTATAATTTCAATACCACATTAATTACTAAATTATCAAATTAAACTTATTAATTACATTTTTTTCTTCAATTTTTCTTTTTTATTCACCATTTTTCTTTTTATTTACCATTTTTCTTTTTTATTCACATTTTTCTCATTTCCATGAATGAAATTTAATGTAAAAGGAAAGTTTTCTTGATTTTGTGTATTAATGTCCTAAGTGACACATAATTTGGGAAGGAGGGAGTATGTTGAGGAATAATTGTGATTAAATGCTACTTCCTCTGTCTGGTAATGATGCTTCATTTTTCCTTTTATGGAAGTATCAAAATGATTGTCCATTTTACTAATTTAACATTAAAATTCTTCTCTTTCCTCTAAAATCAACATACTGTCTCCATCCCATTATATTTGTCCATTTGCCTAAATTAAGAAGACCAATGCATATTGGAAATTGAGGTAAAAAAATTTGTAATTTACCCAAATTAGCCTTACTTTAATTGAAGATAATAGTTGTTGGAATTGTAAATAGTGATAAGTCAATTTATTAATTAGGGGTAGAAAAGTAATTACAATTGTTGGGATTTTAAATAGGACAAATATTTTGGGACAAAGAAGTTAGGTAAAAGGATAAATAATTTCGGACGCAGGTAGTAGAACATTGCACTAAATGATGTTACCTTAAAAAATGATGTTACCTTAAAAGAAGCTCTATTTCAAATGGACCCAGCTAAAGCTCCATGGCCGGATGGTTTTGGAGCCGTGTTCTTCCAAAACTATTGGGACCTCGTGGCTGAAGAGTTGGTTACGGCCATCCAAGATTTTTTTTCTAGAATGGTAAACTTCTGAAAGAAGTAAATCACACCTTTATAGCCCTTATTCCAAAGGTGGAAGACTCAACCTTGCCTAATCAGTTTAGACCAATAAGTCTTTGTAATACTGTTTATAAAGTTATAGCTAAGGTAATGCTAAGCAGATTGAGACCACTTCTAGATTCTTTAATCAGTCCAACTCAGAGAGCTTTTGTTCCAAATAGACAAATTCATGATAATGTCCTTTTGGCTCATGAAATTATGCATAAATTTAGCAAGTCTAATAACAAACCCCCATGGATACTAAAACTTGATATGGAAAAAGCTTATGATAGAGTTGAATGGAATTTTCTAACAAATGTTCTCAAATTAATGGGTTTTCCCATTAAGTGGATTAACTGGGTTTACGAATGTATCTCTACGGTCTCTTATTCAATTTTGGTCAATGACCAGCCGTGTGGCTTGATAAAACCATCCAGAGGGCTTAGACAAGGAGACCCGTTGTCCCCATATCTTTTCCTCATTTGTATGGAAGTGCTTTCGAGACAACTGCATGACCTTAGCAAGATTAAAAAGAATGGAATCGGAATTCAAATTTGTAAAGAGGCCTCAACCATTCCGAGTCTATTTTTTGCTGATGATAGTCTTTTATTTTGCAAGGGCAAAGAGAATGCGCGCAATTTGCTCAAAAAAACTCTTGACAATTTCTGTAAATCTTCAGGCCAACTTATTAATTTTCATAAGTCATTGATGATCTTTTCTGCCAAGACAACTAGTAGGAAAAAAGATATAGCTCAAGGAATCTTCAACATTCCTATCAGACAATCGTTGGGCAAATATCTAGGTTGTCCTTCTGTTAGTGGGCAAAAGAAAGTTGAATTGTTCTCACCAATTATAGAGAATGCTAACAGAAAACTTTCTAATTGTAAAGCAAATTCCTTGTCAAAAGCTGGTAGAACAATTCTCATTCGGACTAATCTAGAATCTTTACCTGCACACACTATGCAATGTTTCCTAATGCCTCTAAAAACAGCGGATCAACTAGATGACATAAATATGAACTTTTTCTGGAAGAATTCTGGTAAAGGGATGCCAATGATAGCTTGGGAAAAAATTTGTTAGCCAAAAGATTAGAGGGGTCTTGGCCTTAGGAAAACTCATGCAGTTAACCTAGCTTTTCAATGTAAGTTAATTTGGAAACTTTTTCATGACGATAGTAGCTTGTGGGTAGAGCAAATGAGACTTAAATATGCTAAGGATATTAACCCTTTTAGTAATCAACCTAAGTCTTCTGACTCTTGGGTTTGGAAGAATTTACATAAAGCTTTTAAGTTTTATAAGTTAGGCATTCATTGGAAACTTGGGAATGGTACCAGGATCAAATTCTGGACTGATAATTGTTATCATCAAGATTCCTTAATTGACATTTGTAAGTTGAATACTGAAGATATTGATGATGCTCTTCTAGTAAGTGACTTCATTTTGGATAAGAAATGGGATGTCCCTAAAGTTAGGGATGTCCTGGATCTTGAAATTGCTAATCTTTTTTTTTTTTTACCCCTATCCCCTCTTTTGATCAAGAGGATGAGTTATGTTGGGGTCTTACAAGTGATTGTACCTTTTCTATTAAGACAGCCACATGGTTATGCCATGATATTAATAAAAGTAACAAATGGGAGGGCAGGTGGATTTGGAAACTGGATGTTCAACCTAAGCTCAAAACGTTTCTCTGGTAAACTTTCCATGGTGGCCTTCCTCTTAAAGGCAACTTAGCTCGACAAGGTGTCAATATAGACCCGACACGTGTTATGTGTTTGGAACACATTGAAAGTGATCAACATTTGATCCATTAATGCCACTTGACTAAAAAAGTGTCGGAAAATGCAAGGGATCACAATTGGTTAAACTCCTCAATCGATTGGCCACTTGATTCTAGTGGCAAGGACATCCTTTTAAATCTCCACGCAACTCTCTCTCTAAGTGAGCTCAAAAGAGCCACCTACCTTCTTTGGAGCATTTGGAAGGAGCGAAATGACTGCACCTACAACAATTCCATCTTCAACAAAATTAGAGTTATTATTCGGTCAAAGAAGAATTATGCGGAGTGGCAAGCCAGAAGATCCTTCAATGCATCTCCTTCTTATTCACAGATACAAAGAGCTACTACCTCTACATCCCAGAATACGTTGCATGTTGGTTGGGATCATCCTAACTCGGGGTGGGTTGAACTCAATTGTGATGGCTCAGTGAATCAGCATGGGGCAACAGCTGGGTTCGTCATTCGAGACTTTCTGGGTAATCTCCTACGTGCGGGGGCCTTCAAACTCCACTCCGAGCCTATTCTACTTGCGGAAGACCTAGCTCTCAAAGTAGGTCTAGAGCAGGCGCTTCAGGCAGGGTGCAAGAGGGTTCAGGTTAAAAGCGACAACTTGATTCTTATTCAGGCAATCAAAAGTGTGTCTAAAGTGCCGTG
This sequence comes from Portulaca oleracea, assembly GCA_029582165.1. Lineage (NCBI taxonomy): Eukaryota > Viridiplantae > Streptophyta > Magnoliopsida > Caryophyllales > Portulacaceae > Portulaca > Portulaca oleracea. Next base: position 31,600,799 of record CM055869.1, on the reverse strand, counting down.
GCAGATTGATATGACCATCAGAGATATCAAAATGTACTTATAAATGTTTGAGGGTGTCTCGGTTAAACATATTTTTAGGGAAGCCAATATGGTTGCGGATTGGTTAGCTAACAATTGAGTTTGCTGACTTGATTGATCAAGTACCCTTCTTAGTCTTAGCATTGGTATTGTTGAGAGTTGGTTTGCTCTTTTCACCTTCCGTGCACTCCACTCAAAACCTAGATGTTTGGAGTATTAGCTCGTCGTCTAGGTTTTCTTTTATTTTGGTTCATGATAATTTAGGAAAACGTCTTGCGAGAAGGGTCTCCTAAGTTTCTCTATACTCTTCCTTTACCCGGATTCAAAAAAAAAAAAAAGAATAGAGAGAGTATTTAACTTAGAGAATATCGATATTAATGATGATGATGTTAATATACTCCCTAATTCCTATTAAATATTTATCCATTGATTATTCTACATTATTTATAATCATATCATAGTTTACTTTTATATATTAATAGAATAGATATTGCATTCAAATTCATAAATAATTAATTAGAATATTTTGTTAATTCTACATTAACAAATATCATATATAATATAATATCTCTGGAATTACCTATAACTATATTCGTTGTGCTTAACTCCACCAGAGGTCCTGAACCATTCGAATTTCCAAGTGGACATAGAAATAAATAAAAAGGAGATTTTGCAGTTGATGTGGCACAAGTTGCCCCATGCTTAATTAGCAGGAAAAAAAAAATCCGCTTGCTTTTCGTCGCCCCCCTTTTTATTATTGTCGCCCACCTTTCGCATAATATTTCCAACCCACGCCCTTGAACCTCATAACTTCACTCTCCACTATCTCTCTAGTTTATCTCTCTAAAAAACGCTCTCAACCATCAACCACCACAAACCACCCTCATACCGGGATTTAATCAACGAATTTGAGGTATGTTTCGAATTTGTAATTTGAATTTATGGTTTTATATTTTGAAAATTTAAATTTCGGACGAAAAACAAAAAAAAAAAAATAAAAGCATCGAGTGAACGCATCGCGACGCCGCCGGTGCGGCGCCTAGATCCCGGCACGGCCGCAGCCATGCCGGATCTCGTGCCGCAGCAGCGCTTGTCGTATGCTTCTGCAGCAATTGTCCTGCATTTGTTTTTTTATTTTTTTTTTCGTTTTTTTGTTTTAATATTAATAAAATTAATATTAATTGTTATTATTGTTATATTTATTAATATTGTTATTGTTATGTTTATTAATATTGTTATTGTTATTTTTATTAATATTATTATTGATAATAATTGTTATTAATATTATTATTGTTAATAATTGTTATTAGATTATTGTTAAATAATAAATAAAAATTAAATATTATATTTATTAAAGTTAATATTGTTATTATTAAATATGATAATTATTAATATTGTTATTATGAATATTATAGTTAATTATGTGTTAATTTGATAATTATTAGTGATTAATTGTATTATTTTTATTAATATTGTGTTATGAAAATTAATATTGTTAATATTAATATTAATGTTAAGCATGTGTTAATATGACAATTAGTAGTGATTAATATCAGTGTTATTGATTCGTTGTTAATATTTGATGCGTTAATATTATTTAGTGATTAAGCATGTGTTAATGTTAGTGATTAATTGTCTTAGAAAAAAATCGTAATTGTGATGTAGGGCTAAGTTTACGGGTTAGTGTATATTCCGAATAGTTTATATGTAGTTGTGTTAGAAGGATGTTGAGTTTGGATGATTTTGGTTGTTATTTGTAAGTAAGTTGGCGTATATAGTTGGTATGGGTAATTTATTCATAATCCAACTTAATTGTCAATTTATGTACTCATAACTCCAAATGATGACATAATAGTTATGTCACATCCATTTAATAACTTAGGTACTCAACAACCAGTTGATACGTAAGTGGATAGGTTATTTTGTGATGGTAGGTTAGGATAATAATTATGTTAATGTATAGTTATTGTATGTTAGTTGTATACGTCAAAGAAAGAGGTTGAGTTTTGGGTCATATTAGTGTCGAGGAGAGTGTCAGTAACTCGATAATGTATGGTTGAGAAGGTTAATCAATGCCCCGCATCAACTCTTGTTTATTCGCTTGGTTCCCAAATAGTTCATCGTCGCCAGTTGAAATTGGCGAGTCTGCATGCTCGGGAGTTAGAGCGTCAGATTCGACAATGCAATGTTTATTATGCACTGGTGATACAACAAGATAAGGCGGATCTGAAAGAGAAGCTAGTAGTGAAGGGTCTGGTACAAATCGTGTTGGACTTTCTTGCATGTAAGATTCATAGGTTCATCAAAGCATTGAACGATGATGCAAATTCACTGCATAGATGGACGTGTGAATCTTACATGCAAGAAAGCCCAACACGATTTGTATTAGACCCTTCACTACTAGATTCTTTTCAGATCCGCCTTATCTTGTTTCCCACCAGGCTACACAATAGAAACATTACATTGTATCGAATCTGATATGCTTCTAACTCCCAGAGCACTGTAGACCTCGCGTAATTTCACTGCTGACAGTGCATTATTTTTTGGGAACCAAACAATTAAACGAGAAGTCGGTACGGCTAACGAAAGTCTTTTTCAACCATAGATTAACAGTTAAACAACACACTCTCCTTGGACAATAACATGATCCTCTTGCCTCGTGACACGACTTAGTTAACCAACACACGCTAACCCATTTGCGCATATTCTTGCAACTTAAATGATTAGGATGTTATGTATGTCTTCATTTTGCAGGTGATCTAAAATGGTAGGGAAGGGCAAGGGCCGCGGGTTTCTGGACCGGGCGAATCGACTTGTAAGTGGTTGGAGGGGGGTGAGTCTGGGGACCCCCACAGACGAATGCGATCAAGCTAACTCGCCGTGGCCGTCGTGGGTACAGATGCAGTGATGCAATGGGGCCACCGAGGACACGTAGTCGCAACGCGAGATTTCGTTGACCATCTCAACCAAAGCCATGGATGAGTCTAGCGGCTCTACAACATCGGAGTCGGGGACGATGAGACAGGAGCCCGAGATGCGATGATCCCGACCTCCATCGCCAATTTTATTTACCATCACAGTTGTGCCATCGTGTTTCATGCCGATGAGGATTCAGGGAAGTTTGCCCCAATTCGGCAGGTGGCAGGGAAGCGCTTCACATCGCGACGCTGGGTCCAGTAGTAGATATCAGAAGAGGAAGCGAAGCGGCGACAATTCCTGGAAGATTGGTGGTAACGCTTCACGGGTGAGTCTGGGACCCCAGACGCAATATGATCAACTCGCCGCTGGTCGTGGTACGTGAATGCAGTGATGCATGGAGGGCCAGCCCGAGGACACGGGTAGTCAGGCAACGCGAGATTTCGTTGACCATCTCAACCAGGCCATGGATGAGTCTAGCGGCTCTACAACATCGGAGTCGGGGGACGATGAGACAGGGGAGCCCGAGATGCAGATGATCCCGACCTCCATCGCCAATTTTACGACATCGGGCGAAGTTACAGCCATCGGGTTTCATGCGCGATGAGGATTCACGGAAGTTTGCCCCAATTCGGCAGGTGGTGGGCGAAGCGATTCGCATCGTGACGCTGGTCCAAGAGTAGATATCGAAGAGGAAGCGGCGGCGACAATTCTGGAAGATTGGTGGTAACGCGTTCTGGGACCTGCAAATCCTCATTAATACCGAGCTTTGGAGGTCACATTGCTCTGGTAATATTGGAGGGTCGCGAGCGTTCTCCTAGTGTTGTCCTTGATTGCCTGACGAAGAAGAATGCGTTGAGGAGTTGTGGTCGATACCGACAAGTTGGAACTGAATGCCAGCCGCATGGGAAGAATCCAAATAACCAATTTGACGGAGTTGATGTACGACCACATCGACTCGACGTTGATCTCGGCGTTCGTTGAGAGGTGGCAGCCCGACACAAACACATTTCACCTTCCTTTTGGTGAAATGACGATCATGTTGCATGTTGTGCAACATATATTGGGTCTTGCAGTTGATGGCTTGATGCCTGAAGGACTTCCTCGGGAAGTCGTTAACCAGTACGTGCCCGTGATTTTTGAAAAAGGAATGGCGGAGCTGAAGGGTGATAGCATTTATGATAAGGGTGGCATAGCTGACTCCCATTTGAGGTCGATCAGTTTATCGACCAGTTTTCCCATTCCCCATAAGATACGGGCGTGGTTGTTGAGCATGCTCGGAAACACTATCCTCGTGGACAAATCGAGGGATAGAATTAGGCCGCATCCGTGGCCTAGCACTGATGTTATCGTTGATCGCATTGCTTGGGGGACGGTGACCTTGGCGTTCCTTTACCGCCAGTTAGGGATGGCGAGCAGGGCCGGGACAGCCAAGATGGCCGGGTGTTTGACCCTGCTGCAGCCCGGATCTACGAGTACTTTCACGATTTTAGCCACACGCGAGCAGCCGCTAATGGGCCTCGGGCGGCGGTGGTCCCCATCCGACCAAGTTCGGGATACCACGAGATAGTTGAGGGCCTCCTTGGATGCGTTGACGCCGGATCGTGTGAGTTGGGCCCCGTACGGTCCTGCCCCGTACAAGTCATGTAGCAGGACGTTGTACAATGGAGGCATTCGTGCATACAACATCATCGAGTATACATGCCCGATCGCGTCGTTCGCGATTAGGGCACCTACAACATATCCCACGGCGATTATCGGTCCCAAAGAGCGCCGACCGACGGCGAAGGGCCCTACAAATTGGAATTGTGGATGCTAACGTCGGCCGATCGCGGGGTTTCCCATATACAACAAAATGTCAGTGCGTGATGTGCCCCGCACGAAACAAGTGCCGTGGGAATCGGATGTCGCTTACAACGACTGGTATGCGGCACATTCACACAAATTTTTGAATAACAATGCCTCCGCAAGCCAATCGACAGTGGAGGACCTTCCGACACACGAACAGGTAAACTTAAACCCTCATCATAATTAAATATTTTGTGTTTTATTTTTTGTTTTATTTTTTATTGGTACCGCATTTTTTTGTATTTTTTTTTATAAAAGTGGGCCTATACATGGGCATCATTAGTTCAACGAGGGAGGCATCAGTTCCAAGCGGACGATGAGACAGCGACAATTAATCGTGCTTGGTACGATGAGATGGTCGATTTGCACGGGCGTTGGTGCCATCAGATGCATATTGAAGTCCCCCAGGCGGAAGACGATGATGAGGAGGAGTAGATTGTGTTGTTTAATTTCATTGTTTTTATTGTACCCTAAACTAAGTGTTACTTTGTGTTGAACTAATTAACTGATTATGCGTTTAGTTTTTTAATTTGTGTTTTTATTGTTTTTTTATTGTACCCTAAACTAAGCGACAATTTATGTTATGTTTGCCAATAACGTTTCAATTAAATGCATCATTTTCAATATAAATATAATTAGCAATTCATATATATACAACGGTACAACTACAACAATCATTGGCGTTGAGCGGCCCTAATAGCCTGCCATCTATCAATTATGTCTCTAGCTGCTCGCCATCCAATATGAATCGGCGGTAGAGGGCAGTCATCCCGTAAATGGATAAGCATGAAGTGATTATTGTATCGCACAATTCCCTGAACTTTCGCAGGTGCCGTAAGTCTAGGCCCTCCTCTTATGGGTAATATTGATATGCATAGTTCAGCTGTCTGCGATCGTGGACCAGGAGGTGTTGACAAGAAGATCCACATCATATTCATCGCTGTCGCAGCTGGAAATAAGTCATTTGGAGCCGACATCCAATGTTCGTACGGGGCTGGCCCAGCCAAGTGGCCGTGAATCCGTGCGTGTGTCTCAAGGAACATCTCCTTGCTGTTAGAAAACGCAGTAACATATGCATTTTCACTCGCCCGCAACTCAGTGCTCATTGAGAACCTAGCGATTGACCACTTTTCCTGATCCCCGTAACCTGCCTCGGCCACGCATCTGAACCCACAGTTGCCATCAGCTTCCACATCCGTCCATCCAACGACGTATGGCAGAATGAAATGTGGCAAAGCGTCCTCGAACGGGAACGGATCTTGACGCATCCGGTTGATACCTGCGAATCATATTAACTTAAGTTATAAACAACAATATATAGTCATTATTAAAACCAAACAAGTGCTATAAATATACGCAAACCTGTTGACCCCATCCCAACTGATGAAGAACTGGTTCCCTTTTTCCTTGACGAATTCGTCGTTGTCTTGCTACCCCGTCCCGATGATCGTCCGTACTCAAACGCACTGGGATTGCGTCGCGTTGATTTTGAAGTCTTCGGTCACGCCGTGGGGGCTTGTCTCGGATCAGGAATATACTCACTGTCGGGATTCAACTTTCCATTGAGGACACTGTTTACGTGTCGTACAACTGCTGGGTCACTCTCCCGAACCTGGTTAGCTAGTTCCTCAAATTGTTCTAAGTCTGTACCTGGTGGAATATCATTTGAGCATGCAGTTTCACCATCGCCAATCACTGACAGTTGTCTCCAAAACATATTTATCCGTGTCAGCGGAATTGGCTCTCCAGATGCGTAAACTTCCATCATAGAACACGCGCACGGGAGGAGGTGGGTTCTCGACACCAGGTGATCGCATAAGTAACATTCTCCTTCATACCTCATCGCCAGCATCTTATTGAGCTCATACGACATAAGGTCCAATGCGTGATGAGATACTCTTCCGAGCAAATTCTTAAAGAAATGAGATCGACCTAATTGCCTGTGCGTGCTCCTTGATAGTTCAAGCTCCCTCTTAATCTCCGTATCTTGATTCTCCAAGTGAAAGTGAATCTTCGCAAACACACGATCGAAGGTGCCTCTGGAACTGCCGATATAATACTTTAGTGATGAATGCTGTCTCTCAACTCTTGAAGTGGCTGTGTTCCCCATATGAGGTACATTATCGGTCCAAGCACAAACAAATTTTTCTTTATGACTCAGCCACATCCCCGTAAGATAATCAACTATCGGTTTGTTTTGCCCGATCCACGCGTTAACAACCTCTTTCCACTTGACCTTGAAATCTCCAATAGCCGCACGCATACAATGCCGCTCCGAAATGATAAACAAATGAAGCTCGAGTCCGAGCTTCTTGCCCCCAGTAAGGACGTTCACTTTGTTCTCCACATCATTCGCAATATGCCACACGTACAAAAGTTGATGCACATTTGGGTAAACCCGCAATAAATTTCAACAAAGCATCCTCGCTTGTCCGTCACAAACACGGATGGAATTACATCACCCAACAATTCATACACTCTCCACAATAGCCACTCATAAGATTCCATCTTCTCGCCCCGCATGAACGAGTAAGCAACTGAAGTTGCGGTTTGTCGGTGTCATGCCTACGAGCTCACATAAAGGCCACTTTGCCTTGTTTTGTCTTGTACGTTGTGTCAATGAGAATGACATTTGCACGCACGTAGCAACTTCAACGAGTAAGGATGGCATAAAAACCCGACGGCTCGCCATCGCCATCATAATCGACAAAAGAGACGCACTACCGAAGTTTCGCCATGCGCAAGCATTGTCCCGTAGCCGCCCTACCATCCAATTCCTCGCGCATCTTTGCCCGCCGTTGTATACTTGCTTCACGCTTATCGTAGGCGGGGAACCTAATCTTCAACGACGCTTGTATCGCCGCCGTGCACCCCGTGTTGGTCATATCCCGGACATGTTCTTTCATTTCGCAGGTTAATGGATGTCCGGACGATGCCCTTCCTCGCATTACGATGAAGGCATGATTGTGCTTCCGGCCACCGTCGCACACTCTAACTCGCCATTCGCTTCGTTGCGAGTCCACGCAACAATGTCGAATTTACATTGGCACGCCTTCATTGACGCATCTCGACGAGCCGCATCATCTAGATCGCTCAATTTGCCACGATACTTTCCGCACTCCAACACTTCAAATAACACCTTAACGGACTATCGGCATCTTTTCTTGCACGGCCCGCATACAAACCTAAAAACCGATTGCAGCCTACTCCATTGGCCCATTCTTGCAATGCTTCAATACTCTCGAACACATTTTGCGTTACAAAATGTGAGGAGTAATCAACGCCGTCCCCGCCAAAGTCCTCCAAAAAAACCTTCAAACAATAAAAACAATTATTATTAATATACTAATAATAATTGGGACACTAATTCGTAATAATAATGTTAGTAGCTTCAACATTAATAAATAACATACAATTCTAATATTAATTATCATAATAATAATATTATAAAAAAATAAAAAATTGTAACATAATTAACATAATAATAACAATTAACAACATTATTTACCATAATGATATTATTTTAAATAAATAAATAATACTTTTAACAACATTTACTAATATTGTTAATAATATCAACAACACTTATAAACAACTTGTATTAATAATATTAATTAACATAATTTAAACATAATTAACATAATAATTATAATTAATAACATTAATTATATTAATAAAAATTTTATTTAAATAACAATATTAACAATAAAAATTAGCATAATATAATAATAATAACAATATTTCTAAACAACTTATTTATAATAATATGTTTTAACAAAATTTACATAACAATTATAATTAACGACATTTATTACCTTAATAATATTAACATAAATAAATAAATAATATTTTTTACATAAACAATAATATTAACATTTTATAAAAATTTAAAAAAAAAATTAAGACGAAAAATTTTTCCGGAAAATTGCGGCCGCGCGCCAGATCATCCCGCCGAGCCGCTGCTTGCGGTATGGATCGTCGGCGAACGCCGCACAAGCCAAGACGTTTCGACAGAGCCACGGCTCGCCGGGATCTCATGGCATTGCAATTTTTCCGGAAAAAATTTTTCATCTTAACTTTTTTTTAAAATTAAAATTTACAAACTAACTTCTTGTTCTTCACTTGAATTACCACCTTCTATTGACATTTTAGGTTAAATTTCAAAAACAAATCAAAATTTTAGAGAGAGAATTTGAGAGGAGAGTGAGAGGAGAGTGAGAGGATGTGAGTTAGAGAGAAGGTGGTTGAAATATATTAAGGGCAAAAACGTCTTTTGGGGGGCGACATTAGTAAAAAGGGGCGGCTTAAAGCAATACCTAAAAAAAATAGTCGACACTTGTACCACCATACCAGATCAGCATTGAGCAGACATCCTGCCTCTAGGAAAAAAAAAAAAAAGCAAACTAATTTGTTGTAGCCCTTTGGAAAGAAAATGATAAAATATGAACCAATGGGAGAGCCAAACTAAATATTCTCTCTTTTATTATTATTTTTTTAAAAGAAGGTGAAACATTTAACAAAGACAAAGGGGGAAAGCAAAGTAAAGAAAGAAATGTATATAATTAACATTTACATAAATGGCCTCTTTTTGTGCCTGAAAGCAGAAGTTCTCCCTCTCTTTCTCCTGAATTTTCTTTTTATTTGCTCCATTCCATCTTTCCTTTCCTTGCCTTGTCCTCTTTGGAGCAAGAAAGAAAGAGGGGAACGGAAGCAAAGTTGAAGGCTTTAATCCTGTCCGTCCGACCCAGGAATTCATAATTCTAAGATTTTCCTCCCAATACTCTTTCTGGGTTCGGCCGGATTCAAGGCTTCATCTTTGTCTTCTCAAATTTCTTGTCAAACGAACCATGTTGGTGGCTAATTCTTTTGATTTGTGGCAAACAGATGCTTTTTTCTTTGCTGCTGAGGAGGTCCAACAATCTACTGACATGTATTTTCACCTCCTATCCTCTTCCTTCTTCTGGGTTTCTCTTCCAATTTTCATTTCAATTTCATTTTCTTACAAAAAAATCCATGTTATATGGGGTTGTATGTTTGAGCTGGGGGTATGTTTGTTGGGTTGGCCTTCCTTTTACTATTGTTGTTTATGGGTCCTTTTCGGTCATATTTTGATGGCTATCCGTTACCCTTTTGTTCCTTTTGCTCAATCTTAGACAGGAAGTTGAAGGTTTATCTCCACCAAAAAAAAAAAAAAAAAGTTGAAGGTGTTCACATATTTCATATTTGAATTCTTAATTATAATTTATAAGGTTGTTTATTGACACAGGTCTATATATTGCTGGATTTTCTTCCTTTAACGCTTCCAGGGTAGAAATTCATTAGCTTTTGGAATGAGATTTTATGTTTCTGCTTAGATAATTGAGAAAGCAAGAATCTTTATATGTTTGATTATCTGGGGTTCAGTATATTGGGCCAGATATGAAACTCTAGAAGAGGGTCATTTATTTATTTATTTTATTATGATCTAATGTATTGTTTATTTTCAGTTTGGAATCAGCTTATAGGACATGGCTTCGACAGAAGAAAGAAGGGTTAGCCTATAATGATTTGGAGGAACTGCGGAGAGAGCTGCAAACTGCTCTAGGAACTGCAAAATGGCAGGTAATTTGCTATTTTTTCCCCTGCTTTTCATGATTTCCCCTTGCTGTTTTTATTTCACTTCGTTGTTTGTTTAGCTCTTTATCATGGTGGATTATAGCAAAAGGTCTCTAAACTACTGTTTATTGGTGATTGTGTGGTAAACATTAACTATTATGCAAGGGTCCAATAGAAACAAATTAGGTAGAATTATGTGTTAGAGGAAAAGGTTCCCTATGCCAAACAAACAAAAACAAAAGCCCCATCCTGAATAAGATATGTGGTTTTCTTTTGGTAGGTATCCGTTTTGTGCTCAATTGTATGTTGTTGTTTGGTTGTTTCTCAAGTTGGTTGGAAAATATCATGTCAGTTGTTCCCATTTCATAACTTGGTCAAGAAGTAACTCTTGTTTTTCTGGTCTGATTGGTGATAGCTAGAAGAGTTTGAGAGGGCTGTCCAGTTAAGCTACAGAAATTGTCGTGATCAGAATCGAATGACAAGACACCAACAGTTTGTTGTTGCCATTGAAAGCCAAATTTCGCGCGTTGAGGAGGCATTGAGGGAGTCGCTGAATGAAGATGGAAAGCAGCCACTACAATGGGTAAACTTGGATGAAGATGAACGAGATGATCTAGCCATGTTTCTGTCTGGTACTTGTGTAACTACAAAAGAGTCTACAAGACATGATTCTTTTAAACATTGTAACAGCTCAGAAATGATGGATTTGTTTAGGAAGAAAGATTTGGAGTATCCTGCTTGTAGCAGTAGTAGCAATTTGGAAACTAACATTCATACAAGTTTAAGAAATGATGTTGTAATCAACATGAAGCCAATGAACTGTTGTGCCAAGGAACTCATTGCAAGAGAAGCTCTTGGGTCAAGAGGGAATGTCAGCTCTGAAGCGGACCAGACCTCTTGTACAAAGGGAGCATGGTTTTCACCAAGCTCTAGTACTTTGAGAATTGTCGTACCTATTGGAGATGATTTACCAACTACTGTTGAGGACACACCTAAAGGAAAGGGTTTCAGAACTTCCAGTTGCCTCTACTTGATAGGGATTAATTGCATCAACATGGTAAGTTTGGCTGGTTTCTCACGATTCTAAGCTCAACTAGAATGAAAATTGTCATTAGAAATGTATAATATACTATGAATTATAAAGCATGGCTTTCTTCTCTTTTATTGTGAAAAATATTTCGTGGTATATATGAAGTCAGTCGTTAAGGAAGTTGGTCTGAAGATGATGCGTTTTTCTTCTCATCTATTTGATCCATATAAAGTACCTGAAGTAGTAGCCTCAAAGCAAGGATAATAGCGAGTTTTGTAGGAAAATGTTTTCAGAAGCTGTTATCATAAAGCATAGTTTTCTCTCCTCTTTCTGTATTCCTGTTTTGGTTCTCAGGAGGACAATGAATACATTGTTTTTAAATCATGATTGGCTTTTCAATTGAGGGAAATCACTTGAGTAATTGCACTGTCCTTAAGAGCTTTCGTTGATAATTTGTTCCGCAGCTAGTCAGGACTGTCAGAAGTTCCAGTACTCTGAGCAGTAGAATGCAGAACCCTCGACGATTACAGTTGCAACTTCTAATTGTATTGATGCTGTCGTTTTTCCTATTTGGTAAGCAAATTCAGCTTACATTCCTTGAAGTTTAATACTACTATGAGTCTATGACTAATACAGAATAGTGGGATAACTTTGTGTTCAATTATCTATTGTGTTGTGGGTCATGCAGAATCATTCCTTGCTTTTGGATCATGTCTGACATATAGATTTTAGTCGTACACTTGGCAAACTGTTCTTGGATAAAACACAGAAGCACAGATACAGTCCATTTCAACAACTGATAGTTGATATATATCTGTGGCAGTTGTGGAGGGATAAGAATTGTTCCTTCTTAATAGTATACCTCTGCCATTTCTCATTTTGTCTGCATAAATGGCCTGCATGTTCTTTGTGGTGCTTGATTTGTTTCCCCACACATCTCCTCACTGGTGCAATTGGGCTTTATGCGTTATCTAATTTTCATTCCCATCTTGTCATCTTAGATACTTTGTGACATTATTATAAGGATTTTTGGATGGTAATATACTGACCTTTGTGGGTATTGGATTGTAATGAACCGACATTTATTATTGGACAATAATATTCTTAGCCTTTATAACTAGATGATATTATTATACCAAAAGTAACTAAGAGGGTGGTGAACTGGTTTCCGTTCTGACATGGCCGGCTGAGGGAAAAAACCTGCCCTAATGCAATAATCTTGTTAACCCCTTCATTTTTCTCGCTAACCCACGTTATAGGACATTTATTGGTTGTGTGCACATCAACACGGAGATCGGTTACCACCCCCTTAGTCACTGTGTTAGGGCTGATTTTTTATCGTTGATTAGAAAAACGGAGGTGTTAATTGGGTTACTGGGCTGTAGCCCTTTTTTTTTTCCCTTCGCCTGCCACGTCACCACGGAGACCAATTCATCAATCACAATCTTCTTAGTCAATGTTGGTATAATAATATTACGTATAAAGGTCAGAGATATTGTTGTCCAATAATAAAGGTGGATATATTACAATCCAATACCCCCGTAGGTCGGTATATTATTATCCAATATCCAATGGGGGAGGAGATTGTAGCAACATCATTGTACTCTTTCTGGTGCCTCAAAATCCTCAGAACCTCGTTATTTCTGCTGATAATTGATATCTTGTTGCTTCTTCTAAACAACCCCCCGCGACCAATAACTGACTCTGTGAGTGGTTCTCTGCAGTGCCATACTTTGTTCATTTAAGCTAAATGAACTATTGATGATGTTGCCTCATTTTAGTAAGACGTCACAAACACACACCAACAGGTATGTCCCACTGCCATGGTATTTCTTTTTTCATTTTCAGAGATCCAGTCATGCATTTTGATGGGTGCTCTAATCCATGCTGTTGTGACTTTCTCATCTGTTTGCTGATACATTCTTTATTTTCATGCACAGGGTGCAAGTAGATTGTCTTTGTCTGACATGAAAGCCGGGACTCATAAATAGCCCAGTGAATGACTGTGGTGACTTGTACTCTTAGATTTGGTTCAGAACAAAGTTGTGTTACAATTGAATGTGTACGCTCTCCAGGGTGGCGATGAAAGAAACATCTGTACTGTAGGAGTTTAGGGCTTGATGTAGCCCAGTTGTAACATTGAAAAGAACATAATTGGATAGGCAAGTTTGCTTCAAATTCTGTAATATCAATCCTGCGCCACAAGTTAAGCAGAACTGGAAAAGTGTTTGCTGTTGCGACCTCACACCTTGTGACCTTTTTCTTCTTCTCAATTATTGTGAAGGATTCTGATCAGAAATCATGATTGGAAAAAAAATAAAAAGTCGACTCCACTGGGGATCGAACCCAGAATCTCTGGTTCCGTAGACCAGCGCCTTATCCATTGGGCCATGGAGTCGAACAAATTGGAGATGCGGGGTATCGATCCCCGTACCTCTCGCATGCTAAGCGAGCGCTCTACCATCTGAGCTACATCCCCTTTTTGATCAATCATTGAGTTGCGATTTCATGTTTGCATTTTGATATAACATGCATTTCTTTAAAGGTATTTTGGATGCTAAGACGTTATATTTTGAGGGTGTTGGACAATAATGTATCAAGTTTTTTCGTGTACATAATATATTGATGTAAAACCTAGAAAAATCTAAAGGTGTTGACCATGACGTCGTTAATAAATTAGGTTGACTTCGTTAATTGTTAAATGTTCGTTTGTGATTATTTTTGCTAACACTTGAGCTCGTAGGATCGTTGAAGGACTAACAAGAGTAAAATAGTAATATTATATGTTACGGGAACATGTTTGGGAGTAAGAGTAATTTCGTGATTTTATGTGTTTAATATTGTACTTGTTTTTCCTTTTAATTATTTGATGAATTATGTGTTTACTTTTGATTATTAATTATGAGATTATTAATTATGAGAATATTATTATTGTTATTATTATTATATGATAATTGTTATTATGTGATATTATTATTAATATTATTGTTATTATGGTTATGTGATTATTACTAGTATTATTGTTATTATTATTCCTTATTATTAATTAGTAGAATTAGTAGCAGTAGAACCCACCTTAGATAGAATTTGTTAGGATGTGGATTTCATGTGGTTAAAGGGTTATTAGAATTGGATTAGGCTTACGGTTAGTTTAGGGGGAAGATTGGTAATTAGTTAAGTCTAACCTAAGGCCTTCTAAACCAAAACCCTACGTACCCCTCTTGAAGAGTCCCGGGTTCTGTTCTCGTCCCTCGTAACATTTGCCAAGCGAGCCGCCTCAACCACGGTGAATCTCGAAGTGCAATTCCCGGTGAAGCCCGGAAACGCAAGGGTAGTCTCGGCCATCCATTGGATGGGAATAGAGACCTTCTAAGGAGGCCGCTTGTGCCCCGACCCCCGGAGGCCCGAGGTCGTACCGTTCCGAGATGGTGAACAATGCCTTGACGGGTCCGGGTTACTTTTGGATCATAGGAGTGGAGCCTACTTCGGGCCTTTAAAAGGGTTCGAAGTCCTTCGACAAGAATAAGCGCAAATGGGTCAACGTGGGTTGTCGGAATGGACACGCCTTCACTCTTTGGGTCATAACTCCTTCAATTTAACTTCGATGGGTCTCAAATTTTGGGAGCTTAAAGTACTCACCAAAATCTTTCCATCGATATATTACGGGCCTAAAACGGAGTCCGGATGAAGAAGTTATGGGCGTTTGAAGTCGGCAGGGAAAAGCTGCCCAGAAGCATGGCTCGCTCGAGCCAAGCAATGGCTCGCCCAAGCCATCCCTCTGGTCAAGATGGTGGCGCCCGCGACCTTTTCCCGTGCACCAACTTCTGCTGTTGCCAGTGAGCAAGCTCGCTCGAGCCAACTGCCGGCTCGCCCGAGCCGATCTCCTTTTCTGCCGATTTTGCCTGCCAAAACGATTGTGTTTTAGGCTTTAGTCTTTTTTGTATAAATACTCGTGATCATCATTTTTTTGAGCAGATTTGAATGATATTGAATGCCATTTGCTTGAGAGCTCTCTAAGCCTCTCCCTCACAAAATCTTGTTTACTTTATCCAATCTTTATTTGGTGGTGTTCAAGTCATTTCTTTAGTGATTAATTGTGGTTTAGCCTAATTAATCATGGTGGAATGTTAGGCCAAGGTTGTGGATTCTCCTAGCCAAGGTCATATGCAAACCCTACCGAACCCAAGCTCGGTTTTCCTTTGATTTTCTTCCAAAAACTCAAGCTCCATTCATCCCACCACGACGGTAACGCTCCATCTGGTATCAGAGCTTTGGTTTTTCATTTGCTTGAGTTGTTCTTCATTGTTGTGCTTGTAGTGTTCTCTAGTGTTGGGTTTTGTGAGTTGTATGCTATTATTGGTGACCCCCAACCCCGATGTTATCATAGTTTGTTGGAAAACATTGTATTGTGGTTGTATTTGTTGAATTTGTAGCCATTTGGTGCATTGGAAAGAAGTTGGAAAATAGTGCACGCAAGGTGTTCGATGAAATGTCTTAGTGAAAAAAACACAAAACACCCTTAGCCAAACACTTGCCAACTACAAAAGAACCTTCAAACTCCACAAAATACCCCAAACACTAACAATCCCTCACCTTTTTTCCAGGTATGGCCGACGGAGCTCGCCACGAACGAGAGGAATCGAGCCACCGGGGTAGCCCTCAAATTCAAGCTATCGAGAGCTGACTCGCCACCCATGACGAACGGTTCTCCACCATCGATCTCAACCTTGATGCCATTATGGCGCGGTTGGACCACCTCACCCAAGAGCGTCTAGGTCCACCCCGAGATGAACGTCAAAGGCGTGGCCCAAGCCCTATTCGTCCTCCTCCTACGTTCGAGTCGAGTGACGATGATAGAGGTTCCCCACGTCGCCGTCCACGTGGGCAAGTACATGATAGACCCCCTCGTGACGACTTCCAGGACGTCAAAATCGACATTCTCGAATTCAATGGTTCCAGTGATCCTGACGAGTACCTTGAGTTGATCCAAATGATGGATAGGATCTTTGAGACCAAAGAATACAATGATGAGAAGGCCTATAAGATCGCTAGCCTAAAACTCACCAAAGCCGCATCGCTTTGGTTTGAGAATGTGAAAGCACAAAGGGCACGGGAAGGTCGAACGAGGATCACCACTTGGACACGGCTTAAACAGTTGATAAACCGCCGATTCTTACCCGCCACCTACCAACAGGATGTATTGAAGAAGGTCTACGCCCTAACCCAGGGCAAGCGATCTGTGAGTAACTACATTCAAGAGTTCGAGCAACTCCGCATCAAAAGCGATCTTGAAGAACCCGAAGCACAAACCATGATGCATTTCTTGAATGGATTGGACTCCTCGGTTGCCAAGAAAGTAGAGGTTCAACCATACTACTCCATGGATGACTTGTGCAGTTTGGCCCTTCGGGTTGAGCGACGAAAGAAGGAAAAGGCTACTTCCAAACCGGCACCAAGAGCCTTCTTCCCACTGCCCAGTCGACCTCCTCCATATTTGGGTACCCCAAAACCCAGTAAGACACTCAAGGAGGTTTTAGACATTGATGAGGCATTGCAAGCAGCCTAGGATGAGTTCGAAGTGATCGTTGAGGGTGCTGTCACTAGTGATGATGATGTCGCCCCCACACCCCATGTCCATGGTGACGCGCTTGTCTTGAGGCGGGTTTTACACACTCAGGAAGCCCCTCTCGAAAAGGCCCAACGAGAGATGATCTTTCAATCTCGGTGCTTCGTGGGAGGCAAGGTGTGCAACCTTATTATCGATGGAGGGAGTTGCACCAACTTCGCTTCAACGTATATGGTCGAGAAGCTTGGATTGCCGCTACTACCTCACCCTCGACCTTATTCTCTTAAGTGGCTCAACGACCAAGATGGCATCAAGGTAACTAAACAAGTCCTGTGAATTTGT
Source organism: Portulaca oleracea (assembly GCA_029582165.1). Taxonomy (NCBI): domain Eukaryota; kingdom Viridiplantae; phylum Streptophyta; class Magnoliopsida; order Caryophyllales; family Portulacaceae; genus Portulaca; species Portulaca oleracea. The sequence goes on along the minus strand of CM055869.1, from coordinate 31,583,484 downwards.
CTTTTGGTACTAACTACGATGATTATGTTATTTGTGATGTTGTTCCTATGAGTGCTTGTCACATATTGTTGGGACGTCCATGGCAATTTGACAAGCAAACGGTGCACAACGGGTCGAAAAACACCTACACTTTTACTCATAGGGGCAAGAGGGTTAAGCTACTCCCGTTAGCTCCATACGAAATTATCTCTCCAAAACCCGGGGTGGGAAGTGAGGAGCCCAAACACATGAGCGAAACACGGGTTGAGTGAGATCTAAGCAAGGGGAAGGCCGTTTTCGCCTTACTCCTCTTAGAAGCAAACAAAAGTGAGGTAGAGAAACCCTTGCACCCTCTTGTCGCCCCTCTCGTTGCCAAGTTCGGAGACGTCTTTCCCGATGATCTACCACCGGGTCTTCCACCTATTCGGGGAATCGAGCACCAGATCGACCTCATGCCCGGAGCACCATTTCCCAACAGAGCGGCTTATCGATGCAACCCGCAAGAAACCAAGGAGCTACAACGCCAAGTGGACGAACTCGTTTCGAGGGGCTTCGTTAGGGAAAGCATGAGCCCTTGTTCCGTCCCGGCCCTCCTGGTTCCCAAGAAGGATGGCACCTACCGGATGTGTGTTGACAGTCGAGCCATCAACAACATCACCATCAAGTACCGGTACCCCATACTGAGGCTCGATGACATGCTCGACGAGTTGCACGGATCTTGTATCTTCTCCAAGATCGACCTCCGCAGCGGTTACCATTAGATTCGCATGCGAGAAGGGGATGAATGGAAGACGGCGTTCAAGACCAAGGGAGGTTTGTACGAGTGGCTTGTCATGCCGTTTGGTCTCTCTAACGTTCCTAGCACGTTCATGCGACTCATGAACGAGGTCTTGAGGCCATTCATTGGCAAATTCGTGGTTGTTTATTTCGATGACATCCTCGTGTATTCCAAGAATGAAGCGGAGCACCTCTCGCATTTGGAATTTGTTTTCCGGGTTCTACAACAGCAAAAGCTATTTGGCAAGCTCGAGAAGTGCGAATTTTGCACTCCCCAAGTCACATTTCTTGGGTACATAGTCTCTCATCGGGGTATTTCCGTGGATCCTTCGAAAGTGGAAGCTATACGCTCATGGCCTTCTTCCTCTACTATCACGGAGGTGAGAAGCTTCCACGAACTTGCTTCGTTCTACCGCCGGTTCATCAAAGGGTTTAGCACCCTCACCGTCCCAATCATCGAGTGTATGAAGAAGGGCACCTTTGAGTTGACCCAAGCGGCCCAAGGGGCCTTTGAGAAGCTTAAGGCTCGACTTTGTGAAGCTCCAGTACTTGCTCTTCCGGACTTTACACAAGTCTTCGAGGTGGATTGTGGCGCGAGCGGAGTGGGCATTGGGGCCGTCCTCATGCAAAATCGCCCATCGCTACTTCAATGGAAGCTCAGTGGGTCACGGAAGAACTACTCTACCTACGACAAGGAGTTCTATGCCCTTGTTCGTGCCCTTGACCATTGGTCCCACTACTTGAGACCTAACCAATTCGTGCTCCATTCCGACTATGAGGCTCTCAAGTACCTTAACGGTCAACACAAGCTCAACACGCATCATGCAAAGTGGGTGGAGTATCTTCAAAGCTTTAACTTCGTGGCTAAACACAAGAAGGGGAGCGTCAATGTGGTTGCCGATGCACTTTCTAGGAGGCATTCCCTTCTTTCGGTAGTTGAAGCCAGAGTTCTTGGGTTCCAACACATGGGGGAGTTTTACAAGGAAGATGAGGACTTCAAAGCCCACCTCGATGGTGGTAATGGTTCCTATGTACTCCAAGACGGGTTCCTTTTCAAGGGGAACAAATTGTGTGTGCCCAAGTGTCCGTTGAGGAAGCTATTGGTGCGAGAAGTTCAGGGAGGTGGTCTAGCCGGCCATTTCGGTATCAACAAGACCCTTGATATGCTAAAGGAGCATTTTTATTAGCCTAGAATGGGAGGAGACGTACACGACGTGATTTCCAAGTGTATCACGTGTCATCATGCCAAAAACCAATTTCACCAAGGGCTTTACACTCCCCTTCCCATTCCGAATGGCCCGTAGGAAGATTTGAGCATGGACTTCATCGTTGCTCTTCCCCGAACCGTGCGAGGCAAGGACTCAATCCTCGTCGTCGTTGACCGTTTCTCCAAGATGGCGCATTTCGTCGCTTGTGAGAAAACCGACGACGCCACTCACATCGCTAATCTCTTCTTCCGGGAGATAGTGAGGTTGCACGGTGTTCCAAGGACCATTGTTTCCGATCGTGATACGAAGTTCATGAGCCATTTTTGGAGATCTCTACGGAAACTCCTTGGAACGAAGCTCCTTTTCAGCACGTCGCACCACCCTCAAACGGATGGTCAAACCGAGATCACAAACAAGACCCTCACTACTTTGCTTCGGGGACTTGTGAGCAAGAGTCTACGAGATTGGGATGCTAAGCTTTGTCATGCTGAGTTCGCGTACAACCGGGCTCCTTCATTCGCTACGGGTCGCTCGCCTTTTGAAATTTGCTACGGGGTGAATCCTATCACTCCCATCGACCTCCTTCCTCTACCTTTGGAGGCAAGGGCGAGTTTTGAGGCAAGCGTGAAGGCCGCCGAGATTCAAAAGCTTCACCGCCAAATCTGGGAGAAGATTGAGAGAACTAATGAGCTCTACAAGTCCCGAGTCAACAAACACCGCCGGAACATCACTTTCAAACCCGGGGACTTGGTTTGGCTCCACTTGAGGAAGGAACAGTTTCCTTCTCGGAGGAAAAGCAAGCTCATGCCAAGAAGTGAGGGACCGTTCAAGGTGTTGAAGAAAATAAACGATAACGCCTACAAGCTCGATCTTCCCGGAGATATGGGGGTCTCCTCCACGTTCAACATTGGCGATCATTCACCCTACATCGAGGATGTTGAACCCGATGCGGATTTGAGGGAAAATCCTCTTCACCTCTCCTCCCTCTCATATCTCTTTGCCCGCTGCTCTCACCCCTCTATGCCTGAACCTGCCGCCGCTGTCATACTGTTGCCGTCGCCGCCCCCTCAGACGACCGACGCACATCGCCACCACCGCCGGACGCTGCTGTGAACGCCAGGACTGACGGGATGGAACCGCTCCTGCCCGATAATCGCTGTTGCCACTGTTGGACTCCAACGGCGACGCCACTGCCGACCACCCAGCCGCCGCTTGTTCGGTCGCCGTCACTGCCTGCCCTAGCACCACCTCCTCGCCCTTGCATAGAACTCTTCTATGAGTTTAGTATAGAGATATCTTGTTTCTTTGTTTTCTTGATGTGTTCATAGTATTCTATCAGGAGCATGATATGTTTTAGCCAATTAGAATTAGTATTCTGTGTTTGGTTCTTGGTTCTTGAAGAGAATATGATTCTTTACACGAACATAAGTAGGAGTTAAGAAATTAGAATGTTATGTTATAAGTTAAATAATTGCGATTGTAGTTTGATGATTTATGTGTTCTTATATTATTAATACAGTATATTATATGTAAATCATGTTAGTGTCTTGTTAGTATTATTTCATGCATGAATTAGAATTTGTTTACTTTGTTAAATACGAATTTTTTGGTTGGAATTGAGTGATGTTACATGTGATAGTTTAAATAAGGTTGATTATAGTTTTGAAACATATGTTATGTATACTGTTCATAATTGTGAAACATAGTTTATTTTGTACTTCTTTCGTCAAAGTATTAGTTTATATTTATTACTATGTTATACTTCTTAAAAAGAGTTTTGTTTAAAAATCTTTCTTACTGTTTCTGAAATTTTCATAAAGTATTATGTATATTAAAGTTTCGAACATTACGTATTTACGTTACTATTGTGTGACTACTACGTGTTTATATTATTACTACGTTATTATTAAGTTCTTTACCTAGAAATGTTTAGATTGTTGGTCATAAGTGGTAGCTTGTAGACCTTGGTTGGTTTAGGGAAGAAAATTTAACCTTAGCCATTATTTGAGACCCAAATTAGGACCCCGGGACCGAATGGTGAAAGATAGAACCGAAATTATCGACTATATGGGAGCCGGGAACGGGACAGTTTCGATAATGTATAAAGAATGGGTCACCATAGGTGCTATAGTCGTCCTTTGATCAAACCGTTTGAACTGAAGGTTCCTTATAATGTTAACTTTCATAGGAATTTCGCGAATCGGACTTTGAAGTTGTGTAAGTCGAGTTATACCCCGAGTACCAGACCTAGGTCAGATCTGGACAGTTTGGATTAATGAATGTTTTTGAGGACCTTAGAGGGTGTTTTTAGTCTTGAGTTCAACATAACAGTTTAGTAGACATCCTGAGGTTTCCGGAAAGTCAAAAACCAAACCCATACGATGTCAGGAAATCAAGTTAACACCCTTTCTATGCGAGTATTGTAATCTGTCTTGTTGTTATCACTTATTAGTGAATGTGTTGTTATGTGAAAAGGTTGATTGGTGTTTAATATGTGATTATTTGGAATATGCTGAGTAATTCAAGGTGTAAATTCATGAAAGATGGGAACCTTATGGTGTTCCTAGGGGAGGGTTAGGTAGTAGGTAGTTAATACTAATTTTGAAGGGTGCTTTTTAATTATAGAAACTATTCTATTTTTAGGTCTGAGCTAGTTCGCGTCGCTAGTGAGTTCAAGTTTGTTCGTTATTTGCAGTGAAGTGAAGATTTTCAGGTAATGTCAATGCCCTAATCCCCACTGGGATGCACTTTATATGTGTATGTTGATTTCTAATTTGTTTTTGGAATTCGCATCCCAAAGGGGATTTTACGTGGAAAATGTGATAATCTATTTTGGATAATTATTTGTGGGTGTTGTTGATTTATGAGTTGAGAAATTGAGATGGCTTTTTATAAGTGGTTTTGTTATTGGTTTTGATAACTTGGGTTGGGTTTGACTTGAGAGCTGTGAGTTGAGATTTTGCATAAGATACTAATAATTCAAAGTGAAACAATAAGCGGGTTTTTGATAATGACTTTGGTGGGCGAATATTTTGATACCTTTGGTGGGCGATTGTTTGATGTCTTTGGTGGGCGAATGTAATGATGCCTTTGCTGGGCGATTGTTTGATGCCTTTGGTGGGCGAATGATTTGATGCCTTTGGTGGGCGAATGTAATGATGCATTTGGTTGGCGATTGTTTGATGCCTTTGGTGGGCGAATGTTTTGATGCTTTTAGTGGGCGATTGTTTATGCCTTTGGTGGGCGAATGTTTTGATGCCTTTGGTGGGCGAATGATTGATGCCTTTGGTGGGCGATTGTTTATGTCTTTGGTGGGCGAATGTTTTGATGCCTTTGGTGGGCGACTGTTTATGCGTTTGGTGGGCGACTGTTTATGCCTTTGGTGGGCTGTTGTTTATGCCTTTGGTGGGCGAATGTTTTGATGCCTTTGGTGGACGATTGTTTTGATGCCTTTGGTGGGCGAATGTTACTTTAAAGTGATATGGCATCTCGCCAACATAATAAAATGAATTGGTTGGGTTGAGGAAAACAATTATAAAGGTTAAAGGTTTGTGAAATGGTTTGACTTGTTCCCTCGCCCTTAAATGAATTGAAATGAATTTAATTTGTTTTTAACGGTTAGGGGTAGACATTATTGAGTTTTCCCCCTCATTTTTGTAATGTTTTTTTTTTTCAGGTGAAGATCTATCTGCTGGGAACGGGAATTAGAAGTGAGGATGACGTGATTAGAAGTTGTCATTTATATTGTGTTTCTTTTCACAAAGACCTGAATTCTTAGTTTGAGTTTGTTTAGTTTGGATTAAAGTTGTTGAACATTTGTAGTTTTCCTTCTTGCCTTGTATTCCTTCGGGGGTACGACAGTGACGCCCAGTTGAGAAAAAAAATTAGACTTCCGCTGAGTTTTTCGTTAATATTAGTTTGACTTTGACTTTTTCATAATTGAATTTTCGGGGCGTTACAGCATGGTATCAGAGCTTTGGGTTGCGACTTGGTAGCTCCTAAGTGTCCCTTAGGTTTAGTTAGAACTTAGGATGCTACGTTCAGAGTGATGAGTGTAGGATGGGGGTATGGAATGTTTGTCTGTTTCTTGGATTTCTTATATGTTGTAAGTGCGTGCTTGATTATTTTACTTTTCATATGTTGGGTTGTATATCATCGCCGTTGCTATGAGCATGAGACTTTAGCTCTTATGAAAGACTTAAAAACCCGAGGTGGGTACGGAATATAGTCCTGAGGAGGGCCTGGAACCAGAGGAAGATCTCCGATGAGAATTCGGAGGCAGAAAGAAGACTTGACATACGAGGAACAGTCGTTGGAGATTTTAGGTTGTAGAGAAAGTAGTCTCAAAGAAAGACCGAGCCCTAGGATGAGACTCTGGTAGAGTTCGAGGTGGAAGCATACTCCGAGGAGGACTCGGGGGATGAGTTTGACGATCCTGATTGGACCCCAATTGCGGTCCACAAGAACCTTTTTTCGAATGAACATACTCTAAGTAGAGTTAGTAGAGGAGTAGTGGGATTAGTCCCAAGTAGTAATACTTACATGTAATTAGTTTTTGGTTGTTTAAATTTATAATCGTGTGGTTTGTTGCTTTTGTTAGCCCCAATTAGGATAGAGTGGAACTCTATGTTATGCTACGGTGCAAGTAATATGAAGTAATGAATTTTCTTTTCTTGAGTTATTGTTATAATCTTATGAAAATGAAAAGATATGGGGCAAATGATCATGTGAAATGTGGAGTTAATCTAAAAAATGGAACCCTTGAATTTTGCTGCAAGTACCAAAGTGTTGAAATGTGATGCTATTAAATGTGATTAGAGTTAAAGTTGTGTTTATGGTTTTGTTACTTGTCGAGTTCTTTTATGTTTTAGTCTAATATGGGTGTTAACTTCAGAAATCGTAATTACGTTGTGAGAATAGAACCCTAGTACCCTAAATCGAGCCTTTTGAACTCAGGATGTCAGACGTAAATGGTTCTCACGCCAATGAGGTTAACCAAGGCCACCCACAAACTACGCTGAACATCGCCCTCAAACCGCAGTCGAACTTCACCAGCGTTATGCTCACTTGATACCGGGATCGAGTACAACACCACCAGGAAACGACCTCGCTAGTATGCCGATGATCGAAATGCTAAACAGGCATGATGACCAACTAAGGAGAATAGCGGATTGATGAGGAGAAGGAAGGGAAGAGGATCCCTTCGCTCTCCTCGACAGGTTCAACAACTTTATCCCGCCCACTTTTACAGGGGTAGCTCCCAAGGTATTTGAGGATTGGGTCAAGAAATAGAAAAGATCTTCGATACAACCCGCTGTCCGGAGGAGCTGAGGGTGGACTTTGCTGCATACCACCTGAAGGAGGAGGTTGATCTATGGTGGGCTAGTGTGAAAGAGGTGCGGACCGAATCAGGTTTCAATTGGAGTCGCTTTAAGGAAGTGCTGAAGGATCCATTCTACCCCATGTCCCTTCAAAAGGCTAAAGAAAGGGAATTCATGGACCTACGCCAAGGGGAGCTTAGTGTCCTCACTTATTCTACCAAGTTCACAGAGCTATCTCGGTTTGCACCTGCCTTTATGTCTAGCGAATGACTGTGGTGACTTGTAATCTTAGATTTGGTTCAGAACAAAGTTGTGTTACAATTGAATGTGTACGCTCTCCATGGTGGCGATGAAAGAAACATCTGTACTGTAGGAGTTTAGGGCTTGATGTAGCCCAATTGTAACATTGAAAAGAACATAATTGGATAGGCAAGTTTGCTTCAAATTCTGTAATATCAATCCTTCGCCACAAGTTAAGCAGAACTGCACTGGGGATCGAACCCAGAATCTCTAGTTTCATAGACCAGCGCCTTCTCCATTGGGCCATGGAGTCAAACAAATTGGAGATGTAGGGTATTGATCCCCGTACCTCTCGCATGCTAAGCGAGCGCTCTACCATCTGAGCTACATCCCCTTTTTGGTCAATCATTGAGTTGCGATTTCATGTTTGCATTATGATATGACATGCATTTCTTTAAAGGTATTTTGGATGCTAAGACGCTATATTTTGAGGGTGTTGGACAATAATGTACCAAGTTTTTTCGTGTACATAATATATTGATGTAAAACCTAGAAAAATCCAAAGATGTTGACCCCATGACGTCGTTAATAAATTAGGTTGACTTCGTTAATTGTTAAATGTTCGTCTGTGATTATTTTTGCTAACACTTGAGATCGTAGGACCATTGAGGGACTAACAAGAGTAAAATAGTAATATTATATGTTACGGGAACGTGCTTGGGAGTAAGAGTAATTTCGTGATTTTATGTGTTAAATATTGTACTTGTTTTTCCTTTTAATTATTTGATGAATTATATGTTTACTTTTGATTATTAATTATGAGATTATTATTATTATTATTATTATTATTATTATTATTATTATTATTATTATTATTATTATTATTATTATTATTATTATTATTATTAGGGCTTTGCTTAACGCCGCCCCCTTTTTACTAATTTCGCCCCCAAAAGACGTTTTTGCCCCTCATATATTTAGAACTCAAATTCTCTCTCTAATTCACTCTCCTCTCACATTCTTTCTCTAAATTTGATTTGTGTTTGAAATTTAACCTAAAATGTCACGAGAAGGTGGTAATTCAAGTGAAGAACAAGAGGTTAGTTTGTAAATTTTAATATTGAAAAAATTTGAGTTGAAAAAAAAAATTTCCGAAAAATGACGGTTGCTGCGCCCAGATCGGCCCGCCGCCGGCGGCCTTGGCGCGTGGAGATCCTGGCGGTGCCGCCAACATTTTATAAATATATTATTACTGTGGCCCGAAAACACTCGCTATCGTGCTCGATCGCCCACACGGCCGCCTTGCCGCGAGGAGATCCTCGCACGCCAGCAGCGGGTGCAGAACCGCGGCAAAGAACTCCATGGTGGTTGCTGCACAGTTTGCACGGCACCGCCAGGGTCTTCCCGCGGCAAGGCCGGCGGCGGCGGGTCGATCTGGGCGCGGTAACCAGGGTGTTTTTCCGAAATTTTTTTTGTAATAATATATTTATAAAATATTAATAATATTATTTATTTATAATATGTTAATATTATTTATTTATTTATTTATAATATTATTATTAAGTTAATTAATGTTCTTAATTATTATTATTATGTTAATTAATAATATTATTATAATATGTTTTTTTATAAGTGTTGTTATTATTATTATTATAATATGTTAATTATTATTATTATATTAATTATGATAATTTAATATTATTATAATATGTTATTTATAAGTGTTGGTAATTATTATAAATATCTTAATTATAAATATTGTTATGTTAATTATAATTATTATGGGAATTAATGCTACAAATAATGTTGTTATGTTAATTAGAATTGCATGTTAATTATTAATGTTAAATCTATTATTATTATTAAGTATTAGGAATTAGTATCCCAGTTATTATTAGTATGATAATTGTTTTATATTGTTTGTAGGTTTATTTGGAGGACCTTGGTGGGGACGGCGTTGATTATTCAACGTATTTTGTAACGCAAAATGTTTTTGAGAGTATAGAAGCAGTACAAGATTGGGCCAATGGAATAGCTGCGGGAATCAGATTTAGGTTTGTACGGGCTTCGTACAAGAGAAAAGATGCAGAGAGTCCGTTAAGGTGTTACTTGAAGTGTTGGAGGTACGGTAAATATCATGGGAAACTGAATGATCTCGATGATGCGACTCGTCAGAGTACGTCAACAAAGGCGTGCCAATGTCAATTCGCCATTGTTGCGTGGACTCGCAATAAAACGGAATGGCGAGTTCGTGTGTGCGACGGTGACCGGGGGAAGCACAATCATGCCTTCATCGTGTACGAGGAAAGGCATCGTCACGGACATCCATTAACTTCTGAAATGAAAGAACATGTCCGTGATATGACCAACACGGGGTGCACACCGGCCACGATACAAACATCGCTGAAGATTAGGTTCCCTGCCTTTAAGATAAACGTGAAGCAAGTATACAGCGAGCGGGCAAAGATGCGCACCGAGGAAATGGATGGTAGGACGCATGCCTAACAATGTCTGTACATGGCGAAACTCGGCGGGTACGTCTCATTTGTTGATTATGATGATGATGGCGAGCTTCATCAGGTTTTTTTATGTCACCCTTACTCGTTGAAGTTGCTACGTATGTACTCGCATGTCATTCTCGTTGACACTACGTACAAGACAAACAAGTTAAAGTGGCCTTTATGTGAGCTGGTAGGCGTGACACCGACAAACCGCAACTTCCACATTGCTTACTCGTTCATGTGGGACGAGAAGATGGAATCATATGAGTGGCTGATGTGGATGGTGCATGAATTGTTGGGTCCTGATGTTATTCCATCCGTGTTTGTGATGGACAAGCAGGATGCTTTGTTGGGGGCTGATGTGGAGGGTGCATGAATTGCACGGGCGTGTTTCTCATCGCGTTTTGGACCTGTTGTTGTTGGAGCTCAATAGGATGCTGGCGACGAGGTATGAAGGAGGCTGCGACTTATGTGATCACCGGGTGTCGAGAACCCACCTCCTCCCGTGCGTGTGTTCTATGATGGAAGTTTAGGAAACTGGAGAGCCATTTCCGCTTACACGGATAAATATGTTTTGGAGACAACTAACAGTGATTGGCGATGGTGAAACTCCTTGCTCAAATGATGTTCCAACAGGTACGAACTTGGAAGAATTTGAGTAACTTGCTAAACAGGTTCGGGAGAGTGATCTAGCAGTTGTACGACACGTAAACCAAGTCCTCAATGGAGAGTTGAATCCCTACAGTCAGGATATTCCTGATCCGCAGACAAGCCCCCCACACCCCGGGAGACCAAAGACTTCAAGATCCACGCGACGCAACCTCAGTGCGTTTGAGAATGGCCGAACAGCGGGTCGGGGTAGCAAGACTACAACGAACTCCTCGAGGAAAAAGGGAACCAATTCTTCATCAGTTGGGATGGGTTCAAAGGTGTGGATTTCTTTATCTTTATAGCCGATGTTAACCACATGTTTAGGGCTTTCAAAATGACTATACATTGTTGCTTATAACTTAAGATAATCTCATGCACAGGTCTCCCCCGGATGTGTGAAGATCCGTTCCCGTTCGAGGACGCTTTGCCACATTTCATTCTACCATATGTCGCTGGATGGACGGATGTTGGCGCTGATGGCAACTGTGGGTTCAGATGCATAGCCGAGGCAGGTTACGGGGATGAGAAATTGTTGGCAACTGCTAGGTGGTCAATGAGCATTGAGTTGCAGGTGAGTGAAAATGCATATGTTAATACGTTTTTTAACAACAAGGAGATGTTCCTTGAATCCTTCACAAGGATAGGTGGCCACTTGGTTGGGCTAGCCCCGTACGAACATTGGATGTCGGCTCCAAATGATCTATTTCCAGCTGCGACACTGATGACTATTATGTGGATCTTCTTGTCAACACCTCCTGATCCACGATCGCAGACAGCTGAGCGAAAGTTCAGGGAATAGTGTGAGTGAACAACCACTTCCTGCTTATCCATTTACGGGATGACTGCCCTACCGCCGATTCATGTTGGATGGCGAGCAGCTAGAGACGTAACTGTTCAAGCTTGGGATGAGCCTTTCCAGGCTTGTATTGATAGATGACAGGCTATTAGGGACGCTCAACGCCGGTGATGGTTGTAGTTATACCCTTATGTATTTATGAACGGGCAATACAAAATTAGTTCAATTAGTAAACACAACACAAAATCAGTTAATCAGTTCAACACAAATTAACACTAAGTTTAGGGTACATTAACAACAATGAAATTGAAAAACACACTCTACTCCTCCTGCTCATCATTTTGCTGCTCGAGGACCTCGATGTGCATCTGACGGCACCAACGCCCGTGCAAGTTGACCATCTCATCATACCACCCACGACTCACTGGCACTGTCTCTTCGTCCGGTTGGGGTGGATGCCTCCCTCGCTCCAATAGTGCGGCATAGATATAGGACCACTTTCATAAAAATAAAACACAAAATAAAGAAGTTAGACCAAACATGATATCCACCATCCTAAACAAATCAGTTAAAAAAATATTAAATTATGCTAAGGGGTTTAGGGTACCTGTTCGAGTGACGGTTGATCATCGAGTGTCGATTGGCTGGCAGAGGCGTTGTTTATCAAAAATTTGTGTGAATATGCCGCAAACCAATCGTTGTAAGAAACATCCGCTTCCCACGGCACATGTTTTGTGCGGGGGCACATCACTCACTGACATTTTGTTGTATATCAGAAACCCCGCCCAGTCAGCGCTGACGTTAGCATCCACAAATTCCACTTCGTACGGGCCCTTTGCCGGTCGCTCGCGCCTTCTGCATCGGACAACTGCGGTGGATATGTCAGAGGTGCCCTAACCGACGCACGACGCGATCGGGCATGTACAACTCAGTAATGTCGTATGCACGAATGCCGCCCTTGTACAACATTCTACTGCATGACCTGTATGGGGCAGGTCCGTATGGGGCCCAACTCACACGATCTGGCCTAACTCTATCCCTCGATTTGTCTACGAGGATAGTGTTTCCCAACATGCTCAACAACCACGCCCTTATCCTCTGGGGAATGGGACAACTGGTCGATAAACTAATCAACCTCAACTGGGAGTCAGCTATTCCACCCTTATCATAAATTTTCTCGGCCTTCAGCTGTGCCATTCCTCTATCAAAAATCTCGGGCACGTACTGGTTAACCACTTCCCGAGGAAGACCTTTAGGCATCAGGTCATCAACTGCAATACCCAATATATGTTGCACATCATACAACATGATCGTCATTTCACCGAAGGGGAGGTGAAATGTGTTTATGTCGGGTTGCCACCTCTCAACGAACGCCGAGATCAACGTCATGTCGATGTTGTCATACATCAACTCCGCCAAATTGGTGATTCGGATCCTTCCCAGTGCAGCCTGGCATGTGGGATCCATCTTGAACTGTACTGACCTCAATTCCCTCAACGCATTCTTCTTCGTCACACAATCAAGAACAACATTGTGCGAACGCTCGCGACCCTCCCATATTACCCGAGCAATGTGACCTCCAAAGCTCGGTATAACGGAACCAATTGCAGGTCCCCCGGGCACGTTACCATCAATCTTCCAGGAGTTTCCACCGCTCCGCATCCTCTTCCTATATCTGCTGCTAGACCTTGCTTCACCAGTAGCAGAACTACTTCTCTGCCCACCCTGTCAAATTGGAGCAAAACTTACCCGATGCATCCCTCATCGGCATGAAACCAGTTGGCCTGAAAATTGGCACACTAGGTGGCGCGACTGAAGTCGGGACCATTTGTGTCTCGGGCTCCCCTATCGAATCGTCCCCCGATGTCTCTATGCAGGTTGACTCATCCATGACTTGGTTGAGATGATCAAAGAAACCTCGCGTCGTCTAACTCCCCGTGTCCTCGGGCTGGCTGCCCGCATCATCATCTGCACCCGTACCTCGACTAGCATGGCGTGCTGACGCAGTCACATTGCGTCTGTGGGGGTCCCTTGAATCACCCTCCAACCAAATCAAACTTATTCGCCTGGCCCGTAAACCCTTGCCCTTGCCTACCATTTTAGATCACATGCAAAAGGAAGACATGTAACGTAATAATCATTTTATTGACAGACATACGTTATGAACCCTAACTCCTTCATTTTATCTGCAAGAATAACTGCAAACGGGTTAAGTCGGGTTGTCGGAATGGACGCGCCTTCACTCTTTGGGTCATAACTCCTTCAATTTAACTCCGATGGGTCTCAAATTTTGGGAGCTTGAAGTACACACCAAGACCTTTCCATCGATATCTTACGGGTCTAAAACGGAGTTTGGATGAAGAAGTTATGCGCATTTGAAGTCGGCAGGAAAATACTGGCCGATACCTCCCCTGGACCGGCGGCGGCTTGCCGTGCGATTCGCGCGGCAGCCGTTCGCCCATAATTTTTTTTTTGTTTTTCGTCAAATTTTCAAAATTTAAAACACAATACCACAAATTCAAAACACAAATTCGAAACATACCTCAAATTCTTCGATTCAATCCCGGGATGACGGTGGTTTGTGGTGGTCGTTGGTTGAGAGCGTTTTCTAGAAAGATAAACTAGAGAGAAGGTGGAAAGTGAAGGTTATGAGGTTCAAGGGCAGGGATTGGACATATTATACGAAAGATGGGCGACAATAGTAAAAAGGGTGGCGACGAAAAGCAAGCAGGTTATTATTATTATTATTATTACTATTATTATTATTGTTATTGTTATGTGATAATTTCTATTATGTGATATTATTATTATACCTATTATTGTTATTATTGTTACATGATTATTACTAGTATTATTGTTATTATTATTTCTTATTATTAATTAGTAGAATTAGTAGAAGTAGAACCCACCTTAGATAGAATTTGTTAGGATGTGGATTTCATGCGGTTAGATGGTTATTGGAATTGGATTAGGCTTAAGATTAGTTTAGGGGGAAGATTTGTAATTAGTTAAGCCTAACCTAAGACCTTCTAAACAAAAACCCTACGTACCCCTCTCCTCCCTCTCATATCTCTTTGCTCGCTGTTCTCACCCCTCTCTGCCTAAACCTGCCGCCGCACCGCCGCTGTCATACCGTCGCCGTCGTCGTCGTCGTCGTCGCCGCCCCATCAGACGGCCGACGCACATCGCCACCACCGCCGGACGCTGCAGTGAACGCCAAGACTGACGGGACGGAACCGCTACTGCCCGATAATCGCTGTTGCCACTGCTGGACTTCTACGCCAACGCCAGTGCCGACCACCGAGTCGCCGCTTGTTCGGTCGCCGTCACCGCCTGCCCTAGCACCACCTCCTCGCCCTTGCATAGAACCCTTGTATGAGTTTAGTATAAAGATATCTTGTTTCTTTGTTTTCTTGATGTGTTCATAGTATTCTATTAGGAGCATGATATGATTTAGCCAATTAGAATTAGTATTCTGTGTTTGGTTTTTGGTTCTTGAAGAGAATATGATTCTTTTACACGTATATAGGTAGGAGTTAGGTAATTAGAATGTTCTGTTATAAGTTAAATAATTGCGATTGTAGTTTGATGATTTATGCGTTCTTATATGATTAATATAGTATATTATATGTAAATCATGTTAGTGTCTTGTTAGTATTATTTCATGCATGAATTAGAATTTGTTTACTTTGTTAAATATGAATTTTTTGGTTGTAATTGCGTGATGTTACATGTGATATTTTAAATAAGGTTGATTATAGTTTTGAAACATATTTTATGTATACTATTCATAATTGTGAAGTGTAGTTTATTTTGTATTTCTTTCGTCAAAGTATTAGTTTATATTTATTACTATGTTATAGTTCTTAAAAAGAGTTTTGTTTAAAAATATTTCTTATTGTTTCTAAAATATTCATAAAGTATTATGTATATTAATGTTTCGAACATTACGTATTTACGTTATTATTATGTGAGTACTACGTGTTTATATTATTACTACGTTATTATTAAGTTACGTTCTTTACCTAGAAATGTTTAGATTATTGGTTATAAGTGGTACTTGTAGACCTTGGTTGGTTTAGGGAAGAAAATTTAACCTTAGCCATTATTTGAGACCCAAATTAGGACCCGGGGACCGAATGGTGAATGCTAGAACCGAAATTATCGACAATATGGGAGCCGAGAACGGGACAGTTTCGATAATGTGTAAAGAACGGGTCACCGTAGGTGCTATAGCCGTCCTTTGATCGAACCGTTTGAACTAGAGGTTCCTTATAATGTTAGCTTTCATAGGAATTTTGCGAATCAGACTTTGGAGTTGTATAAGTTGAGTTATACCCCGATTACCCGACCTAGGTCAGATATGAATAGTTTGTATTAATGACTGTTTGTGAGGACCTTAGAGTGTGGTTTTAGTCTTGAGTTCAACATAAGAGTTTTGGTAGACATCTCGAGGTTTCCGGAAAATAAAAAACCAGACCCATACGATGTCCGGAAATCAAGTTACCACCTTTTCTATGCGCGTGTTGTAATCTGTCTTGTTGTTATCACTTATTAGTGAATGTGTTGTTATGTGAAAAGGTTGATTGGTGTTTGATATGTGATTATTTGGAATATGTTGAGTAATTCAAGGTGTAAATTCATGAATGATGGGAACCTTATAGTGTTTCTAGGGGAGGGTAAGGTAGAAGGTAGTTAATACTAACTTCGAAGGGTGCATTTTAATTATAGAAACTATTCTATTTTTAGGCCCGAGCTAGTTTGCGTAATTAGTGAGCTCAAGTGTGTTCGTTATTTGCAGTGAAGTGAAGATTGTCAGGTAATGTGTATTCCCTAATCCCCATTGGGATGTACTTTATATGTGTTTTTGTTGATTTCTAATCTGTTTTTGGAATTTGCATCCCGAATGGGACTTTACGTGGAAAATGTGATCATCTGTTTTGGATAAGTATTTGTGTCGTGTTGTTGATTTATGAGTTGAGAAATTGAGATGGTTTTTTATAAGTGGTTTTGTTATTGGTTTTGATAACATGGGTTGGGTTTGACTTGAGAGTTGCTAGTTGAGATTTTGCATAAGATACTAATAATTCAAAGTGAAACAATAAGCAGGTTTTTGATTAATGCCTTTGGTGGGTGAATATTTTGATGCCTTTAGTGGCGATTGTTTGATGCCTTTGGTGGGCGAATATTTGATGCCATTGGTGGGCGAATGTAATGATGCCTTTGGTGGGCGATTGTTTGATGCCTTTGGTGGGAGAATGATTTGCTGCCTTTGGTGGGCGAATGTAATGATGCATTTGGTGGGCGATTGTTTGATGCCTTTGGTGGGCGAATATTTTGATGCCTTTGGAGGGCGATTGTTTATGCCTTTGGTGGGCGAATGATTGATGCCTTTGGTGGTCGATTGTTTATGTCTTTGGTGGGCGAATGTTTTGATGCCTTTGGTTGGCAAATGTTTGATGCCATTGGTGGGCGACTGTTTATGCCTTTGGTGGGCGATTGTTTAATGCCGGGTGCGAATATTTTGATGCCTTTGGTGGGCGATTGTTTGATGCCTTTGGTGGGCGAATGATTTGATGCCTTTGGTGGGCGAATGTGATGATGCATTTGGTGGACGATTGTTTGATGCCTTTGGTGGGCGAATGTTTTGATGCCTTTGGTGGGCGATTGTTTATGCCTTTGGTGGGCGAATGTTTTGATGCCTTTGGTGGGCGAATGATTGATGCCTTTGGTGGGCGATTGTTTATGTCTTTGGTGGGAGAATGTTTTGATGCCTTTGGTGGGCAAATGTTTGATGCCTTTGGTGGGCGACTGTTTATGCCTTTGGTGGGCGATTGTTTAATGCCTTTGGTGGGAGAATATTTTGATGCCTTTAGTGGGCGATTGTTTGATGCCTTTAGTGGGCGAATGATTTGATGCCTTTGGTGGGCGAATGTAATGATGCCTTTGGTGGGCGATTGTTTGATGCCTTTGGTGGGCGAATGATTTGATGCCTTTGGTGGGCGAATGTGATGATGCATTTGGTGGACGATTGTTTGATGCCTTTGGTGGGCGAATGTTTTGATGCATTTGGTGGGCGATTGTTTATGCCTTTGGTGGGCGAATGTTTTGATGCCTTTGGTAGGCGAATGATTGATGCCTTTGGTGGGCGATTGTTTATGCCTTTGGTGGGCGATGGTTTATGCCTTTGGTAGGCGAATGTTTTTATGCCTTTGGTGGGCGATTGTTTTGATGCATTTGGTGAGCGAATGTTACTTTAAAGGGATCTGACATCCCGTTAGCATAATAAAATGAATTGGTTGGGTTGAGGAAAACAATTATAAAGGTTAAAGGTTTGTGAAATGGTTTGACTTGTTCCCTCTCCCTTAAATGAATTGAAATGAATTTAATTTGTTTTTAACAGTTAGGGGTAGACATTATTGATTTTCCCCCCTTATTTTTGTAATGTTTTGTTTTAAGGTGAAGATCTATATGCTGGGAATGGGAATTAGAAGTGAGGATGGCGTGATTAGAAGTTGTCATTTATATTGTGTTTCTTTTCAGAAAGACCTGAATTCTTAGTTTGAGTTTGTTTAGTTTGGATTAAGGTTGTTGATTAGTTGTAGTTTTCCTTCTTACCTTGTATTCCTTCAGGGATACGACAGTGACGCCCAGTTGAGAAAAAAAAGGAGACTTCCGCTGAATGTTCCGTTAATATTAATTTGACTTTGACTTTTTCATAATTGAATTTTCGGGGCGTTACAATGTAACTTTGGGGATGTTGGACAATAATGCACCTGAAATGTAACGCCCCAAATCCACAATCCCGGGGTTACTCACTAACCGTCGCAAACCCGTGATTAGCGCAGCGAAAATCTCAAGGATTAGGGGTATTACCGCCGTCCCAACAACGGACAAGGCAACAACCGAACAACAATAATCACAACCACAAATCAACAACGACGACTCCAACTCCAAGTTCGCAATTACATAAACCACCATACAAGCATAAATTTGGATAACAATTAAACACTCATACACTTATATATCAATTACCATACTTGGTTCATAGATTCCATATCACCCATTGAAATCCACTCCGAAGAGCATCACTACCTCCTTTACTTGACTAGGAGAATCACTCCACTTGATCTCGCTTGACTTGAGTGATCGGGCCGCCTAAAACAAAACATTAAAACATTCGCAAATGAGTGGGGGAAACACTCAGTACACAAACCTCTAATAAGTAAAATACATTTTACAACAAACTTTCTTGATGACCCGTTAAAACTTTTCGAAAACGGGAAAGGGGAAAAGAAATAAATTGTTGAATATATACCCGATCACTCAAGTCAAGCGAGATCAAGTGGAGTGATTCTCCTAGTCAAGTAAAGGAGGTAGTGATGCTCTACGGAGTTGATTTCAATGGGTGATATGGAATATAAGTGTATGAGTGTTTAATTGTTATCCAACTTTATGCTTGTATGGTGGTTTATGTAATTGCGAACTTGGAGTTGGAGTCGTCGTTGTTGATTTGTGGTTGTGATTATTGTTGTTCGGTTGTTGCCTTGTCCGTTGTTGGGACGGCGGTAATACCCCTAATCCTTGAGATTTCCGTTGCGCTAATCACGGGTTTGCGAGCGGTTAGTGAATAACCTCGAGATTGTGGATTTAGGGCGTTACATGAAATGAGTCCGGCGGTAGGGGTATTTCGGCGACGACCTTTTGTGATGGGTTTGAAGAACAAAAGAAATTAAAATCTTTATTAAATTAATGTCATATCAGGCATTCTCAATAAGTATAGATAAATTTTGATTATTTTTTTTCCAAAGAACGTACACCTCATTACTTCACATTTTCGCTAATGTAAATGGTGTTTTTTATTTACAAAAAAATAGAATTCATCTTTGTTTATTTGGATTTCCTTACATGACATTAATTTAGTAAAAATTTAATTTTTTTTTGCTACTCAATCTAACACAAAAGACTGCCACCGAGTTAGCCACTACCGCAATTATATCAAGTGCATTATTATCCAACCCTCCCAAACTACAATATATTATTGTCCAAGAAAAAATTTGGAAGCATTATTGTTCAACAACTCGAAAGTACATTGTATTTATTAATGTCTAAAAACCATTTCTTTAATATTATCATACTTTTTCGATGGTTTTACTTAGTTACGATACAAAACTAGTGATATATATTAGGCACAGGAAGTTGCTGGTTATTAAACTATCAAAAATTATATATGTTAAGTTTATTAAAATTGCTTCTTCATTAAAAAGCTTATTAAAATGAGTTTTTGGCTGGGAAAATTCCGTACCGCGGGCCTTGTGATTGAGAATAATCTAAAGTGACTTTGTGGCTGGTGACAGTCTATACTTATTCATTATTTTCTCGTAGCATCATATATTGAAATTTCGGCACCGGAATGTTGATGTGGCAACCGGAGCACGTGGCCTCTTAATTAAAAGCATATCCATGTCAATTTTTTTAAAATTATATTTTATTGTTATTCAGAAGCCAGCTAATAT
This sequence comes from Portulaca oleracea, assembly GCA_029582165.1. NCBI lineage: Eukaryota > Viridiplantae > Streptophyta > Magnoliopsida > Caryophyllales > Portulacaceae > Portulaca > Portulaca oleracea. Next base: position 31,563,495 of record CM055869.1, on the reverse strand, counting down.
TTTTCGGATTTTAAGGAAAATTAGGTTATTTATTCAACCTAATACACTTCCCATTACTTCAAAATAAACCCCTCAATAATGCTCGCTCTTCGTGATTATTCTCTCTGTCTCCCCTCCATAGATCCAGACCTCCATAGATACAAAAAGTTCTCATATTCAGGCAAAGATGGTGCGGGGAATTTCAAGGTCTTCATCTACAAGCGGTCAATCTTCGACAGTGGGGGCGAGGAGGAATGTTCAGATTGTAGATGGAGTTGTGCAATGTCGTCATAGGATGCCTGCGATTCTCCAAACATCTAAAAAACAATCAAGCTTTGGTAAGTTGTTCTATGGTTGTAATTTTGGAAGGTGTGGTGGGAATTTTAGAATTTGAAACTATAATTTGTAGGGGTGCTGATTTGTTACAGATTTTCGAATTGGAATTTTGGAATTTGAATCTATAATTTTAGGGTTTGGTATGTTTGAATTTGAAATTTTGTTGAATTTGAACTTTATGCAGAACCCTAAGCAAAGTTGTGGGTTTTTCATTTGGGAAGAAGAAGTGGGAGCATACATGGCACAAAGGGCAGATCCAAGGGTGGAAACTAGCATTGAACACAGGGTGGAGGAGTTGGTGGGTACTGTTGAAGGAATGGAAAATGTGTTAGGTGAGCTCAAGTCGTTAATGGAAGAAAATGTGAGGCAGAAACATGTGATTGAAAAACAGAAGGTGAAGAAGATTGCCCTCAAAAGAGAAATTGAAGAAATGCGACATTCAAAGAAAGTTTTTGAATGTGGTTGATTTGGATGATTAATCGACACAATTAGGTTTGATAGATCGAGAGGGACAAATAGAACAGTAGATAGGTGAGGGCATTTAATGCAGACATACAAACCTTTTCCTTTCCCAGTTAATTTCTGAGAACATGCTGGTTTCTGAACAACGATAAAATAGAATTAAAAAAATTGACATGACATGCTTTTAATTAAGAGTGTGTGTGCTCCGGTTGCCACATCAGCATTCCGGTGTCCGAACTTCAATCTGGGATGCTACGAGAAAATAATGAATAAGTATAGACTGCCACCAGCCAAAAAGTCACTTTGGATTATTCACGATCACAAGGCTCTCAGTACAGATTTTTCCCAGCCAAAAACCCTATTAAAATTGAATTGTCAAAAGCCTTAATTAAATAAGTTTTCAATTTCTTTTTTTACATACTGAGTTACTAACTCCTTTGTAAATCAACATATATGTATTAAGTTAGAAAATCTTGATTATATAATTTATTTTCCTATTTTTATATTCAATGTTCTTACCAATATGTAAGTAAAATCAAGAAATGTTACATACAATAAAAAATAGTAATTTTTTGTTAGGCCCTGTTCGCGGTGTGTTGCGATATGTCGCGGTACGGTGTGGTGAATTGTGACGGGTATGGTAGAATTGTGGTGGGTTATTGGTAAGTTGTGGTGGGTTTTTTGTAAATACTAGTTCTCGAACTCGTGCGTTGCACGGGGCAAAAATAAATAATAAATTCTATTTAAAACATATTTAAACTATGTCTAATATGATTATAATCTTGTAAGTATAATTTTCTATAGTTTTACTAAATACAAATTTTAATTCAAAATATGTCAATGTAGTTAAACACTATGATTACAATTGCTTTCTTAAATATCATAATCTTTCTGAACAGTACATCCAACAATACAACATATATATATTGATATTTATATAATCAAAATGAGATCAATGCTTTTGATGTCTTACATAAGAAAAAATAATCTAAGATACATCCTTTTATTTTAACTATGATATATATAAAAAAGAAAAAAAATACATTTGATGTCAACTTGGTCATTTCGTTATAAACAAATATTTATTATGAATGTGTCAACTATTATATTATTTAAGATACAACGTTATTACAAATATCAATAATCCATCATTCATGCAAATTCAACTCAAACACTCCCATAAAAATAAAAAATAAAAAAGGATAACCAAGAAACAATTTATATCATACTATTTCTCGATGGACTTAGGCCCTGTTCTTTTATGCGGTATTTTGTGGAATGGTGTAGTGGAATTGTGGCGGGTATGATGGAATTATGGTGGGTTATTGGTATGTGGGGTAGGTGAGGAGAGAGGATGTAAAAAGTAGAGGAGAAAAGTGAGGAGAGAGAATAGTAATGATTTACGATAAAATGTGGCGGGTTGTGGCAAATTGCGGTAGGCTGTGGCACCGCAGTTTGCCAAACGCAGAAAAGAACATGGCCTAAATACGATAAATTATATGTTTTACAAAACCATTCATCATAAGTTATGAATCTAAACTTTTTTCTAATTTATAGTGTCAAGAAGATATAATAATTTTAAAATTATAATTATAAATATTAATAGAAAGCAAAACGTTACAAAAACTAATCCGTCTCAATAAAATATTGGTCAATGAATAAAATTATTAAATGATGCAATTAATTGTCAATTATGTGTGTAAGTAATAAAAAAAATGTACGACTAACAAAGCAATCCTTCTTAAATTTTTTTTCTTTGAAAGGGAAGAGCAAGAAAATTCATTGCTTAAATAACTCCTCTTAGTTAACCTTAATCTTATCTTTCAACTTTTTTTTTTTTTGGTGTATAAAGAGCTTTGTTAAAATTTTTACTGCTATTAATATAATATGTTTTAATTATAATTTATCTTTTAACATGTATATATATCAATGTATGTATTGTTGTCAATTTGTCATAACACACTCAAAGTTATATTTGTTATTTTCTCTATTTTAGAGAAATTGAAAAATTCTATTTATCTAAAAAGTTATTATCATGACCGGCCTAAATATTGAAGGTTATGGACATTGTAAATTACTAAATATGAATTTTCCAAAAAATAAATCATCATATGAAAATAATGGTAATATATACATGTCATAAAGTAACAATAATAGTGTAGACATCCAATAGAATTGTTGGTGATTTTATTGATTAAATTGATTCTCTTGTATGTTAAGGACATATTACAAACAAATCTCATATTGATAAAATATTTACAAAATATAAAATTTTTGATTATATTTATATCATTATATATTTGTAGTTAGTTAATTTTTTATTTTATTATTAGTGGTACCTCGTCCTATCAATTACTACTATGTACGAAATAATTTTTTCAAAAGTTTAACATATTTATCTAATTATTCTATAAATCAAATATAGTTAGCCTTAATAGATGAAAAGGATATCGAACAAAAATATAAACTAAAATCAATCTTTTTTTGTGCATTTGATATTGAACAAAGTGAATCAAATAGAAATTTCAAGATGACTCATGCAATAGAATAATAAACCTTACAATACCATGGACATGCAATTTTTTTGTGAGTTTGATACGAATCATTTCTTTAAAGATTTTCTTCACTTATGCTATAGAATAATATATAAGACCTTCCAATATCATAACAACAACATACCTGTGTTTAAAACCTTCCAATATCATGACAACAACACACCTTTGTTTTAGTTAGATATGAATCATTCTTTAATTGCCATAGCTAAATAAGCATGAACCTTCACCTTCAAAATTCTTTAAATCTGCAAAAGTAAAAATAATTAGTCATATGATAAAACAATAACAACCATTAATTGATGCAACTGAACAAAAAATTATCATCCACTATATAGAAGAAAGAAACTTGAAATAAAAAGATAATGTCTAATTTTTGAATAGAAAAGATGATTTCTACTTTTTAATAGTCAATAATGAACAAAACATTCATGCTGCTTGTTAGCTCACATATATATGTCAACTTGGTTCATAGGTTACAATTATTCAATAATGAGCCAATTAAAACTTAATTAGAGAAAATCACATTATTAATGTAACGCCCCGGCCCCTCCCGGGCCGCGGACATTACCGATAACTACTTTAAGGATAGCGTGCTTCGTCCTCGCTCACACGCTGCCTGAGAAAAACTTCCCAGGAGGTCACCCATCCTTTGACTACTCCCAGCTAAGCACGCTTAACTGAGGAGTTCCCAACGGATGAGCTACCATAAAAGAAGGTGCACCTTGGTGATATAAGTAGTCATTTCAATCCTTTTAAGCCACACTTTAACCACATACCCGGGGTGTTACAATCACCCCCACTTAAGCGCACTACGTCCTCGTTGTGCCACAATCCATTCCAGAATCTTTGCCCCACTAGGTGACTGCCCATGGATCTCTCGTCCACTGGCGCAGCTCACGGTCGCGGGTCGGCTCTGATACCGTCTGTAACGCCCCGACCCCTCCCGGGCCGCGGACATTACCGATAATCGCTGGGATCGGATCGGCCCACAAATCATCACGAGTCTTTCCAGCGTGCTTCATCCTCGCTCACACGTTGCCTGAGAAAAACTTCCCAGGAGGTCACCCATCCTTTGACTACTCCCAACCAAGCACGCTTAACTGAGGAGTTCCTAACGGATGAGCTACCATAAAAGAAGGTGCACCTTGGTGATATAAGTAGTCATTTCAATCCTTTTAAGCCACACTTTAACCACATACCCGGGCTGTTACAGTCACCTCCACTTAAGCGCACAACGTCCTCGTTGTGCCACAATCCATTCCAGAATCTTTGCCCCGCTAGGTGACTGCCCATGGATCTCCCGTCCACTGCCGCATCTCACGGTCGCGGGTCGGCTCTGATACCGTCTGTAACGCCCCGACCCCTCCCGGGCCGCGGACATTACTGATAACTGCTTTAAGGATCGCTGACTGGCCCCACAAATCACCACGAGTCTTTCCAGCTGCTTCGTCCTCGCTCACACGCTGCCTGAGAAAAACTTCCCAGGAGGTCACCCATCCTTTGAGTACTCCCAGCCAAGCACGCTTAACTGAGGAGTTCCCAACGGATGAGCTACCATAAAAGAAGGTGCACCTTGGTGATATAAGTAGTCATTTCAATCCTTTTAAGCCACACTTTAACCACATACCCGGGGTGTTACAATTAAATTTAGAATGAATACCTTCTTAAAGTATATATTACCGTTACCACTATAATACTTTTGGATGTTATAGTTTGTTTGTATTTTAAATGAGAATTTTAATGTGGAGATTTCATAAATTATAATCACAATTGATCATTTTTTTTAACTTAGTTATGATTGGTTTTTTTTTTTCACTAATTGTTACTTTTGATAGGCTTTGATGAATGATTGTATGCGAATTTTTAAAATTTTTAAAATTTCCGAATTCTTCTTCAGCCGGTTGAAACAACGGAAACAACTACAATACATCTATACCATCAAAGATGTTAACATAAACAGAGTTGAGGGATATGATGAGGTGGCCGACACCATCCTCCTGTACTATAACGACTTGCTTGGCACCCAAAGCCATTCACGTGAGGCCATCAATCCAGCCATTATTGATCATGGAGAAGTCCTTAAAGTCGACCAACAGATTCAGTTAACCAAGGATTTCACTGAACAAGACGTAAGGGAGGCACTATTCTCAATCCACAACCATAAATCTCCGGGTCCTGATGGCTATTCAAGCGGTTTCTACAAGGAATCATGGGATCTCATAGGGCAACACTTCATTGAGGCTGTGCTGGAATTCTTCAAAACTGGGAAACTTCTCAAAGCCTTTAACTCAACGACTCTGGTCCTCATTCCAAAAAAAGAAAATCCTGAGACCGCCGCTGATTTTAGGCCCATCTCATGCTGCACAGTGGTTTACAAATGCATAACCAAACTGATGGCCGGCCATCTCAAACAAATCCTTCCCCACATCGTCAATGACAGCCAGGCTGCTTTTGTCGATGGTAGAGAAATGCTCCATAATATTCTTATGTGCCAAGAGCTTGAGAGGGGTTTTAATAGGCGATCATCAGCTTCCAGATGCATGCTTAAAATAGACCTAAGGAAGGCTTTTGACACTGTCCATTGGAACTTTATCTTGGAGTTGCTTGCTTGCTACAAGTTCCCCCATGTTTACACTGATTACATCAGAGAATGCATCTCTACTACTTCTTTCACCGTTCAACTAAATGGTGAATCTTACGGTTATTTCAAAGGAGGCCGAGGCATAAGGCAAGGAGACCCCATCTCCCCCCTTCTTTTTGTCCTTACTATGGAATACCTTTCTCGCTGCCTGTCCTACGCCAGCAAGAAAGAGGGTTTTAAGTACTATCCCAGGTGCAAAAACCTAAAAGTGACCCATCTTGTCTTCGCTGATGACCTTATCATTCTATCGGCTGTAAACACCCCGTCCGTCAATCACATCATGGATGCCATTAATCACTTTCAGAACACAGTCGGACTTGCTGCAAATCACGATAAATCAACAGCAATGGTATCTGGGGTGACGAACTAGCAGAAACAGGAAATTCTCAGAATTACAAATTTTCAAGAAGGTACCTTCCCCATCACCTATCTTGGAATGCCTGTCACTGAAGGGAAACTGAGTAAGCTAGATTGTATTAATCTTGTCGAAAAACTCACAAAAACAATCTTAGCCTGGCGAACCAGTAACATCTCATATGCAGGGAGAGTTACCCTCATTAACAATTTCCTGATGAGCCTTTACACTTTCTGGGCCTCCATCTTCATTATCCCCCAATCTGTCATCGATCAAGTCATAAAGATTTGCAGGAACTTCCTTTGGTCAGGCACTTCTGATTACATCCGCACTCCCCTCATATCCTGGGAAACTGTTTGTTCCCCTAAAAGTAAGGGTGGGCTCTAGGCGTGTCCATGGTTAACGTAAACCGCAAACCGAAACCATAAACCGGTAAAACCAAACCGGTTAAACCGGTTAACCGGTTGGCGTCTTGTATTTTTATGGTTTCGGTTAACCAAACCGGTATATGCGGTTTAGGTTTCGGTTTCGAATTTTGAAAAATTGGTTAACCGCGGTTAACCGGTTATATATAATTTTTTAAAGAAAAACCCAAAAAAAACCGGAATTTGGAGCAAACCGTAAAACTTAAAACCGCTTTAAACACCGGTTTAGGTTTGGTTTAGGTTTATGATTTTCAAAAGCGGTTAACCGCTTTAGGCGGTTACGGTTTAGGTTTGGAAAAACTTAAAACCGCAAAAGCGGTTAACCGTAATAGTGGTTAACCGCTTTTGGACACCCCTAGTGGGCTCGGTATCAAAAACTTGTCCAAAAGGAACACTGCCCTGATTGGCAAACATGTTTGGGCTATTGCAAACAAGAAGGACTGTCTGTGGGTCAAATGGATCCATGAGAGATACATTAAAAACTGAGACTGGTGGTCCTTCAACCCCAGAGGTGGCACCTGCTGGTATTTCAAGAAAATTTGCAGGGTAAAGGACCTCAATAAAGGGTTTAAACATAACCCAATACACCGTAAGCCAGGCTTACACAGCATTGTGCGGGATACAGAGAAACTGGCCATGGGCAAGAATTACTTGGAACAGGCTCAACACACCTCGACACTCTTTCATCATGTGGCTCGCAAGCATTGTCTATAATGTTTGGAGAGTTAGAAACCTCAAAGTTTTCCACCAGAAGAATCAAAGTGCAACGCAAACAATATACCATATTAAACACATGATAAGGAGCAGAACCCTTTTCATTACTAGCTATGCGCCAAAATATAAAAGTTGTATAGATTTTCTTTGCTGATGCATAGGTTTGTATTCTCTTGCTTGAAATAAATTTTTTTTAAACTTTTTCAATATATATATATATATATATATATATATAAATATATGTAAATATATATATATATATATATTTATATTTATATGTATGTATACACACACGGATACATACATATACATATATAATTAATATAATTTTATTTATTGTTGTTATTAACATATCCTACAAGTTAATATAATTAATATTTTTTTGTAAAAATAAAAACAATTGATTAGAGTTTTCCAAAAATGCCCACTTCAAAATACGCAAATTACAATTTTATGGTAACTTATCACATCAATTACTAATATGCATTAATATTTTTTAAAAATTAAAGTAAAACCAATCAATTAGAGGTTTCCAAAAATGCACTCTTCAAACAACACATATTACGATCCTCGTCCTTTGTACCCATATATATATATATATATATATATATATATATATATATATATTTTATTGGTAATTGTGAAATAATAACTAGAAAAAGTAAATTGAAATATTGCATTGTTTTTGGATGATTAAAAAAATATTGTATTGGTAATTGTGAAAAAGTAATTTGTGGTGGATTGTGGTGAATTGTAGTGGAATGGTGTGTTGTGGCAAAGTATGATGGGCTGTGGCACCGCAAATTGTCAACCGTATAAAAGAACATGACTTTTTGAATAAATATAAAGATGTCTATGATTCTTTTCAAATCTTTCTCAGAAGCTTTCTAGAAAATATTTAATCTTAAACACAGAAATAAATGATTAAGATAATAAAACTATGTATATACGTTGTAAACATAATGTTTGTTGAAAACTTGTTTTCATTAAATAAATACAATTTTTTTTTTTACAGAAATACAAACCACTAGTATTCAACAGTGAATAACTAATAATCAAAAATTAAAAAACAATTATTAATTCTAAAATTTAAGCATATGTCAAACAATTATACCATTAGTCAAAACAAAGTTACATTAAATTTTTTTTACCGCAGGAAGATTAGATATTTTTGTTTTAAGAATAGATGATAGTATTTGTGAAAATTCAATAAGATCATTAAAATATGACTAATAATGAACCTATTTCATTTTTCTAGGAGATGAAAGGTGAAAGAGATGGTACTTAATTATATTTAATTTTGAGAATAATATGGGATAGGGTATTGATATTAGTTGAAATTTAATCATATACGGAAGGTAATTTTATATAGAATTATGTCATTTACTTTATTTTGTGATTTTTCTTTTCTTCGATAACATATATTTGAATTAGTATCACTATATATTTATGGGAAATTGGATTCTAATAATATGAACTTTTGGTTATATAAGACTAAATAATATGAACTTCTGGTTGTATAAGACTAAATAATATGAATTTTCGATTTGATTTTGAATAATATAAACTCGGTGGCAGTCGTTTGACATGGCGGCGGAGGAACGCGCCTGGTTGTTTTGACTTAGCCGCATCTGCTTTGACTTTCCACATAAGCCCCCCCCCCTCTCTCTCCCCCTTCCTCTTCATCATCCCCACTTCTTTTTTCTCTCTCTAAAACTCCCAACTCCTTCCTCTCTCCTTCCTAAAGTTCTTGGGGTCCGAATCCCTAACTCTATCTCACTTATAAGAATAGCGGGGAAAACAAATGGAGAAGAATGAAAGGCACACGGGAGAGGGAAAGGGTGCACGATGAGAAAGACTTGAGGACCATAGTAATTGGAGTGTTAGCTTCGTGGTGGGAAGAATGATGATTGAGTTTTCGAAAGAAAATCAAAGGAAAAAAAGCTTGGACACCATAAAGTTTGCATATGACCTTGGCTAGGAGAGTCAATAATCTTGGCCTAACATTCCACCATGACTAATTAGGCTAAACCACAATTAATCACTAAAGAAATAACTTGAACACCACCAAATAATGATTGGATAAAGTAACAAGAATTTTGAAGGAGAGGCTTCGAGGGCTCTCTTGCAATGACATTCAAATCATTCCCCAAAAAACTTCCCAGTAAAATGAAGGCAACGAGTACTTATACAACCTTGGCCTAACATTCCACCATGACTAATTAGGCTAAACAACAATTAATCACTAAAGAAATGACTTCAACACCACCAAATAATGATTGGATAAAGTAACAAGAATTTTGAAGGAGAGGCTTCGAGGGCTCTCTTGCAATGGCATTCAAATCATTTCGCAAAAACTTCTAAGAAAAATGAAGGCCACAAGTATTTATACAAAAGGGGGCAAGCCAAAACACAGTCGTTTTGGCAAGAAAAATTCGGCAGAAAAAGCGACCATCGCGGGCGCGACACGCCACTGGGTGGCAACAGCGGCAGCAGCATCGGCAACTGGACAGACATGTCGCTGGCGCGACCAATTCTGTGGCGAGCGCGACGATCTCGGCCAGAACGACTTCACGGGCGCGACAGATGCTGTCATGATCGCGACTCGTCTCTGCCCAAAATCAGCTGCGGTTGACAGACAATCTTCGCGGGCGCGACATCAGAGGTCGCGGGCGCGACCACGCTAGGGCAGAATGGCACCTCGCCCGCGACGGCTTGGATCTCGGGCGTGACCTTGATTTGTCCAAAACATCAAACTGTGCTTATTTTTTGTTCCAAAAGTAACCTGAACCCCCTTTCCACATGGTTCAACAACTCGGGACGGTCCGACACAGTCCCAGGGCCTCCGGGGTCGGGACACAAACGGACCTCCTTAGAAGATCTCGGTTCCCATCCAATGGATGGCCGAGACTACCCCTGTGTTTCCGGGTTTCACCGAGAATTGCAACTCTAGATTCACCGAGGTTGAGGCGGCTCGCTTGGCAAATGTCACGAGGGACGAGAATGGAACCCGGGACTCTTCAGTAATGGAGAACTTGTTTGAGAGGGGGCTAAGCATCGCTGGTATCGGGGTAAATAGGGTCAAAGAAAGCTTCGATGAGGATGTTATCCGGGTTGAATTCCATGGTGTCGCCATACTCAAAGCCATCAAATTTGGCCGGGACGATCTGGGCTTCACTACCCCATTCAATTGAAGGGACACCCACATAAATGAGAAGATTGCTGCTTGTAATGACAGTTGAATTAGAGAGTTGTTTCTCTCCATTAATCCTAGAGACATGATGGGTGTAGTGATGGTATGACGCTATAGCTTTGGATTTTAGCCTTAAAGCAAAGGTGGTAACGTATTACTCCTATTCATGTGGTTGTGTGAGACTTGAATATTGCTCATTCATAGACGTTACTCACATAGAAGAAGAAGAAGAAGAAGAAGAAGAAGAAGAAGAAGAAGAAGAAGAAGAAGAAGAAAATTATTGGACGACCATGAAATAGAATCGATTCTGGCTCATTCATAGCTCCCCTCTCTCTCTCTTCCTTCTTCTCCATGGCATGGAATTGGAGAGGGGGAGGATTGAAGAAGATGAAGAAACAAAAGGGGATCTGAGATTTTTAGAGAGAGAAAAAAGAAGTGGAGGTAATGAAGAGGAAGGAAGAGAGAGAGAGAGAGAGAGAGATGAAGGGCTTATGTAGAAAGTCAAAGCTGACGTAGCGAAGTGAAAACAACTAGGCGCGTGCCTCCGTTGCCATGTCAGACTGCCACCGAGTTAAGTTTAACTTAACTCGGTGGCGTACTGTTTAGTCTATTATGGTGCAAAAGTTCATATTATTTAGAACTAAATGGAAAGTTCATATTATTTAGTCTTATATGGCCAAAAGTTTATATTATTAGAATCCAGTTTCCCCATATTTATTATTAGATTTGTAGAACCAGGGTGAATGATCAAGAATTTTAAGATCTATATTTATTAGGAACTTACAATATATATATATATATATATATATATATATATATATATATATATATATATATATATATATATATATGCATTTCTTAGCTTAGTGATCTTATTTGTAATTCACAATTTTTATATGCATTTGTTTTTTATAAGAAATAATATTTTACTTATTCCCCGTTCTTTACGCGGTGAATTTGCGGTGTGGTAAGTTGCAGTGTGGTAAGTTGCGGTAAACTGCGGTGGATTACGGTAAGTCGATGGAAATAGTAAATGAGTGTTGAAATCTTTTTATTAGGAAATATATTAAATAATAAATGAGTTGCGGTGAATTGTAGTAAATTGCGGTGAAAATAATTTTATTGATTTTGTAGAAATATATTAAATAAAAAGGTAAATGGTAATTTGTGGTGAGTTGCGGTAGGTTGTGGTAAGTTACGGTAAATTGCGGAGCGGTAACTTGTAGTACCATATAAAAGAACGGAGCCAATTGTAAATAATCATAATGATCTCATCCCTTGTATGATGAGACAAATTTTAATACTTTATAATTTTTTATATTTTAATTCCATATGATGCCTAAATAATTTATAGAATTAATAATTTAAATTTTTTATTGTTTGAATATTGTGTAGTAATGTTAATAAAATTTTAATTTTCTTTCTATAATTATTGAAAAAAAAAATAGAACATTAATATAAGTTTTCTAATGGGAGTTTTGATTTTTAGCATATCTTGAATTTTCCTTTGTTCTATTTTTATATTGAGCTTCAGATACAATAATAAATTTGGTGGAAGAAAGATAAATGAATAGATATATTCTTGTTAAGCTAATGAATATTATTTTAAATGTGCATCAAATATTTGTACCTATATGTATAGGGAATGGATCTAGTAGGAAGAGAGTTTAAGTAGGAAGGTGAGAAGAGTAAATCTTGGCCGTTGATCTTATATCTGACGATATGTGGTTATGGATATTACTTAGTGTAGTCATGACCACACTTCCTAATATACATGACCACACTCCACGAAATCCATGACCACACTCTCTCATATACATGGCCACAATCGTCAGATGTAAGATCAATGACGGAGATTTACTCGTCTCACCTTCCTACCTAAACTTTCTTCCTACTGGATCCATTCTCATATGTATGTATGTAGATAATTCGTTATTTGAATGAAAATTATGAACTAGGATTACATGTTACTATAATTAATTCAATGAATTATGCATATGTAAGCACTTAACCAGCAAACCTTTTGAAAGTTTAAATTTAAATCAAAATAGTTAAGCCAAAAACAGAAATTATAATTTGAGTTGGTAGAAATTAAAATCATTCTCCCCTCCAAACCCTAGTGTACTCAGCGGCGATTAGGGTTGTCTGAAGGGGAAGAAGTCCCTCGGCCGACGGCGGTAGGGAGAGAAGGTATTAGAAACGGACAACCAAGGCTGCCTTACATGTACCAAGGACTGTCCGACTGGAGTATACCGCAGATGGAGAAGGGTGTGGAGAAGGCTTTTGAGAAGTTGGCGCTGACGGAGGAGGAAGAACAAGTGGTTGAGTTTGAGGAGGAGGTTGATGTGGAGAAGGCGAATCAGATAGCATTGAGTCTGTTAAGGAAACTCCATACAAAGTATCCTTTCAACACAGGAGCGTTGAAGTCGACGTTTAAAAACATATGGAAACCGGCAAAGGGCGTGATTATCAAGGAGCTAGATAAAAACCTCTTTATATTTCAGTTCTTCACTAATGCGGACAAGAAGATGGTGATGAACGACGGGCCATGGACCTTTGATGGCTGGCCTCTTCTGTTGAAAGAGCTCATTGGGGTAGAAAAATATTCATACATATCATTTGACATGCTCCGTTCTCGGAAAGCCTTGCAAATGCAATAGGGAATTTTGTGAGTGTGGATGAAAGTAACTTGATCGGAATAGATAAATCCGTCAACTTTTGTGTCGATCTCGACTTACTAACTTTTGAGGAGAGGGATTAGGGTTAAGATAGCGGGGAAGCCAACGTGGTTTGACGTGAAATATGTTAGGCTGTCAGACTTCTGCTACGGTTGTGGCAAACTCGGTCATATGTATAAAGGGTTTGACTTGTATGAAGAGGGAATTGGAGAGGATAGCTTACCATATGGCCCGGGCCTCAAAGCGTCTCTGATTAAAGTCAGGCGAAGGGGGTAGGAGGCAGAGAGGAAGGAAGAAAAAAAATTAATCATGGCTTTTAAAGAAGGGAGGAGGAACAAGAAGGCGAAGCAACTGTTATTCGGGGAGAAGATGGAGGAAAGGCAGACGATGGGGATGATGGTAGACTGTGGGATGGAAGTTGAAGCAAACTCCAAAGTTTTTAAGAGGAAAATCCCGGATGGAGGACATGGCATGCACATGGGGAGGAAAACGATGTGAGGGAAAGGAAAAAAAGGAGGCAGTACCCCATTCTTACGTACTTTAGAGGCGAAGGCAAGGTCCCAGCCCCGCCTAGACCAATGAGTATCTTATGCCAAAACTACTGGGGGCTGGGCAACCCCTGAGCAGTGAAGGATCTCCACTGACTGGTGAGAGAGAAGAACCCCAGCATGGTCTTTATCTCCGAGACCAAGCTCAGTAGCAAGGAGATGGGAGTCCTGATTACTTCATGGGAAGGATTTACGGGAGTGACAGTGGACTGTAAAGGGCGATCGGGGGGCTTGGCAATGGGGTGGAGGGACAACATTCAGGTGGACCTATTAACCATGTCAAGCAACCATATTGATGTCAAGGTGAGATGGGCAAATATGGAGGAAGAATGGAGATTCACGGGCATCTAGGGATTCCTAGAATCGACGAACAAGCTTAAAACTTGTGACCTGTTGTTGGATCTGAAGCTGCACTTGAACCTGGCTTCGGAAGTTGCACTTGAACCTGGCTTCGGTGGTTGGGAGGACATAAATGAAATCATATACCACTCTGAGAAGAAGGGGGGACCACAGAAGCCTGATGCTGTTCTGGAGGCATTTCAAGAAACCTTCGAGACTCGCGGCTTAATTGATATGGGGATCATGGGGCACAAATATACTTGATGGAATGGGCAAGAGGGTGAGGGATCGGTGGAGGAGGTGTTGGATTGGTTCTGTGCACAACCGGAATGATTGGTGATGTTCCCGGACGCAGTGGTGCATTACCTTGACGTAGATATTTCTGATCACTTGCCCATCGTCCTCAAATGTTTCAATACATATCAGCGTAGACGGCGGAGGAGAAGGAAACGTTTTGAAGCTATGTGGACGACGCATGAGAACTATATAGAAGTGATCCGACATTCTTGGGAGAGGCCAAAGGGGGGGACGAGCATGAAGAAATGTCTAGCAAAAATTGAGGAGTGTATGAAGGGGCTGTGGCATTGGAACCAGGAAGAAATTGGTCATGTGCAACATGACCTGAACCGCATCACTAACGCTTTGAAGTACACTCATAGTCCGAGCGCTAGGAAGGAGCTGCTTGGTCAAGCGAGGAAATGGAGACAAAGGGAGGAGATGATCTGGTGGCAGAGGTCTGGAGTCCAATACCTTAGCTAAGGAGATAAGAACTCCAGTTGGTTCCACCAACGGGCCAATGGTCGCAAGAAAGCAATTACCATTGAGGCCTTGAGGGATCAAGATGGAGAGATCAAGTCAGACATGCAGAACATACAACAATTAGTTGTAACCTACTTTGAGCAACTTTTCACCTCGGACATGCCAACGGACATGGACCGAGTCCTTGACAACATTATGCCGAAAGTGTCGAATGCTATGAATGATGAGTTATCTAAAGCTTACACAAGGGAGGAGGTCTATGAAGCACTTCAAGCGATGCACCCCAGTAAGGCACCGGGGCCGGATGACTTGAACCCACTGTTCTATCAGAAGTACTGGGGGATCGTTGGGCATGACGTCACAGAGGCGGTGTTACATGTATTGAATGGAGGAGAGCTTCCGGAAAAGCTCAACCACAACCTTGTGGTTATGATTCCGAAGAATAGTAAGCCGGAGCAAGTCGTCGATTTCCAACCGACCAGCCTTTGTAATGTCTGCTATAAACTCATGATGAAGGTAATTACAAATAGATTTATGCCTCTTTTATCTTCTATCATTTCCCTTCATTAGAGCGCCTTCACCCCGGGGCGCATGATTTCAGATAATATCCTTGTAGCATTTGAAATTTTTCATGCAATGAGGAATAATCAAGCAAAAAGTGGAAACATGGCAGTTAAACTGGATATGGCGAAGGCCTACGACAGAGTTGAATGGTGCTTCCTGAAACAGGTTATGCTGAGAATGGGATTTGCACATAGCTGGGTGAAGCTGTAACGAATTGTGTCAAGTTGGCTACCTTCTCATTCATTATAAATGGAGAGGTGTGCGGTTTTGTCAAACCAAGTAGAGGCCTAAGGCAAGGCGACCCGATATCGCCGTATTTATTCTTATTTGTGGCTGAAGCGTTGTCAAGCTTACTATTTGAGGCAACCGCACAAAGGACCCTAAGGGACATAGAGGTATGTCGTGGTGCTCTAGTGGTCTCACACTTACTTTTCCCAGACAACTCGATTGTTTTTACGAAAGCAAGTGAGCAGCAGGCTCATCATTTGAAAAAACTAATACAAGAATATGAGTATGCTTCGGGGTAAAGGGTCAACTACGCCAAATCCAGCGTGATGTTCAGCAAGGAGGTCCCTTGAAGCCGCCGGGACGTGATCCTGACTACCCTTGACATGAGGGAAGTTCTATCTCACCAAAAATACCTCGGGCTTCCGACATATGTTGGACATTCGAAGCGAAAAGTGTTTGCTAGCATAAAGGACAGAGTGGTGAAAAAGCTCAGAGGGTGGATGGAGCGGAACCTATCATGTGCGGGGAGAGAAATCCTTATAAAGGCTGTGGCCCAGGCAATACCGACCTATGCCATGAGTGTGTTTAACCTTCCAACCACCTTTTGTGAGGACATTCAGAGGGTTGTCAACAGATATTAGTGGGGTGCGAAGGAAAACGATCGCAAAGTTCACTGGGTTGGTCGAGATAAATTGTGTGATAGTAAAGAGAGTTGAGGCCTGGGATTCCAAGATTTCGAAAATGTTAATGAAGCACTGCTTGCTAGACAGGTCTGGAGACTTTTGAACAATCCGAACTCACTGTCATACAGGGTCCTCAAGGCCAAATACTTTAAATTTGAGGGTATATTAGATGCACAAGAGAATATGAATGCGAGCTACACCTGGAGAAGCCTATGGAGTGTATTGTGGGTCGTAAAGAAAGGTGTCTGTTGGGTAGTGGGAGATGGCATGACGCTCAACATTTGGGAGTCAAGATGGATTCCAAGACCTTCATCTTTCAAGGTCATCACTCCAATTACACCTGAGTGTGCATTAATCCGAGTTGGGGACCTCATTGACTGAGATAGGGGAGTGTGGAGAATAGACATGGTGGATAATATCTTCCTAGAGGTGGATGTGACACTTATCAAAAGCGTCCCGCTTTGCAGTTCGTGGCGTGAGGATAGGCTGACATGACACTATACCACTGACAGGAATGTTACAGTGAAGTCAGCATATCACATGATCAGGATGTGGAAGAATGAGGAGATGGCAACAACAAGTGACCTGAGGAGAGTAAAGGGTTTCTGGAAGAAAGCTTGGGCTCTCAACATACCTCCAAGAATCAAGATGTTTTTTTAGAGAACCATTGTGGGAGCTCTCCCAGTAAACGTATCGATCAATTGTCGCATACCCTCGGTGAGTGGGGCGTGTGAGTTGTGTGGGGAAGACTTTGAAACCATACAGCATGCACTGTTCCAGTGTGAGGCAACCAAGCAGATTTGGTGGTGGAGTGGTATTGAGGACGACCCGTGGCGCAAGGAGGGGAAGTCAACCATTGATAACATGGAAGCTCTTATGGAGAAATGGGAGGAGGAATGGGGTGACTACATAAATATCGCTTGGGCTATCTGGAACCAAAGAAACACTTTGGTCTGCGAAAGCCGATAGTGTAATCCGATGGAAGTGGTGAGAAAGACCAAGGAGTTTGTATGTGAGTACCGAGCTTTGAAGATAACAGAAGAGAGTAAAAACATGAATACACAGTGCATTTGGACACCTCCTGTTGTGGGTGTGGTAAAGATCAATATGGATGGCGCTCAGATGGGAGAATGGGGCTCGGGAGTAGCGGAAGTGGCGAGAGACAGTTAGGGAGGGGTGCTGTTTGCGGGAGTCGAGCAGTGGGCAGGGACGAATGGTCCAGATTGGGCAGAAGCGAAGTCGATATATTATGTTAGCCCTGAAGCTAACAAGAGAATGAAGGAGCCAAAGGGTGATCATTGAGGGGGATGCCATGTCCATTATTGCAAAGCTTAGAAGTAAATCTATTCCGAATAATGAGATAGGTTTGATCATAGAAGAAATTTTAATTTTAGCCAGTAGTTTCAATTCTTATTCATTCAATTTTATCCGTAGAGGGGGCAACAGAGTGGCTCACGCTCTTGCCCACCTGCAGCCGTTTGAACAGGGCCGCCGGGTCTGGTGGAATGAGGGACCTTACTCAATCAAAGATTTGGTGGCGGATGATTTATGTACTGCTTTTGATGCTTAATACAAAAGCTCATTTCTATTAAAAAAAATTAAAATGATTCTCATATTTGAATTTTTTTGGATTTTTTACTTTTTAATGTATCAATAAATTTTTTCTGTAGATAATTCTTTTTTATTGAGAACCTTTCAAAGATCAATTTATTGATAATTTATCCATAAATACATAATGGTTAATACTTGGGGGACGAAACCCTACCCACACTTGCTTCATTTTCATTCTCATTTAGCCTACCAAGAGAATGGACACATAATTCCCATCCCGTTTTACATGGGACCATAAGCACTCAGATAGAGACTTGCTCATGCATAAAATATCGCCCAACATTAGGTCGAATTCTGCTATTTCCACCATTGTTCTCCTCTCTCTTGAGACCAGTTGGGGGGCCTGACTTGCTGGTGGAGGCCTCGACAATATGCTAGAGGAAAATTTCCAAAGGCCAAGGTGCTTGCCGTCGAGGATATTGAGGAATGAAGGAGGCACTGACTTCATTGATGGTTTCCTTAGAGATATCCCGTGGGAGGATAATGCGAATGAGGATGTAATAGGAATTTGGATTTAGAGATCGAGGAGGGTAGTGTACTGAGGATGCTTATCATTGGAAGGGCAACAATACTTGGTGAGGAGTTCCTTGGAGATATCCCGTGGGAGGATAATGCGAATGAGGATGTAATAGAGGAATTTGGATTTAGAGATCGAGGAGGGCGGTGTACTAAGGATGCTTATCATTGGAAGGACAACAATACTTGGTGAGGAGTTCCTGTCGATGATCGAAGTGTGCTTGGTGGGGTGAGGTGTGGACTTTGGAAAGGTCGATGGAGAGGTTGAGGACTCTTTCATTGGTGAAGGAGTTGAGATAGATTTTACGACCGAGAACAATAGATTTGTAAGAGGACATGAAAGAGTTGGTGGTAGATGTGTGTGTATGTATGTATGTAGTAACTAATGAGTTAGTGGCTGAATGACATCATGGTGGCCTTCTATTCCATGTCGAACATCATGAGATCAATTCCCATGACATGTTAATTCTTTTGTGTGGAGATCAGTAAAGTCATGACCCAAGTTTCTGTGTTTAAGTTTATGCGTAGCATGTAAATAATTGAAAACATAATGCTAGTCAAACCAATATAAAGTAAGAAAATTACTTCCTCTTTTCCTATTTTCTCCACCTAACTTACCATTTTTTTTACATAATTATTTATTTACTACATGTTCATCTATATTGTTAACTTTTGCTAATCTAAGTAATATTATAGTATTTTTCCTAACACTGTTGCTTATCTTTATATCTTTTGATTTTCAGAAAATGATATTTAAATAGGAATAAAAAGAGTGCGTAACTCCCTCAATCCTTATTTATTTATCCGCTTAACTAATGTTTCTTTTCCCTTGTCATGCTACACATCTAGTGTCTTTTATCAACTTCACATTTAGATTCTCCAACATTCATTATTAACTTTTACTAATTTCAATGATTTAAATATTTTTCTTCCTTAACTTCATTAGTTTATCTTGGTGGTATCTTCCCACTTCTGCTTTGACAGTAAAAAGCGATGAAGTAGTTGCTTTATTCTGTAGAAGAGCCACTCCGGCCAGTTGGACATTGTGTCACAAACATTTTAGAGGCTCAAAAAGTCAACAAAAAAAGCTAATACTTTTGTCATATGTTACTATGGCACTTCATTTTCCTATCATATTTGTTGGACCTTAGATACTGAGACAAGTGTATGAGAATGGACACTTCACATTATAATGAAAATATATAAAATTTCTTTAAAATATCTTAAGTTTTGATATCTATAGCAATGTTTGATATAAACATATGTATCCGAACCTGAGTAAGATAGCTCTCGTTCTCAGTGGTTAAATCATTCTCTAGAAGGGTAACAATGTAATAGTAGTCTAAAGGAGAAAAGATTATCAGTGGTTAAATCGTTCTCAGGGGAATTAAGAGTTGACTTGTACCATATAATTATGAAGGGTCGGTTAAAGCAAGGGTCTGCTTTCATTACTTTTCAACAAAGAATCCACTGTAAAGCAACACTCTGTTTTCAACAAGAAAAAAAAACTTATAAATTAGTAAATTACGTCAACTTTTAATTCAAATACATTAGCAAATGGCAAGGCTCCTAACTGTATGGGTCAATCTCTGATTTTCAATCACGGCTTGGCGGTGAAATTCGGTTCACCTCCATTAATTAATGTGTTTTTTTATCTAATGTTGACATTATTCAAAAGTCAAAAAGTACTTTTAGATGCTTCAATCTTTTACAAATCCTTTGTTTTGAGAGTGGATGTGGAGTAACAATATAAGTTTCTAGTGATATTTATTTTTCATTTTGAACTTAGAATATTCATAATGGAGGTTTTAAGAGAGGATTAGAAATGAAGGTTTTAAGAGGGGTTTAGAAATAATGTTGAATTTTTTTAAGTTCCTGGCTTTAATAAGATGCAGATCTTAACCAATAATTTTTCGGTAGTAATTTGTTTGTCATACTAACTATTTTTATAAGACCAAAACATATTGGTAAATGGGGTGAAAAGTTTTAAGTTGTAGAAATTACCCTTACAAGTCTATACACAAAAAAAATTGTTGGAAATTAAATAAATTTATTAATGAATCAAATGAAAATGACAACGGTTGGAATTGTAAAGGTCATAAATAAAGAGACCAAAAGTTAGTTATTTTGACAAACTAATTGAGAGAGGTAGTTCTTTCTAAAAATCTAAAACACCTTTGATCCGTATATGAGGTGTCGGGTCCACATGTTATGATTAACCACTGGATTATTAGAATTTGATAAATCAACTTATAAGTGCCCTTTGATCTAATGAACCAACCTTTAACTTTATTTTTTTCCAATAAATTGTCATCGAGTCCAACTCGTCGAAAGTGTGACGTGGTGGTGATGGTGGTTTATGTGGCAGTTGTTTAGCAAAAAAAAGGAAAAATAATTGGACATATTTTTTTGCAGACTTTAATCTCTCTCTCTCTCTCTCTCTTTCTCTCTCTCTCACACACACACGCACACACACTCTCAACTAGACCTATGAATTCAATCGGCCGGGCGGATTTCAGGTTAGGCGTAAATCAGGTTCGGGTAAATACGGGTCAGGTGTATTTCAGATTCGGGTAAATATGAGTGGTGTATTTCAGGTCAACCCAACGAATTATGATTGCGACCCTTTTCTGTTTTTTCTTTAAAAAAAATAGTCTCTAAATACTACTTTTTGTATATTATACATGATAAAATTTAATTATCTTCTAGTAATGATAGATTATTGTAACTATTTTAACTTAAGTCAGAGAAATAATAAATAAATAAGTTACGTTTATAGTTTAATAGTTAAAAATTATAATGAAAAGTTATAAGTTCTAATAAAGTTGAACTTAAAAAAGTAATTTTTCGGCTCAAACGGGCGGATCAGATTTGACTCGCTAATTTTCAGGTTTTGTATACTTCGGGTATACTTGAGAAAATCGTGTTCAAAACCCAGAAATTTCGGTTGATTCGGGTCAGGTTATCGAGTCAAGTCAGAAATTGCCAGATCCACTCACAACGCCTCCCAACATCTCTCCTCTCACCCCTTTCAGTCCGACCAGCCCCAACCTTTCCCCCAACCTCTCTAAGGTGGAACTGGAGCTCATAAAAGTCCAACCATGGAAGCTCCACCATTAGCCCCATCAATTTAATTCGTTGGCAGAACTTCTCCTTCCACCACCCAATCCGACCCCCCCTCCCCACTCTATTCCTACTTTCGACTTCTCCACTCTTTTCTCTCACCTCATCCAATCCTGCCTTCCCCCACAAACCCCTCAAAAGATCCAAACCCTTCCAAAAACCCTCTAAATCCAACCCCAATTTCCCCAATTTCCTTTCCACCTCCATCTCAATCGACCTCACCCAACCAAACTCCATCTCACACACCCTCAGAGAAATGAAATCTCTGCACAACTTGTCTCACCCTCAAAATCTGATGACTTGATCCCATCTTTATTTGGCTATTGCAACACTATTGCAGGGGATTTCTTGCAAGAGTAATGGCTACCTGAATCAATGACCATCTCTATCCCCAAGTTTCCACTACAACTTTTCAGACTCAGGTCCATTCCATTAACCCCATTTGAACTCCTCGAAGAAGAAGAAGAAGAAGAAGAAGAAGAAGAAGAAGAAGAAGAAGATAACTTTTTTCGTTTGAAAGCATACATCTGAGAATGATCTCTGATGAGAAAACCCACTTCTTGGATCACCCTTCTCAGTTTTCCAAATGGGGTTTTTTGGGTGCCCTTCACCGAAACAAAGAACTCAACATAAACTGTGGGCGAAGGGGGCAGTGGTTGAGGGGTACGAGAGGCGGTCATCCAACTTTGTGGGCCAAAGGCGGCGACTGGTGAGCCAAAGGTAGGGCGGAGGAGGGGCTGGGACTAGTGCAGCGGAGTGTTGGAGATATCCATAGTCAAGGGCTCTCAACTGTCGTTGTTGGTTCAATCTGCTATTAATCTTGCATTTGAAGGAGGATTTGATGAGATTTGAGATGAAGTTTTGGTTGACGTTGGGTGAATTTCAGAGAGAATGGATTGGATGTGATGAAACGAAGGGAAACATGGGGAATAGAGGGGGAGAAGAGAGAGAGAGACAGAGAGATAGAGAGAGAGTGTGTCTGTGTCTGTGTCTGTGTCTACGTGTTAACTAATTAATGGATGTGGTTCAGGCTGGGAGAGGGGGGCTAAGAGTGTGTGTGTGTCTGAGAGAGAGAGAGAGGGAGGTATGGGGTGGAATTTTAAAGAAAGATAAATGTTGACTATATAATCCAAGTCAACAAAAAACATACCCAATTTTTTCCCTATTTTTTTCTCAAACAACCGCCGCACAATGCATTGCCACCACCACGTCACACTTCCAACGAGTTGAGTTCGAGTTCGTTGAAAAAAAAGGTGTTAATCTCAATTTGTCGAAAACAAAAGTTAAAGGTTGGTTCGTTAGATCAATGAATACCTATAGGTTTGTTTATTAGATTCCAATAATCCTTAGCCATTAGGAAATGTAGAAAAGTGATGATAATTAAGAGTGATGACTGGAAAAAGAAGAGCGATATTTGTTGGGGAGATCCATGTATGGAGCCCACATCAACTAAAGTCCATGGTACACAAGTTAAGTGAGGTTCCATCTTAAAACCAATTGGTGTTAAGAGAAGTTGCTCACTTGACATATATACCATGTCCTTTCTCTTTAATTTTTAGATGTGGGACATTTCTATCCATAGGTGAATCCCAACAATCTCCCCCTTCACACATGAGTCTCTCCTCGATCGGAGCCTTTGCCTAGTTTCAAGTCACCATCGTGAAAGACATCATAGCCGCACCTTACTCTACAGAGCCGCACCCTATTCCACCTGAGTCTCATGTCACCACTCTGCCTCAAGAGTCTCAACTACACCTTACTCCACAGAGCCGCACCCTACTCTACCCGAGTCTCATGTCGCCACTCTGCGCATTCAGGAGACCCAGCCGCGCACGCACCATGGTCCCTGCTCCTGTCCATGGTGATCTTCCCGCACCTTGCATGCGCCCAGTCGAACGAACCATCGGCTCTGATACCACTTGTTGGGGAAATCCATGGGGGGAGCCCACTTCAACCAAGGCCCATGGTACACAAGTTAAGTGAGGTTCCATCTTAAAACCAATTGGTATTAAGAGGAGTAGCCCACTTGATACCATGTCCTTTTTCTTTACTTTTTCCGATGTGACATTTTTACTCATGGGTGAATCCCAACAATATTGAATGTGAAACTATTTATTATTGAGATAACAACCTTATAAAATTTTTACTTAAATAGCATCATTGTACAAATAACATGTATTTTTTTCGATTATTCTAAGCAAAAAGCTGAAATACAAAAGGTTGCCAAAAGCCCAAGGTAGGAAAATAGGGCTGGCCAAAATGCAACAAGCAACAAACAACAAAGGAAACCCAAAGACGATTAAACAAAAGAGAACCAACCTATCTCTTTGATGACCTGAGTGGACCGCAACAAATGGTCGGTTGCAAATGTGCTACTCCAACCACCTGTTCCATCCAATTTCCTCCAACCTCTCTGAACGAATTCAAGAAAGCATTCTTGGGATTATGTGGAGGTTGTTCACCATAGTTTTTAGTGGGTATGGGATTGAATCCTTCCAACTTTTTGCCCACATAATCACCGTTCTCCTGATTAGTTCTTCAACCATATTTAGATTCGGTTTGAGCTCCTCAAACACCACTGAGTTTCTATGACCCCAGACAGTCCAAATCACCGCAAACCAGGTTGCTTTCCAAATTTTATTCATCATTCTATTCCTGAAGTATACTCCCATCCTGATCTCGTACGTCACTCGAAGATTGTCATTTCTTGGAATTATATGATTAAAGTCCCTCATAATTCCTTCCCAGATCTGGCTAGTGAAGCTATAAGTAAGCATCACATGGTCATGTTCTTTGCTTGTGCTACTACAAAATGGGCATGTATCCTCCTCTTCCTCTATGATACCTTATTGTTTTAGTCTAGGTCGTGTGCTTAATTTTCCCAATAGAGACACCCAGGCCTTTAATTCTATTCTAGGTGGAACAATGCCCATCCATACCGAGCTTAACAACGAGTTTACCTGAACCCCACACACTTCTATATATTCAGCTTTCTTTATCAGTGATTTCACACTAAACTCCTTGCTGCCCATTCTATACATGATACATCCTTGCACCCTATGATACATCCTTGCACCCTTGTCTTGGCCCTTGGCTTTGAAGCTTGGTTATTAATAATTGCTCCTGTTGGATTTTTGCCTCATTTAATTGCCTTTCTCAAGTGAGTATCCATCTCCCCCCACCTCTATCATGCCATCCCATATCATTCACGAAGCTTCTCTTTTGCATTGATACCTTATATAATTCAGGAAAAAAATCTTTCAATGCTTCCTGCTCCATCCATCTGTCGGCCCATAATCTTATTCTTTCCTCGCCTCCCACTTTGATTTGCAGATTTGATTTTAATGCTTCCTGAGTTTGCCCTTTATCCTTAATCAATTTTTTAATATCCATCCATACCCATGTACCATATGCACTGAAAGAATTGGGCAGGATTACTTTTCCTTCATTATGGATTGAACTTATAACCCTCTTGCACAAAGCTCCCTCCTTTGACCCAAATCTCCACCACCATTTAATGAGTAGTGCACATTTTTTATGGTCATATCATCCACTCCTAGACCTCCAAGTTCCTTCGGTCTTTGCACCACTTCCAATTTAACAAGAGCTTTAGCCCCAAGTTCCTCATTGCTTGCCTATAAGAATCTCCTTTGAATTTGAATTATCTCCTTCACCACTGCTTTAGGCATCTTGTACAGTGACAAGTAGTAGTTTGGTAGGCAACTCAACACTGCCTTTAATAATACCAGCCTTCCAGCTTTCGAAAGGCAGTTAGCTTTCGAAGTACTCAACTTACCTTGAATCTTTTCAATTATTGGCTTTCAAGCCTCTTTCTTCTTCATGTTCGCTCCCAATGGAAATCCCAAATAAGTTACCGATTCCACAATTCTGCACTTCAAAGTTTTAGCTGCTATTTCACACCAGCTTGGGTCCTTTCTGAAGACCACCCAGCTTGATTTTGAGTAATTTATATTTAGCACTGAGAATTCTTGGAACATTTGTAAGAGAACTTTGACATTGATCTATTCTCCTTCCTTGGCTTGTTCAAATAAAAGGGTGTCATTCGCGAATTGCAAGTGTGACATTCTAATCTCCTTCCTCCCAATTTCAATGTCTTCCAATAAACGCTCTTGAATGCTACCTAAATAATTTTATTTAGGACCTCCTTTATCAACACAAAAGGAAACGTAATAGCAGATCTCCTTGCCTGACACCCCTGAACATCTGAAACGACTTTGTTAGGGCGCCATTTATTACCAGGGAGATTCATGTCGAGCTAATACACATGCTCACCCAACTTCTCCATCTTGTTCCAAATCTCATGTGGTCTAGGGCCATATCAAGCGCATCCCAATCTACACAATCATAAGCATTTTGGAAGTCTAGCTTGAACAACACTCCTTCTTTCCTTTTCTTCCTCAGCCACTGAACTACTTCAGATGCGATCAGTACCCCCATCAAAAATTTGTCGCCTAGTCACAAAGGTTGTTTGTGTTTCGCCCACTAGCTTAGGAAATATGGTTCTTAGTCTATTACTCTTTTTCTTCGCGATTATTTTGTATAGACTCCCTACCAAACTAATCGATCTGTAATCTTGGATATCTGTCGCTGTTTTTTTCTTTGGTACGAGCACTACCCAGGTGGTGTTAATCATCGTGGGTATTCTTCCTTTCTCAAAACAGTTGATGATGAAATTGTTGAAATCATCTCCAATTACTCCCCAGAGATGCTTTAAGCATCTCATACTGAATCCATCGTAACGCAGCGCTTTATCGAGATTGCACAGTTTGACTCCCTGTATGATGTCTTCTTTTGTTACTGGCAGACGGCAGTTCCAACGCCTGCCTTTCCTCCTCAATCAATTTCGGCAGGTTCAGCTTGGATATGTCAAAGTGCTGGGCCTTATCTCTTTTCTGGAACTGCTTCGTGAAATGATCTCTTGCAACCTTTCTGATTTCTTCATTCCCGGAAAACTCTACTCCACCTACTTGGATATTTTTTTAAGCATCTTCTTCCTCCTTTTCATTGTGGCAAGCATGTGGAAGTATTTAGTGTTTTGATCCCCCTCCTTAATTAGTAAACATCTTGATTGTTGCTTCCAGAGGTGCTCTTTTGTGATCAGTTTGCTCCTTAGTTGGCTTTTAATTGCATCCCTTCTTACCACTTCACATTGGTCCAATTCTCTTTTTAGCGCTTCTTCATATAGCTTACTCAATTCCTTTTCTAAGGATAGTACCTTGGCATCTACATGACTGAACACGTCCTTATTCCACCTTTTTAACAACTGTTTAATTGCTCTTAAGCGTTGACGCAGTGGTAGCTCTAATAATTGGATCAACTGTTTTTTATACTGATTGGTAATATTTTTATGATTTGTAGTTATATTCTATTTAGTTTACTGCCATGAACGTGTGACTACCTTGATGAACTCTTTTATGGACTACATTTGAATGTGATGACTATTATTCGATCTTTATGGATGTATGAACTCTTTTAAAAAAAGTTTGAACGTATGAATATGTCGTATGAATATTTATATGAATGTAATCATCTAAATTAGGTGTTCTGTCGGGGAGATCCAAGGGGGAAGCCCAATTCAACCAAAGCCCATGGTACACAAGTTAAGTGAGGTTCCATCTTAAAACCAATTGGTGTTAAGAGGAGTACAATACTTGACTTATATACCATGTTCTTTTTCTTTACTTTTCTGATGTGAGACATTTTTACTCATGGGTGAATCCTAACCATCTCCCCCTTCATACATGAGTCTCTCCCCCTTGATCAGAAGCCTCTTTTTTCCAAGGTTTCAAGTCACCATCAGGAGCCCATCATAGTCGCACCTTACTCTACAGAGCCGCACCCTACTCCACCCGAGTCTTACGCCACCTCTCTGCCTCAAGAGTCCTAGCCGCACCTAACTCCACAGAGTCGCACCCTACTCCACCAGAATTTCATGCCACCACTTTGCGCATTCAGGAGACCCAGTCGCGCACGCGCCATGGTCCGTGCTCCTGTCCATGCTGATCTTCTCGCACCTTGCGCCCAGCCGATCGAACCATCGGCTCTAATACCACTTGTTGGGGAGATCCAAGGGGAGAGCCCACTTCAACCAAAGCCCATGGTACACAAGTTAAGTGAGGTATCATCTTAAAACCAATTGGTGTTAAGAAGAGTAGTCCACTTGACTTATATACCATGTGCTTTTTCTTTAGTTTTCCGATGTGGGACATGTTTATTAATTGGTGAATCCTAACATGTTCAAACAAAATTAGATTTTTTATTTATTTGAAATAAGACAAGATTGAGTTTTGTAGATTACCAATCGATTGATAAGTTGTTGTAAAGTTTTAAAAGTGGTTGGAAATGAAACAATTTTAGATTTATGAAAGATTTTCAACCAGTTGATAAGCGGTTGAAAATTCCAGCTATCTTTCAAAATGGTTGGAAAAAGAGGTCAGTGAAATGGTTGGAATTTCAACCCGCTTTTAAATGGTCGGAAATTACCAACCAATTTTGCTAAAATGATTGGAAGTGTTTTTCTACCAAGTTTTTCTTTACTGCTGCAAGCGGTTGAAAAAATGGTCGATAATCGGGTTTCCAACCATATTTAAATGAAAAATGGTGGGCATGGAGGGTGTTTTTAGTAGTGATTACTTTCATTCTTTTATATTTAACTTTTTAACGAATTTTTCTTGTTTCATATTATCTGTCATTTTATAATTTAAAAAATATGTTACTTACTTCTTTAACCATTAATATTCATGGGATCTACCCTAAATTTAGATTTTTTACTAGCAATAATTTAGATTTTACCATTAATATTCATGGAATCTACCTTGGCATTTACATGGCTTAACACCTCCTTAATCATGGAATCGGCCCTAAACTTAGCATATTTATTTTAATTTTCTCACTAATTACTTAACAGATTTTGTGATATTAGTATTTCCATACCATCTCCAAAACACAGATAAAAAGAAATAAATGGAGTATATATTTGTCTTTGCTAAATTTAAGAGGTACTGGCTATTAATGGGCATTTGTTTACCTAGTTGAAAAAAACAACATCACATTTGTAATGTTGTAAACAATTAGGGCTGACGTGTCAAATAGGTCGTGTCGGGTTGTATTTGTGTTTATGTCAATATTAAATGGGTTAAATAGACCCTGACAATAATCCGTCCATTTAATAAATGGGTTAAATAGACCCTGACAATAACCCGTCCATTTAATAAACGGGTTGAAATTCATGACCTACACCTAATTAAAAGTTAAACGGGTTAACCTAATAACTACATGTTTACCCCGTCAACTTAATTGGGTTTGCAACAGGTGAGGTTGACCTGTTGAAACTTGTACTGAATTTGATATGTAATTCCTAGGGGTCCTCGCATCAGAGATAATAACAGTGAAGAGTCTGAGCTCATTTTTCCCCGAAACGAGTTTGGTCACTTGTTGGGTTTCAAATCGATCATTTGGGAAGGCAAGGACGGAGTTGAGTTGGGATTGGCGTCAAGCAAAAGGGAATTTTGGTCATTATACAAGAGTCAAGATGGAAGACCGAGCGAAGAAGATCGATCGAAGGAGAAACGGAAAAACAACCAAGAATAAGAGAAGCATGAGGGGCACTGGCCATGCCTCCTCTTATTTCTTCGTCCCAAAACTACTACATGAGGCCCTCCCGCGCCTCGACAACTTTCAGAAGAAGATTCGCGAATCCTCCATCATCTCTTTGCACTACAACATATTTGGCCTCCAGTGGCATTTATTTAGTGGCATTTATCATAAATGCCACCCAAACCCCAATGGATGAATTAAAGAAGGTAGGCTACAGTGACATTTAAAATAAATGCCACCGCATCTGTAAAGCCCCGAAAATTCAAATATAGAAAAGGCTAAGTCAACTAATGTTAACGGAAAACTCGGCCGAAGTCTTAACTCTTATTTGGGCGTTACTGTCGTATCCCCGAAGGAATACAAGGCAAAAAGGGAAACTAACAATCGATCAACTATGACAAACTTAACAACTTCAAACTTAGAAATTAAACTCAACATGACCAACTTCAAGTCTTTCTGAATTGACACATCACACAACAAATTAAAAAATACGCATGCCAAGCCTCACTTCTAATTCCCGTTCCCAGCATATATATCTCCACCTGAAAACAAAACATTACAAAAATGAGGGGGAAAACACAATAATGTATACCCCTACCGTTAAAAACAATTTAAATACATTTCAATTCATTTAAGGGAGAGGGAACAAGTCAAACAATTTCACAAACATTTAACCTTTAAGCGTTTTCCTCAACCCAACCAATCCATATTTTATTACGGGCGGGATACCAAATCCCTTATATTAACATCGTCTACCATAGGCATCAAAGAGTTTGCCTACCACAGGCATCAAGAGTTCGCCTACCACATGCATCAAAGTATTCACATACCACAGGCATCAAAAGTTCGCCTACCACAGGCATCAAAGAGTTCTCCTACCACAGGCATCAAAGTATTCGCCTACCACAGGCATCAAAAGAGTTCGCCTACCACATGCACCAAAAGAGTTCGCCTACCACAAGCATCAAAGTATTCGCCTACCACAGGCATCAAAAGAGTTCGCCTACCACAGGCATCAAAGTATTCGCCTACCACAGGCATCAAAGTATTAACCCGCTTAAATGTTTCACTTTGAATTATTAGTATTTTATGCAAATCTCAGCTCACACCTCTCAAGTCAAACCCAACCCAAATTATCAAAACCAATACCAAAACTGCTTATAAAAGACCATCTCATTTTCCTCAACTCATAAATCAAAGATCATAAAGAATTCTAAACAGTTATCCAAAACAGATGGTCACATTTCCACAAAAAGTCTCCTTTCGGGATGCAATTCTCAAAACAAATTAGAAAACATTAAAACACATTTAAAGAGCATCCCAGTGGGGATTAGAGCATAGACATTACCTGGTTAGCTTCACTTCACAGAAAAAACGAACACACTTGAACTCACTAACGACCCGAATTAGCTCGGGCCTAAAATAGAAATAATTACTCTAATCAAAACGCGCCCTTCGAAGTTAGTATTAACTACCTTCTAACTAACCCTCCCCTAGGAACACCATAGGTTCCCATCATTCATGAATTTACACTTTAAATTATCTAACACATTCCAAGTAATCACATAACAAGATCAAGACAACCTTTTCACTCAACAACACTTTCATTAATAATTAACATCAATAAGACAAATTACAACTTCCATATAAAAAGGGTCATAACTTGACTTTCCGACATCCTATGGGTCTGGTTTTTGACTTTTCGGAAACCTCGGGATGTCTACTAAAGCTCTTATGTTGAACTCGAGGCCCAAAACACGCTCTAAAGTCCTAAAAAACGATCATCAATCCAAACTGTCTAGATCTGACCTAGGTCTGGTAATCGGGGTATAACTCGACTTATACAACTCAAAAGTCTGATCCGTAAACTTCCTACAAAAGCTAACATCTAAGGGAACCTTCAAATTAAAGGGTTTGATCAAAGGACAACTATACTTATCGTGCACTAGTAGAATTGGTGCCCAAAAACGTCTGGAATTGGCGTCTGATATGGGTGTAAACAGAAGACAAAATGGTTTTGGCGTCTGATTAAAACGGACGCCAAAACCTAGTACGCCCTTTTTAAAATAGCGTCTGTAATTGGCATCTGTTTGAATCAGACGCCAAAATTATTGCAGACTACGATGGCTGTGTCAGACCAAAATCGGCGTCTGTCTGGCATAAAACAGACGCTGTTTTTGATGCAGAAACGACGTCTGTTTCATCCAAAACAGACGCCGATTTTGGGTTACAAAAACAAAAAAAACGTGAATTTCAATAATGAAAATAATTAGAATAAATAGTATATTTTGAGTGTTCTAATTATAAAATAAAGCGTAAAAATTAAATTTTTGTATTTGTAATTAAATTGTTTAATAAGAATTGTGGAGACATTAATAATGAAAATAAATACATTTTATATAATAATAAATGATATATATTTGCAATTCATGTATGTACAATTTCATATATATATATGTATATATATATATACATTTTATAGAAATAACAACAATAAAATGATAATGAATATATATTTTAACAAATAAAAAATATATAATACAACTTTATTAATGATGATTTTTACTAACTTAAATGATACAAACAAAACAAAAACCTAAATTACAATTAATATATGACTTCAACATTTTTCAATCTTCAATCTTCAATCTTCAATCTTCAATCTTCACTCTCCAATGTTCAATCTTCAATTGTAAAATTTTCAATTCATCAATCTTGGATGGATTTGAGGTGTTTTGAAGGTTAGGGGAAATGAGAGAATTGATGAGAGAAGATGAGAGAAATGAAATGGAGATGGGAGGGAAAAAATTTGGAGGGAAGTTTGAGGGCTTCGATTTATATAGTCTACCAAAAATGGCGTCTGTTTTCCTGCCAAACAGACGCCATTTTCAATTTCAATAATTTAGGCGTCTGTTTGGCGGGAAAACAGACGCCTAATTTGGCTAAATTTTTTGAAAATTTTCGATGCATGGTGGCTATAGCGCGCTAATATTATTATTATTATTATTATTATTATTATTATTGATACTATTATTATTATTGATACTATTACTATTATTTATTCTTAATTTTAGTTATAACTAATTATGATGTATATATGTATATATTTTTTAGGTATAGTTAATTATTAATTATTATTATTGTTAATTATATTCTAATTTTTTCTAGGTAGATAATTTAATTTATATATATATGTTTCATTGTCGATTATGTTGTTAATTACAATTATTCTCATGTGTACGTACGTATGTGCGCAAACATAATGAAAAATATTTCGATGTTTGGATTAAATAATGTACTAGCTAATAAGTACGAATGTAATTAAGAAAGATTTTAAATGTTCATACAATGTAAAATATAAACACAATCAAAATGATCGATTAATGTCGTCACATGGCGGCATCGTCATCATCACTTTCGCTCTTCTCCTCATCGTTGCCATCATCACCCTGATTCTGGCATTGTGTCAATTCTTCGAGGCTATGGAATAGGTATTGGCCTCCTGGGATACAACGACAATTTGGAAAGGTATGAAATACAATCAAAATGAATTAAGTAATTATTGGAACGTGTAATTAGTAATTTAATTTTGTGTTTATGGAAAAAATATGCTTACCTGGGTAAGCATATAACGAGTCCTCGGGAGGAACGGTGGGCTGAGGTTGTGGGGTTTGAGAGACTGGGGTCCGACGAGAAGTACTGCGGCGGCGGGGCAGCGGTGGAGGAGGTTGTCCAGTGTATGGCGCTTGACTTCCAGAGGAAGATCCAGCGAGGAAAGGGGTTTGCCAGCTTTGACTTGGTTGCTGCTGGAACATTCTTTGCATTTGCAACATTTATTGCATTACTTGTTGCCTCACCTTTTCCTCCATGGCTGCGTCAGATCGGCGGTGTTGTTCCTCTAATTGTCTCTGGAATTGTTCCTACAACATGCGCTTATCTTGTTCGCGCTGTTACCTCTCTTCCTCGAGTTGACGCTGAAGCTCTCTGTTGAACTCCGTAATAGAGGCTCGGACGTCGACGCTATCGGTGTTATTACGACGTCGTGGATGTCTCCTCGATGAGATGTGGGGGAACTGCGTCTTCATAGCTTCCCCCACAACCCCCATGCCCACGACGTGTCCCCGACTTTGCAGTTGTTTGTCCAACCAAAACTCGTCTCCAGACATAATTAACTTACCAACTTCTCTCTGACGATACCGAAGGAAACTGGGCCCCTTGTGTGCGATGGTGGGCCCTTATCTTGGTTCATTTTCCTTGTCTTGCTCATATTCTTGCTTTTCTCAACGAATTTGGGGTCTTGCCAATGAGCAATGAGTTTCTCCCAAATCTCGTCGTCGACAATCCATTTGGGTTTGCCTCTCCCCGCCAACCATCGTTTTTTGGATTTGCCGATACCGTCGGCGTACTGTTTTTGGGCCCTCCTAAGGAATCAATCACGTATATAGGTCTCGTGTTGGTCCTCCCACCAAAATTTTTTCTGCATTTAAACCATAAATGAAGAATTAAACATGCAAATAAATTAAATCATATATATCATAACTTTGAATTAATAAACCACGAAAAAAAATTTGGCATAGTTTCCCCAGGCCTATAAATTGACAAATATCCCCCATTTTACATACACCAATTCATATTAATATATCTCAACGGCCACACGCCGGATAACCATACACAAACATACACGTACGCATTATATATACACAAACATACACCAATATGAAAGACAACGTACGTACGCAAAAATTTAAAGAGGGAAAAATGTGAGAGTTTTACCTTGAAATCGTCGTATATCAACTCCCGCGTCCTCTGGGCCACTTTGCTCCATACCGGCCAGAAGCCTCGAAAATTTTGCTTTACTATGTCCATGATGGCCCTGGTTGCGTGTGCCCCATATGGCGCCACACTTAAATCAATTTGAAATGAAACATCGATTAGATTGAGTGCATACAAAATTATATATATTTAAACACAAATTAAGTTATAAATGCATAATCAAAGTTCAGATTGATACTCACGCGCCATTACAAGGTCTAATGATGAACCTCCCATCCGACATTTTTTGAGCGTCCGCCCGAACGTCCAGTTGAATTCGATATCGTTCGGTGATATCGTTCCCCGACGTTTGGGTAGTGTCGCCTCCCTTCTGCGGCCCACCCTGCTCGCCCTGGTTCCATCCTTCGCTGTACCCAACATCAGTTTGGGTACCCCCAACATCAGTTTGGTCACCCCCATCATCAGTTTGCCCACCCCTCCCCTGAAGCCCCTGAGCATAAAACCCGCCCATCGTCTCGTTCCCTGCTGGCACAGTACTACCCGCAAAGAACGGTATGAGCTCCAGAGTGGATGGGTCTAGCTGTGAAAAGAAGTCGTAGTTGCTCCCCTCAGGTTGAGAAGTAGCTTCATGGCCAGGATCAAACTGGGGAATGTATGGAGTCTGTGGGGCCGATGAAGAACCATCCCTCGCATTCGGTCTAGACCCACCACGGGTCCGAGGTCTGCGTGATCCGTCTCTTCCTGACATAATGCAACTGCAAAATAAAAGTAGAATAAACATTGAATTAGTATCAGCTTGCACGAAATAAATTAGCAAGTAATATGAACTAGTAACCACTCCCAAACAATACAATGCATTAAAAGAGATCGACAACACACTGATGTAGAATATGAAAAACATTGAATTAGTTTCACTTAGGCACACAATCGATTCATTTCACTTAGAAAATAGAATACATAATATGTGTTCGTTGAAGACAATTGTAACACAATCAAAATTCGATTACTATATTGTTATTTAATAGTCTTCGTTGTCTTCATCGTCCTCATCCACCTCATCATCGTCACCATCATCATCTTCGTCATCCTCGATGTCTCCATCGACCTCATTGGCTACATCGGACGTATTACCACCCACTATTAATTGTGCGTTGTCCATGTCCGCAACCTCATCGAACACCCCTTCAACAGCGAGTACTTGTGATACGGTACCGTCATTGGGGTTGATCGGGACAATAGCTCTTGGTTGGTCATCTTGGATGGCCAACAGAAGGGTGAACTGCTTGTACTGTGCATAAGATGGTTTGTTTGGAACCACAACCCACCAGTTAGCTTTATCTCGTATGCCTGTCGGGTAATTCATGAACAACATTTGGGTTGCGCACCCTGCCAAGATGAATGGGTCGTACTTCCAGCATCGCTCGCCCTTGTGTAATTCAACAAACGGGCATAACCTTGGTGAACGTACACCTCGCACCGGAGTATTGTCAAACCAATCACATCTAAACAGTATGCATTTTTTGTTGACAGGCCCAACATATTCCAGTGCAATGACTTCTTGGAGAACACCATAGAAGTCATCGACAAATCCACCGCCACCCGTGCCTTTGACACACACCCCCGCACTACACGAAGCCACTGCGTTACTCCTTGCTTATGTGTGAAATAAGAACCCGTTGATTCGGTAAGCACTCCAGGTGGTCACTTTAGGGGAAGGCATTCGGGCTAACTGATAAAGGTGTTCATGACGCTCATCTTCGTAAAACCGAAAGGCTTCCCAATTTTCCTACATTTGGAGTACCCGTTAGATGTTGAATGGTTTAAGTTTTGGTTACATATGGTCAAAATTGAAATTATGTAAATGATTGTTTTAATTACAGATAGCTGATAAAACCATTGAGCGAACTCTGCTTCAATCATCTGATCCAATTGAGTGTCCGTGGTGTTCGGAAATGAAGTCAACTTGTAATTCTTAAACAAGCTGCGAAGGAAACAAGCTCATTAATTACACCTATAATACATATCAATTTAATGAAGTCGCTAGTGAGCATTATTGCTTACTCTAAGTAGTGGTTGACTTCTTTGCAGTTCAGTAGAACATGAAGGTATGCTGCTTTATACTCTTGATCGGTGAGCCACCTCGTGTTTACACCTCCCACTGTCCTTAAAAACCGACAATAACATAGGCTCATCCCCTTCGTCCTTGTTACGCATACTTGTTGATGTAGAAGACGATACATTATCCGTCCCAAAGTATGTTGATGCGAATTGGGAAATCTCAAACATGAGGTACACTTGGGCCAAAGATCCTTCAGGGTGTGCCTTGTTCTTTATTTTCTTCTTCAACCACCCGAAATACCTCTCAAAGGGATACATCCAACGATATTGAACAAGACCACCAAAAATGCCTCCTGGACCAGGTGAATGGGCAAGTGTTCCATTACGTTGAAGAAGCCGGGTGGAAATATGGTCTCCAACTTGCATATTATTATGGGAATTTCTTTTTCAAGCTGGACTAAGTCACTGTGCTTCAATGTTGTGGAGCACAGGCTATTGAACCATTGGCTTAACTGAACGAGTGGCTCCAACACATCATCGGGAAGTGCCCGGAACGCAACAGGTAACAATGTCTGCATGAACACATGACAGTCATGGCTTTTAAAGTTTTGAAACCTTTTACCTAATGTATCAACACAGTTCGCGAAGTTCAAAGCATAAACGTCCGGCAAACGCAGCTGTTGTGCCCAGTTACAAACGTCTGTTCGCTTATCCTCAGCAAGGTTGTTAAAATCGGGATCCTAACTCGAAACTATGGGGAAGTTAGGATCGGAATTTAGCCCATGTAGGATTGTGGATCGTGTGTAAATAGTAGAATCGTTTCGAGGATTTTGGACCATAAAATCGTAGGATCTCAAATTAGAATCGGGATATTAATAACTATGATCCTCAGGAAGAACATATTTGGCTCTTGGCTGTAGGGGTTTACCGTTAGGACCGGGCAATAGATGGAGTTCCGGCCTGTCACATATGTCCGCCACGTCCCTCCTTGCATTTCCATCATCCTTCGTTTTGCCGTCCACCCCCATCACCATGTTTACGATGTTTTCCACAAAGTTCTTCTCAATGTGCATCACATCTAAGTTGTGTGGAACCATGTGATCCTTCCAATAAGGCAACTCCCAAAAGATACTTTGTTTTTTCCAATTATGAGCATTCTCTCTGAATCCCGGGACAACAAAGTTGCCATGGGTAGTCACCTTGGGGAAGTGCTTCACCTCCTTGTAGATTTCATAACCGTTTTTCCTACACGGGGCGATTCTATCTCGGGCAAGTGTGCCCTTTCAAATGCCTTCGATTTCTTCTCAAAGCATGCCCTTTGCAAGAAATCGGTGTGATCAAACCACGAGGCTTTCCTCCCATGCTTCGATGAATTGCTTTCAAACCATCCATGCAAACAGACACGACATGCACCATGCGTGCTCCACCTGAAGCATGCCAAGGGCCGGAAAATCATTCACCGTCCACATCAAAGATGCCCTCATGTTAAAATTCTATCTTTTGGAGATGTCGTATGTTTCAACACCAACCCATAAGCGTTGTAGCTCGTCCACCAAGGGTTGGAGGAAGACATCAATTTTATTTCCGGGGTTCTTCGGACCTGGAATAATACACGTGAGAAACATGTACGGTGTTGTCATGCACAATTCAGGTGGCAAGTTGTAAGGAGTAACTACCACCGGCCATATCGTATAAGACCTCCCTGTCATGTTGAACGGGCTAAACCCATCCGCACACAGGCCCAGCCTTACATTTCGCGTTTCCCCCGCGAAGTCTGGATGCACGATGTCGAACATTTTCCAAGAGGCGCCGTCCGACGGATGGCAAAGTACACCTTCCTCGCGCTTGTTCTCCGCGTGCCATCTCATATGCCCGGCCGTATTCTTCGAGGCATACAGACGCTGCAATCTAGGCGTCAAGGGAAAGTAAAACATTTTCTTGTACGAGACGCCTTTCTTTGTCGTGGTTGACGATTTCTGTGGCTGATACCTAGGATGGCCACAAAATTTACATTCAGTGAGATGTGCATCGTCCTTATAGTATATCATGCATCTACTAGGGCAACAATTAATTGTTTCATAGCCCATCCCCAACTTCTTAACCTTCTTTTTCAACTCATCGTAGTTTCTAGGCACTAGGTTCGGCTGGGGACAGCTCTCGCTCATCAATTCCATGATATCGTTCATTGCCTGCTCCGACAAATTGTGCTTCGACTTCTGACTTATAAGCCTCACGGCAGTGGACAACTCAGTATGGGTCGCACACCCTTCCCACAGAGGCTGTTGAGCAGAATGAAGCATATCATAAAATTGTTGAGCTCCTGCAATAGGCGCCTCATTCACGATGATGAAATCATTCATCATCTCTTTCATTCTGTCGATGAACGGTGGCTGATTCGGTTCCTCATTTGTCGGAGGACTACCTGCAGACGGTTCCCAATCACCTTCCGCATCGTCACCACTGTCATCCTCATCATCAAAGTCACCCCATTCTTCACCATGGCTCGTCCAACACCAATATTGTTCCATAAACCCTCGCCTATACAAATGTTCTTTAACTTCTTCAGGACTAAGTCCGCTCTTATTCTTGCACTTCACACATGGGCACCGATACTTTCTAGTCCTCGGATACTCATACGAATTACTCTTTGCAAATTGATCAAACATAGCTACCCCAGCAGCCCATTCAGCCCTGATAACCCTCCTACCCGATTCAAACCTCTCGTACATCCAACGGCGATGTGGGGGACCCGTCCATAATGTACGTGAATCTACTATTCAAGCCCACCATGAATTTAATTAATAATAAACATCTATTCGTCTCATTACTTAAAAAAATAAACGAAAATAAATTATTCTGTTTGTATCTAAATTCACAAATATAATCGTATACGCTATAACCTAAATCATCCAAACTCAACTTCCTTTTATGACAACAACAAGTAAGTTATGTCACCAGGCAAGAGGATCATGTTATTATCCAAGGAGAGTGTGTTTGTTAACTGTTAATCTATGGCTGAAAAAGACTTTCATGAGTTTGAAAGAGAAGCTCATAGTAAAGGGTCTAATAGAAATGGTGTTGGATTTCTATATATTAGACCTTTTACTATGAGCTTCTCTTTCAAACCCACGTTGTCTTGCTACCCCTCAATCTGCGCCATAGAAACACTCCCTTGTATCGAATCTGAGATGTTTCTTACTCCCAGAGCACTGTATAGCCCTCATGTAAGTTCACTTAGGAAAATTGCGCTGCTTTTTGGGAACCAGACGAATAAAGGAGAGTCAACACGCCTCATGCAAGTCTCTTTCATCCATAGATTGTCAGATCACGAAACACACACTCGTTGGACACTAACAGGATTCAAACTCAACCTCTTTTTAATATATATATATATATATATATCCCCATTAAGATGCTATAAATATAAATTTCCCTACTTACTACTCTAAATTACCATCATAAATAACCTATTCACTACTGGTTGTTGAGTACTTACGTAAGTAAATATGGATGTATGTGACATAATTATTTACATAATTTATGTCTTCGTTTGGAGTTATGAGTAATTACGTTAGCACTTAGGTTGGATTAGCAGCAAATTTTCACACGCAACCAACTTTAAAGGCTAACTCACTTACTAATAACAACCAAAATCATCCAAACTCAATCTCCTTTTATAACAACTAATTATTATAAACTTATTAACTAAACTAAACAATTATAAATAGTTTATAATTAAATTCACTACATACGTAATAATAGTTTATATATAATAATTTTTTTAATATTATTAACTTATTAACTAAACAAATTAAATTATAAATTCAACCAAAATTGAATAATAGTTTATATACAAACTAAATATGTATTCCTAGCTAATGTATATTTCTAACTAATTAAATAGTTTTTAAATTTCCTAAAAACCATCCTAAAATATAACATATTTTTTACTCAACCAAAACACATTATAATTTCCCACAAATTTAGAACATACAAAACATTCAAAATACATATATATTACATACTAACGTTTATCATAATGCTCATAGTTAAACAAATTTTACATGCATTAATATATATATTCTTTTGGAACAATAAATATAATAATGCATATTTAAATTTACTTCAAAACATATAAAATTCAACATTATACTCAACCGAAACATATTTACTTATATACTTCACAACATTATAAATTAAAACTAAAACATAAACTTAAACATAAACATACACACAATTAATTAAACTCAAACTAAAACATGCAAACAATACATTATGAGCCCTAATTTCACAAATAAAATTCGAATACAACATCCAAAATATATTACAATTCATACAAATTAACTAATACTACTCAATTTCTCAACTTATACGCACTCGATCAACCAAATTAGATCTAAAATTATACTCAACAAAAAAATAAACAACACTACAAATATTCAAAATTTTCATTGTTCATCATATTTTAATCAAATTCATTCAATTTTTCAAACTTTTCACAACAATAAAC
This sequence comes from Portulaca oleracea, assembly GCA_029582165.1. Classification (NCBI taxonomy): domain Eukaryota; kingdom Viridiplantae; phylum Streptophyta; class Magnoliopsida; order Caryophyllales; family Portulacaceae; genus Portulaca; species Portulaca oleracea. The sequence goes on along the minus strand of CM055869.1, from coordinate 31,522,828 downwards.
AAATTATAACAGATCTGAAACAAAAATTACCTCTTTTTTTGATTGAACGCCGGTGTTTCTCCTTCTTCGTCTTCTCCTTCTTCTCGCTTGCTTTCTCCTTCTTCTCGTCGATGGCGCCGCAGATAGACAAATGAATGAATGAAATTTTTTACCGTTTTAAACCTAATCGGCGTCTGTTGGGCCTCAAACAGACGCCCTATTTGGCCCAAAATGAAGTTTCGGCAGTCGAGGTCTGAGATTGTTGCAGGCTCGATTTTTTTTTATTGTATTGACAATTTAGGCGTCTTTTTTAGCCGAGAACAGACGCCGAAATGTAACGGCGTCTGTTCCCAACCAAAAGAGACGCCTAAATTGCCAAATTATTAAAAAAAAATGAAATTTAACGTCACACAAACGGAAAAGGGGGGATTTGAATTTTACAAAACTTCGGCGTCTCTTTACAGCAAAGAGACGCCATTTTTAGATTAAGTTTTTTTTTTTAATTTTGTTTATTATATTTAGCGTCTGAGTTTTTATCAGACGCCAAATCACGGACGTTTTTGGGCACCAATTCTACTAGTGGTGGCGACCCGTTCTTTACACCCTATCGAAACTGTCCCTTTCCGGGTCCACAAATAGTCAATAATTTCGGTTCTAGCTTTCAGCATTCGATCCCAAGGTCCTAATTTGGGTCTCAAATAATGCTAATAAGACCCTAACATGATTTACATACAATATTAGTCATATATTAGCACATAAAACCCCAACTATATTCATAATTAAAGAAAACAAAAGAATACTATTCTTCACGTAAAATCCTAAACTACAATCATAATCATTGATACCTGACAGAAATAATCCTACTATAGTACTATTATCTAAACACTTCCGTATTCGTAGCAAAAATAAAAGATCAAGAATATCAATAAAACTAGATGAATAGCAGCATGCATGACCAAGCAGGTGAAGTAGGGAATTCATATTAAACAATCCTTAATTCATTAATGAACCTACACATACCTTCATAGCTTAATTTGATAAGTAAAACACATGAATGGCCCTAAGCATGATTTATTAACTTCGGATACTTTCTGGATTTTTTAATTTTAAAATAAAATCTGGATTGAAAATAAAAAAATAGAGAATAGAAAAAAATATAATTTTCTACGGTGTGATTGGCCAATTTCTCTACTCCCGTGATCTATTTCGTGGGACCCACAATGATTTCTATTATAATATATAGATAGATTATTATTATTATTATAATTATTATTATTATTATTATTATTATAATTATTATTATTATTATTAAAGGCAACACCAAAATAATTATTGTTATTTGCACCAAAATAATTTAATTCAGAGTCCAAAAACAGTCAAGGATTAGTGATACTTTCTGGTTTTTTTTAATTTTAAAATAAAATCCGAATTGCAAATAAAAAAAATAGATTATAGAAAAAAAAATATAATTTTCTACATTGTGATTGGTCAATTCTCATACAGTCATTCCCGTGGCTCTTTTTTGTGGGACCCAAAATGATTTCTATTATGATATATAGATTATTATAGGCAACACCAAAATAAATTGCTGTTATATGCACCAAAATAATTTAATTCAGAGTCCAAATCAATCAAGGATTAGTGATACTTTCTGGTTTTTTTAATTTTGAAATAAAATCTGGATTGAAATTGAAAAAAAAAGTGAAAATAGTAAAACAAATATAATTTTATACGTTATGATTGGCCAATTCCTCTACAGTCACTCCCGTGGCTCTATTTTGTGGGACCCACAATGATTTCTATTATAATATATATTGATATGAAACAGTTGGAAACGTTATCAAAGTCCAAAGTCATATGAGATTTGTAATAGTTTTTTTTTAATTCTAAAATAAAATAAAATAAAATTTAAAACAGTTATGGAACAGATGTAATTGGTGTCAAAGTCCCAAGCAGCTTAGGTATATAATAAAATTTGATTGAAAATAAAATCAAAAATGTTTAAAAATTGGGTCCTTTTTTCTTAATTGTGATTGGTTGAGACTCCTTGAAACGCTCTCATTGCATTATTTGTTGGGTCCCACATAGATTGTCATTATAAGTATATAGATTATTATTATTATTATTATTATTATTATTATTATTATTATTATTATTATTATTATTATTATTATTATAGACAACACCAAAATAATTACTGTTATTTGCACCAAAATAATTTAATTCAGAGTCCCAAGCAGTCAAGAATTAGTGATACTTTCTGGTTTTTTAATTTTAAAATTATCCGGATTGAAAATAAAAAAATTAAAATCGAAAAAAATATAATTTTCTACGTTGTGATTGACCAATTCCCTACAGTCACACCCGTGGCTCTATTACATGGGACCCACAATGATTTCTATTTGAATATATTGATTTGTATTAGAATATATAGATTATTATTATAATTATAATAATAAAAATAACAATAATAATAATAATAACCGGCCCCTCCCGGGCCGCGGACATTACCGATAAACTGCTTCAAGGATCGCTGACTGGCCCCACAAATCACCACGAGTCTTTCCAGCGTGCTTCATCCTCGCTCACGCTCAGGAAAACTTCAGAGGTCACTCATCCTTTGATTACTCCCAGCCAAGCACGCTTAACTGAGAGGTTCTCAACGGATGAGCTACCATAAAAGAAGGTGCACCTTGGTGATATGAGTAGTCGTTTCAATCCTCTTAAGCCACACTTTAACCACATATCCGGGGTATTACAGTCACCCCCACTTAAGCACACAACGTCCTCGTTGTGCCACAATCCAATCCAGAATCTTTGCCGCTTAGGTGATCGCCATGGCTCTCCCGCCCACCGGCGCAGCCACGGCCGCGGTCGGCTCGATACCAGATGCGCCGGAAATTCAATTATAAAAAGTCAAAGTCAAACTATCGTTAACAGACCAAACTTAGCGGAAGACTTCAAATTTAGTTTGGGCGTCACTGCCGTATCCCCGAAGGAATACAAGACGAGAACGGTAAACACAACTGTCTGTTAACGATAGTTTGACTTTGACTTTTTATAATTGAATTTCCGGGGCGTTACAATATAGAATATAGATTATTATCATTATTATTATTATTATTATTATAATTATAATTACTATTATTTGCACCAAAATAATTTAATTCAGAGTCTAAAGTAGTCAAGGATTAGTGATACTTTCTGTTTTTTTTTTAATTTTAAAATAAAATCCGGATTGAGAATAAAATAAAATTGAAAATAGAAAAAAAAAATTCTGCGTTGTGATTGGCCAATTACCCTACAATCACTCCCGTGGCTCTATTTCGTGGGACCCACAATGATTTATGTTATAATATATAGATTATTATTATTATAATTATTATTATTATAAGCAACACCTAAATAATTACTGTTATTTGCAACAAAATAATTTAATTCAGAGTTCAAAGCAGTCAAGGATTAGTAATACTCTCCGGGTTTTTAAATTTTAAAATAAAATCCGGATTGAGAATAAAAAAAATTGAAAATAGAAAAAAAATATAATTTTCTACGTTGTGATTGGCCAATTCCCTTACAATCACTTTCGTGGCTCTATTTCATAGGACCCACAATGATTTCAATTATAATATATAGAATATAGATTATTGTTATTATTATTACTAGGCTTCAACCCATGCCATGCACGGAACAAACTCAATTAGCTACTTCTGAAATTTTAAAAAAGTCATGGATAAGTAACTATCCATGCAAATAAACCAAACGAAATATTAATGAAATTGTTACATGTAAAACATAATGATAAATTGTTCCGACAAAACATAAAATTCAACAATAGAAAATTTCCTAAAATGTGAATGATTTCTATTATAATATATAGATAGATTATTAATATTAATATTAATATTAACATTAATATTAATATTAATATTAATATTATAGGCAACACCAAAATAATTATTGTTATTTGCACCAAAATAATTTAATTCAGAGTCCAGAGCAGTCAAGGATTAGTGATACTTTCTGATTTTTTTAATTTTAAAATAAAATCTGGATTGAAAATAAAAGAAATTAAAAATAGAAAAAATATATAATTTCTACATTGTGATTGGCCATATCCCCTACAGGCACTCCCGTGGCTCTATTTCGTGGGACTCACAATGATTTTATATTATAATATATTGAATTATTATTATTATTATTATTATTATTATTATTATTATTATTATTATTATTATTATTATAAGCAACACCAAAATAATTATTGTTATTTGTCTCAAAATAATTTAATTCAGAGTCCAAAGCAATCAAGGATTAGTGATACTTCTGGTTTCTTAATTTTAAAATAAAATTCAGATTGAAAATAGAAAAAATATATAATTTTCTACGTTGTGATTGGCCAATTGTTCTACAGTCACTCTCGTGTCTCTATTTCGTGGAACTCACAATGATTTCTATTATAATATATAGATAATAATTATTATTATTATTGTTATTATTATTATTTTTATTACTGTTATTTGCACCAAAATAATTTAATTCAGAGTCCAAAGCAGTCAAGGATTCGTGATACTTTCTGGTTTTTTTTAATTTTAAAATAAAATAAGGATTGAGAATAAAATAAAATTGAAAATAGAAAAAAGATAATAATTTTCTACGTTGTGATTGGCTAATTCCCTACAGTACTCCCGTGGCTCTATTTCGTGGGACCCACAATGATTTCTATTATAATATATAGATTATTATTATTATTATTATTATTATTATTATTATTGTTATTATTATTATTATTACTATAGGCAATACCAAAATAATTTAATTCGTGGGACCCACAAACTTTACTATTAATATTATATAGATTTCTAAGATCAGTATCTACTTGGGCACCAAAAAAAGAAACAAAATGATAAACAGACCATAATGATTTTGCATTTCACATAAATTATTATTATTATTTTTTTAGGATACTCACACATAAGTTTATCATAAAGTTATATGTAAGTATATTTAAATCATTGTAATGATATCTTTAATTACTTTGAGGGTTACTACGACTTTTTAAAAATTTAAAACAATAATTTTTTATTTATATTCTTTCACAAATATAAAAGTATGCATAAAATATGTATTTTCTACTAAGATTGACAAAATTAGGTTATTATTATAGTTTTTGACCTAGCTAATAAGTATTATACTCTTATAATTCATAAATATATATAATTATTGAAAACATATTATTAAAAATTACAAAAATGTGAAATATGGACAATTCAAGATGATTTTTACTACATCCGTCCCAAAATATTTGTCTTTTTATCTAACTTCTTTGTCTCATTTATCATTCCAACAATTGTAATTATTTTTCTACCACTAATTAATAAATTTGTTTTTCACTTTTTCAATTCCAACAATTATTATCTTCAATTGAAGTAGAGGCATTCAGGGTAAATTATAAACTTTTCACCTCGATTTTCAATATGTAATGGTCTTCTCAAATTAGGTAAATAGATAAATATAATGGGACGAAGTTAGTAACAATCTTGAGTCAAGATGTGTATTCCAACAAAGAACTAGTACTCCATCCGTTCCATATTAATTCTCATAATTTTGATTTTCACGATCTATAAGTATTATTCCGGTGGGAAGTGAATTTTAAACATGTTTTGACAGAAATGCCCCTAACTTATAATGATAAAAAGCAGACATAACCCCGACCTTTTAATTAAAAAGATTTCTCTAAGTTTTCCTTAGCACCCCTTCATCTTCATCTTCCTCTTCCCTGTGTTTCTCCATCAAACGCATAATGTGGAAAATGCCAGGACATACAACTATAATCTAAAGAAAAGCTTCTGTAGGAAAAAGGAATGTCATATTGTTGGAAATATTTCAAGAGTATAAGACAATCATATAGCCTAAAGAATAAAGTATATCAAGTATAAGGATCATATATAAGTGAAACAATAAGAATATGATCAACACGGGTGAAACAGGAAGCAACACGGGTCGTGTTTCCTTCAAGAGAGCAAGGAAAGAATTCCTGGGCTCAACAGGGGTCGTGTTGGAACAACACGAGTCGTGTTGATCCAACACGAGTCGTGTTGATCCAACACGGACCGTGTTGATTCAACACGGGTCGTATTGAAGGCCAGGATTGTTTTAATTGCTAACGGCTATATGATTTTTGTGTAATTAGTGCTTAATATCGCTATTAAGCACGATTATTATGAGATTGCAACAGCTATATGACTTGACTTGGTCAAGGTCATATTAAGGGCATAATCTCATCATTAAGGCTCTTGATTACCCTTTGACTAGGGTATCCTAAGTGGGTGGTAATCTCCTATAAATAGGAGACATCCTAGGCTATTTGAGACACACCATTCTAAGCTAATCACAACCTCATTCTTGTCTAGGCTGCAGCTATACTTGAGTGATTCAAGTGAGAATCTATTTCTTGAGTGTTACAAGTGCTAAGTTTTATCCTTTTGAACATTTACGGTACATTAAATAGTTCTTAATGAAAGTGAGTACTAGGCCAAGACTCTTAGCGTTATCCAAGCGAGTTTCCATTGTTCTATATACCGTTTACTCTCTTTCCTCCAACAATCTTAAGAATTATTTAGTAATGACCTCGCTACGTGATATGTCTAGCAATTTCCAAACGCTAGAGCGCTTTGAAGGAGTGGATTTCCGGCGTTGGTAAAGCAAGATGCATTTCTTGCTAACGACTCTCAATGTGGTATATGTGCTTAACATTGGGATCTCTTCCAAGGTGAATCAAGAACCTTCGGATTGAAGAGGAGTTACGCCTTCAAGATGGTACCAAAGAGCAATCTAAGGTCCATATGGTGCAAGAGAATAAGGGAAACAAGAATCAGAACAAGAGCCACAACAAAACTAGCAAGTGAATTCAAAAGCCTAAGCAAGTTTGTTGGGAATGTGGCAAACCGGGGCACACAAAGAGAGACTGTTACCAATGGAAAAAGAAGCATGGTCTTTTGAACAAAGATACATCTAAGGGCAAGAGTAAGGAGAAGGAACTCAATTCCTTCGTGGCCATGATTAAGGATCATATTAACATGGTATCCATTGGTTGTAATGATTGGTATATAGACTCGGGTGCGTCAAGGCATGTTTGCATTGACAAGAGTTTATTCAAGACTCTCAAACCGGCAGATGATGGTGTGAAACTCTATATGGGCAATAACCTTCCGGTCAATGTTGAAGGCATTGGGCAAGTGGAACTTGTTTTCACTTCCGGTAAATCTTTGCTTTTAAATGATGTGTATTTAGCTCCGGAAGTATGTAAGAATCTTGTATCCGGTTATCTCCTTAGCAAGTTTGGTTTTATGCAAGTTTATGATGGAGATAATTATGTACTTTCCAAGGGTGGGACTTTTGGAAGGGATATGCTTATGGGGAGATGTTTAAATTGAATGCGAAAAGTAATAAAGATGGCATGATTTCCGCTTATATGCATGTGTCTATTTTGAATAAGTCTTTTCTATGGCATGCTAGATTAAGACATGTGAAATTTTCAATGTTGAAAGAAATGTCTAATCTTGATTTGATTCCTAAGTTGAATGATGACATAGAAAAGTGTAAGACATGCATGCTTAATAAAATCACCAAAAGTTCATTCTCAAGTGTAAAAAGAACTTCTAAATTGCTTGATTTAATTCATAGTGATTTAGGAGATTTTCATAGTACACCTTCAATAGGTGGTAAGAAGTATTATGTGACATTCATTGATGATTATTCTAGATATTGTCAAGTTTATCTTTTGAATTCTAAAGTTGAAACACTTGAAAAGTTTAGAGTTTACAAAACTAGAAGTGAACTTCAATGTGAGACCTTGATTAAAACTTTAAGATCCGATAGGGGAGGGGAATATTATGATCCAAAGTTTTTCCAAGAAACGGGCATTGTTCATGAAACAACCGCTCCATATACTCCACAACAAAATGGGGTTGCGGAAAGGAAAAATAGAACTTTAAAAGAAATGGTGAATTCAATGTTGTCTAACTCCGGTTTAAGTAATGGGTTTTGGGGTGAAGCCATGTTAACGACTTGTTATATTTTGAATAGAGTTCCATTCAAAGGGAATTCTAGTACCCCATATGAGTTATGGAACAAAAGAAAGTCAAGTCTTAAGTATTTTAAGATTTGGGGTTGTAGGGCTATTGTAAGAATCCCGGAACCTAAGAAAAGAAAATTAGGTGAAAGAGGAATTGAATGCATCTTTATAGGCTATGCTCAAGATAGAAAAGCTTATAGGTTTTTGGTGGTTGAGCCAAATGAGTACATTTCGGTGAATACCGTAATGGAATCAATAGATGCAATTTTTTATGAGACTAGGTTCTCTTCAATTCCTAGACCTAAAGAAGTAACTCAAGATATTGTTCCTCTAATTGAGCCTCAATATGAAAATCATGAGGGTATATCCATAAAAGATGATCTTCCAACTCATGAGGTTATTCATGATGAAGAAGATGAAAGTATTGAGTTAAGAAGGAGTAAAAGATCACACTACTAGAAAAACAGGGAAAACTCGACGCTTATTTAGCCATTTTTCGACACTTGTATATGTAGATCAAAAGGCGGTCGACGCTTCAAAAAAGCGTCGAAAATTCTGGTGTCAGAATTTGGCGACGCTTTCATGCGTGGACAGTATGGGAGCTCTCGACACTTCTTGTCTTGATCGTAAAGTGGTCGACGCTTTACGCTTTCACACTCGTGATCACAATTAAAGATTACATTTTATCACCACATATCTCCGCTTTCTACTGTCAATAATCTTATATATATTGTCATTAATAATTCAATTGAAAACTATACCAAATATATATATATATATATATATATATATATATATATATATATATATATATATATGCTTTAGTTCAATAATATTATATATGTAACTCTTCATTTATTGTGTACGTATGTGGGAACGAAACGTAAAAAAATATCAAAAAGAGCACAAATGTTATATATAAGCACACCACCTTAATTCGCAAAAGAAATTGTTGACCTCGCACTTACAATAAGTATACTAAAAGTAACACCCGGTTTGGTACGATGTAAAATGCAAAACTAATAAAAGTACTAATAAATCAATACGTAAGTAAATATAGTGTGTGACATATAGCTAGCTAGATAATATTGATGAAAAATGTCTTGGGTGACTTCAGCGGCTTGAATGACTAATTAATTGACTTGAGAGTTTGAAGTTGAAGGCCCCCAACTACTCCGTCCCGCGTCATTTCTTAGATCATTTCCAGTAGATTCATCCCCAACCTGAAAATATATATGACCAAATTAAGTTTAAAACATAGTACGTACACATAACTGAATATAATAAAAAAAAGGAAAATTCCATTTGATAGGCTCCAACTATTGTCTATTCTAAATTGTCAACCATTTATCAAAATATTCAAAATAACTTTAAGTAGAGGAAGCACCAAACGATCCGTTGCAAAGGAGAGACATGTTCCACCAGATCATGATATGGAACAGGGCATTAATAAAGCTTTCATAGAAACAAGCCTTCAAGGAATTTCTATGCATTAACGTGTCCCACCGGATCATGACAGTATAAGCAACTTCAAGGAGTTTTAGCAAGTGGATGGAGAAAACTATTAGAAACAAAACAAGGAGTTTGTTTGCCTATGTGTTTTTGCTGTTGTCATCTGTCACTGTTTTGCTTTGTTTTTCTGTTTGTTGGTGTGCCTTTGGCCTTGTAGGCCGGGCGTTTTGTTCTATGGCTTTTGCCGTACCAATAAAAAAAACAACAGTAATTGAGGTCGAAGTTCACCAAAAAAACCCAAACATTGACAAACAACAATAATTGAGATTGAGGTGTGGTAGTTGAGTGAGACAGAAAAATGAGATTTCAGAGATGAGGAGCCTAGCAGCAACTATAATACTCTCAGTTTGAGATTAAGGCAGATATAACACTCTCTGTTTCAGCAAATGCACATTGGAGAACCCAACAACAAACTCAAGTAATAACAACACACAAAAGAAACAAAAGACAATTGTCTAACCTGTTTAGCAGCCTTTATTGCAGATTCAGCGGCATTCAAGCTGTCAGGAATTAATTGCCCATTACGAACTGCCTCCAGCACAAGTGACATTTTTTCTATCACCATCCTATAAGCAGCAGTCTGCTGGCTAAACAGTGTGCTCTGTTGGATAGAAATACCTCTCTGTGACGCCAACTCCTCCTTCACACGTTTCAACTCTTGGCTCTCACAAGTTTGATAGGTGTAGCCCCTTTTCTTTAAAATGTCATTTACGCCAAACACTTTACTACTATCAACTCCAAATCCAAAACTGACTGGCCTTAAGGGGACTTCGTCTTCATACATAAGTTCATCAAACACTTCATTTTCGATTTCAGGCTTTGTCTTATTAGAGGAAGAATTGGCAAGTCGCTTTTGAACCTCTACATTTGCTCGATCCTGTCACATATTGATGGAAAGTATAAATACTATGATTTTCTTAATGAAACTAAACAAACTAACAAAGACAAGTAAAAGAGCATCTCATTTTATCAACTTTTAAAAGCATTTAAAGGTAAAAAACATCAATATGATTTAAGTGCAACTCATCACTTATACCAGAAACTCTTTAGTAGCAGTATCAGCAATGAAGCCCAAACCGCCCTTGTTATGTGTATTTTTAAAGAACTCCAAGTGTGTTGGCTCTCTTTCATTTTCCTTCACCTATAGTGATCATCCAACAAAAAATATGCAAGACGTAATGAAGTTTATTAATTAATAACATGATTTCCTATGATTTTAGCGGAAAAGTATTGAAAGAAAACATACAAAGTCTTCTCGATTCAAAGATAATCGGTAGAACCAGTTGTATGAACATGAGTTTGCGAAGCCCTTGCATCTTTCCCAATGTCGGACAAATCCTGTGCATATATTAACGAGAAGAAACAATATAGGTTCAACTCTGGTTAAAAAGAAAGGTTGACATAAGTTTAAGCATGAATTAAATATGAGCATACCTTACTCTTTTGTGAACACCAATAATTAACCAATCTTGTCCAACCATACCCAGTGTGCCCTTCCGGAACAAGATCACATATGTCATTCACTGATTTCTTATCAAGCTTGAAGTGCTTTTTCTTCAAGTAATGCCTATATTGCTTGAATTGCTTGGAGACATGTTTCAAGGCCCCTTTGTCGAATATCTTGTCCTTTGGATACTCAAACATAGACTGTATCGTATTGGTAGGGAAAAAATTAACAAGCAAGAAAATTATATTTTAGGGTTACAATTCAATAGTTAAAATATAAAGATACATACTCGAACCATTTGAATTATATCAGCTTTATACTTCGCATCCAACTCATGCCATGTTAATGTTCCAATTGGGAAAAATCTCTCTTGCTTCGCAATGTATCCTAGAAATCGAACAAGAATGTAGCCTCCTTTTCTGATAGGTTGGTCGAGATTGTTGAAGGCAACACGGATTCTTAACCCAGGTTTGTGATTCAAGACCTCTAGAGGTAGAATTGTTCCATTTATGACCTCCTCATTCCCTCGTTCATCTATGAAACCAAGACGACAGAAAAAAGATGAATAATAAAAAGGCAGTTTCCATTTCCAAGGGGAAAAAAAGGGAAACAAAACTTACCAATGGTTACAACTTGTTCTTTGTCGTTAAATTCTATGTTATTATCCCAATCAGGAACTCCATCTGATGGCTTGCTCGTCGCGGAACGACTACGTTTTCTAACTTCTCCTTCATCTGTAGATTTACCCTTAGTGTTGCTTGCTATGTGTTGGTCAGTGTCAATCGATGGTAAATCAAGACTTACACCCCCTGATGACTCCTTTTCTTGAGATGGTGCTCTAGGATCCTCAGGAGCTACTTCTCGCGCTGGTGATATGGAAACTTCAACTGGATCACCTTCAATTTCTGTTGGTGATTTCCTTGTCGAGTCTGGATTGGAGGCACCAACAACACCAAAGGGTTGCATATGTGTTTTCATTAGAGGAGGAAAGGAAGATGCCTCAAGAGGTGGCCAAAAATGAGAAGATTGAACCTGAAATGATTCTGAAAAAAAAATGTAGGGAGCCAAACATAGTGAAATAATTTTGTTTAGCCAAAAAAAAAGTGTAGGGAGTTAGGGTAACACATTACAGTAGCTACAAAAGTAGTCACGAACCCGAAAACAAAAACAACAAAAAAACCCAACTATTAAAATTAAGCATCAACAACCTAATCGTTTAAAAATGCCTCTTCCCTGTCCTGTACATACCAACATACTACATGAAGGAAGAACTCCTTAATTAGATTTCAACTCAGCAGAAACAGGGATATATATTCAGCTTCAGCATATGTGTGGGAAAAAAAAGACTATATACAAATCCCAATATATGTGTATATGTTAAAAACTCCCTGACACTCTCTACGCACTGTGTGTGTGTGTGTGTGTGTTGATCGATCGATTGATCAATGGCGAGCAGTAGGACTACTAAGGTCCTTAGAGAAGTCATCCAGTTCAACACTAAAGACATAATTGTTTCACTATGTTTGGCTACCTGATCTTGGCTAATGTCTTTAATTTTAATCATCTGCCATTTCTTCATATTAATCATTTGCCACTTATTCAAGATACAAAGAAGGGATCAAATCAAAAAAATAGTAGGGAGTTTTTCAATATGCAGAGCTTAATCTTAATATTTCAATCACACTAAAGGGCATAGACCCACTTTAATATTTCAATCCACACTAAAGTTTTTTTTTTTAATTACTGAACAAATAGGCTATCTTCCTTTTTTTTAGTTGATTCAATTTGCATTCACAATGCTAGTTAGTTATGTATACCTTGAGTGTAAGCTCAGAGAATCATTTTGACAAAATCAAGAATCAAAATATGCTCACCTGCCCTCATTTGTTGATAATAGTCCCATCTTAATTCTTCAAAGTTGTCGCTAATATAAGGAAGCATAGTTGATAGGGAGCCAACATTGCAGCTTGTAGGCTGGCTCAATTTAGGCCATTCATTCATTGGAATAAAATTATGTAAACGTACTTATCAAAATGAAATTTCAATTTCAATATTACATAAAAAAAGGTAGACTTTATAGCATGGATCATGTTTTGTCAAAAAAGTGTCTTGAATTATGTACCTGATTTCATAGCTTCCAAAGATGTTGACTTAGCTTTAGCTACCCCAAGTTCTTGTCCAGTAGAAGAATGGGGGTGTTGGATTTGTCCTGATGCTAAAGGATTAGGTGGCAATGACTGGACAGATGGTATGGATGGCCAAGTAGGGGGTGTTTTAGATGCACCATGCTGGGTCGATGGCTTCTCTACTTTGATATTGTGGGATACAGTAGGATGGCCATGTGGTTGTGCCGGGGTAGAAGCATTCCCAGGCATAACAGAAGGGGTATTATGCGCAGTGCGCATAGCATGCTGGACATGTGTTCGTTTATGTAGCATAGATCTAGTAATCCTCACTGGTTGTTGTCTCCCTGCTGCGTGGGACGTTGCGGCTCCTTGTCCAGATTCAGTAGGTTGTCTACTTGACTGAGTGCTAAGAGGCTGAGATGATGTTGTTCCTAATCCATCCCCAGCGAATTGTGGTTGACCACTAGGGAGCTGAGATTTTGCCTTTTCTTGTTCAAGTACAGGTGAAAGTGACGAAGAAGCTTTCAAGAACATAGTAGGCTTTTGGATTGCTGACTCTGTCACTTCCATAGCAGAAGCAGATTGGTCAGTCAATTTTTCCAGTGTTCGCTTGCTCCTGTAACTCATCTTTGATCCACTTCAATAATATAGTCTCTTGATTCCTGATAATAGTACAAGAAAACACATGATTAGCTCTTAATTGAACAATCGAACATGCACAAATAAGTTAGTGAAACAATTAGGATATGTTGCAGAGTGACATACTTCAATCAATATATGTTGTCCTCTTGTATTAAGGCATATTTATTCTTCCACGAACAAAAACAAGGAAAAGATGTACTAAACTATGAAATAAGACTTTCTAACAATGATGTTCAATAATAAAAGATCACTAAAATAATCAAACGACCATATAACTAACAACAAAATCCAAATAACAAAGAATGCTATAAAAACTGTTACACAAGCTCCCCTATGTCAAACAAATCCCTAGGCTTGGTCTTTATGACATGAAATAGTCCTTTACGTTTCTCATCTTCAACGTAGAAAACTTGCTTGGCTTGGCATGAAAAAATGAATGGATCATCATGTAAACGTTGACCTGTATGCATGAGCTTCGAGAAGTTCACACAAGCGTGGCCATTCGGAAATGTTTTCAAACCCTTATTTATGTCCACCCAATCACATCGGAAGACCACAACTTTGAAATCCCCATAATTATATTGTAATTCATATATGTCTGTGAGTCTCCCATAGTAAGTTAGTCCATCTGCTTCCACCATAACTCCTGAATTTTGCGTCTTGCGATAATGTTCCCGATCTACAGTTTGAAATTTATATCCATTTATCAGGAAAGTGTTCAATCTCTTCCCAACTTTGTGCACACCAGCTGCTAAGGCTTTTCTCAACCTGCCTTCTTGAATGCTTGTATCAATATGAGGAACCTAAAATATCATACAATTTCATCAAATAATGTTAGTTATAAGTCCTAATTTAACTTTATACCTTGGTGGCCTAACCTATAAAACAGAGAAGATAACCTGCTGTAGGAGCCATTGGTCAAATTCTTTTATTATCCACTCGCTTTGCAGGGTTAGATCCACACAACCAGATGATTGTTGAAACTCTGTTTCCTTTTTATGTAAGAATTCCCTAATATAATTAGCAGAAAGTACTAATGTGAGTATGACTTTCAAAATTGAAATTGTCAACTTGCAGAGATCATTCAAATCTATGTACTTACTGTAGAAGCTCTTCTACCTCATCAGAGTGAAGCAACACATAACGGTGTACTTGCCTTAAATTCATCTCATCAAGATTAATTTTCTTCTCCATCCCAGCCACTCGACCCCCAGAGTTACATAGTAACAGGTGATATTAGGATTGTAATCATCATTCCTTTTGGTCCTATTGAATATGGTTTCAACCCCTTCTAAGAAGGCTGAGCAAAATATAATAGTCTCCTCAAGGAGGTAACCTTCTGCCATAGACCCTTCTGGTTGTGCCTTATTAGATACAAAAGACTTCAAATGTGCCAAGTACCTTTTCCAAAATGTAATCATTAATAAGTTATTACTTCCAATTAATTAAATATTTTAAGAAATGTAATTATTAATTATAGGAGTTAGAGTTTTTTACATTTCTATAGGGTACATCCATCTATATTGAACAGGGCCACCAAGTTTGACCTCCTCTACCAAATGAATTATGAGGTGAACCATGACAGTGAAAAAGGTTGGGGGGAAAACCTTCTCCATCTCACAAAGTGTTAAAATGAGTTTTGATTGGACTTGATCAAGTTCATCCACATCTAGTGTTGGAGAGCATAAATACTTGAAAAATGAAGACAGGTCTGAAAGTAAGTCAATAATTTTGGTTGCCTGTGATGCTCGTAAAGCTACTGGAAGGATATCTTGCATTAAGACATGATTATCATGACTCTTAAGGTTTAAGAGTTTCCGATGTTTCATATTAACGCATCTTGAGATGTTAGAACCATAACCATCAGGTACTTTAAGTTTTTGCAACACTTTCAGAAACCGGTCCTTTTCATCCAAAGACATGGAATATGGAGCAATGGGTATCACTGAATTTTGACCAGTACGAGATTTGAGCCAAAGGTGAGGCTTTATCCCTAACTCTTCAAGAGCCTTTCTAACATTCTCATCATCCCTGCTTTTCTTATCGTTCAAAAGAGTTCCCAACAAGTTATCAGACACATTCTTCTCGACGTGCATATCATCTAAATTATGTCTCAAAAGATTATCCTTCCAGTATGGCAAGTCAAAAAATATGCTTCTTTTTTTCCAACGAACATCATCAACATCAATGGGATCATCATCATCATCATTGTCCTTATCAGATCCATCTCCATGCCCACCCCTAGAAGAGCTTGCCTGTCGTTTTCCTCTTTTTCTTTTAGAAGTTGTTTAGCCTTGCCATATACATAACTAACTCCATCTTGTTGCCTTTCAATTTCTGACGCTTCCTGAGGAATTGGGGCAGGCCTGAATTCCTCAGTCCCATCAAACAAATGGCTTTCAGAATGATAAGAATGATCAAGAGGCAACCATCTTCGATGGCCAAGATAACATATCTTGCCACAAAATTTATATGAATGCGTGTCATTAGCACATACAGGACATGCTTTGTAGCCTTTAGTACTCCATGCAGACAACATAGCATAAGCAGGAAAATCATTTATGGTGCATCTAAGTGCTACTCGCATCTTGAAGTTCTCTCTCCCATAAGCATCATAAACATCAACACCATTCCACAACAATTTCAACTCATGTATTAGTGGTTGCAAGTACACATCAATATTGATTCCAGGACTTGATTTTCCAGGAATAATCAGTGAAAGAATAAAGGATGATGACTTCATGCACAACCATGGAGGAAAATTATAACATATCAGCACAACTGGCCATGTACTATAGTTAGTATTCATAAGGCGATATGGATTAAAACCGTCACTTGCAAGGGCAAGCCTAACATTGCGAGGATCAGAAGCAAATGTAGAGTGCACTTTATCAAATTCCTTACATGCTAAAGCATCAGCTGGATGTCTTATTTTGCCATCCTTTACACGATCTCTATCATGCCATCGCATTTGTTCAGCTATTTTAGGTGACATATACATCCTCTTTAATCTAGGGATTAGAGGAAAATAACACATCACCTTAGCAGGTTCTCCTACTTTGACATTTGCACTTCCCTCGTCGATATTACCCTCATTACCTTTCACTGTCTTCCATCTTGAAACACCACAAACATGGCATTTATTTTCTTCTGAATGCTCACCCCAATATAAAATGCAATCATTTACACAAGCATGAATCTTTTGATACCCTAGGCCCAAATCTTTAATCATTCTCTTTGCTTCATAGTAAGAAGAGGGAAAATCTAATATCTGAGGGAATGCTTCACCTAGAAGTTTAACCAACATAGTAAAAGATTCAGCTGACCAATGGAACGTACATTTTATATGAAATAAGCGTAAGAGGAAGGACAACTTTGAGAAGGTAGTGCAACCCTGGTAAAGTTCCTTGTTGGCAGCTTTCAATAGCTTTTCATATTTGGAATTCTCTTCATTATCGGAAGACGGATTTGGACATGCATTATACTGTTCAGATGGAAAATCGTCATCAAACATGTCACAAGGTTCCATCACATCATCAGCTTGATCACTCACGTCATCACTTGCAACATCATCATTATTTCTAGGAATGTTAATCCCAAAGGCAGCACTCAACAATCCTCCCATATCATCACCACCTAATACACTCGATGGGTTATTAAGGGGTTCAGTACTATTGGCTTCTTTATGGTTCATATGTTCAAGAATATCAGTACTCCCATGGAAGAAGAAAGTCTTATATTCCTTATAGAAGCCCTTGAAATAAAGATGCCCCTCAACATCATCTACAAGTAACCATTTATCTAGCTTACATTTGTTACATGGACATCGTGTTCTTCCTTCCCGAGATTTTCTTTGGCAAG
This sequence comes from Portulaca oleracea, assembly GCA_029582165.1. NCBI lineage: Eukaryota > Viridiplantae > Streptophyta > Magnoliopsida > Caryophyllales > Portulacaceae > Portulaca > Portulaca oleracea. The sequence goes on along the minus strand of CM055869.1, from coordinate 31,505,184 downwards.
TTTAATGAACTTGCCAACACCCTCAAGATATTTAGGATGAGTATTAAGCAATTCAATCCAACTTGTGTCCATATCTACACATATCAAAAAAAATTAATATATGATCCTAAGAAATTGTATCACTAGATAAGGAAAATAACAATTACCCACTAAATTTCATAAATTGAGATATTCTCTTTGTATTTTAAACCTTTTCTTAATACTAAATTTTTAAAATTACAAATAATAGTACTACTAACAGCAACAAGTGGACAACATTTGTTCTGAAACAAAACTCATATGAACGTGTTAAACAAAAAATCATAGCCATATGAATTAATTTGTAACCATAACTAATTGCATAACAAACCAAGCTATTAACCAAGTTGGTGGGAAAGAAAGAGAGGACATACACACACTAATACTGAGATTATCAATATAACTGATTGCATAACAAAAACATATATCGGTGCGACAAGAGAATTTAACTATTGAAAAGAGTTAAAATTTTGGAAACTTGGCTTCCTTGTTTGTTGTATCACTTTAATCTTGCAATTATATTGGAAATTAGAGGTATGCCATCCCAAATCCATTTCTTCAGATAGAACTATATGCCTCTCTTCTAGTCTTTGTAATTAGTTTGGATTCTAAGCAATCTAAGGGGAATTAAATTGGATTGGCACTCATTAAAATTTCATTGATTTCACGGGTTTTAAATCTTTCAGACACACTGGAATTACCGAAAATTTGGCCAAAAAATTATGACATCCTACAAACTTCACCCCAACAAACGATAACAAAAGAAAAACAAAAATAGATTCAATATACTACCGCAACTGCATCAATCATGGGCATCTGGGTTCAATTTGTTTAAGAGTTAGAGAAAGGGTGTACCTGTATTTTGGTATGTTCGAAACTGATGAAAGGGCGAAAAATTGAGAGAAGGCGGAGAAAATCGACCGAATAGCTAACCACCGTCGCTACTTCTGAGTTTCTCCGGAGAAAATTCGCCTGCCGTGCTTGTCCACTATCCGCCGTGCAATCGACCGATCGAGGCAGATCATAAGAAGGCTAGGCGCATGCAGTTGAAAGAAGAGTACTGCTGCACTTTCAATTTTGAATGGGGGGGGGGTTTTGTGGATTGATTTTAGAAACTAATTAATTAAACTAGGGTTTCGTATAGATATTGTAGACAATTAAGAAACTAGTTAAATTAATTTTTTTTTATGTTTTTAGTTTCCTTTTATTTTTTAATTGGTTTAGTGTTAGTAGATTTTCATTTCCTTTTATTTTACTAGTTATCTTTATTTTTTAAATTTTAAATTTGTTTTTATTTTGGCGGGTGGGCATTTGATAAGTTTCACAGTACATATTTACAGTATCTCGACGCTTATAATAGTCAGCACTCGTGTCGACGTTTAAAAGCGTCGACCGTGTTTGACAGTGAGAGTTCCCGCTTAATTTTTAGTTGACACTAACCAAAAGTGTCGAGGAGAAAGCGTCGACCTATTAGCCCTTTTTCTAGTAGTGTCAAGGAAACCAAAAGACTTTGGTTCAAACTTCTATGTTTATTTAGTAGAAGGTTCAAGGGACTCGGTTGAAAGTGAGACCCTATGTATGTATAACATAGATAAGGATCCTAAAACTTTTAAAGAAGCTATGCAATCTCATGATGCTTCTTTGTGGAAAGAAGCGGTACAAGATGAGATTGATTCAATAATGGAAAACAATGTTTGGATATTGGTTGACCTTCCTCCGGGACGTAAACCAATTACCTCTAAGTGGATCTTTAAAAGGAAAAGGAAAGTAGATGGTACCGTTGAGAGGTATAAAGCTCGATTGGTTGTAAGGGGCTTTACTCAAATGTATGGTATCGACTACTTTGATACATATGCACCGGTGGCTAGGATAGCTTCAATACGTGTATTGTTAGCTTTAGCTCTATTCGTAGCTAGTTATCCATCAAATGGATGTCAAAACGGCATTATGAAATGGAGAACTAGAAGAGGAGGTGTATATGGAACAACCCGAAGGGTTTGTTGTTGAAGGTCAAGAAAAGAAGGTTTGTAAACTTATAAGGTCCTTATATGGACTTAAGCAAGCACCTAAGCAATGGCATCAAAAATTTGATGAAGTAGTGCTTTCAAGTGGTTATAAGATCAATGAATCGGATAAGTGCATATACTCTAAGTTTGAGAATGGAAAAGGGGTGATTATATGCCTATACGTTGATGACATGTTGATCTTTGGGACCGACATGGAACAAGTTAATAAGACCAAAGAATTTCTATCCTCAGAGTTCTCTATGAAGGACATGGGTGAAGCGGATGTAATTCTTGGTAGTAAGATCATTAGAAATAATGATAAGATAAGTTTATCTCAAGAGCTTTACATTGAGAAAGTATTGAACAAGTTTGGAGGTGATAAATTATATCCAGAAGTAACTCCATATGATTCAAATAAGAAACTAGAGAAAAATTTGGGTTCTCCGGTTAATCAACTTGAGTATGCTAAGTTGATTGGAAGTCTCAGTATGCTATGACAAGTACAAGGCCAGACATTGCTTATGCAATTGGCATGTTAAGTAGGTTTACAAGTAATCCGAGTAATATGCATTGGTTTGCAATTCGGAGAGTATTAAGATATTTAGCTGGTACTAAAAGTTATCAACTCACATATAAAGGAGAACCTTCGGTATTAGAAGGATACTCGGATGCGAGTTGGATTAATAAAGGAGATTTCTCCTCTACCAGTGGATGGGTGTTCCTTTTAGGAGGTGGAGCAGTTTCTTGGGGTTCTAAGAAACAAGCTAATATAGCGGACTCCACTATGTCTTCAGAATTAGTGGCATTATATGTTGCTTATAAGGAAGCGGAATGGTTAAGGAACTTATTATTGGAAATACCGGTTTGGTATAAGCCAATGACTCCTATCTCAATTCATTATGATAGCAAGTCTACTTTTGATGTTGTATATAGTCTTGTCTATAATGGCAAGTCAAGGTATATTGGTTTAAGACATGCTTACTTACATCAACTTATAAGGGATGGAGTAGTGACTCTAAGTTATGTCAAATCAAAAGAAAATATAGCCGATTCTTTAACTAAAGGATTGACTAAAGATTTGATAATAAGTACTTCAAAGGGGATGGGTTGTAGCTCAAAGAACTACTAATCACAACAAAGACTCAACTTTACGAATTGGAATACCACCAATTTCTAAAGTTCAAATGAGTACGGAGTTGTTTAAGTTAGTAGGAAGCATCGTTTTTATCCCAATGTCAAGTGATGCTTAGAAATTTGTAATAATAAGAGGTTGAGTATTAGTACTCCTAATAGACTTTGTGGAAATCCTAATTACAGGGGTGGTATAATTACAAAGTCTACCTATGTAAGTGTAATGTGTGGCCGCATAAAGGAACTATGAGCTAAAGTTCTGAAACACTTATGAAGGATAAGGACACAAGGCCGGATAATTGTGTCAAGGTATTTACACTCAAGATTTAAAAATATATGTGTGTTATGAGTAGAGTTGGTCAATATAAATCCAAAGTTCAAAGCTATGTCTACGTTGTGATTTGGATTCAATTTTGGCTCATATACACTAATTGAAAAGTTCAAAGAGTAATCTACTTTTCATTAGGCATATGTTTTAAGGATTCTCTGGTGATTATAAGTTAACGTATATCTCAAATAGCGGGGGCATAAGCTCCTTAAGTAAAGTTATTTCAAGGGTTTTACATACTCTTGAAATAACGGGGGATAGTTGGAAATATTTCAAGAGTATAAGACAATCATATAGCCTAAAGAATAAAGTATATCAAGTATAAGGATCATATATAAGTGAAACAATAAGAATATGATCAACACGGGTGAAACATGAAGCAACACGGGTCGTGTTACCTTCCAGAGAGCAAGGAAAGAATTCATGGGCTCAACACGGGTCGTGTTGGAACAACACGGGTCGTTTTGATCCAACACGGACCGTGTTGATTCAGCAGGGGTCGTGTTGAAGGCCAAGATTGTTTTAATTGCTAACGGCTATATGATTTTGTGTAATGAGTGCTTAATATCGTTATTAAGCACGATTATTATGAGATTGCAACAACTATATGACTTGACTTGGTCAAGGTCATATTAAGGGCATAATCTCATTATTAAGGCTCTTGATTACCCTTTGACTAGGGTATCCTAAGTGGGTGGTAATCTCCTATAAATAGGAGACATCCTAGGCTATTTGAGACACACCATTCTAAGCTAATCACAAACTCATTCTTGTCTATACTGCAGCTATACTTGAGTGATTCAAGTGAGAATCTATTTCTTGAGTGTTACAAGTGCTAAGTTTTATCCATTTGAACATTTACGGTATAGTAAATAGTTCTTAAGGAAAGTGAGTACTAGGCCACGACTCTTAGCATTATCCAAGCGAGTTTCCATTGTTCTATATACCGTTTACTCTCTTTCCTCCAACACATATAAGTCTAAAATGATTGTCAGTGCTTACGTCCTTGCCTTGCTCAATGAGAATTCATCGGTACTGTTGAATCAATGGGCACTGTTGAATTAATAGTTACTTTTTAGGGTTAACAATTCCTCTACAATATCTACTGTTTTTTGTGTTGAATTCATGGCTATTGTTAAATTCATGGGTATTGTTTAGGGTTTCTAATTCCTCTATTATTTTCCATGTTTTCACCACACAATCTCCCCTAGAATTGAACATAATTAGATAAACAAAGAACAATCAAATTCCCAGTAGAAGCAACAAATGATAGTTCAATGAAGGGGGAAATTCTATTCTAATCGTTACGGGAACCATCTCATGGCTACTGTTGGCTAGTGGCTACTGTTGAATTCCCATCAAATTTATCCAAAGTTTAAAAATAATGGAAATTCCATAACATACTTACTAGGAATATTAATATGTAACTAAATATAAGTATGTTCCATATCCAAGTATGTTACCTGTTTGTCATGGGTACTTTTAGGTATGCTATTGTTGAATGGATACAAATATTGGATGGATGGATTCCAAAGATTTTGAAGATTAGCACTAGAGCCACTAGTAGAACCAAGCGATGGGGAAAGAAGGTAAAGCAATGAGGAAGAACGGGATAAAGGACGAAGGGGTGGGGGTTTTTTTTTCTGGGGATTTAGTGAGGGTTATTTCAGTAAAGAAAGGGAGAGAAAATTTTCAAAATAAGGGTTTTTGGAAAGTTTATTCTCATAAATTATTGACCTAATTTGAAAAGACACAATTAAATTTTAAATTCAATAGTTAGGTAGGATATTACAAAGAAGTACTATAAGTTAGGTAGCGTAAACATTATTTCTCATATGTGAGGGGTGAAATTGTCTTTTTCTTATATTTGCTGGGGGATAAATATAAGTAGTTCTTATGTTAAATGAGTCTCATAAAGATGAAATCGACCACACCCGGTCGGCCTACGATAACTCAAAATAAATAGTTTTTCTTATTATTTTAAATGGTAACCTTATTTAAATATATTATTAATACTCGACATAAATAATAATTAGCATAATTATTTTTTTGTATAAATACACTTAATTTTAACTTTAGAGTCAAACGGACCGGTCCATGGGTCGACCCTTGTTTTCATTTAAAAGCCCTGACCCTACCCATTACCATGAAGGGTCGACCTTGCCCCGACCCTCCCTACATCACCAATGGGTCGACCCTAACCCGCCCCAACCCGGCCCATTGCCCACCCATTATAACAAATTTTTCTCAACATGAACCATGTGACTTGACATATTTTGACATTGGTTGGGATTATTCATTAATTTATTATTTAATTTGCTCGACCATTTTATGTTCTACCGTCGTAGAAGGGCAGCTTTGACGAAGGCACGTAGCACTGTATCACGAAGAAACTATCGTCCAGATCTTTTCGTGTACGTTGGATTAGAAATGAGCAATAGTATTTGGCCAAACTACACAGCTGGTTCCTTCAGATCTCGTCCAAATCTTTTCGTGTACGTTGGAATAAACTTATAATACAAAACACTCCTACATTAATTTCATAATCAAAATCCATATTCATATTAGAAACTATCGAATCTATTCCAGTGATAAGCAAGTGCACCTTCTAATTATGATTTGACAACCAATAAGCTTTAATTTGTAGCCTAGTAATTATTAATTTCTTTTTTTGTTTCTTTTCTTTGTGCTTAGATATGAGCCGAAAATGATAAACATCTTGACATAAGATGACTGTTAATCATCTTGCATTTCTTCTAAATCACTAATAAAGTGAAATGTAAGTGTATTTAAATCATTCTAAAGGTATGTTTCATTATTTTTAGAGTTACTACAACTTATAAACAATTTAAAAATAATTATTTATTTATATTAATTTCATAAATATAAAACTATGTATAAAATGTGGATTTTCTACATGATTGATAAATTAGGCTATTATTATATTTTTTTCACCTAGCTAATAAGTATTATCTTATTATAATTGATAAATATATATAATTATTAATAAAAGTTACAAAAATGTGAAATATGAATAATTCAAGATGATTAAGAACCATATTGAGTCAAGATGGTTATCATGGTACATTTAATGGGAGGACTTGAAGAGAAAAACACGGTCAATATGCATAGGGAAAAAGTCTGTCACACAAAACTTTTCATGATACGTTGTGGAACTTTCAACAAATGACTTGTGAAATAATCTAAAAAAAGATTACTTTGATAAACATATATTCCAACATGTTTACTAAACTTTAGGAGAAGAGACTAATGTCAAAATTAATTATAGCATTACCATACTTATGTCAACAAAATCTAAAGAGTTTGAAAAAATACTACACCTCAGTATGGTAACCCACCTAACTGATGAAGAATATGGAACTAGAAAGCCTACAAGTCCGGATGCTCATTAAAGTTACAACACCCCCACCCTGCCGTACTTCCACATTGCTTTCAATTAGATTTCATACGCCCATCTATAACAACTTTCTCCTTTCGTTCTAGAAATGACTTCTGTTTTCCCTTAACTCGACTGTATATATATGCATCTCCTCCTCCACACTTTTCACTCATCCAATTCACAACCACATACACTCCCATCATTAAACCTCACGCTCCAAACATATCAGAAAAACACAATGGCAAAACCAGTTGTCGTCATTTTCACAATCCTTCTGATGATCTATCCTTCTTGGGCCACAGCCCGAAAAACCAAGGCCCAAACAGAATCCGAAACCAGCTGGGCGAAGACGGTCAGCTCGGGCAGCAACAACGAGCGGACGACGACCCTGCAGTTCTACTTCCACGACATTGTGAGCGGGAAGTCCCCCACGGCAGTCCCGGTGGCCCGAGCCACCCAAAGCAACGGATACCGCACCGGGTTCGGGACCCTGGTGATGGCGGACGACCCACTGACCGAGAAGCCCGATTTGAAGTCGAAGCTGGTGGGCCGGGCCGAGGGTTTGTACGGGTCGGCTTCACTTGAGGAGGTGGGCTTGCTTATGGCCATGGCATACACCTTCACTGACGGGCACTACAATGGGAGCACACTCAGCATATTGGGCCGCAACTCGGCCATGCATCCCGTCAGGGAGATGGCCGTTGTCGGTGGCACCGGTGTTTTCCGAATGGCTCGAGGGTATGCCCAGGCCCGTACTTACTGGTACAACCCTAAAACTGGAGATGCCATTGTTGGTTACAACGTTACGGTTGTTCACTAGTCAAAACTGCATGGATTGTAGGGGTGTTGCATGCATGGTATTTTTTGCTTCTACATATATGACCAAGTTATGTACGTTGTTTTCTTTAGTTTTTAGTATGCGTAGTTATTGAGAATCCGTGGTGATGTAGAGCATGATTTTGGTGATCGATGATGTATGTCGTCATTGCGTTGTAATAAAGCTTCAGAGCAGCGTGCTACTAGCTAGTTAGAGTCTGTGTACCGTAATGCCCTCATGTGCATGCGTGGTAGCTGAATTGCATTGCTACGTTTTAGGAATTGATGGGTTGTGTTTAATTTGCTGTGTTTACCGAATTTTTTGCCTTTTGGACCCCGAATTTTAGGGTTATTTACATTCTAAACCCTTGACTTTCAACTTTAACATTTTGGACCCTAAAGTTTGTAGGTTGAATAAAAAAAGGACCTTAAAGTTTGTGGACTGAAGAAAAAGGCTCCTATCTTATTTTTTTATTTTCCTCCCATGTTTGAATTAATCTCCCGATTGACGTCAAACTTTAGGACTATGGTTAAAACTAATATTGAAGTTATAATACACCTCTCTTATTCGTGTCGAGGCTACTTAGACCCCTGAGTACATGGTTTTAAGTAACTCCAACATGAATAAAAAATGTTTATTATAACTTTAATATCGGTTTTAACCTTAGTCTTGAAGTTTGATGCCAATCGCGAAAAAAATTCAAACATGGAAAGAAAAAGAAAAACGGGAAACAAACTTTTTTTTCACCTCACAAACTTTAGTGTCCTTTTTTTCACCCTACAAACTTTAGGGTCCAAAAAGTTAAAGTTGAAAACTAAGGGTTCAGAATGTAAATACCTCTAAAATTCAGGGTCCAAAATGCAAAAAACCTGTGTTTACCTATGCCCACCTTACTTGTTTCTGTTTGATTTATGGAAATTGATCAGAAGTCATCATAATTAAGTGCAAGAATGACGCCTGCAAATGTTGAGCACCTATGGTTGAAATGTTGAATGTACAGTACTAAAGCTTTCAGACAATTCCGAGCTATTTCCTATTTCGGGCAAGTTGAGAAATAAAACACACAGAGCAATTGACAGCACTGCAAATTAGCTACAGTAGGGAGTAAGGAGCAAACGCCTTGCGGTATGGTCATGGTCGTTGACTTTATTATAAAAAAAAAGAAAAATTAAATTTTTGCGAATCTCCATTTAATTTAGGGAAGTATCCACTAAAACCCTAAATAACATTCTCCCCTACTCTTTTTGATTTGATGTAATAACGATTGTTTCCTTGATTCCAGGAAACTCAATTTATGGAAAACAAATCAAGGATATCAGATTTGTATGGAAGATTGAGAAGATAACTCACAAGAAGGAAACTATCCCCACCAAGATCAAGGAGTGCCTCAAGATGTGAGTGATGTGGCCGGTAACACTTGTGAAATAACCCTAGAGGGGGGTGAATAAGGTTATATACAAAATTCTGCACTTTTCAACAACACAACACAGTTGATAGCACTTTTATGAAATGAAAAATACTTTTATGAATAGAGGAGGTTACAACTCAGCTGATGAGAAGACTATGAGGTCCTCAAAACAGTTTACTGGGACAGAAGACCTTGCAGATGCCTTCTGTACTTGAGACCTCACAGAAGAGGCAGTTACAGACAGAGGAAAGATTTCAACGTGAGGCTTCTTCCTCACTTCAATTTCTCGACCTTAGAGGTCCTCACCAGTGCCTTGCCTAGTTACACTCAAACTCACCACTTATAAATGTGGCTACACTCAGAATATTAACACAATATTCCTACACTCAGAACTTTCTCACACAAAGTTCCTACTTTAGATTTACTTGCTTGGAAGTCCACTCATTAAGAGAAGTCTTCGATTGGTATATATATTGATGTAGCAACGACTCCTTGATCTTGGTGGGGATAGTTTCCTTCTTGTGAGTTATCTTCTCAATCTTCCATACAAATCTGATATCCTTAATTTGTTTTCCATATATTGAGTTTCTTGGAATCAAGGAAACAATCGTTATTACATCAAATCAGAAAGAGTAGGGGAGAATATTATTTAGGGTTTTAGTGGATACTTCCCTAAGTTAATTTTGTCACACTTTCAAACAAAATGGCAGTGCTGGTGCTGGAGGTCCTAGGCAGTTGCTGTGATGAGGTCCTCAATCTGGGCTTGAGTTTCTTGAATCTCCCCCTTTTTGTTTGAAAGACAAAATTCCATAGAATTCCTATGCATTCTCAAAGTACAACAAGTATAGGCAGTAGATGCAATAGTACATTCTTGTAATAGAGTATTATATAGTAGCAAGCAACAGTTCACCATATTGTTTCGGTTACAAACCAAGGATATCTCCCCCTTTTTATCTTTTAGACAGAAGGGAAACAGGAGAGTACAAGTACTAAATTGTGTAGCCAAAATAAGTAGAGGAAGTGAGAGAAAAAGAAGGAGGGATAGGAGGAAAAGAAATGATGAGGACACCTTGACCAGGCTTTGACTAAATTTTGAGGTGGCCGAGAGGCAATGCTGATGAGGACATCAGAGGTCCAGGCATGCAGTGAGTTGACGAACTTGGGTGGAGGAGAGAGACCACATGTAGGGAGGATGGATGATATGACTCCCCCTCAAATTGACAGCTTGTGCATAGGTTGAGGTCCTCATAGTAGACGACTCCCCCTCAAATGGTGCGGGTGGTTTTCAGTTTGAAGAGCTTGGTTGGATCTCTGTGTTTGAGGCATACCTGTAATAGAAGACACTATACCTTTCTTGGTCTCTAACCAAGGATGAGATCGTTGCAATGAGGTCTTTGAGACCCAGATTTTAGTAATGCACAGAAGTCTAGTTCCTTTAGACAGGGGATTTCATGAGGTCCTTATTTTATTTTCTATAGGATGTCCTCTATGATGATTTTCTCTGAGAGGCGGAATGTTTGGGATAGGAAAGAGATGTCCTTTGTTGGCATGGAAAGGAGGATTTTTGGACCGATAGTTTTTGAGAGGTGGTGTATTGGGTGTGGGAAGGAGAGGTCCTCTAGGAGGATGATTTGTAGGAATTTTGGTTCGAGGTTGAGAAGAGGGGGTTGTGGAGACTGGTTTGCTTTGGTAAGGATGGGAATTAGTGACTGCCTCATTGGATAATTGAGTGATGGTTTTATAGCAGTCTTTGACCTCAAGAGACAGTCTATTGCTTTCTGTGAACAGGAGGTCATTTTGAGAGTTCAGGCTTTGTATGGCCTCACAGAGACTTTAAACATGGTTGGTAAGTTGCTTGATTCTTTCTATCAAGGACTTAGAGTATTTAAAAAGATGCATACACTTCTGAGCAAGATGTAATGGTGAAAGATTAAGGAGGTCATCAATGTTTACCTCGTCATGAGATGAGGTTGGATTTTGATCCTCACTTGTGTTTGCCATCAGACATACATTTGGTATTTCTTCTACCTCACTGCGGCCTTCACTGGAATCACTATCACTCCATGTTGCCATCATTGCCTCATGGTTATGCTGTTGAGGTTGATTATTTCTCTTGTCTTTGTTTCTTCTGGCGTGAGGGCAGTCCTTCATAAGGTGTTTTGAACTGCCACAAACAAAACAAGTGAATGTGTCACCATCTTTTCTTAATGAGGACTTACCTTTTGAGGTTGCTTTTCTGTTTTGTCCATCCTTGATGTATCCTCAAAAGGTTGGATTTTTCTTGTATAATCTTCTGAACCCTCTAGCCATCATTGCCATTGTATCTTCCTCCTCATCATCGTCTGACTCAATGTCAGATTTACATACTGCCTTGAGGGCAATTTCCTTGGGTTTTGAGAGATCATTCAATTGGATCTCATAGGCTAATAGTTTTCCAATGAGTTCCTCCAGTTTGAGGGCCTTGAGATCTTGAGCTTCTTCAATGGTTGTGACTTTTGGACCCCATTTCCTTCTAGGCAGGCATCGGAGGACCTTTCTAACTTGTTCCTCATTTGGGTAGGTTTTTCCCAGAGATATGAGGTGGTTGGTGACGCTGCTGAATCTTTTGAACATCTCTTCAATAGTCTCATTTTCCTTCATTCTGAAGGCCTCATACTTTTGGACAAGGATATCTACTTTGGTGTCCTTGACTTGACTTGTGCCTTCATATGAGGTTATCAAGTAATCCCAAACATGTTTCGCAGTTTCACAATTAGATATATGTTCAAAATAATTCGAATTTAAACTGCAATAAATCAAGTTTAGGGCATGAGTATTTTTTCTCAAGTAGTGGAGCTATTGTCCATGAGCGTCCTTGAGGAGCTTCATTTGTGTTGATAGTGGCCATGATCTTTTCCACGAGTGGTTAAACTCTTGAATTTGTGGACCCGTACCAATTGAAATAACCCTAGAGGAGGGTGAATAGAGTTATATAGAAAATTCTGCACTTTTCAACAACACAACACAATTAATAGCACTTTTATGAAATGAAAAATACTTCTTTATTATTCAAACAAAAGTGCTTAGAATAGAGGAGGTTACAACTCAGCTGATGAGAAGACTGTGAGGTCCTCAAAACAGCTTACTGGGACAGAAGACCTTGCAGATGTCTTATGTACTTGAGGCCTCACAGAAGAGGCAGTTACAGACAGAGGAAAGATTTCAATGTGAGGCTTCTTCCTCACTTCAATTTCTAGACCCTAGAGGTCCTCACCAGTGCCTTTACTGGTTACACTCAAACTCACCACTTATAAATGTGGCTACACTCAGAATATTAACACAATATTCCTACACTCAGAACTTTCTCACCCAAAGTTCCTACTTCAGATTTACGTGCTTGGAAATCCACTCATTAAGAGAAGTCTTCGATTGGTATATATATTGATGCAGCAACGACTCCTTGATCTTGGTGGGGATAGTTTCCTTCTTCTGAGTTATCTTCTCAATCTTCCATACAAATCTGATATCCTTGATTTGTTTTCCATAAATTGAGTTTCCTGGAATCAAGGAAACAATCGTTATTACATCAAATCAGAAAGAGTAGGAGAAAATATTATTTAGGGTTTTAGTGGATACTTCCCTAAATTAATTTTGTCACACTTTCAAACAAAATCGCAGTGCTCGTGCTGGAGGTCCTAGGCAGTTGCTGTGATGAGGTCCTCAATCTGGGCTTGAGTTTCTTCAACTTGTACAAGGCAATTATTACAAGTGGCAAAAAAACAACAAAGTCAGCAGGGCATCGGTCTAATTTAGAACAATATAGGGGCCACTAAATAAATAACAACATATCTTATAACTGCCAACTAGTAATTATAATAAATAATTTAACTTCATCAAAAATTAATGACAAACTGTATAATTTACTAATATTTCATAGTAATAATAATTAATATGATGCATAATGAGACCAAGGGATGATCACATTACACACAATCTAAGGATCTTTAAAAACGAAGATAGGAATCTCCCTTCTCAAAGTTCAAAAGAACCAAAAATGGAGTAGAAATGGATGAAAAGGATGGAAAGAACTATGAAAGATGATTACCCAACGAATGGAAATGATGAACGAATGGTTGAACGAATGATGAACGAATGATGAACGAATGATGGATGGTGTTTGAACGTCACTTTGATGAATGTATTGCGTTTGAATGATGGACGAATGCTCCTTGTACAATTGAATGTTGTTTGATACTTGAAAGAACACTCAAAGTTGGATGAATGTAGATGAACGTTTGAATGGATGAATGAATGAATGAATGATAATGGCTTTGAAGATTCTTGGAGGATACAGCCACACCACCTTCAAGAGACCTTCAATTCCTTCCTATCACCACCAAGGACGCCAACCTTGGATAGAAGAAGGGGATAGTTTCGTTCTCCCTCAAGAGAAACGAAGGGAAACTAGCACAAAGCTAGAGAAACAACACATCATGTGCTTGATTGTATTTGATATATGATTGAATGATGATACAAGGCACCCTAAGGGGTCTATTTATACTAGTAGAGGCCCCCTTAGGCGTGTGGTATGAAAGAAATTACAACCATCTAGCTTACATCATCCTAATCAAATGATTACATCATAAAGAAACAAATGAACTAAGCTAGATTACAAATGATGATAACTTGCTCAATACTTAACCAAATCTAAAGATTCTTGAACCCTCGGAAAGCTCTTGGAATGTAGATTAATCCACTCTAAGACTCCTTCCATGATAGCCTGATGGTTCTTGAATTATGGAGCAAATTACTTAAGTACCCTTGTAGATTCCTTCCAAAGTAGAGAGATATGTAAGAGATGTGAGCTCTTCTTCCATGTAGGTGAGTATTTGATGTTTCTCTAGTTGACCTTGATGTATATGGCCAACAAATATACATCATACTCCCTTGGTTGAAAAAGTTTGTCCTCAGACTTGGAGCATCACTCTCTTACTCGCCTTCTTCACGAAGAATGTCAAGCTTTCTTCTTAAAGGCTTTGAAGTCATCATAGACTCCTTTACAAAACTTCTTCGACTTCTTCAAAAATAACCCATAGACATTATTGGACCTTGATACTCCATGTTTCACCATGGATGTAGAATTCCCATGTAACTTCAAAATTTCAAAATCTACAATTTTTCCTTCATTATTGAATGTGAAGCGATCCATTCTTGAATGATCACAAACGACTTTGGCCCCTTGACTCCTTTGAACCCTTTGCACTTCAACCATAAGATTCAAGTTGATATCTCTTGGGTGCACATGGAAGATACGCTTCATAGGAAAATTCAAAATTGGATGCTTGCTTGGATCCAATTTGCTTCCCTCTGAGTTGGCAAGAACAAGACCCTTTGCTTGAAGATCATCAACTTCCTTTTGAACCTTTGGAGGTTCACTAGGGTTTTTGTGGGTTGGGACCAAATCTTCTTGAACATCATGTTGGAATGGGTGGGTGACGAGTGGGTGACCCTTTTTGAGACTAGGGTTCTCGTTGGTGGAATTTTCGTGGCTAGGTTTTGTGTTTGGGTTTAAGGGAGTGATCTCCTTATGCTCACTAAACTCAGTGTGTTCAGAGGTCATAGAAGTGATGGGATTTGGATCACTCTCTTTGGGTGGGGATGGGTTGGCTATTTTTAGTGGAGCTAGGGTGATTTTCTTTTTGTTGAGCCTGAAAGTGTAGGTATTGGCTCTTCCATCATGTATCACGCTCCTGTCAAATAACCATGGTCTTCCCAACAAAATATGACAAGCATCCATAGGCAAAACGTCACACCATAAAGATTCTTGAAAAGATTTGCCAATGGAGAAGCTTACCAAACATTGTTGTGTTATTTGTAATCTTTCACCCTGATTGAGCCACTTGATGGTGTAGGAATTTGGATGGGGACTTGTTTCCAACTGAAGTTTGTCCACCATAGTAGTTGACGCCACATTGGTGTTGCTTCCACTATCAATTATCAAAGAACAAACCTTTCCCTTGATTATGCAACGAGACTGAAAGATAGCTTCTTGTTGTTGCCAATCTTCTGGAACAATCGAATTGTTGAGGATCCTCCTCATGAAGAACAATTCGTGAGCCATGGTAGGGGTTTGGAACGTCCAAATTGACGTTAGGTAGGGAAGGGAATGTGTTTTGGGTGGGATTGTGTTTGGGCTATGGGGTTCTTTGTGGAGTTTATGATTCTTGATGAGTTCTTGTAAGAACTTATGGGTGGCGTGAGAATGGTGGGATGGTGGGGATCGTTTTTGTGATGGAAAGATGGTAAAAAGATGGTTCAAGAACTAAGAGAATCAAACTCCTAAGCTCTGATACCAATTTTGATGCATAATGAGACCAAGGGATGATCACATTACACACAATCTAAGGATCTTTAAAAACGAAGATAGGAATCTCCCTTCTCAAAGTTCAAAAGAACCAAAAACGGAATAGAAATGGATGAAAAGGATGGAAAGAACTATGAAAGATGATTACCCAACGAATGGAAATGATGAACGAATGGTTGAACGAATAATGAACGAATGATGGATGATGTTTGAACGTCACTTTGATGAATGTTTGGCGTTTGAATGATGGACGAATGCTCCTTGTACAATTGAATGTTGTTTGATACTTGAAAGAACACTCAAAGTTGGATGAATGTAGATGAACGTTTGAATGGATAAATGAATGAATGATAATGGCTTTGAAGATTCTTGGAGGATACAGCCACACCACCTTCAAGAGACCTTCAATTCCTTCCTATCACCACCAAGGACGCCAACCTTGGATAGAAGAAGGGGATAGTTTCGTTCTCCCTCAAGAGAAACGAAGGGAAACTAGCACAAAGCTAAAGAAACAACACATCATGTGCTTGATTGTATTTGATATATGATTGAATGATGATATAAGGCACCCTAAGGGGTCTATTTATACTAGTAGAGGCCCCCTTAGGCGTGTGGTATGAAAGAAATTACAACCATCTAGCTTACATCATCCTAATCAAATGATTACATCATAAAGAAACAAATGAACTAAGCTAGATTACAAATGATGATAACTTGCTCAATACTTAACCAAATCTAAAGATTCTTGAACCCTTGGAAAGCTCTTGGAATGTAGATTAATCCACTCTAAGACTCCTTCCATGATAGCTTGATGGTTCTTGAATTATGGAGCAAATTACTTAAGTACCCTTGTAGATTCCTTCCAAAGTAGAGAGATATGTAAGATATGTGAGCTCTTCTTCCATGTAGGTGAGTATTTGATGTTTCTCTAGTTGACCTTGATGTATATGGCCAACAAATATACATCATAATATAATGATAAGTTAAAATTATAAATTTAATATTGTAGGAAAAAAATTTGACAATGTCAATAATAATTCATATGATGTTTAATTACAATAATAATAACCTACTTTTTTTATAATAAAAAGTGACCTTAATTGCTAAATCATATAAACGATTATAATATAATATTTAATTGATATTTTAAAAAATTTAATTAAGCAAAAAATTCAATGATATCAATAATAATTAATATAATCAATTATTACAGTCATTAGAACCTATTTTCAATTAAAAATATAACATTAACATAAATCACTATTTCTTAAAATAATAATAATAAAATATAATTAAAAATTAATTTTTTAAAAGTAAATTTTAACATGACTTTTTGAAAATATGAAAAACAATTACTATAATGAATAATTACAACAATAATAATAATCTATTTGAAAAAAAATACTACCACATAAATTTTATTAACTTATGAATAAACTTAATAATAAACATAATTATGAAGTGTCAAATATTTCAAAATAAAACATATCAGGAAATTGTCAAGTTGAAATTGTCACGAATAACTTAAATTCGTCAAAAATTAATAGCATAATTAGTATCAACTAATATTTCATATTAATAATAATTAATGTAATGATAAATTAAAATTATAAACTTAAAATTTATAATTATAGAAAAAAATATGACAATACTAATAATAATTAATATGATGATTAATTACAATAATAATAACCTATTACATTTAAAATAAACAATAAGATCGATAGCTAATTTGTATTAACAATTATAAATATAATAATTAATTAATAGTTTAAAATTTAAACTATGGAAAAAATTCAATAATATCAATAACTAATAAAGCTGTGAATGTCAACAATTTATATAATCAATAATTAATAATTAAGGAATTCCTTGATACAATTATATTAATTATAATCAATAATCAATAATTAAGGAAAAAATTCAATAATATCAATAATTTATATAATCAAATAATTCCAGTAAAAACATGAACTTGGAAAAAAAACGGTGAAGTATAGTTGGCCTCAAAAAAAAGGGGAGGGGGAGTAAACAAAACAATTGACTTCATCAACCAACTGCCACCACCGAAACCACTAACACATTTCACACCCCAACATCCCCACCCCCACCCCCTCAATGACCACTCCATGACAAGACACCTATAATGCACACGAATACATATATAACACAGTAAAACAGTACTAACAGAAAATCAAAATCTGAATCAAGTCTATTGAACGTAAAAATTCCAAACAAACCAATTGAAACCCAGCAGATTATACAACGCCAATCAACACTTTTCTAGTTTATCATGGAATCCCCAAACCACACCAAGGACATCATTGAAATGCGTTTTTTTTCCCGAACAATGATGGAGGAAGTCAACTATGGTCATGAGGCAATTAGGTACGTCGTAAATTTTCATCCATGGTTTCTACCATAAAGAGGCTATTTGAAGAAGAATCCAACCACCACCAGAACTACTAAGAAAATAATCCAAGACCGTTATTCTACAAAAACGATGAATAAGGCAACAAATAAGTCGTACCACCACAAGTTAATGGCCAAATTGTCCGAGTTGAGGGAAAAGCAGGACTTGATGATCCAATCATCATACCAAATGATGATGAAATGATGAAACTTGCAAGAAATGGAAGTTCTGAAGACTCATTCATCATACAAGACGACAGTCAAGATATCCCATTCGAGGGAAAAAACGAGATCAATGATCCAATCATTAAATCAGATGATGAACAGAAAACTCCGACGGAACAAAAAGGAGACAGTACCGATCCTTATTGTCTTTTCTTAATCCTAGGACTAGTTTATCTTCATCGCAAATTTCTCCTCGTGAGATGTAGATAGTTTTAGAAATTAATGAGTAATTTACATATCTGGTAGTCACATTTTTTCGGTTTCACTTGGCTGTTTTATCTCATAAATTATATCTGAGTGTTTTATGTCATAAATTATATATGTGGTTCACAATCAGTTCAAACCAAACACAAACAGTAAATCTCAGTGCAACTGTGTTGAATGTTTATAAATAGCAAAATCGTCAAATTACATCCAAGAATTTCATTCGTTATACTTTATTTATTAGTTACAAATACCTATATAAGATTTCAATAGAGATACAATATCTAAATCCTAACTAACAAGTAACTAACTGGATGACTCCAAGTTCAACAACTTTTTTATTTGACTAAAATTCAATTTAATAATATTAATGGATGATGTCATTTAGATTTTAACATTAAAAGACTCAATTGATTAAGATAGATGGCAGCAAAATAATACCCGAATATGGACACCTAGAAACCCTAAAAAATCCTAGGTCAATTAAGAGTTGGTTACTACTATATATACACAATAGCCAACAACTAGAAACCAATAGCACATGATACACCCCGAAAATCACCGGGTGGTTTAAAAACATTCGAATACTTAAAAACACTGTCAAAATTCAAATTTGTGCAGCATAAGTTGTTTTGAAGCAAAATCTTGTCATATTGCCAATCATAGGGGTGGTGAACCAATAAAGAACATAAAATTTAGGTACGTGAATACCCTTCAACTACAAATTTTAGTGCACATTGTCAAACACATATGAATGATTATAAAATTTTCAGTATTATTTCGACCATTCATATACTTCCAACTATTGAGATGTGTCATTGACTTCCATTGTTTATAGCAATAGATACCCAGAATAACATTTTCATAAGAATGAGAAGAAGTGTTTAGCAAGGATAACATTTATCACAGTCTAGATCATTAGTTTTCCATATACAATACAACCAATAAAGTGTTACCTAGTGCTAATGATTGAAACCCTAAATACATCAGGTTTGAGGTTTGATTCACCATTTCTCCTTATTATAATTGCCTACTCAAATATAACCTTGCAATGACTTTACAGTTGGTTGATGTCACATGAAATATGTTATTAATATTCTTTATTTAAACAAATCTTATCACTAGACCTAGCGATCTGATTCCAAGTGATAGTATCATTAAATTTTTTATAACTAACGACAATCTTGGAAATCTCATCCTCCACCACATATAATCATATACTTGTAATCTTTATTCAAGTCAGGTACATAATTTTCATACCTAGCTCCGATGAGAAAATATCTAGTAAACATTCTCACTACTAGAATAAATGGCAAAACGCGACCCTGTAACGCCCCTAGGTTACTAACCACTAGATTAAGCTAAAGATACACCTAACCCAATGATTAGCAGCGGATAAACACCTGGAAGTATTACTGTCGTCCACGGAGGTGGAGAAGGCTAAGACTAAAACCCAACAAAACAACCAAAACATAAACCAACTTCGAACTTTCATCATAAAGACATAATTTAACTTGAACCACCTCAAGACAACATATCACAATCCAATAAAACTTATACAAGCCAAACTATCACAAATTTCTCTCAAATCTGTCATAAAGAGACTTTAACCACCTTCAATCTCCTTAAGAAGCTCTAGGGTTTCGTTCTTCCGGAGCTTTTCCTTCTCCTTTGCCGAGATACCTAAAACGAAAACATAAAACTTCGAAGAGTGAGTTAAACTCAGTACGTATACCCCTAATAACGTAAGAATCTTTTCATAACTCGTTTTAGTTATTTAGCGCGGTTCCAAAACATTAAAAACAATATAAATAACAAACAAACAATAAAAGGTAGCAAAACTTACATAGCTTGACCATGCTTAACCTGTATATGGAAAGTATAACTTAACCTGTACTTAAATCACAACTTTAAATGAAAATACTTTTGAGTTCTTCCTCGTAAAAGTAACATACATACCCATAACCTTAGAAATAATATATCATTAAAAGTAATACAACATAGTTTCCAAAGAACCTAACTCATACATGACTTAACATATAACACACACACAAAGCCATAGCATAAACTTGACCTTAAATCCTTATAAACCAAGACTTATAAAAATTTGGCATGTAAGTCATAAAGCTTCACTTTGGTTCACAAGACTTGAGTAACTTAAGAAACTTTAAACTTGGTTATCCTATTATTTTCCTGAAGGTCTCCTACTTGCGATCATCGGCTAAGCCTCCGTATGCGCATACCCGGACCGATAAGGAGATCCGGATGGTGGACAATGTCCTATACTGGCCAGATTTTTATGGGGTGCACTTTAAACATTATCTTAGTAATTTTCCCTGAGGTGCACAAGGCACGATTATCTTGGTGTGCCCTATGTCACGATTAAGCATGGGGTGCTCTATAGCACGATTATACATGGGCGGGGCCTTTATTAAAATCTGTAGAAACTTGGAACCTTGACCTCGAGTTCTTAATAAAACGAGATCTTTATCTACCTTGTAATCATAACATAACCCATCCTTTGAATATAAAAATTGTACTTATGATGAAATTTATTCACGGAATACCGTTAATATCCAAAGAATGGAAATATTGTAAAGGTTTCTCACATAGAAGGTACGTAACATAAATTCTTAGAAATAACTGTAAAACTATCCTGATAAAACGACCTTAAATATTTAAGAATCCCTGAGAACTTGCATATAATTTGAACATAACTCATGATACTTTACATATAAACATGAATAATAGAATATAAATTTAGAACTTAACATACAGGATTAATTCATAATATTACGCATAGGAAGTCAGGCGATATACGTACCTGAAGACTTAAAAACACACACTGGACGAGCAGAGACTTGAACAGCGGGAGAGCAACGACCACTTGGAGGGACTTAGAAAAGAGAAGAAATTTAGAATTAGACCCTTGTCAAAAAGGGGGGAAAGAATGGATATCGTGAATAGAATAACCAGCTTGAATTATGAATCTAATATCTTAACGTACAATGAAAGGATCACAACTATCACTATAGACATCGTATCTTCCCATAGGAGGACTTTCTGAAAAGCTTAAAACACGCCTTACAACTTTACAGTTCACTCCAAAGTCTAAACACATAGTTAAAGGGGTCAAAATACTTAATCACCTAATCTGCCCAGAACTTGCAAGTGTCGACTAGCCTTTTTCGGAAGGCCATAACTTGAGTTATACTAAATATTTTGGGCCGATAAGCTGTCCATGGAAAGCTCGTGATTCATACTCCAACTCTTATTTTCATCACCAATTTATTTAAGCTAAGGAAGAGGTCGGAAAACAACCTAGAACATAGGCAGCCATGTCAACTAAAATTCTGGAAAGTTCAGATTTCTTGTCCTCCAATTAGAAGCTCCTAACTTTCTCTCTCGACATCCTATGAACGCATACCATACCATTCTGGAAAGATTAGAATGTCCTATAAAATGTTTATGTTCAAGCCTTAAACCATAGCAACCTCTAACTAATTGAAAAACACCTAACTTTTCACTGTCGTCAGAAAATCTCAGATTCGTGCGGGTTTACGATTTTGGCCAGAAATCATAATATACTCATCGAAATGACGAACCGTAAAAACCGGGTGCTAGCTAAAACTTTTATTCACCTAATAATGCCATAATATTACCCAGAATCACATCCCTTATTTTCAAGAAAACCAAAAACAAACCAGATTATATTCCTTCTTGAAATCCATTAACATGCACACTCAAATCTTTGTGTTTTAACCTAAATCCTTCTTGAAACATTGTTTAGTTCTCACAACTAAAAAATTCAGCTTTGAAAGGCCCAAAAAATCATCACTAAAGTCCACTTTAATCACATGCAACACCACTCCATCATCTAATTCCAAAATCCATCACCAATTACCACATGCAACACTCTTAAACTTTTATTTCTCTCATTCTCAACCTAATCCATGAACATTCACTTTGAATCTATCACACTTTTATACTTTTACAGAGAATTTCATCTAGAAAAACACATGTATGCTCACTAGTTACAAGGAATTTATATAATACATACTAAAATAACAAGAAGTTCATAAAACTCACCCCACTTTCTTCCTGGAACTTGAATCCTTCACCTTTCTTTGGGTAGCTATTAGAACTTCACAATCACTTCTGGAAACCACATAAAATCCCACCAAAAACTAAGATTCTAACTTAGATTTGAATGGAAAAAGAAAGAGGAGCAAGAGGGAGAGAATTACACTTGGAAGAGGATGAAGAAGACAAGATGATGATGGTGTGGTGCGTGTGGCCGGGGACGGCGACGGCGACGGCTGGCCGGGAATGACGCCGGCGACGGGCTCCGGTGGCCAGCGGTGGCAGCAGGCGGCAGACAGGAGGGCTCGGTAGGTGAAGAGTCATAAGGGGGAGTGGAAGCAAGAGTGGAGTTGTATTTGAAATTTGAATGAAAAACCCCCCTTCTTAAACTAATATAAACATATCAATAAAATTGAGGCCCAACTCTCTTCCCTCTCTTCCTTGATCCTGCCAAATGGCCCAAGACCCCAAAAATTTTTGTCAATTTGTTTTCTTCTCTTATACTCATATCTCACAAATTCCCAAATTACTTAAATCTATTAAACCATAAAAAAAAACATCGGTAACCCAACTAAAAATATTCATACACCTCCATGAGAATTCTCATAATTATATCCTAAATTGACTTGGATGAAAGGGAGGACACGATATTTCCGTCTCGGAAAAAGAATTCGTAAACAATCATGATCACCAAAAAAATTATCGGGAGAGATTTCTCAAGAAAGGAAAATTAAACTGATTCGTTGATGATCGTTGCACTGTTCAAGTCATGCAAAACACACACTTGGTTAGAAAAACAACAAAAAAAAAGAAAAAATTTGGAACACGCACTTTAATTATTTATGGTTTAACGTTAACCTTGATTATTTACGCTAATAAGTACGTATTAAGGGGCGATTTTCTTCGGGTTGTTACAGACCCTTCAGTCTCGACGCTTTTAATTTGCGTCGACCGAAAATTTTTATTATTAAGGAAATCTCGACCCTATTTTTAGTAGACCGCACAAGCTGACTCACAGAAGGGTCGAGAAGTCCTTTTTCTTCAACCTGGGCCTCGGGTGTTTAAAGCCCAAAAGATACTTTTATTGCTATGCTAGGGTTTCAGTTAGCGCGCCTTCCTCCCTCAATCTCTCCTCCTTCTCTCGGCCTCTCTCCTCTTCTCCATGCCCTGGGTACTCCCTTTCTCGATTTTCATTGATAGAGGCAATGGATGTCATCAACTTCTTCAATCCACTGGAGGATTTTGCTAAGAATATGCCACAAGCCCGATTAGAGGTTTTTGTTTACTTATTTTTTAATTCGATTGTTTTTCTTTGATTTCTTGAGTAAGGCATCGATCTTTAGATTTGATTTGTGTGATTTTTTCTTTCTCGATTGTTTTTCGTTCCGTTATTGGGTTCATCTTGCGTAAGGCATCGATCTTTAGATTTGATTTGTGTGATTTTTTCTTTCTCGATTGTTTTTCGTCCCGTTATTGGGTTCATCCTGATGGGATTCGCGAGGTTCTTTGATTCGCCAAGCTCATCCTTATTCCCATTAACAATATCATTGTTGGATCCAACTAAAAGGTTGGTTATTTTTCTAGTCTTTTAGATAGTTTCAAAATGGTTTTGAGATTTTGTGAGTATAGCTTTGAGATAAGAAAACCCTAATTCGAGTTTGTGATGGTTTCTGCAGAAACGAGCATGGCCGGTTGTTTGTCTTATTGATAGCCAAAGACCCATGAGAGTTGGGTTTTGTGACGAGCAGAGAAAGCTTCTCCCTTGGTTGCTATACCATCCTCAAAACCCTCAAGAAAGGCAAATGTTTGTTCTTTCGCAAGCCTTAATTTGGTTGCGTTTTTTATCGTGTAGTACATGTATCTCATTTTGGGCTTAGATGTTTAAAATCCCCTCAAATCATACCTTCTAACCCAGGCTTTCTCATTCTTTTTCCTCAGATCTGATTGTCTTTAGGGTTTAGATCAATTTGTAAATGATAAGTTTAATGTCTGCTTGATCTCTGTACGAACAGGTCATTTTGAGGCTTGGGAACAGACGAAGGAAATCACATTTTAGTAATTGGACCTTTCTCTTTCGACAAGTGACTCATGTTTATCCTGGATTCCTAACAATTGTCAATAGTGTAGTTTTACATATGCTTGATCTTTTGTCCATTTGGATTATCTTGGAATTATTGAGGTTCGTTCGATCATAGTGCCAGGTTTACTTGTTAAGTCTACAATGCAATTTTACTGGTGATAAAAATGAGGTGATAAAATGACTCATTAAACCTCTGTTTCTTTTCTATGGAGTAGTAATTAGCGAATGATTCTTAATGTTGGGTTTTTTGACAGGAAAAATCGTGTTGGCCAAAATTTTTGGAAAAATGTTCCAAAAGATTGTGTAGGTTGAATCCATAAAGTTGTTGGAATTTAGAGTTAGATAGATTTGGATGGGTCACTCCACCTAACGGCATATCATGTTTCATAGGCGGTGGATACTTTCAACTTTAAGGCAAATGTACAT
The DNA here is from genome assembly GCA_029582165.1 of Portulaca oleracea. NCBI lineage: Eukaryota > Viridiplantae > Streptophyta > Magnoliopsida > Caryophyllales > Portulacaceae > Portulaca > Portulaca oleracea. The sequence continues at coordinate 31,480,303 of CM055869.1, read as the reverse complement.
TTAAGTTATATTTTTATCGCCGTATATTTAACTAAATAAATTAGCAAATAAATTAGCATATACTATCATGAGGAATATAATATAAAACCCGAACATCAAAAAATTACCAAATTAATCACAACTATCAAAATCTCAGAAGCAAGGAATAGAACATGGGATACGGATACGATACAACACGACACAGACAAAGCAATACGTGATTTTTGAAAAATTAAGGGCACGCCACGACATCTGACACATTATATATATATAGGGAATAGATATAATGAGAATGGAGTTTTTGTGAGAAGAGAAGAAGGGGCAATCCTAGCCCTCGGTTCAAAGATCTAGGGTGGATGTAATTATTTGTTTTATCTTTTTTTCTAATGGGAAAGAATAATAATTAGGGAATTGTTTTTTTTTGTTTTGTTTGATGTCCTCACGTGATGATAAGTAGTCCAAGAATCCATCAACACACAAACTGTTGCATGCTTGCTCCAATTTTGCACCCCATTCATCCGCCAAGTCATTCCCTATGTTTCTCATTCATCAGCTGATCAATTTTGCACGCCATTCATCCAAGATCAATTGATTTCTCTTCTGAAAATTCCAGCAAGACTTGGCTTCAAAAAATCTCAGCAGAACAACCCTTATTCCGGCAGATATTGCGTTGTTTTTGGAATTTTTTTTTCCGTTTTGTGGAGTAAGTTTGGCTCCTCCCTAATCGAAAATAAGAGCCAATTCAGAAACTCTAGATTCTGGTTTTCGGTTGTTGAAAGGTATGATTTTCATTTGATTTTTTGCGATTTGTCATCTGTGTTTCTCAAATCAGAAGCAATTTATTTCAAATTTGGTTGGAATTGAGTTATTGAAATTGTTTTCGACAAGGTAGTAGTCGAATATGTGAAGATTGTCATCCGTATGGAAGCCAACGATGGAGTTCAGTTCGAGGTAGAACAGGGCAATAACTGAGTGTAAGTATCGTTTGAGACTGTTAGAATTTCTTTTTTCTTTGTTTAATTTAGTGCAGAATTTAGGGCGTGAATGGAGGGTGGATATGAAGGAATTAGGTAGTATGAATATTGTTATGTGATTTGAAAGCATGAATGTTCAATGTGGGGAAAAAAGGAAGTGTGACTGATGAAGGGATTATGTTAATTGTAATATTGATGATCATTTCAATCACCCATGATGATCATTTCAAATTAACATAATGATCATTTAATGGGTGCTCATTTCCATTGTGCACTTGTTAATCGTCGTTTTGGTCATGTGGTATTGAATTGTCACGTTGTATGCCTTGATGTTCATTTCAGTCACACTTGATGATCATTTCACATTAAGTTAATGATCATTTGGTGGGTCCTCATTTCCATTGTATACTTGATGATCATTTCATATTAATTTAATGCTCATTTTCATCAATCTTTGATGATCATTAGGGGAGGGGAACCAGATGCATTCGGGACGGGTGCGCCGATGCAGAGTTTTAACGAAAGATCCATTGTCATGGTGCCAACTCCAAGGTTAACGTAAGTATAGTGACGAGTAACAGAATTTTGGGCGGGGTTGACATTGACCATCGCTAACAGTGTAGTTTGGGTTGTAGGGCACATGAGGTGATTGCACCAGGGGTTGGTGAAGCAGCCAATGATGTTGGGGTCCTCGAAGACAACGCGAAAGAGTAAGTTGTAGATTTTCGTAAGACATGGCATGATGTTCATTACAATGGATGTGTTGATTGTTTTCCAATGTGTACTTGTTAAGCTTCACTAATTATTCATGTGGTATGACTCGGTGTTCATTTCAGTCAGAGTTGATGATCATTACACAATAACTTAATCATCATTTCATTGTGCTCATTTCCGTTGTGTACTTGATGATCATTTGATATTAACTTTGTATGTTTCATATTCATGTTCATGTATTATGATTTAGTATTTAGGGTCATGGTCCATCCACGTCATTATGTTTGTGTTAAGATAAATGATTTTATGTTCGTAAGACATGAGATGATGTTCATTACAGCGTTTGTCTTGCTCGTTTTCCATTGTGCAGTTGTCAAGCGTAACTAATTGTTCATGTGGTATTGAATTGTTACGTTGTATGCCTTAATGTTCATTTCAGTCCGACATGATGATCGTTTCACATTAACTTAATTTTGATGGGTGCTCGTTTCCATTGTGTACTTGATGATCATTTGATATTATTTTAATGCTCATTTTTATCAATATTTGATGATCATTATTTTTTTTCCTTTGTTCAGCAAGAGTTGTTGGATGTGTTGAGGGGCTGATAATGCCACGCCCTGGTCATGAACGACGTAAACCAGTTAAAGGACATCGTCCAAATGCGGGCAGGTAATTGGGACAGGACAGGCACCGTTGCACCCCTTTGACATTGAGCCTATTAACTTTGATTCATGATGTGTTTTGGATGTTGTAGTATTTGGAATGAACATCAATTTGTAAGCATACAAAAACACCATTTTTGGCTTATGTGATTTGATGCTGATCATCAACGTGAGTGAGTTTGTAACGCCCCGACCCTTCCCGGTCGTGGACATTACCGATAACTGCTTCAACGATCGCTGACTGGCCCCACAAATCACCACGAGTCTTTCCAGTATGCTTCGTCCTCGCTCACACGCTGCCCGGGAAAACTTCCTAGGAGGTCACCCATCCTTAGACTACTCCCAGCCAAGCACGCTTAACTGAGGAGTTCCCAACGGATGAGCTACCATAAAAGAAGGTGCACCTTGGTGATATAAGTAGTCATTTCAATACTTTTAAGCCACACTTTAACCACATACTCGGGGTATCAAGTCACCCCCACTTAAGCACACAACATCCTCGTTGTGCCTCAATACACTCCAGAATCTTTGCCCCGTTAGGTGACTGCCCATGGATCTCCCGTCCACTGTTTCAGCTCACGGTCGCGGGTCAGCTCTGATACCATATGTAACGCCCCGACCCCTCCCGGGTCGCGAACATTACTGATAACTACTTCAACGATCGCTGACTGGCCCCACAAATCACCACGAGTGTTTCCAGTGTGCTTCGTCCTCGCTCACACCCTGCCCAGGAAAACTTCCAAGGAGGTCACCCATCCTTAGACTACTCCTAGCCAAGCACGCTTAACTGAGGAGTTCCCAACGGATGAGCTACCATAAAAGAAGGTGCACCTTGGTGATATAAGTAGTCATTTCAATCCTTTTAAGCCACACTTTAACCACATACTCGGGGTATTACAGGGTTATTGTTGAAGCTCACCCATATTTGTAGTAAACATTAATCTTGTGAGAAATGATCATCAAGGGTTCGGAAAATGATCATCAACGTGTCTTATAATGAGCATCAACATGCATGGGTTATTGCTGAAGTTCACCCATATTTGTGGTAAACATCATTCTTCTGAGAAATGATCATCAAGGGTTCAGAAAATGAACATCAATTTGGATTGAACTGAAAAACAATACACCAAGTCAGTTGTCATTGGTGGGGGGAGAAGGGGGGTTGTCTGTCATATGAATGTTAAAACAATAATCATTTAGTGATGATTATCAAGGTTTTGTAAAATAAACATCAACATGAATTGAAAATGTCTTCTGATAATGATCATCAAGGGTTCAAAAATGAACATCAATTTGTACTGGAATAAAAAATGCACCAAGTCATTGTTCTTAAGGGGGTTTGTTTGCCATATGAATGGTGAACACCATTTTACATAAGAGCAGACACCCAATAAAATGATCATTAAGCTGGTATATAATGAGCACCTAAAAATGACCATCACGGTGTTATGGAACGAGCATCCAGTTACATTAAAATGATCATCTAAATTTATGACAAATGAACATCATCATGCATGGGTTAGTGATGAATTGGACTCATATTTGGAGTAAACAACAATCATTTGGTAATGATCATCAAGGTTCTGGAAATGGACAAGTCTTCGTGAAGCGTCAAGTATTCAAATAATTAACATCAATCATAATACAAATGAACATCAATGAGACGAATACCACCTAACCATACCATGAGCATTAAGCATTCACTGATGAACATAAACTTTTTATTATTATGAACATTACTTGCAGCTTGCATGAACAACAAGTAATTATGAGATGAATATCAAATATTATTGGCTTGAGCGTCAAAGACCGCGGACAACAATTTAATGAACATCAATAAATACTGAGAATGATCATCAAGTTCATCCCAAAACCATGATAATGCTGATATGGAAACTGATCATAATTAAGTTATAACAAATGATCATCACTACATAACTAAAAAATGATCATTGTTTTATGTCACCAAAAAATGAACATCAATATCTGCTACTTGATCTTCAATCCCTGTATACTAAACAACAACTATGATCATCAATCCACTTATAAATATGATCCCAACAACATCCTAAGTACAAAAATCAATCACCAACCATGGTCATCGGACTATAATCAATCACTAATCCACTCATAAAGGAATGACCATCAAGCATTATTGGCATGAGCATCAAAGACCGTGGACAACAATTGAATGAACATCAATATATACTGAGAATGATCATCAAATTCATATCAAACTATGGCCATGTTGACATGGAAACCGGTCATTAAGATGTAACAAATGATCATCACTATATAGCTAAAAATGATCATTGTTTTACGTCACTAAAAATGAACATCAATATTTGCGACGTGATCATCAATCCCCTTACATTCAACAACAACTATGATCATCAATCCACTTATAAATATGATTCCAACAACAACCTAAGTACAAAAATCAATCACCAACCATGATCATCAGAATATAATAATCATAAATCATGTATTTCAAACTGGGAATTTAATCATCAACAATCAAAAATCAAAATTGGGGATATAATCATCAACAATAAATATAATAGTCTGCATAAAATTGAACAAAGAAAAAAGGAATTCTAACAGTCACAAAGGATACTTACACTGGGTTATTGCCCTGTTCTACCTTGATCTGAACTCCATCGTTGGCTACCATATGGACGACAATCTTCACAAATTCGACGACTACCTTGTCGAAAACAATTTCAATAACTCAATTCCAACCAAATCTGAAATAAATTGCTTCTGATTTGAGAAACACAAATGACGAATCGCGAAAAAAAATGAAAATCATACCTTTCAACAGCCGAAAACCAGAATCTAGGGTTTCTGAATTGGATCTTATATTCGATTATGGAGGAGCCAAACTTGCTCCAAGAAACGGAAAAAAAATTCCAGAAACAATGCAATACCTGCCGGAATAAGGGTTTTCTGCTGTGATTTTTTGAAACCAAGTTAATTATGGTTTTTGTTGGAATTTTTAGAAGAGAAATCAATTGATCTTGGATGAATGGCGAGCAAAATTGATCAACTGAAATGAATGTGAAGCATTGTGAATGACTTAGGGGATGAATGGCGTGCAAAATTGGAGCAAGCATGCAACAGTTTGGTTGTTGATGAATTCTTGGACTGCTCATCATTACGTGAGGACATCAAAAAAAAAATTCCCTAATTATTATTCCTTCCCATTAAAAATAAAGATAAAACAAATAATTACATCCACCCTCGATCTTTGAACCAAGGACTAGGATTGCCCCTTCTTCTCTTCTCACAAAAACTCTTTTCTCAATATATATATATATATATATATATATATATATATATATATATATATATATATATATATATATATATATATATACATACATACATACATATATATATATATATATACATATATATATAAATGACTGAATCACAAAAACTCTTTTCTCATTATATATATATATATATACATATATATATGTGTATATATATATATATATATATATATATATATATATATATATATATATATATATATATATATATATATGATATCCAAATTATTTTTTTATGAATGGAGAAATTCTTTTGAATTAACCACAAATTTATTATACAATATGATAAGATGCAATTACTGTTTTCTTAACCAAAACAAAAGAGACAATTGATAATATTCATATACTTTAAGTGCACAGGGAATAGTAGTAGTATCTAGCTGTAGACCAATTACTTATTAAAGTGTGTACATCTTTCCTTGATTACATGATGACATGTCTGTAATTTAGGTGACTAGTATTAATATCCACCTGTAGACTAATTCAATTGAGTTTTACCGTGACAACTAATTAAGGCATTGATCTTCGTGCCAATAACTCAAAAGCTTTAGGCAATAACCCTATCCCATTCCCAGATATACTCATATGCTCTAATTAGAGTACTGACATTTTCTAAGTTCACACGCATGTACTCACATTTATAATTTGCCCTTTTGAATTGGATATGTTGTCTTCTTGCTCAATCTTAATTATCAACATCATGTCACATGCTCAATATTAATTGTCTACCACCTCTTCTTATTTCTCCATTTCAATTTAATAGATTTACTAATTCCCATTTATCAATTTCTCATATCAACAAATACGCGTATTTTGATGAGTAAGAATAATCTTAAAGATTAAACAACATCCACATACTTAAATGACGTCTGAATTCTAAAAATTCTATAATAGTTACTGATATTTATCACAAATTCACAATATAACAATATATATATATATATATATATATATATATATATATATATATATGTATATAAGGAAATTGGATTCTAATAATCCCTACTTTTACGAATTGTATAACAAATATTCCCTACTTTCATTTTGTATTCTGGTGGTCAAAAAAAAAATTGAAATTGTATTCTGGTGGGATGCCACCGAGTCAAGTGGTGGTGACTCGATGGTTTGCTGACGTGTACCGGCGAGAGTGTGTTTAACTAAGAAAATATTATTTTAGTTGTATTCTAGTAGTCCCATTTGAGTTGTTATTGTATTCTAGTAGTCTCATTGATACATTTATTGTATTTTGGTGGTCCCATTTCATTGTTGATTATATTTTGGTGGTTTGAATTCTTGGTCAAACTCACTCTCGCCGATACACGTTAGCAAACCACCGAGTCACTACCATTTGACTCGGCTGCGTTCCACCAGAATACAATTTTAATTTTTTTTGGACCACCAAAATACAAAATGAAAGTAGGGATTATTGCTATACAATTCATAAAAGTAGGGATTACTAGAATCCAATTTCCCTATATATTTCTAATAATCCCTACTTTTACAAATTGGATGACAATAATTCTTACTTTCAATTTGTATTCTGGTGATCCAAAAAAAAAAATTGTATTGTAGTGGGACATAATCGAGAGTATGCAGTAAATATCATAGATTTTGTGTTGCATTTGATTCAAAACTTTGTATAACACTTTACCACGATTTTTAATGAATTTACATCATTTCTCCCAATTTTTTACTATTTTTTTCTATTTTCTATGATTTTTACTATTTTATTCCTTTTAAAATATCATAATAATTAATCGGAATCTCAAAAAAATAATTGAAAAAATGTTTTAGCAACTATACTTCATTATTACCTATCTAGGGGTAGGAATGAAAAAAACAAAAATAAAATAGGGTAGGCATGAAAAAATATAAAAAGAATGTGGTGATGGATTTCATACCACTACAATACAATTTTTTTTTTCGACCACCAGAATACAAATTGAAAGTAGGGATTATTGTCATCCAATTTGCAATAGTAGAGATTATTAGAATCCAATTTCCCTATACATATATGTATATATATATATGCAATATTCAAGAAAAATAGAAGAATAGTTTGAGGATACAAAAGCACTTTACTTTGAAGTTCACAAAAAAGATAATAAGTAATTTGGACTCCAAAATTTGCATCTAACACTCCATAGACCTACAATGACGAAGGGTGACAAAAGATTTCACACGTTTGCTACAAAATTTGAAGCTAAACCAAGGATTTAACCATCAAAGATACTGAAATTCTATAGCATGTGGAACCATCTTAACCAAAAGCTTAAGTTGATGGTTGAAGCCCCAGGAATGGTTTTTGTAGTTTAACACGCCCCCTCACGCGAATGCCCTTTCGGCTTGAAGTGCGGATGCTGCAAAGGCCCCCTTCACCTTATGCAAATGAATATGGAGGGTGCTAAGATTCGAACCTGAGACCTCTTGCTCAGGTCTCTCTTCCTCCTCTCTCTCCTTCATCCCAGAAGAGAGAGAATCTCCTCTTCCTCTCTTCCTCTTTCTATCTTTTTCCATCTATCTTGATTTTTTCTTTATATCCATCCAACCCTATTCTTCTTCAGATTCGGCACATCTACCCGCCGTTTCTTTCTACGTTTCGAGGAAACGAAGAAAGAAGAAGAAGAAGCAGCTGAGTTGAGTTATACCTACCGGTGACTGCATTATTAGCTTGCGACCAGGTGGTGGTGGAGGCAATCAAGGCCCTCGATTTCTCGGACCCCGTTTCGAAACTTCTTCGTCATCTTCATCTGCTGCTCCTGCTTACGATAATCAACTCCTTCCTCCTCATGGCGGCGGTTCTTCATCGCTCTCTCTCAAGTTTGGAGATGCTAGGTTCGAGAGTCGTGAGCGTGTCTGTTACACTCGGGATCAACTGTTGCAATTCAGAGAAGTGCCAACTATTCCTGAGGAAATCCTAAAGGTGAAAAGGGAAATTGATGTTGAATTTTTTAGTGAAGAGCAGAACTGGAGCCGTGTTGAAGCCAATCAGCAGCCTCCGACTCAGCCTCAAGGTCGCTACTCTGAACCTGACAATCGTGATTAGCGCAGCTGCTCTTCTGCACAGATCACTGCTTTAGCAAAGGAGAGGTCTTGGGAATCACTCCGGGATAGAGAGTTTTCTGGTAAACCTGACCCGAGAGGTCAGAATGCCAATCGTCAAGACCAGCTCATCTCACAGTTTGCAAGAGCTGAGATTTCCTCCAATCAAGGGCAGGGCCCTGCTCCTACTTTGATTAAGGTTGAGGTGCCATGGTCTGTTAGAAGTGTCAACCTGTCTGAGAAGGACCATGTGCTTAAGACTGTGAAAGGTATTCTGAACAAGCTCTGATACCATATGGAACCATCTCAACCAAAAGCTTAAGTTAATGGTTGAAGCCCCAGGAATGGTTTTTATACTCTAACATAGCAAGAATATAACTTCAGCTCGCAATTGATTTACCCACCTTCCCCACTATATTTAGAAGCCATACAATAAACAAACTACCTATACAAGACCAATTTAGAGGAGCCAAGCATAAGAGTCAACACCAAATATATCGCAACAACTAATTTAACCTGCAGGTGATTAGTAGTAGTAGTAGTACCAATAGCAGTCTCAGCTGGGATTTTTCCTTTTCTTTATACCAAACGCACTCCAAATAAACAGAAAAAATTTGAACTGCCCCACAAAAGAAATCGATCTTCTACCACTCTAAAACCAAGTTTCCTTCCATCAAAGGTCATCAATTTTATGTACACCACGCACCTTATTTCAATGACAAGATATACAACCCTTTTCAAATCCATCAAACTACTGGATAATGGACCAAATGCACCAAATCAAGAATACGTACAAACTAGGCATCAACTTAAACAATGAAAAAGAAAAAGATTTGGCCATGAACAAGATTTAAGCCACAAATAATCAGACTAATCAGTAATGAGAAGAGGGGGAGGGTAGAAAATAAAGTACTAGTTGAAGAATTCAAAGTAGATTTGACTGTTCTCACTAAAACTTAAAAGTTCTCAAACTGTATCTCGAGTCTCGTTTCATCTAGGATTTTAAAAAATTAATTTTGGATAGAATTTGAAAGAGAGGTTTATTATAATTGACTGAGAGAAAGTTGAATATACAATGTACGATTGAAATTTTGCACTTGTTTCCAAATTGTATGACGAGATTACTTGCAACTTTTGTCCTCATAAACCTACAACCATACAACAGTTTCATTTCAGAACCAGCACACACACAAAAATAAAGATTATAACAACGGAAAATAAAGCGAATTGTATACCGGTTATTTTCTTTTCCACCTTAATTTTCTGACGGAGGTCTAATAATTACTTGTAACCAATTATTATTGGACAAAAACCTACGACAGACAGGTATGTATACTCATTATTAATCTACAACTAGTATCATTATTGATTATAACACCCTACAATTTGAGCTATTTTATAATACAAAGGTAAGGGGTGCCTCGAAAGAGAAAAGGTCCCACATCAGGAACAAACAAGCAACTGTCATGTACATTCATTATTGGTCTTGGATCATGTAGTGATAACTATGATGAAGGGTCTCAACAGTAGAGACAATCGAAACAAATAAGCAGCATATACCTCTTTTAATAAAAGAGACAAGTTACAAACAACTACTAATCATGATAAAACATGGGATGCATAGGGAAACATAACAGAGATAACTTAAATACTAGTGTTTTGTATTGAGAAAGCATTAGCTCCACATATAGCAGGATATGCTCGGGTCCATGTCCATATCGATAACTCATAGACAGACCAAGGCTTGATCTCGGAAAACCAGTCACACAACTCTAAAGGATTAGCTAAAGCATCCTTCATCTCTTGCACCGTCGGAAAAGTGAGAATAAATTTGACCCCGCTAAGAGCTGTGATTTTTGAAATCGATTTCTTCCATGATCCATAGTTCTTTCCATTCAGCAGATCACTCGCAAGAACGCTATTTGGGTTATCAGAAGGATGAAGAAAAAGAACATGGGTTATCCAAAGAAAACATAACATAACGAAAAGGCTTTGTCAACAACTTAGTGTGAATGTTATGTTTTCTTTGGATAATTGCATTATAAAGGGGCAAATGTTTCAGGAAGTGGTCCTTGGTAAAACACGTCAAGGTTCATACCATGCCAAACTAGTCAATTTTTAGAAAGACAACAAGAAAGCTATGAAGAGTCAAATGATCATTCATCAAGAGACAAGCTTCACTAAAGAATTGAAGACTCCTGGCATTTTAGGCTAGGACATCTTCCTTTCGATAACATGAAATGTATAGGTTTGCCTTGTGCTAATAAGAAAGAGACAATTTGCACTGTTTGTCCTAAAGATAGATTGCATATACAATCTTTCCCTATTAGTGCTTCTATGTCTTCTAGAATTTTTGAGCTTGTTCATGTTGATATTTGGGGACCTTATAAATGTTCTACGTATAATGGATATAAGTACTTTTTGACTATTGTGGATGATTTTTCTAGAGCTACTTAGGTTCATCTTATGTCTTGTAAGAGCAATGCTTTCCCTTTGTTACAATCTTTTGTCGTTTATGTTCAAACACAATTTGATGTCAATGTCAAGATTATTAGAACATATAATGGAATGGAGTTTAAAGACAGTTGTGCAACTCGGTTTTATCAAGAAAAAGGTATTGTTCATCAAACTTCATGTGTTGATTCTACACAACAAAATGGGGTTGTTGAGAGAAAACATAAACACATTTTGGAGATAGCTCGAGCAATAATGTTACAGTTTGCCTCAGAAATTTTGGGGAGAAAGTGTTCTTACTGTTGTTTATCTCATTAATAGATTTCCTTCTTCAATTCTTGATAATAAAACTCCCTATGAAGTTTTGTATGATGAAAAACCTATTTATACTCATCTAAGGGTGTTTGGGAGTCTTTGTTATGCTTCTTCTTTAAAGAGAGACAGATCTAAGTTTCAGTCAAGAGTTATTCCTTGTGTTTTCATTGGATATCCTTATAGTCAGAAAGCTTACAAGCTTTATGATGTGGAAAGTAAAAGAGTTTTTACATCTAGAGATGTTATTTTTTATGTGATATTTTTTCCTTATCATAATTCACAAGAAGTTTCATTTGTTCTTTTACCTCGGCCAGTTCAAGATGATTATATGCATTTTGATCAACAACTTTAGCAGCAAAATTGTTTTGAACCAGCATCATCAGCAACAACATCATGATTTGGAAGAACACCATCATGAGATTTTAGACAGTGCAGAACAAATCATAAGCAATATCATGATCAAGTTTTACATCAACAATAAGTTTCTTACAATAGTATATATGTTCCTGTTGTAGTTCCTTCTGAAGATTAATCTAATTCTGATAGACAACAACCTCAATTGCCTTCCAGAAGGTTTGTCAGGAATCATAAGATTCATTTAAAGGATTATTAGTGTTTTCTTGCCAAGTCAAAATGGTGTAATATGGTTACTTTTTCATCTGATTCTATTGAGCTATTATCTACTCTAGAAGAATATCCAGAACCTAAGTCCTATGAGTAGGCAACCAGTCATCCTGGATGGGTTCAAGCTATGAATAAGGAGATAGATGCTTTACAACAAAATAAAACTTGGGATGTGGTTGATTTTCCAAAAGGGAAAAGAGCCATCGGTTCTAAATGGGTTGATAAAACTAAGCTTAAAGCTGATGGATTCTTAGAAAGGCTCAAAGCTCGTCTTGTTGTAAGAGGTTTTACACAACAACATGGCATTGATTATGAAGAGGTTTTTTCCCCGGTAGTAAAAATGACTACTATAATATCTATAATGGCTTTAGCTGCAACTAATAATTTGGACCTTTTCCAACTTGATGTAAATAATGCCTTCCTCCATGGAGATCTTGATGAGGAAGTAAATATGCAGATGCCTAAGGATAATGATAACCCAGAAAATAAGGTTTGTCGATTAATAAAATCATTGTATGGCCTTAAACAGGCCAGCAGACAATGGTTCACAAAGTTAAAGGAAACTTTAATTTCCATTGGTTATTATTAGTCCAAGAATGATTATTCTCTATTTCTTAATAAATCATCTTCTAACGTTACCATTATAGCTGTGCATGTGAATGACATTTTGATCACAAGTTCTGACATTAAAGAAATTCAAGTAGTTAAAGGATCTCTTAAAAAAATTTGGGATTAAAGATCTTGGAAAGCTTCATTATTTTCTAGGTCTTCAAGTTCAGCAATGTACAGATGGAGTTCTTCTATCACAAAGGAAGTTCACCAAAGAATTAGTAAGAGATTGTGGTCATAACTTCAAGAAAAATGCTTCCACGTCACTACCATTAAATTGCAAACTAATGCCAGATGATGGAGAATGTCTGTTGGATCCTACTGTCTACAGGGCATTAGTATGGAAACTGAATTTTCTCACCCATACTAGGCCGGATTTGAGCTTCAGTGTCCAGTATCTTAGTCAATTTCTACAGAATCCTCGACAACCACACTATCAAGTTGTTCTTCATACTCTTAGCTATGTCAATGAGACTTCTTCTCAAGACATTCTTCTAAAGGCTACACCTTAGTTGACATTGCAAGATTTTTCAGACTTTGATTGGGTTGCATGTCCTATTACCAGAAGATCTACGATAGGATATCTTTTATTGCTAGGATCATCACCAATCAGTTGGAAATCGAAAAAACAAGGCACCATCTCTAAAACTTCATCAGAAGCTGAATATAGGGCGATGGCACAACCAGCAGCAGAAGTAACATGGGTGGTCAGATTACTCGAGGAGCTTGGAGTGACTAACTTACAGCCTGTCATGCTTAATTGTGACAATAGGTCAGCAGTTCACATTGCAAAGAACCCTGTGTTTCATGAAACAACGGAACACATCGAGATAGATTGTCATTTCACAAGAGAGAAAGTCCTAGATGGTCTTATACAACTCAATTTCTTACCTACAGAAGATCAACTAACAGACATCCTTACAAAGATTTTACCTGGGAATCAGCTTAAGGAGCTTCTTTCCAAGCTGGGAATGGTTGATACTTCATCCCATTCCAGCTTGAGGGGGGATGACAAGATATAGCCACTATTGTTTATTGTTAGTTAGTTATAACTAATTTCTTCTTTTTTTCTTTATTTATTTCTTTCTTCTTCTTTGTTTCTAGGTAGTATAAATACATTAGTTGTATGTTGTTTTTCTCTCAATTAATATTATTGTCTCAGATTCATTCAATAAAAAAAAGTCTTCTTTCTCTTTGTATACATAAGCTTCTGTTTTTGTTTCCACACAAAATATAACAGCGTAGATGATTGTAGTACACTGAAATAAAACAACTTAAGCCCTTTGAGATTGTTCAGGTGAGAGGGTCCAGGTTGAGAGGCAAGTTGTGGACATGCTTAACCTAGTTTTATCCTCGCTATAGCACAAAGAAACACTATTCTTCTCACCTACTAGAAGCTCGATGCTATTCAGAGGACATACATCTACTTAAGACACAATATGGCGACACCTTTTTGTATCAATTGTTGATTCTTAATTAGCTTTTCAGCAACCACAAAACTGACACATTCAATACTAAAAGTACTAGTAGGAAGGGGCGGATCCAACATGGGTTCACGTGGGGTCACGTGACCCCGCTTAAAAAAAAAAAAAGAAAACAATCTGTTTGTAAAATTCAACCGTCTGATAAATATACATATACAACATGAAAGAGCCAAGAATGATATCTTCTGCCTTAGCTCAGTGGCACGCATGCTCAAAGAATCACTGAAGCGAGTCAGAGGTCTTGTGTTCGAGACCTACAGGCCTCAAATGTAGCTTTTTTTGTTGAACCATGATACAATGAAAGGAAGCTTGAGGTTCCGTGCTCGAGACCAACAGGCCTCAATTTCCCATATTTCACATTTTTGTAACTTTTAATAATATTTTCTTTAATAATTATATATATATATATATCAACTATAAGAGTATAATATTTATTAGTTAGGTCAAAAGATATAATAACAACCTAATTTTATTAATCATAGTTGAAAAGACACATTCTATGCATAATTTTATATTTTAAAAAAATATAAATAAATAATTATTTTTAAATTGTTTATAAATTATAATTATCCTTAAAGTAATGAAACATATCTTTATAATCATTTAAATATAATTACATTTAACTTTATTAGTAACTTAAGTGAAATGCAAGATGATTATCATTTATTAACCATCTTGCGTTAAGATGTTTATAATTTTTCTTTTTTTTTAAACTCAACCTAGCGTCCTAGCGGCAACAATTACAGTTCAAGCCTAGCGTTGTTTTTAACAGTCTCAGATGAGCTTTTGAAAAAAACACTGTTATTACTTATTTTGAGGATGAAATTTTCAAA
This sequence comes from Portulaca oleracea, assembly GCA_029582165.1. Taxonomy (NCBI): domain Eukaryota; kingdom Viridiplantae; phylum Streptophyta; class Magnoliopsida; order Caryophyllales; family Portulacaceae; genus Portulaca; species Portulaca oleracea. Next base: position 31,465,272 of record CM055869.1, on the reverse strand, counting down.
AAAGTACCAAATGATACATCATATTGGAATACTTTCAAGTCATGGCGCCTTGTCATGGACAACTACCCGAAATATAATAATATTGTAAGTTTTTTATTTGTTGTTTTAAATTTTTATATTTGACTTTGAACCCGCTTGATTTTATTCCTGGATTCGCCACTGCTGGTAGGTATAACTATTAAACTGTTATTATACTCATCCCATATTTTTTTAATTTTAGTGTAGTAATCTATAACAGACAAATGAACTTGAGCAATATTGACTAAATTCATCACGTTGAACACAAAGGTTTTAGTCCCATCTACTTCCCCAAAACGTTGCTCTAATTGAACCCGTAATTCTCTAGCAGTTGTAGTGAAAAGAACAATCTAAGATATATAAGAAATTACAACATTCATAAGCCAACATTGCACCATTTTTATTGCATGTTGAGCTATATATTGAGCGCGCATTAGTAGGACGAGCAAACACCCCAAAACAAACCTTCATTTGTTCTTAGCAAGCAATGAAATCTCAACTGCCCTTTTCTAGTGCCGGTAGTTTTCACTATTGATCAATTCACTTACAAGAACATTGTTTGGTTTGTCAGAAGGATGAAGAAATAAAATATGGGAAGGATCATTCATGTTTCCATCATAAAGAGTAGAATTATCAACACGAACAACCATAATTGATTTAAGAAATAATTGCAATCAATCAGCATGGTCACACGATCAAAGAACTCATACCAAAAACTCAATCTGGAAAGAAAAACTTGGTGCTCGAGCAACTTAAATCATCCGAGAATTTCCAAGATTGATCATCTTCATAGCTTTGATACCATGCTACCAGTACACAATAGCTGGAGAAAGCAAGATGAAAATAAGTAGTGTTGGCAAAATTTTGTCTGACTTGAATGCCCGAATTTGTCCGACTAAGAAAAACTTGATTTTGTCTTAACCATGTTTCTAACATTGACCAAATTAACTGAATATTTGAACACAATATTTTTCTTTTTCTATTGTCCAAACTCAATTGTAACACGAATTTAGCTCCATCCAAATTGTCCGTCCCAGGCCGACTAAAAAAAAAATTGGGTTTAGACATCAATTACTCGTTTGAATTTAATTTTAATCGAACCCAAATTTTCCAAACCCAATTTTAGTGAGCGCTAAAAGTGAGAGAGAATTGAAAATACACAGGAGACTTTTCTTATTATCATAATATGATGCGATGAATTAGTTACAAATAAGAAATACAAGGTGTATGTATAAAAAGGAAAATAAAGCTAGGATTAGTAATATAACCAAAGTATTAAGGGCTTGTCAAATTCATAGGTAAATTTTATTTACCCAAATTTACCAATTTTTACCTAAATTTACTAAACCTTATCAAAATTACCAAAGTTAAAAAATAAATTTTTTTTAATTTTGATATATTAGCATAAATTTGCCAAAAGTTACCAAACATTACCAAAATTTACCAAAATTTAACTTTTACCTAACTGTTTTTTATGGATGAATTTTACATAGGTAATCAGTTAACTACTTATGACAAGATATATAACTCTATCAATTTTTCTGATCTTTTTTAAGAATTTTGGAGGAAAGGGAGTTTCTCAATAGGTAAACTATTCAGTAATTATCGGAAACATTGGTTTGCATATATATATATATATATATATATATATATATATATATATATATATATATATATATATATATAGTTAGATTCTATTGCATGCATTTTTTAGAAGGGAAATTGGAATCTAATAAACCAACCTTTGAGGGTCCTTTGAAATAACCAACCAACCTTGCAAGCTAATTTACAACGAACCCACCTTAACATGTTAATGTTTCTAACGAACCTCCGGCGAGTCGCACAGGCCGGAAAGCTGACGTGGCGGTGTTTTAGCCAAAAAAAAAGCTGAGTTGGATTAAATAAATCAATTTTTTCTTTTTTTAAATCCAACTCAATTCTCTTTTTATTTCTTTCTCTCTCTCCTCTCTCTCTCTCACAGTCTCTCTCCTCTCTCTCTCTATCACCCAGCCCCCCTTGTTCCATCTCCCCGACCCAGCCCCCCAACCCCCATCCTCTCACCACCGCCACCCTCACCACCACTGCCGCCACCACCACCACCACCACCACCATCACCATCACCATCACCATCGTCATCATCACCACCATCCTCCATCATCATCATCATCATCATCACCACCACCACCACCACCACCACCACCACCACCACCACCATTACCATCATCATCATCACCACCATCCTCCATCATCATCATCATCATCATCATCATCATCATCACTACCACCACCACCACCATCACCATCATCATCACCACCATCACCATCATCATCATCACCACCATCACCACCACCACCATCACCATCATCATCACCACCTCAAACTCGACTCTTCCATTCCACCCCTAACACATTCAAACCCCAAACAAGTGCAACTGGCTGAGGGAGAGAATCGAGACTCCAACACCGACACAGTACAACAAAGAACGCTGCAGAGTCATGCTCGATAGGCTCGCTTGGAGCACAAACTTTGAGAGTTTCCTAGCCACAAAGTGGGCAACTGCCAAGAGGTTTGGGTTAGAAGGTTGCGAGGCATTGATCCCTAGGATGGTGGTGATGATGATGATGATGACGATGATGGAGGATGGTGGTGATGATGATGATGGTGATGGTGGTGGTTATGGTGGTGGTGGTGGCGGCAGCGGTGGTGAGGGTGGCGGTGGTGAGAGGGTGGGGGTTGGGGGGCTGGGTCGGGGAGATGGAAAAGGGGGGCTGGGTGATAGAGAGAGAGAGAGAGAGAAGAGAGAGAGAAAGAAAGAAAAAGAGAATTGAGTTGGATTTTAAAAAAAAAAAGAGAAAAAGTTTATTTATTTAATCCAACACAGCAAAAAAAAACCTTTTTTTTTTGCTAAAACACCACAAAGTCAGCTTTCCGGCCTGTGGGACTCGCCAGAGGTTCGTTAGAAAAATTAACATGTTAAGGTGGGTTCGTTGTAAATTAGCTTGCAAGGTTGGTTCGTTATTTCAAAGGACCCTCAAAGGTTGGTTTATTAGATTCCAATTTCCCTTTTTAGAATATGAGACGATGATCAACCTGGTTGGCATTGCGAGTCTGGTCATCAATTTTAAGATATAGTATTACTGAGACGTGATGATTACACTGTTGAATTAAAGGCATCGTAAACGAAATTAAAGTCTCTTCTATCGTATGCTTCACGATTTCTTGGACAGATCCAGTCGATGACGGTAGATTCTAGCCTTCTAGGCTAACGATGGGCTAGGGTTGGCGATTAATGTTTTTCTAATTAATCAAATAGAGTTTATGTGTGAAGAAAGAAGATGGGTAGAGATTGGGTCTACCAGAGGAAAGAAGGGATTAAGTAAAAAGCTTTTGTTTATTTAGATGGCACTTAGTTCAATTTGACTCATTCCATTTTATTTGTTAAAAAAAGGATAATTAATTTTGAGGAACGACCTAGAAGCCAAATTGAGAAAAAAAGACTCTGTAGGACCATGAAGTCCTAATTTGTATCAAAAAATGAGATCCACATCGGTTGGCATGACATATTTCAATGATTTTTTTTTCTTTTTGTTGCTAGCCACCCGAAGAAGAAAACTACCTTTTCTTCTAAAAAAAATCAAAAACTTGAAAAAAAGGAGAGGGAGGAGGGGGGGGGTGAAATTCTTTGCAGAGAGAGAGAGGGAAGTATAGTAGTAGCAGTAGTAGTAGTAGTAATAGTACATAGTAGAAGAAGAAGAAGAAGAAGAAGAAGAAGAAGAAGAAGAAGAAGAAGAAGATGATGATGAAGAAGAAGAATCTCACCTCCCCTCCCTCTTCTTTTTGCAAGCTTTTAATTTTTTTCTGAAAAAAGGGCATCTTCCTTCTTAGAACAGCTAGCTGCAAAAAAGAAAAAAAATCATTGAAATATGTCATGCCAAGTTCGTAATGTGCGTCTCATTTTGTAATACCAATTAAAACCTCATGGTCCTAGAGAACTTTTTCTGTTAATTTGATTTCTAGGTCGTCCCTCAATGTCAATTACCAAAATAAAAAAAATAAAAAATTAGAGAAATGTTGTAATAGTCTAATAAATAGAACTCATGGGCTGATCAATCACTCATATATTCGACTTTTATTTGTTACCTATAAACATTGTTTAAATGTTTATTTTTATGATTTTTGGATATTTTTTTTTGTTCTATTTGTTGCCTACAAATATTGTTTAAATGGCTACTTTTATTTTCATAAGGGTTTTTGGACGCTAATATACTGAACTTTTGGGGCATTGGACAATAATACACTGAACTTTGACCTTGGACAATAATACATTGTATTATAGAGGGTGTTGGACAAAATACACCCGGAACAATTCCGGCAGTGGCATACTCGGTGGCAATCCTACGTGGACGGCCTACCACGTAGGATCGCCACCGAGTCTGCCACCGTCAAAATATTTTCGGGTGCATTATTATCCAACACCTCCTAAATTACAGTGTATTATTGTTCAAGATCAAAGTTCAGTGTATTATTGTCCATTACCCCAAAAGTTTAGTATATTAGCGTCCAAAATTCCTTTTCATAATTGACTAGATTTGTTTTCTTTGAATATTTAAGTGCATGAGCCATGATTTGTTTTTAATTTTTTCTGGTGCTTTTTTGAAGATTTATATTAATTTGTTTACTTGATTTATGAAAAATTATTTTTAATTTAGTTATTCCTAAAAGTAATTATGTTAAATAAGTAAATGAAACCTCATGTAACTTTTTACTTATATATATGAGTCAAATTCAAAATTACTATTTGAAAACAAAGCAAATGGAGAGACAAACTTTAACTTTGTTTTATCTAAGATAAATTCAAAATTTAACATCGTCCACAATCCCTTTGTTAGCCAAGGCAAATTCCTTCGCATCTAACAAGCTAAAGTCAAATTCACCGTTGCAAAAGTTACTATAGTTTTCTCACAAAAAATAACTTGGAGGTACCTATCATTTTGTGAAAATGATTTCTAGGACCTCATATTTTGAAAACTGATTTTGAGGTCCCTTTCTTTATGTCCTAATAATTATCAAGAGTCAGGACCCATTATTTTAATAAAAAACCGATTAAAAGAGGTACGTACTAACATTTTATATTTATAGAAAAAGGGTTTAAAACAAAGACCTTTTATGCAAAAATATGATTTTTTGAGATTTTTATTAAAATATTTTAAAATAAACACTTTTAACTCTTTCTGATAATTTTACTGGTATTTGTTATCACAATCAACTACTAATACCTTAAAAATTGTACTTGCTTATGATAGCTTTAATAATTTGACTGTCCAACACAACTACGTTAAGATATCAGTCAAAATTCTCTAGTTAAGTTTAATTTTTTTTCGTAAACATGGTGAGCCTATAATCACATAAAATACAACTTTTGAGGTATAAGTAGTAGATTGTGATAACTAATACCATTAAAATTATTACAAAGAGTTAAGAGTGTTTATTTTAACTTGTTTTAATAAAAATCTCAAAAAATCATATTTTTGCATAAAATGTCCTTGCTTTAAACCCTTTTCTATAAATATAAAAAGTTATTACCCCTTTTAATAGGTTTTTATTAAAGGGTTTTTGGCTCAAAATAATCCGAAGTCGGAGGTGATTGGCTGAGAATAATCCAAACTCACTTTTTGGCTGAAAATAATCCAAACTTTTAACCTATTTACTCGGACTAAACTGAAATCGATTTCCGACGTCAGAATCGTTAGAAAAATAATCCAGTGACCTCCGACTTCGGATTATTTTGAGCCAAAAACCCTTTATTAACATATAAAGAACGGGACCTCAAAATCAATTTTCAAAATATGGGGTCCTAGAAATCATTTTCACAAAATGATAGGTATCTCCAAGTCATTTTTTGGTTTTCTCATATAAATGAAGTTCTGATTTATAAAAAGTTTATATTATAATATTAGGGCATAAGGCAGAACTTGATTGGTTAACAAAAGGATTATTTTTAAGTAAAGCAATTTCATGAATGTCACTTGACCATTATATAAAGTGTACGTGAACAAATCATGGATAATTAATAAACACCAAGTTTAACGATTCAAATACAAAACAAGCAATGCCAAATTCATTTTCTAAATAAGATTTTTTGTTTGTTGAGTGAAGGCATTATCATCCTTTCTACAGCAAGCAAGAAATAGCCTAAATTATGGACAAGTTATATTCTTTATTTATTAAAAGAGAATAAAGAAATATCAACAGCAAAGTACAATAAAAATTGATGTACAGTTAACTAAATCCAAAAAAAAAAGGATGAAGCCCCTAAAAATCAGTTAATTATATAGCTATGCTATTATGTTAGCGTTGCTCACTAATACATTCTCACATTTTAAGGGAAAATATTTAAAAATACAAAATAACAAAAGATTACCTGATGTCAGTATAACCAATTAATACATAGAACCTGTGGATTTTGATTCACATTGAGAGCTTTATATATAATACGTCTCCTGCTCTCCTTGATGAAGCAAACAACTTACAGTACTTGCCAACAGACAGAATGGCAAGACATTTTAGACATGATATGGTTGCAACACTCATAATTTTGATGATATCCCTTTTGGTATCTCTTGGCCCCTAATTATAAAAAAAAAAAATTCCTTTTGGTATGCCCAAGTTTTTGGGCGCTGCCCCGATCTTCTTGGGCGAGGACGTGTGCTACGATGACAAAGAATACTGTACGACCACCATGGAATTCTACTTCCATGACTTCGCCAGTAGAGATTCCCCGACTACAATTCAAGTGGCCCAAGCCCTAGGGACGAACAACTCTGCCACCTTTTTCGCACTGCTGATCATGGCGGATGACCCCCTCACAGAAGGGGGACCGACATGAGCTCAAAGCTGGTGGGTAGGGCCCAAGGGTTATACGGGTCAGCCTCCCAGGAAGATGTCGGCCTTAGCATGCTCTTGTGTAACACCCCCAGGTTACTAACCACTAGATTAAGCTAAAGATGCACCTACCCAATGATTAGCAGCGGATAAACACCTGAGAGTATTACCGCCGTCCACGAAGGTGAACAAAGCTAAGACTAAAACCCAACAAAACATAATCCAACTTCGAACTTTTATCATCAAGAGATAACTTGAACCACCTCAAGACAACATACCACAACCAATAAAATATATACAAGCCAAACTATCACAAATTTCTCTTATATCTTTCATAAAGAGTCTTTAACCACCTTCAATCTCCTTAAGAAGCTCTAGGGTTTCGTCCTTCCGGGGCTTTTCCCTTTTCCTTTACCGAGATACCTAAAACGAAAACATAAAACTTGAAAAGTGAGTTAAACTCAGTATGTATACCCCTAATAACGTAAGAATCTTTCCATAACTCGTTTTAGTTATTTAGCGTGGTTCCAAAACATTAAAAACAATATGAATAACAAACAAACAATAAAAAGGTAGCAGAACTTATATAGATTGACCAAACTTAACCTGTACATGGAAAGTATAACTTAACATGTACTTAAAACACAACTTAAATGAAAATACTCTTCAGTTTTTCCTCGTAAAAGTAACATACATAACCATAGCCTTAGAAATAGTATATCATTAAAAGTAATACAACATAGTTTTCAAAGACCCTAAATCATACATGACTTAACATATAACACACACACAAAGCCATAGCGTAAACTTGACCTTAAACCCTTATAAACCAAGACTTATAAAAATTTGGCACGTAAGTCATAATGCTTTACTTTGGTTCAAAAGACTTGAGTAGCTTAAGAAACTTTAAACTTGGTTATTCAAAAGACTTGAGTAACTTAAGAAACTTTAAACTTGGTTATCCTGTTATTATCCTGAAGGTCCCCTACTTGCGATCCTCGGCTAAGCCTTCGTATGGGCATACCCGAACCGATCGGGAGATCCGGATGGTGGACAATGTCCTATACTGGCCAGATTTCCATGAGGTGCACTTTAGGCACTATCTTTGTATTTTTCCCTGGTGTACACAAGGTACAATTATCCTGGTGTGCACTACGGCACGATTAAGCATGAGGTGCTCTACAGCACGATTATACATGGTGTGCTTTAAAGCACGATAAAATATGGGCGGGGCCTTTATTAAAAAATTTTAGAAACTCAGAAACTTGACCTCGGGTTCTTATTAAAACGAGATCTCTAACCACCTTTGTAATCATAACTTAAACTGATCCTTGAAATCTTCTTGGATAAGAATTGTACTTATAACGAAATTTATTCATGAAATACCGTTAACATCCAAAGAACTGAAATATTGTAAAAGTCTCCAACATAAAGGATTCCTAACCTAAATACTTAAGAGAAAGATAAACGGTAAAATCAACATGAAAAGTCAACCTTGGGTACATAAAAATCCATGAGAACATGTATATACTTTTGAACATAAATCATGAAAATTTACATATGAACACGAATAAAATGTCAGGCGATATACATACCTAATGCTTTAAAACCACACACCGAACGAGCAGTGACTTGAACAGCGGAAAGGCAACAATCTCTTGGAGGGACTTAGAAAAGAGAAGAGATTATGAATTAGAACCTTTACCTAGATAGAAGAATGGAGGGATAACTTTAATAACCTAAAAGCGACTTGATGATGAATTTAATTTCCTAAGTAGCAATGAAACGATCATAACTATCTCTAACGACATCGCATCAATGCATAAGAGGACTTTTTGGAAAGCTTAAAACATGCTTTATAGCTTTGTAGTTGACCATAAAAACTAAAAACGTGGCTAAGAAGGTGAAAACCCTTGTTCCTCTAAACTGCCCAGAAAAATAAACATGTCGACCAAGCTTTTTCAGGAGGCTATAACTTGGGTAATACTAATCTGTTTGAGGCTCGTAAGCTGCCCATGGAAAGCTCGTGATTCCTATTTTAACTTTCATTTTAACCACAAGTTGATTTGAGCATGGGAAAGGGTTGGAGTTTGGCCTAGAACATGGACAGCCACAACAACATAATTTCTGGAGAAACTTAGATTTTTGTCCTTCAAATAGAAGCTCATAACTCTCTCTCCCGATATCCTTTGGATGCACACCATACCATTCTGGAAAGTTCAGAATGTCCTCTAAAACTTTCATGTTCATCTACTAAACCATAGAGACCTCCAACCATTTGAAAAATAGCCATTTCTAAACTGGCGTCAGAAATCCTCAATTTTGCGCGACTTTACGAATTTGGCCATAACTCCTAACATACTTATTGAAACGACGAACCGTAAAAACCGGGTGTTAGCTAACACTTTACTCTACCTATTCATACATAAAATAGTCCAGAATAACATTCCTCAGTTTCTGGAAAAACCCGTTACCAACCAGATTGCAGTACCATCTCTTAAACTCACTTGCATGCATGATTAATCTCATGATTTACCTTAAACACTTATAAAATCCTATCTATCTATCACCAATACAAATTTCCAGAATTACAAACACTCAGAAAATCATCAATTGAATCCATTTTAGAGACATGCAAGGTCCATAGTTCACATTTTTTATGAATTTCATGCATAATTTCACATTCACCACTTAAAATCCTCTCTTTACTTAATCTAATACAAATCCATATACATGCATTTCACCTTAGTCAATTTTTCATCTCTTCGCAGTGAATTTAACTAATAAAAACACATGCATGTACATAATCCATCATCATCCATACCCATTTAATCATAAAACACAAGATTAACACAACTTACCCAAGATTTCTCTCCTTGATGCTTGAAATTCTTCCCTTTTTACTTGATGAACTTAGAAACACTTACTTTACCTATGAAATCACATAAAAGGTTCATAAAACTCAGAGTTTATGTAGGATTTTTCATTTAAAAGAGAGAGAAGGGAAGGTGACATTACACTTGAAAAGGAGAAGAGAATGGGGAACAAAGATGATGGTGGTGCAAGGATGCAACAGTGACCGAAAAATGGCCGGAAAATCTCGCCGTCGGCGGCTGCTGGTGGTGGCGGCTGGGCACTGAGGAGGTGGATGGTCATGGTGAGAGAGAGAGCAAGGGAGATGAGAGTAGGTGTTTGTCTTTAAGTGTTTGAATTGATGAATAAATCCCCTCCTTATTACCATATATACTTACATGTAAGATTAAGGCCCAAAACAAACAACCCCCTCATCTCCTTCCTAGGGGGAGCCGGCCACTTGGCTCGACAACCAAAAATTTCTATCAATTTTATTTCCTCCTCATTTACACATATCTCCCAAATTCCTAACTTACCTAAACTTATTAAACCATCAAAAGTACTATTGGTAACCCAAATAAATATACTCATAACTCCTTGAATTTATCATAATTAGATCCTAATTTGTCTTGAATAAAGGAAGGACCCGCTATATCAGTTCGGAAAAGAATTCATTAACGATCATAACCACCGCAAAAATTATCGGAAGAGATTCATGGATAATCCTTGCACTGTTCAAGTCCTGCAAAGCACACACTTGGTTAGGAAAACAAAAGTTTTGGAACATGCGCTTTAATTATCCATGATTTATCATTAACCTTGTTTATTTACACTAATAAGTACGTATTAAGGGGCGGTTTTCTTCGGGTTGTTACATCTTGACTTGCAGATTCACAGATGGAGACTACAAAGGCAGCTCCATCAACATAATGGGCCCGCAACTCCCTCCTACAGCCTGTCAGAGAAATGTCCGTCATCGGTGGGATTAGCCTTTTCCGGATGGCCTGAGGTCATGCCTTGGCCCAAACCTAATCCTTTAATGCCACCACTTTTAACGTCGTCATTGGTTACAACGTGTTACGGTTCTTCACTATCCAAAGCCCTGCTTTCCCTAGCATCTTATCTTCAATTTTGCTAGGTAATTGGTATCATTTGTTTTATAGTACTAGTCAGATTGCCCATGCAATGCACATGTGTTAGAACCCCTCGAAGACCTCAATAGACCCTGGCTCATGGACCTTGACAAACCTAGACTCAAGGACCTTGGCAACTGGATCGGTTTTGATTGAAAGTCAAAATTCGTATATGGAATATAATTTGGATATCTTAGAAGTAATACTTTCCTGATTGCCTTGACAGATTTGTCGCATATAATCTGCATAGAAGACAAAGATTATGATTGCTACAAAAAGGAAACTCCAAGAAAGGAGAGAAGATCGCATGCAAAAGGAAAGACCAAAACAAGGAAGGAAGATCTCAAGAAAATAATCTCCAATAGACCAGCTACATATAATCTGCATAGAAGGAGATTATAATGGCTACAAAAATGAAACTCCAAGAAAGGAGAGAAGATCGCATGCGAAAGGAAAGACCAAAAGAAGGAAGGAAAATCTCAAGGAGATAATCTTCAATCGACCACAAGCTTCATGTATTAATAGGAAGAGTCAAAGACTGAAGAATTAATCGATTTCAAGGAAGAAATCGAAGAGTATAAAATATGTGAGGATTTCTGAGTGTGTCTTTGAGAGACGAGTTTCTGTGTGTTGTAGCTAAGGACGCTGGCGAGTAATTGATAATAGAACCTTAAGGGAATTAGGTTCAACGAGTGAAAGCACCTTGTTGTGTTGGTGTGTTGTCTTGTTCAATAATCTCTGAAAGTGCCCTTCAGTAATGCACTCCTCTAGCAGTTGCTACAAGGACCTTACTCCTTGAGTAACCAGGTTACTGTATTTCTGTACTCTGTTCTGATTGAATAAATGAAGTTTATCAGTTATCTCGTATTGTCCTTTATATCTGTGAATTTAATATCTTAACCTAAAAAGGGTTAAGAAACCTAACGTCCTTTATCCCAAGTGTGCAAAAATTGTGATAACCCTATTGATGCCCCCTCCCCCCTCTAGGGTTCTTTCAATTGGTATTAGAGCAGGTCCACTTAAGAAGAGACTAACTGCTCTGTGGAAAAGGTCATGGCTGGGATCGAAGATGGTGTGTGACGCCCCAAAAATTCAATTATAGAAGGGTCAAAGTCAAGAGTAACGATAACGATAAATTTTGGCGGAAGACTTCACTTTTCCAACGGGCGTCACTGCCGTATCCCCGAAGGAATACAAGGCGAGAAGGAAAACTACAACTGTTCCACAGAGAAAAAGGAAAACCATTAAACGACCTTAGGGTTCAAATCGAACATTAACAACTACGAGTCTTTCTACTTTTATTACAACTCAAGGATCCTCTAACAGACTAAGCCTCACTTGCTAAAACCTGTCCCCAGCGAAAGGATAAACACCTGAAAACAAAACATTTACAAACATGAGGGGAAAAACCTCAATAATGTCTACCCCTAACAGTCAAAGCAATTATATAATTCATTTCAACACATTTTAAGGGGAAGGGTAACAGTTCAAACATTTCAAAATAACTTTCACCAGATAACCTTACCATTTCTTTTTTTTAGTGCAGGCGGGACTACCGTATTGCCCCTCGGAGTAAAAGACTCGCCAAACATTCACAATACTTTCCAATCTCAATAAATCTCATCGCAACATACTTTCTCATCATTATCACAATCACATCCCGGATGGCCATCCCAACGTTCATTCTGAACTACCAGGCGTAACCTGGTCTCTTGACAGTCTCCCTTACAGGTATTCGACCTGGTCTTGGGGAGACTGCCCGAACCCGCATTTTTACTCATATCCTTTAATTTAATCAGGTTTACAGGTCCAGTCCAGTTCAATCCAATATCCACCAACCATTTCTAAGACCAACATTTTTAACATAAAGTTCAAAGGACTGTCCATACTTTATAAATCAAGGAACATAACCTTTTCAGCAAATAGACAGTCAATTTAATATAAAGTCCCCTTCGGGATGCAAGTTCCAAATACAGTAAAAATCATTAAAACGGTTAAAGAGCGTCCAATGGGGATTAGGGCATAGACATTACCTGAACAACTTCTCTTCACTGCAACACTTACACACGGGAGCTAACTATCGCGTTGTCTCGCTCGGACCTAGAATTCGAATATAAACTTCTAAATTAATACTTGACTTCTATTAAAGTTAGTTACGCACAACTCCTATCATACCCCATCCTTAGCCTTTTCTTATATGTTAATTAGCCATGTATCGAGCGCAACAATTAAGAAGACATAAAATCATGAAACTAATAATAATAATACTATGACTCTTTAAAGTAATATGGAAACCTAACATTACTATGGAAGCTTAATAATAATATAATAACTTAATAATACTTGGAACTTAGTAACGAAACTTAATAATAACTTATGGAAACTTATTACTAATAATAATAACTACGAAGCTTAATAATAACTCATAAAACTTAATAATAATAATAATGTGAATCTTTTATAATAGCTTAAAATAATAATTTAAAACTTAGTAATAACTTACGAAAACTTCATAGTAACAACACGAACTTTTAATAATAATAATAACACGAAACTTTAATTTTAATCATACGAAGACTTAATAATAAACTTACGAAACTTAATAATAAAAGAACGACACTTAATCATAATAATTTGATCTTACCAATTTTATAATAATAATAATACGGAGCTTAATAATAATAATAATAATAATACGAACCTACGAAACTTTATAATAATAATAATACGAACTTACGGAACCTTATAATAATAATACGGACCTTAATATGAAAAACTAAATAATCATAATACGAAATTAAATAACTTAAAACTTAATAACAGTAATACGAAACTAATAATTTATGAAAACTTAATAATAATAATTTATAAAAACTTACCAATAGCTTATAAAACTTTAATAACAACTTATAATATGAAGACTAGATAATAAAATTACGATACTAAATAATAAAAATTACGAAACCAAATAATAAAATTACTGAACTAAATAATAAAATTATGAAATTAATAATAACTTATAATATGGACTTAATAATAACTTATAATTATAAACTTATTAAAATATGAAATATCAATATATGAATAACATAAATAAATAAAAAAATAAGCAAATAATAATAATAATAACAGTAATAATAATAATAGTAATAATAACAATGTGGTTAGAGTATTATGGTTAGGGCTTTACTGGGCAAGAAGATGGCGATATGTGCGGACAACGGCGACTCCGGGAATGGCGACAGCGGTGGCGGGATCGTCGGACGATGGCCGGGGTCGTCGGTGGTTATGGTGACGCACCGGGCGGTGGCGCGTGATGGTCGTACCCCAGATAGTCAGCGAGGAAGGGGGCAGCAATGGTGGCGATTCCTTGTGGCCGCTGGCGGAGGCTCGGTGGTTGGGTGGTACGCGGTTGGGTGGTCGGGGGTCGGCTTAGGGCTGCAGGTGGTGTTGGTGAGCGTCGAGTGGTGGTGGCCGGCTATTCTAGGCTGGTCGAAACTAGGGCAAGGAGGGGGTGGTTCTGGAGGTGCTCGGGGTAGTTCTGGGTAGTGGTGGTAGTGATCAGTGGTGTTTGCGGCGGCATCGGGCAGCAAGAGAGGGGAGTCGGCGGTGGTGCGAGGTGGTGATGCGTGGTGATGATGGTGCAAGGTGGTGATACGTGGTGTGATGGTGGGCGTGTGTTTGGACGGCGAGGTGGTGGTCGGCGGTTGGTGGTGTAGTTGTGGTGGTGGTTGCTGGTTGCTGGTGGTGGTCGAGCAGTAGGTGGTCGAGTGTGGTGGTTGTGGGTGGGTGTGTTGGGGTTTAAATAGAAGAAGGAAGGACGGAGAGGTTAGGCATGCATGGAGTTGTATGGGGTTTGCATGGAGGTCGGGCGTGCCTGGGGAAGCAGAGGGGAGTATGGGGAAAGAGGGGGCGTGGGAGAGAGAGAGAAAAAGTAGCAGTATGGGGTTTTTGGGAAAAACTGATCCTAATAAAAATTACCCGATAACCGAAAATTTCCTAACTGATATTTTTCAGTCATTAAAAATTCTCAACACCTCTCATAAAAATTTTCTCCTAAAAACGACATTGTTTCTTCTAAAATGGATCCCACAACTGTTCCCAATAAAATCAACTGATAACCGAAAATTTCTTAACTGATGTTATTCAGTCACTAAAAATTTCAAGTAACCCACTCGTGGTCCTAAAAGCTACATGTGAAAGTATATATATAATTAACGGAAAGAAAAATGCACGTCAGGAATTTAACGGTAAACATAATAGTATTTCTCGGGGTTTTACATGGTGATACAGGGCAAGGACGTTGCTTTAGCACACCCCCATTATTCAGAGGATCAAACTTTCCCCGCTGGAAGAAGCGTATGAAAGTGTTCATCATGGGTCAAGACTATGATCTTTGGGACATAATTGAGACTAGAGACTTTGTCCCCATGATCACAGAAGGAGAAATCACGTAACCCAAAATTAGATCTAATTATACTGCCAAAGATGTAGAAAACGCAAATAAAAATATTAAAGCCTTACATACTCTCTACTGTGGACTTAATTCTAATGAGTTTGAATATGTTTCTGGTTGTGATACAGCTAAGCAGGTGTGGGTTACCTTAGTGACCACATATGAAGGAATGAGCCAAGTTCAAGAAATAAGGCTTGACAATTATGTCAAGCATTACGAATCCTTCAAAATGAAGAATGGAGAATCCATCAAGGACATGTATAAACGATTGGCTATCATAGTCAATAATCTCAAGTCCTTGGTGAAAACCTACTCCAATGAAGAAAAAGTTCGAAAGGTTCTCAGATGCCTTCCAAGAAAAAATAGGAATCGAAAGCCACTGCAATCAAGGAAGCTCAAGATTCGAAAACTCTCCAATTAGATGACCTCATTGGAAAGCTTCTTGCTCACGAAATATAACTTCGAGAAGAGCAAGATGAAAAGGAAGAAGTAGCCCCTAAGGACATCTATGGTCAAAACGACAAGTCAAATGAGGATGATAAGAATCATATCTTGGTTAAATGGCCAATGAACTCAAGAAGTTGTGCAAGAAAAGTCATACCTCTAGAGGATCCTCGTCGAAACGGGTCAACCAAAGAGGTAAGGACTCTTCAAATAATGAAACTAACTCATTCTCTTATTTTGTGTGTGGTGACCCAGATCACTTGATCAAGGAGTGTCAGAAAGAACAGAGAAGAGAGGAGTCACATGGCCTTAATGACCCCAATAGCCAATAGTTGCCATATGGAAAAAGAAACCAGTGATACCGAGGAAGTTGGCACAACCAATGATGACTACCAAGATAATGATGAAAATGAATCAACAGAGGTAACACTTGATGATCTCCTTACTTGGCCTAAAGAGTACTTGGCAAATTGCTTTCTAAACCTTATTAAACATGAGACTAAGTACTTGAATAAAATCACATCTCTATAAAAGGCCATAAAGGGGTTAAATGAGTCCAAAATTGAATTGGAAAAGTCTTGCGATAATGTTACCTTTAGGATTAATATTCTCGAGGCTGAAAGTTACTCGCAACAAGAAAACCTTGATAAATCTCGTAGATCTCGATGTGTCCCCATTAAAGAAGAGTTTGGATATTGGAAAGATGCTTACAAAGCCAATGCTCCAGAAAAGAGGCATGAAAAGTCAGTCCCTACCGAGGAACGAAATCGTTGTCAAAGACATTCTATCCCTCAAAAGCAATCGGACAGAACTAGGAATCAAAGACGTCATAGTAACCTTGATAGAAAGAATCGAGGCTACAGATTCTACTCATGGCACCAAGAATGACACAACTACCTTGGGACAAAATACCAAGGTCATTCATCTAAACCCAAAAGCAAA
Source organism: Portulaca oleracea (assembly GCA_029582165.1). Classification (NCBI taxonomy): domain Eukaryota; kingdom Viridiplantae; phylum Streptophyta; class Magnoliopsida; order Caryophyllales; family Portulacaceae; genus Portulaca; species Portulaca oleracea. Next base: position 31,448,543 of record CM055869.1, on the reverse strand, counting down.
TTTGGTAAATCTCACTACTCCAACCATTATCATTCTAGAATTGTACAAGTTTGAGTTCCGGAAGGAACAAGACCTCCTAACATGGTTGTTACTAGTAGTCAAGGACCTAGATTTGATGTCAATTATGGCTTGAGGCAGGGTGTCTGAAATTTTTGCAGGTATATTCAGCATCCAGGAAGGTGGATGCTTAAGGGAACCTGGAGCAATCAAGGATATTACTTACATCAACAATAAGAATCCCTTGAGGACCATGGCAGACCTAGGATCAAGGACCTTAACAAATAGATCTATTCAAATGGCAGTGTTATTGATTATTTTTTATGGCACGAATTGAGGGGAGCACCCTCTCTTAGGACTAACAAGTTCATTGAGTTTTTGCAGATTGTTGGAGATGGTTACAATATTAAGGGGAAGCTCTCTATAGTTTTTTGATAAAAGACAAAAAGGGGGAGAAGTGTTGCAAATGAAATTGCCTTTCATCAAAAAGGGGAGATTGTTAGATACCCTTGAAGACCTCAACAGACCCTGGCTCAAGGACCTTGACATATCCAGACCCAAGGACATTAGCGAATGGATCGGTTTTGATTGAAAGTCAAAATTCGTATATTATTGGAATATAATTTGGATATCTTAAAAGTAATACTTTCCTGATTACCTTGACAGATTTATCGCATACAATCTGCATAGAAGGAGATTATGATTGCTACAAAAAGGAAACTCCAAGAAAGGAGAGAATATCCCATGAAAAAGGAAAGACCAAAAGAAGAAAGGAAAATCACAAGAAGATAATCTCCAACATACCAACTGCATATAATTTGCATAGAAGAAGGAGATTATGATTGCTACAAAAAGGAAACTCCATGAAAGGAGAGAAGATCGCATGCAAAAGGAAAGACCAAAAGAAGGAAGGAAGATCTCAAGAAGATAATCTTCAATGGACAACAAGCTACCTCTATAAATAGGAAGATTCAAAGACTGAAGAATTAATCAGTTCCAAGGAAGAAATCGAAGAGTAGGCTATAAGGATTTCTGAGCGTGTCTTTGAGAGACGAGTTTGTATGTGTTGTAGCCAAGGACGTTGGCGAGTTACTAGTAACAGAACCTTAAGGGAATTAGGTTCTGTGAGTGAAAACACCTTGGTGTGTTGGTGCGTTGTCTTGTTCAATAATCTCGGAAAGTGCCTTTCAGTGAGGCACTACTCTAGTAGTTGCTACAAAGACCTTACTCTTTGAGTAACAAGGTTACTGTATTTTTGTACTCTGTTATGATTGAATAAAGGAAGTTTATCAGTTATCTCGTATTGTCCTTTAAATCTGTGAAATTAATTTGTTAACCAGGAAAGGGTTAAGAAACCTAATGTCCTTTATCCCAAGTGTGCAAAAATTGTGATAACCTTATTCACCCCCGTCTAGGGTTCTTTCAACATGTATAAAAGTAATGAACTTTTTACAAAATCAACAAATAAAGAAGCCCTCCGTTTTACATATTTACTCCGACAATGACGGAAAACTTTGTACAATTGTTTTAGGAAATGATTAAACATAAATTTCAAAAACTCAAGACTTGACTTTCAAAAAGAAATTCCGCACTTGTCTAGTTTAGGCTCTATTCTGTTATATGTTTGGTGCGACGTGGCAATGAAGCGATGTACTGGAATTTGAAAATTGTTTGTGAATTGTGGTAGGTGGGGTAGGTGAGGAGAGTGAATGTAAAATGTAGAAGAGAATGTGAAAAGTTGAGGAGAAAATTGAGGAGAGAGAAAAGTGAATAAATATATTAGTAATGATTGTGGTGTGATGTGGTAGAAATTAAAGAGTGAGGTGTGGTGTGGTATCGCATCGCATCGCAACCTACCGCAAAAAAGAATGGAGCCTTATTGTGACATTTAATTACCTTCACTACTTTATTTACATTTCCTTACCTAATCTTACACCCTGCTTTCTTGCAAAGTAAGTAAATTTTTACCTTGTCTTGCATTGTGTTATCTTACTTTACCATTTGAAAGAATATGACCATACTTTTAGGTAATTTATATTAAAATTCATTTATTCACCTCCTATAATTTATTGAAAAAAAATAGGTATGATTTTAATGAGCATGAAAAATTACAAACAATAATGCAAGTATTTATAATTTTATATGTAATACTATATTTATTTTTCAAATACAATGCATCGTTAATTTAGTTTGCATACTCATAAAAATTATGATGCTTTAAAACTTGACCAATGTTAAAACTTTTTACGTTTTCTATTGTCAAATAATACTCAACCCGTATTTACCCAAATTTGAAATATATCTGACTTGTACTGACCAGAACCCGAAATACACTTGACCCATATTTACATGAACCCGAAATATATCTAGCTCATGTTTACCTAAACCAGAAATATATCGAACCTGTATTTGCCTTATCTAGATATACACCTGACACGTATTTAACCCGCTTCCTCAATTGATTGGTTTGGACGTACATAGAGTTTTATTTGATTGGAAACTTTTTATTTATTGTAGTTATTACAGCAAAAAAGAATCATCATTCTTTCTCACAACATTATTCTCATACAAAGAAAACGTGAATACAAGTTACAAGCCAATCTGATAAACTTATAAGCACTAGTAGAATTGGTGCCCAAAAACGTCTGGAATTGGCGTCTGATATGAGTGTAAACAGAAGCCAAAATGGTTTTAGCGTCTGATTAAAACGGACGCAAAAACCTAGTACGCCTTTTTTAAAAAAGCGTTTGTAAATGGCGTCTGTTTCAATCAGACGCCACAATTGTTGCAGACTACGAGGGTTGTATCAGACCAAGTTCGGCGTCTGTCTGGCATGAAACAGACGTTGTTTTTTATGCAGAAACGACGTCTGTTTCATGCTAGATAGACGCCGATTTGGGTTCCAGAAACAAAAAAAAAACTTAAATGATATATACTTGCATTTGTAATTATAAAATAACGTGAATTCAATAATGAAAATAATTAGAATAAATAGTATATTTTGAGTGTTCTAATTATAAAATAAATCGTAAAAATTAAAATTTTGTATTTGTAATTAAATTGTTTAATAAGAATTGTAGAGACATTAATAATGAAAATAAATACATTTTATATAATAATAAATGATATATATGTGCAAATATTCATGTATGTACAATTTCATATATATATATATACATTTTATAGAAATAACAACAATAAAATGATAATGAATATATATTTTAACAAATAAAAAAAATATAATACAACTTTATTAATGATATTTTTTACTAAATTAAATGATACAAACAAAATAAAAACCTAAATTACAATTAATATATGACTTCAATATTTTTCAATCTTCAATCTTCAATCTTGTATCTTCAATCTTCAATCTTCAATCTTGTATCTTCAATCTTCAATCTCCAATGTTCAATCTTCAATTGTAAAATTTTCAATTTATCAATCTTGGATGGATTTGAGGTGTTGTGAAGGTTAGGGGAAATGAGAGAATTGATGAGAGAAGATGAGAGAAATGAAATGGAGATGGGTGGGAAAAATTCGGAGGGAAGTTTGAGGGCTCAAGGCTTATATAAGTGCTGACAAAATGGCGTCTGTTTTCCCGCCAAACAGACGCCATTATCAATTTCAATTATTTGGGTGTCTGTTTGGCGGGAAAACAGACGTCTAAATTGGGTAAATTTTCGAAAATTTTTCGCTGCTGGCTGGCGCGCGCTATTATTATTATTATTATTATTATTATTATTATTATTATTATTATTGATATTATAATTGATACTATTATTATTATTGATACTATTACTGTTATATATTCTTAATTTTAGTTATAACTAATTATGATGTATATATGTGTATATTTTTTAGGTATAGCTAATTATGAATTATTATTATTGTTAATTATATTGTAATTTTTTCTAGGTAGATAATTTAATTTATATATATATGTTTCACTCTCGATTATGTTGTTAATTATAATTATTCTCATGTGTACGTACGTGTTATTTTATATATATATATATATATATATATATATATATATATATATATGTTAATTAAGTTAATTAATTTGTACGTATGTGCGCAAACATAATGAAAAATATTTCGATGTTTGGATTAAATAATGTACTAGCTAATAAGTATGAATGTAATTAAGAAAGAGTTTAAATATTTTGTTCGTCTATACAATGTAAAATATAAACACAATTAAAATGATCGATTAATGTCGTCACACGGCGGCGGCATCGTCATCATCACTTTCGCTCTCCTCCTCATCGTCGTCATTATCACCCTGATTCTGGCGTTGTGTCAATTCTTCGAGGCTATGGAATAGGTATTGGCCTCCTGGGATACAACAACAATTTGGAAATTAAAGGTATGAAATACAATCAAAATGAATTAAGTAATTATTGGAACGTGTAATTAGTAATTTAATTTTGTGTTTATGGAAAAAAATATGCTTACCTGGGTAAGCATATAACGAGTCCTCGGGAGGAACGGTGGGCTGAGGTTGTGGGGTTTGAGAGACGGGGGTCCGACGAGAAGTACTGCGGCGGCGGGGCGGCGGTGGAGGAGGCTGTCCAGTGTATGACACTTGACTTCCAGAGGAAGATCCAGCGAGGAAAGGGGCTTGCCAGCTCTGACTTGTTTGCTGCTGCAACATTCTTTGCATTTGCAACATTTGTTGCATTACTTGTTGCCTCACCTTCTCTTCCAAGGCTGCGTCAGATCGGCGCCATTGTTCCTACAATTCTTTCTGGAATTGTTCCTGCAGCATGCGCTTATCTTGTTCGCGATGTTGCCTCTCTTCCTCGAGTTGACGCTGAAGCTCTCTGTTCAGCTCCGTAATAGAGGCTCGGACGTCGACGCTATCGGTGTTATTACGACGTCGTGGACGTCTCCTCGATGAGATGTGGGGGAACTGCGTCTTCATAGCTTCCCCCACAACCCCCATGCCCACGACGTGTCCCCGACTTTGCAGTTGTTTGTCCAACCATAACTCGTCTCCAGACATAATGGGAGTTTCTGGTTGACCGTCCTCCCGTTGCTTTGCCTCCATCTCTCTTCTGTACGATTCATAATCACTATGCATCGTCTCCTGGTCGATACAAAGAAAGAGTAGTTGGAATAAGTGAATTAAAGTTAATGTTCATACGTGTACGTACGATTATAATAACTTAAATATTGGATGATGAAGGTACTTACCCCAAGCTGGCGGAACCTGTCGTGCACCCACTGATTGGTGCCCTGCTTCATGTGGGTCGCTTCGAATTGCTCCCATATGTCAGGGTCCTTTCCATCGTTTTTTTCTTTCTGTACGTAAGTGCGAATATAAATTAAACGTTAAATTAAACCATAATTAAAGTCATAATTAAATTCATAATTAACTTACCAACTTCTCTCTGACGATGCCGAAGGAAACTGGGCCCCTTGTGTGTGATGGTGGGCCCTTATCTTGGTTCATTTTCCTCGCCTTGCTCATATTCTTGCTCTTCTCGACGAATTTGGGGTCTTGCCAATGGGCAATGAATTTCTCCCAAATCTCGTCGTCGACAATCCATTTCGGTTTGCCCCTCCCCGACAACCATCTTTTTTTGGATTTGCCGATAGCGTCGGAGTACTGTTTTTGGGCCCTCCTAAGGAACCAATCACGTGTATAGGTCTCGTGTTGGTCTTCCCACCAAAATTTTTTCTGCATTCAAACCATACATGAAGAATTAAACATGCAAATAAATTAAACCATTGCACTATACACTAATTCATATTAATATATCTGAACGGCCACACACCGGATAACCATACACAAACATACACGTACGCATTATATATATATATATATACATACATACACCAATATGAAAGACAACGTACGTATGCAAAAATCTAAAGAGATAAAAATGTGAGAGTTTTACCCTGAACTCGTCGTATATCAAATCCACCGTCCTCTTGGGCACTTTGCTCCATACCGGCCAGAACCCTCGAAAATTCTGCTTTACTATGTCCATGATGGCCCTGGTTGCGTGTGCCCCATATGGCGCCACACTTAAATCAATTTGAAATGAAACATCGATTAGATTGAGGCATACAAAATTATATATATTTAAACACAAATTAAGTTATAAATGCATAATCAAAGTTCAGATTGATACTCACGCGCCATTACAAGGTCTAATGATGAACCTCCCATCCGGTGTTTTTTGAGCGTCCGCCCGAACGTCCAGTTGAATTCGATATCGTTCGGAGATATCGTTCCCCGACGTTTGGGTAGTGTCGCCCTCCCCTTCAGTCCGCGGCCCACCTGCTCGCCCGGGTCCATCCTTCAGCTTGGGTACCCCCAACATCAGTTTGGTCACCCCCATCATCAGTTTGGGCCCCTCCCTGAAGCCCCTGAGCATAAAACCCGCCCATCGTCTCGTTCCCTGCTGGCACAGTACTACCCGCAAAGAACGGCATGAGCTCCAGCGTGGATGGGTCTAGCTGTGAAAAGAAGTCGTAGTTGCTTCCCTCGGGTTGAGAAGCAGCTTCATGGCCTGGATCAAACTGGGGAATGTATGGAGTCTGTGGGGCCGATGAAGAACCACCCCTCGTGTTCGGTCTAGACCCACCACGGGTCCGAGGTCTGCGTGATCCGTCTCTTCCTGACATAATGCAACTGCAAAATAAAAGTAGAATAAACATTGAGTTAGTATCAGGATGCACGAAATAAAATGGTTGGTACTGTGAACTAGTAACCACTCCCAAACAATACAATGTATTAAAAGAGATCGACCACACATTGAGGTAGAATATGAAAAACATTGAATTAGTTTCACTTAGGCACACAATCAATTCGTTTCACTTAGAAAATAGAATACATAATATGTGTTCGTTGAAGACAATATTGTAACACAATCAAAATTCGATTACTGTATTGTTATTTAATAGTCTTCGTTGTCTTCATCGTCCTCATCAACCTCGTCATCGTCACCCTCATCATCTTCGTCATCCTCGATGTCTTCATCGTCCTCATTGGCTACATCAGACGTATTACCACCCACTATTAATTGTGCGTTGTCCATGTCCGCAACCTCATCGAACACCCCTTCAATAGCGAGTACTTGTGATACGGTACCGTCATTGGGGTTGATCGGGACAACAACTCTTGGTTGGTCATCTTGGATGGCCAATGGAAGGGTGACCTGCTTGTACTGTGCATAAGATGGTTTGTTTGGAACCACAACCCACTAGTTAGCTTTATCTCGTATCCCTGTCGGGTAATTCATGAACAACACTTGGGTTGCGCATCCTGCCATGATAAATGGGTCATACTTCCAGTACCGTCTGTCCTTGTGTAATTCAACAAACGGGCATAACCTTGGTGAACGTACACCTCGTACCGGGGTATTGTCAAACCAATCACATCTAAACAGTATGCTTTTCTTGTTGACAGGCCCAACATATTCCAGTGCAATGACTTCTTGGAGAACACCATAGAAGTCATCGACAAATCCACCGCCACCCGTGCCTTTGACACACACCCCCGCACTATACGAAGCCACTGAGTTACTCCTTGCTTGTGTGTGAAATAAGAACCCGTTGATTCGGTAAGCACTCCAGGTAGTCACTTTAGGGGAAGACATTCGGGCTAACTGATAAAGGTGTTCATGACGCTCATCTTCGTAAAACCGAAACGCTTCCCAATTTTCCTACATTTGGAGAACCGCATAAGAAGTTGAATGGTTTAAGTTTTGGCTACATATGGTCAAAATTGAAATTATGTAAATGATTGTTTTACTCACAGATAGCTGATAAAACCATTGAGCGAACTCTGCTTCGATCATCTGATCCAATTGAGTGTCCGTGGTGTTCGGAAATGAAGTCAACTTGTAATTCTTAAACAAGCTGTGAGGGAAGCAAGCTCATTAATTACACTTATAATACATATAAATTTAATGAAGTCGTTAGTGAGCATTATTGCTTACTCTAAGTAGTGGTTGACTTCTTTGCAGTTCAGTAGAACATGAAGGTGTGCTGCTTTATACTCTTGATCGCTGAGCCACCTCGTGTTTACACCTCCCACAGGGCTCCCACTGTCCTTAAAAACCGACAATAACATAGGCTCATCCCCATCGTCCTCGTTACGCATACTTGTTGATGTAGAAGACGATACATTATCCGTCCCAAAGTATGTAGATGCGAATTGGGAAATCTCAAACATGAGGTACGCTTGGGCCATAGATCCTTCAGGGTGTGCCTTGTTCTTTATTTTCTTCTTCAACCACCCGAAATACCTCTCAAAGGGATACATCTAACGATATTGAACAGAACCACCAAAGAATGCCTCCTGGACCAGATGAATGGGCAAGTGTTCCATTACGTTGAAGAAGCCGGGTGGAAATATGGTCTCCAGCTTGCATATTATTATGGGAATTTCTTTTTCAAGCCGGACTAAGTCACTATGCTTCAATGTTGTGGAGCACAGGCTCTTGAACCATTGGGTTAATTGAACGAGTGGCTCCAACACATCATCGGGAAGTGCCCGGAACGCAACAGGTAACAATGTCTGCATGAACACATGACAGTCATGGCTTTTAAAGTTTTGAAACCTTTTACTTAATGCATCAACACAGTTTGCGAAGTTCGAAGCATAAGTGTCCGGCAAACGCAGCTGCTGTGCCCAGTTACAAACGTCTGTTCGCTTATCCTCAGGAAGAACATATTTGGCTCTGGGCTGTAGGGGTTTACCGTTAGGACCGGCAATAGATAGAGTTCCGGCCTATCACATATGTCCGCCACGTCCCTCCTTGCATTTCCATCATCCTTCGTTTTGCCGTCCACCCCCATCACCGTGTTTACGATGTTGTCCACAAAGTTCTTCTCAATGTGCATCACATCTAAGTTGTGTTGAACCATGTGATCCTTCCAATTAGCCAACTCCCAAAATATACTTTGTTTTTTCCAATTATGAGTATTCTCTCTGAATCCCGGGACAACAAAGTCGCCATTGGTAGTCACCTTGGGGAAGTGCTTCACCTCCTCGTAGATTTCATAACCGTTTTTCCTACACGGTGGGGCAGTTCTATTCGGGCAAGTGTGCCCCTTTCGAAATGCCTTTCGATTTCTTCTCAAAGCATGCCCCTTTGCAAGAAATCGGTGTGATACCAAACCACGAGGCTTTCCTCCCATGCTTGAACGAATTGCTTTCAAACCATCCATGCAAACAGACACGACATAGCACCATGCGTGCTCCACCTGAAGCATGCCAAGGGCCGGAAAATCATTCACCGTCCACATCAAAGATGCCCTCATGTTAAAATTCTGTCTTTTGGAGATGTCATATGTTTCAACACCAACCCATAAGCGTTGCAGCTCGTCCACCAAGGGTTGGAGGAAGACATCAATTTTATTTCCGGGGTTCTTCGGACCTGGAATAATACACGTAAGAAACATGTACGGTGTTGTCATGCACAATTCAGGTGGCAAGTTGTAAGGAGTAACTACAACCGCCATATCGAATAAGACCTCCTGTCATGTTGAACGGGCTAAACCCATCCGCAACGTGCCCAGCTTACATTTCGCGTTTCCCCCGCGAACTCTGGATGCACGATGTCGAACATTTTCCAAGAGGCGCCGTCCGACGGATGGCAAAGTACACCTTCCTCGCGCTTGTTCTCCGCGTGCCATCTCATATGCCCGGCCGTATTCTTCGAGGCATACAGACGCTGCAATCTAGGCGTCAAGGGAAAGTAAAACATTTTCTTGTACGGGACGCCTTTCTTTGTCGTGGTTGACGATTTCTGTTGCTTATACCTAGGATGGCCACAAAATTTACATTCAGTGAGATGTGCATCGCCCCACAGATATCATGCATCCAAAGAGGCAACAAACAATTGTTTCATAGACCATCCCCAACTTCTTAAACTTCTTTTTAAACTCTTCGTAGTTCCTAGGCAATAGGTTCGGTGACAGCTCCGCTCATCGGTTCCATGATATCGTTCATTGCCTCGCCCGGCAAATTTCCGCCCGACTTTTGACTTATCAACCTCACGGCATGACAACTCAAGATGGGTCGTACACCCTTCCCACGCAGGTCGCTTGGAGCAGATTGTAGCATATCATAAAACTGTTGAGCTCCTGCATTAGGCGCCTCATTCGCCATGATGAAATCATTCATCATCTCTTCCGTTCTGCCGATGAACGATGGCTGATTCAGTTCCTCGTTTGTCGGAGGACTACCTGCAGACGGTTCCCAATCACCTTCCGCATCGTCACCACTGTCATCCTCATCATCAAAGTCACCCCATTCTTCACCATGGCTCGTCCAACACCAATATTGTTCCATAAACTCTCGCCTATACAAATGTTCTTTAACTTCTTCAGGACTAAGTCCGCTCTTATTCTTGCACTTCACACATGGGCACCGATACTTTCCAGTCCTCGGATACTCATACGAATTACTCTTTGCAAATTCATCAAACATAGCTACCCCAACAGCCCATTCAGTCCTGATAACCCTCCTACCCGGTTCAAACCTCTCGTACATCCAACGGCGATGTGGGGCCCGTCCATAATGTACGTGAATCTATTATTCAAGCCCACCATGAATTTAATTAATAATCGAAAACAAATTATTCAAGCCCACCATGAATTTAATTAAGCTATGTCACTAGGCAAGAGGATCATGTTATTATCCAAGGAGAGTGTGTTTGTTAACTGTTAATCTATGGCTGAAAAAGACTTTCATGAATCGTACCAACTCTCCTTTATTCGTTTGGTTCCTAAAAAGCAGCACAATTTTCCAAAGTGAACTTGCACGAGGGCTATACAGTGCTCTGGGAGTAAGAAACATCTCAGATTTGATACAATGGAGTGTTTATATTGCGCAGATTGAGGGGTAGCAAGACAAGGTGGGGTTGAAAGAGAAGCTCATAGTAAAGGGTCTAATAGAAATGCATGGTGTTGGATTTCTATATATTAGACCTTTTACTATGAGCTTCTCTTTCAAACCCACCTTGTCTTGCTACCCCTCAATCTGCGCAATAGAAACACTCCATTGTATCGAATCTGAGATGTTTCTTACTCCCAAAGCATCAGATAGCCCTCGTGCAAGTTCACTTAGGAAAATTGCGCTGCTTTTTAGGAACCAAACGAATAAAGGAGAGTCAACACGCCTCATGCAAGTCCCTTTCAGCCATAGATTATCAGATCACGAAACACACACTCGTTGGACACTAACAGGATCCAAACTGAACCTCTTTTTATGACATATATATATAAATTCCCCTACTTACTACCTAAATTACCATCATAAATAACCTATTCACTAAGTATGTAGCTACTGGTTGTTGAGTACTTACGTAAGTAAATATGGATGTACGTGACATAATTATTTACATAATTTATGTCTTCGTTTGGAGTTATGAATAATTAAGTTAGCACTTAGGTTGGATTAGCAAATTTCCGCGCGCAACCAACTTTAAACGCTAACTCACTTACTAATAACAACCAAAATCATCCAAACTCAACCTCCTTTTATGACAACTAATTCTTATAAACTTATTAACAAAACTAAACAATTATAAATAGTTTTATAATTAAATTTAATACGTACGTAATAATAGTTTATATATAATAATTTTTTTAATATTATTAACTTATTAACTAAACAAATTGAATTATAAATTCAACCAAAAGTGAATAATAGTTTATATACAAACTAAATATGTAGTCCTAGCTAATTGTATATTGCTAACTAATTAAATAGTTTTTAAATTTCCTAAAAACCATCCTAAAATATAACATATTTTTTACTCAATCAAAACACATTATAATTTCCCACAAATTTAGAACATACAAAACATTCAAAATTCATATATATTACATACTAACGTTTATATAATGCTCAAAGTTAAACAAATTTTACATGCATTAATATATATATTCTTTTGGAACAATAAATATAATAATGCATATTTTAATTTACTTCAAAACATATAAAATTCAACATTATACTCAACCTAAACATATTTACTTATATACTTCATAACATTATAAATTAAAACTAAAACTTAAACTTAAACATAACATACAGACAATCAATTAAACTCAAACTAAAACATACAAACAATACATCACGAGCCCTAATTTCACAAATAAAATTCGAATACAACATCCAAAATATATTACAATTCATACAAATTAACTAAAACTGCTCAATTTCTCAACTTATACTCACTCAATCAACCAAATTAGATCTAAAATTATACTCAACAAAAAATAAACTCTACAAATATTCAAATTTTTCGTTTTTCATCATATTTTAATCAAATTCTTACAATTTTTCAAAACAATAAGTAAATTATAACAGATCTGAAACAAAAATTACCTGTTGTTTTGATTGAACGCCGGTGTTTCTCCTTCTTTGTCTTCTCCTTCTTCTCGCTTCTTTCTCCTTCTTCTCGTCGATGGCGCCGCAGACAAGTGAGTGAATGAAATTTTTTTTACCATTTTAAACCTAATAGACGTCTGTTGGGCCTCAAACAGACGCCCTATTTGGCCCTAAATAGGGTTTCGGCAGTCGAGGTCTCAGAGTTCGGCGTCTGTTCCCGGCCAAAAGAGACGCCTAAATTCAAACGTTCGGCGTCTCTTTACAGCAAAGAGACGCCATTTTTTGTTTAATTTTTTTTTTTTAAATTTACTTAGTAGATTTGGCGTCTGACTTTTTATCAGACGCCAAATCACAGACGTTTTTCGACCCTGATTCTACTAGTGAAAGTTGGATGTTTATTATTATATTTGAAGGCAAAAAAATATTTTTTTGTGTGAACATAAGATACAAAGCAAGATGGTAAAAAAGGCAATCTGGTAAACTCACTAGGTAAGGTGCTAGACAAGCAGCTCCTTCAAACATTTTTCATCCTCCAAAACAATTAAACCTCTTTATATATAGTATAGATTATATTTTTATAATTTTCGGGACAACTCAAATTATCTACCCTATTATTATAATTTTATGAATATGAGTATAATTTTAATACATATATACAATTTTAATAAATGTACATGTGCTTATAGAATAAAAATGTAAACTCATAAAGTTATAAATATATGCTCATGTAGGCATGATGAAGTGGGTCAAAAAATAAAATTAAATTGTATACTCATAAATTTATTGATGTATATATGCATGTAAAATTATGCACGTGCTCATAAAATACATCCGAGAAATATGGGAGCATAGTACTTTTGAGAGCATAATCTAATTCTTATCCTTTCTATAACTTATCATCTTAAATTGTGCTACACAATTTGCCTGGTTTTACAATGTCCTCCCGGGAGAGCATAATACTTTCGAGAGCATATATCTGCACACTAAAATTATATATTGTTACATGTTGATTACAATACTTTTTTTATATAATAGGTAACAAATCCAAACCATCGAACCCCCTATCTTAGAGGAATACTAGTCCAATATTATGGTTGACAGGGGATAGGGATACAATACCTACAATTGTGCTCATTCCCACCCAGAACACACTTCAAATCGGTATAGAGAAATACTCCCCCAACCGAAAACCTGAATCCCGGAGAGGAGAGATTGGAAAGCAAGGGTTGATCGTCACGTCAATTACGGTACTTGTGCACACCACATCTATAAGTTTATAACTAAATTGGTGTGGGATAAGTGGATTAGTTTTAGAATTGTAGAGAGTCTGGGTGGCCCTAGGATGCATTTTCAGACTGTGTTTATTGGTAACTGTTCGGTCTCGTTCCGAGCCGAATTTTATCTCTTTTATAGGGTATTTTTGTTTATTTTAGCCTCTTGTATATATATTAGATATAGTGATTTTGTGTTTTGTAGGAAAATCAGGAGTTAGAAGAAGTTTGGGCTTAATTGAGGGTTTTTAGGGAATCCCGAGCGATTTCCCGAGTCAAACCAAGTCAACCCGAGCTGAGACCCGAGAAGAAACCAACTCGGAAGTCCATTTCCATGTCTGGCGCAAAATAGGGCAATCTGAGCAAACAAAGGTCGCGCCCGAGTCAGAGGAGGTCGCACCCGTGACTACTGACTATCGCGCCAACACCAGCCGAGCTGCAAAGGGTCGCGCCCGCGACCCCATCCGTCGCGCCCGCGACGTGTTGCTGGGAGAAGGATGTGCCTCGGACAGATGGTCGACTCGCTCGAGTCAAGCGGTGACTCGCCCAAGTCACTAATAGGTCGCGCCCGCGACGTTTGGAGAATACACGATAATTGACGATGGGCATTAGGCTGACTCGCCCGCGACCATTGGCGACTCGCCCGCGACCGACCGAGCTACAGAAATGTTGCGCGCTGCTGCGATTAAAGTCTTAGGGTTTTGGGTGTTGTTTTCCTTCTTCTATAAATACCAACTTGTATTCAGCACTTTTATCAAGTAGCCTAGGTAGTTTAGGAGTAGAATTAGGTTAGATTAGATTTAATTGCTTTCCTTTAATCTTCCTTTAATTGTTCTTGAAGTTTTCAATTGTTATTCAAGCTTTCTTTGATTTCTTGCATTTGTATTCAATTTTCTCATGCTTTCTCAATTCAAGCAAGTTTCCATTGAAGTTTTACAAGCTTTCTCTCTCTCTCTCTCTCTCTCTCTCTCTCTCTCTCTCTTTCTTTGTCTTCTTTCAAGTGCCATTGATGTCTTGATTTCAAAGCTTTCTAGGGTTAATCTCACACAAATCCACTTTTAGTGGGGAGGAGGGTCAAGGGTTACCAATTCTACTTCCTAGTGAGAATTTGGGGATCCTTGGTAATCCAATCCATAATTTTTTGTTTGTTTGGGGGAAATTCAAGTGTAGATTGAAGATTTATTGAAGTTTGTTCATCAAAGGTATAATTCTTGTCCCTAATTTCATTGTTCATGTTTTTTATTGCTTTCCTATTTCTAGCTTTTTAATTGCTTTCATCTTTATTTCTTTCTTTGATTCATGCCTAGGTTAGATTTAATTGCATTATTTACATAATTTACCGCTTTCCGCATTGTGAAAAACCCAAAAAACAAACCGATCCCCTTAATCAAACCTAAACACCCATCCCCCTGGACCGACAACCCTTACCTAAAAACCACTAAAAATTACAACCGAACAATAGCGCCGTTGCCGGGGATGGCGTTATTTGGTAGATTATGTTATTGGTTTGTGTGTATATAGTTTATTGCTTTCTCGATTATGCTAGAAAAATGTATCACAAAAAAAAATTGAATATGAAAAAAAAATAGAAAAATAGAAAAAAGAGTTATGGATAGTCCCCAATTCCCCCAATTTGAATATGAATATTTTGGAGGTACTTTGCTAGATTGCATGATTACCGTGCTCAATGTGAATTATATGGTGTCTTTTATGAAACATTATCTCTTTTGGGAATTATTAGTGAGGGTGTGAATTATGAGAGCCGAAACCTTTTAAATTATTACGGGTTTTCTAGTTTAGGTGAAGAACAAGCATGGGAGTTACTTGAATGGTTGCCTAGGGATTCTTATGAATTTGAGCAACAAAGTGTAAGTCCTTGCTTCCAACTTCCTTATGCACCACCCTCAGGGACCTTGCCTGAACAATCATGTGAATACCCCTAGAGCTGGGAGAAGCTGACCCGACACGATTACCGACCTGAACCTAACACGATTTTAAATGGGTTTGGGTACAAATTTTTAACCCGTATAATTAAACGGGTTGACACGATAAACACGTTTAATTAAACAGGTTTGGTTCAGGTCGAAATTTTCAACACGAAAAAATACCTATTTAACCTATTTAATAAACGGGTAATTGGGTCAACCCGTTTACCTACTAACCTGTTTACCGATTAACCCATTTAATAATAAATTAGGTCAAAACTCACAGGTCAATGCATGTCATAATTGATTTTTTTTTATTTAAAGAAAGAAAGTTAAAAGGTCATATTTAATTATTATTTTGGAAAGTGGGTATGGAGAACAGTGGAAACCATAGAAATATAGAATGAACCAATTTATGGCCAAAATGAAAGGCCAAATCATTTGTCAGACCAAATTTGCTTCTACTTTCCCTTTTCAATTCCAGAAGAAAAGGCAAGAAGATCCGCTGCTCATTTGCTCCATTCTCACAACTCCCAAACCTCCAAAGTTCTAAATTTCAAGACAAATTCCTCCCTATAAATTCCTTCTTCTCCGTTAATGTCTTCATCTACCTCACTATCCATTCTCTACACAGTAAACTATCTCCACGATCTGTCCCTCTCTCACTGTTGGTGGTACAGTTTCTCAATCAATTCAGGTTAATTTCCTTTTCGATATACCTAAATCTGTGTTTCTTTTTTTGAACTTTTAATAATTAATTCAACTGACATAATTTTGATACTATATATTAATTCATTGTTTCATGTGTTTTTTCCCTGATAATTTTTTTTTATTGTAGAAATATGGATGCAAAGGGATCTGATTCAACCCCCATTCAAATAGATTGTGATGAACAGAGGGATGCCAAACATACTAGAGAGGTAATGCAGCCTACTATAACTCGTTCTAAAGCATATAAACCACTGATTAATGGCAAGCCTGTAAAACGTCAAAGGAAGTTAACTTCTATTGTTTGGGAGCATTATGAGTTTCTTGAACCAGATGTGGATGGAAATTTGAACTGCAAGTGCAAAAAATGTGCCCAAATGTATCCTGGGGATAGCAAGTATGGGACTGGGAATCTAAAACGCAATTTGTTACATTGTAAGAAAAAGTATGTTAGAGACATAGGGCAATTACTTTTACACACTCAATCAAAAGTCTTGCGAAGTAGGCGTCCAGAATTTCAACCTGAAATATTTCGAGAGTTGTTGGCTTTGTGTGTGGTGAAACATGATCTGCCTTTCCAGTTTGCTAAATATGATGGTGTGAGAAACTTGTTTACCTATTTGAATACTGAAGTTAAGTGTTTTTCAAGGAAAACGACTAGGTGTGATGTGATGAAATTGTACGAAAAGGAAAAGGAGAATATGAGGTCATTTTTACAGTCTTTCCCGGGCAAAGTTTCCTTTACTTCTGACTGTTGGACTTCTTTGAACACTGATGGTTTCATCTCTTTAACTGCCCATTATATTGATGAACAATGGTGTTTGAATAAGAAAATTTTGAACTTCTCTTATTTGCCTCCTCACCACAATGGAGTTGCACTAGCTGAAAAGGTTTTATTGATGCTTAAAGATTGGGGGTTAGATAAGAAAGTCGTGTCTTTGACTTTGGATAATGCTACTTGCAATAATGTTTGTGTTGATATGCTTAAAAGACAACTCAAGCTTGTTAGTAGTGGTGACTATTTCCATGTTTGATGTTGTGCCCACATTCTCAATTTGATTGTGAAAGAGGGTTTAAAAGATGTGGATGAGTGTGTTATTAAGCTTACGAAGTGTGTGAAGTACTTTAAGGGTTCTCAAGTGAGAAAGCAAAGGTTTCTTGATGCTTGCAATATATGTGACGTTGTTTATTCTAAGGGGTTGAGACAAGATGTTTCAACTAGGTGGAATTCCACATTTCTCATGATTGAAAGTGCTCTCCATTATAAGAAAGTGTTTATCCATTTGGAAGTGGTTGATAGTAACTTTGTTCATTGTCCCCGACTTGATGAATGGTCAAAAATCCAAAAGATTTGTGATTTTCTTAAAGTCTTCTATGATGTCACTTTTATTTTTTCGGGATCGAAATACCCTACTACTAACCTTTATTTTCCTAATGTGGTGAGAGTGAGGTTAGAGTTGAAAGAGAAGATGGAAAGTGGAGACTCTTTCATTAGAAGTATTGCATCAAGGATGTTTATGAAATTTGAGAAATATTGGGCTAATGTTAGCACTATCATGGGCATTGCTGGGGTTTTAGATCCTCGCTATAAGTTTCAATTTGTGGAATGGGCATATAGGAGGAACTATGGTGAAGATTCCTGTAGAGTTGAGGAGTCTTCATTGAGAAACAAGATGTAAAAGCCTGAGTTTTTGGGTAGCGCCAGCGTTAGTTCCGTCTAGCAGACTGTTGATGTGGAGTTTAAGTTTCGAGGACGAAACATCTTTATAAGGGGGTAATGATGTAAAACCCCAAAAAATTCAAATGCATTGACCGTAACGTCGTTAATAATCTAGTTTGACTCTGTTAATTATTCATAGTTCGTTTGTGATTATTTATGCTGGCACTTGAGCTCATAGGACTGTTGGGGAACTAGCAAGGGTGTATTGGTAATATCACGTGTTATTATATTATTATTATGAATCTTATTACTATTACGTGATTATTATTGTTGAATGATTTTCATCGTTACTATGTGATTGTTATTATTATTATTATTTATTATTATTATTATTATTATTATTGTGCTTATTATTAATACTAGTATTATATGATTATTATCAGTATTATGTTATTATTATTACGTGTTCTTATTATCACTAACATTAGTAATGTTAGGGATACACTACAAGAAAATGTGTTTTTCCCTACCCTTATATGCCCACACATAATTAAGTGTGGCACCTTAAATTACTAGGATTTATTGTCCCCACACTTACATATGTCCTCTTTCTCATTTGTTTCTCTCCCCCGGGATTCCACCCACAAACCATCGGCGTCTCACACCAGCTACCACCACCTCCCGGTGCATCGCACCAACACCCGACAACCACCTAACCCTCGAGCACCACTGCAAGCCTTACCGGATCAAAACCCCCGAGCTACACAAAGGAGGAGCAACAATTTGTAGGTGATTGTTGTTCGGACCTCTGCCACGCCAGCAGCTGACCACCGCCAACCTCCACACCATTCCATTGTCGTTGCCTACACTACCCTCGACAAGTATCGCCTTCCACCTCAATCACTGGAGCCGCCATCGCGTCTGGAGGAGCCCCCGAAGGAGGGCCACGACGGCGATGTCACTGTGCTGTTACTGTTCGACCGACTCCCAGCCCCTCCCCTGACGTTACTGACTACCAACAGCACCACCGAGGGACTCCCTGCAATCACACCTTCGACTCCCACCCACCACCTGGGCCACCGGAATTGTCATCGCGGCTCGAGGAGCCCCCGAAATAGGCTTGTTGCCCTTAGTGTTCCTGTTGCCGCTGCTGCTACTATTGCTTTAAACGTGACTAAGGTGAGGCATCTTTAATTATTACTACTACTACTACTATTATTATTATTATTATTATTATTATTATTATTATTATTATTATTATTATTATTATTATTATTATCTCTCGTGCATGAGTTAGGGTTAATTAATTTGTTAAATCTGAATTATTCGGTTAAAATTGAGTAATGATTTATGTGATAGTTTAATTAGGGTTGATTATAGTCTCAAAGAATATTCGTTTGAATATCGTTCATAAACTGTGAAGTATGGTTAATTGTGCGTTTAGTTAAAGTATTAGTTAGAGTTGTTACTATGTTATTATTCTTAAAAAGTCTTTAAACCCTTTTACTATTTTTACAGTGTTAATATTGTATTATGATTATTAAAACTCCAAACTTTGCGTATTTATGTTTTATTAAGTGTTTACTATGTGTTTACATTATATTACATTGTTGTCGGGTTTTCTTTATGTAAAATTATTTGGTAGTTAACTAAAGGGTGGTTCTAAAACTCCTTGTTGGTTTCATCAACTTTATAACCTATTATGTGTAGTAAAGTTTCAAACTTTATGTGTTAATCTTGTGATATTGTTATTTTATGCACTAGATTATTAGTAGGAATGTTATAGGATGTGGTAGTAAGTGTTATTCTTGATTGGTGTTATGGTGTTAAGAGAATTGAAGTCGTCTGCTTAGTTTTGATTATATAAATTATGAGGTATAGACCTTGGTTGGATAGGTTAGAGACCTTTAATCTTAGACACTGTTTTAAGCCCAAATTAGGACCCCGGGATCGAATGGTGAAAGTTAGAACCGAAATAGTCAATTACATGGGAACCCGGTGCGGGACAGTTTTGATAGGGTCTAAAGAACGGATCACCAAGAGAGATATAGTCATCCTTTGATACAAACCCTTTAAACTGGAGATACGTACCCTTGGATGTTAGTTTTCATAGGAATTTTGGGGATCGGACTTTGGAGTTGTATAGGTCGAGTTATACCTCGATTACCAGACCTAGGTCAGATATGGACAGTTTGGATTGATGACCGTTTTTGAAGACCTTAGGGAGTGTTTTTGGTCTCGAGTTCAATATAATAGTTTTAGTGGACATACCGAGGTTTCAGAAAAGTCCAAAACCAGACCCATAAAATGTCGGGAAGTCAAGTTTTGACCCTTTTTATGTGGATGTTGTAATCTGTCTTATTGATGTTATTTATTAATGAAAGTGTTGTTGAATGAAAATGTTGTTTTGATCTTGTTATGTGATTACTTGGAATGTGTTAGATAATTTAAAGTGTAAATTCATGAATGATGGGAACCTATAGTGTTCCTAGGGGAGGGATAGATAGAAGGTAGTTAATACTAACTTCGAAGGGCACGTTTTGATTAGAACAATTATTTTTATTTTAGGCTCGAGCTAATTCGCGTCGTTAGTGAGCTCAAGTGTGTTCGTTTTAGCTATGAAGTGAAGCTAACCAGGTAATGTCTATGCTCTAATCCCTACTGGGATGCTTTTTAAATGTGTTTTAATGTTCTCTAATCTGTTTTGAGAATTACATCTCGAAAGGAGACTTTTGTGGAAATGTGACCATCTGCTTTGGATAACTAATTATATTTGTTTCTGCTTTGATTTTATTGAGTTGAGAAATTGGATGGTCTTTTATTAGTGGTTTTATTATTGGTTTTGATAACCTGGGTTGGGTTTGACTTGAGAGATGTGAGCTGAGATTTGCATAAGATACTAATAATTCAAAGTGAAACATTAAGCGAGTTTATTTTGTTGATACCTTTGGTAGGCGATTACTTTGATGCCTTTGGTAGGCGATTGTTGATGCCTTTGGTAGGCGATTATTTTGATGCCTTTGGTAGGTGATTGTTGATGCCTTTGGTAGGCGACTATTTTGATGCCTTTGGTAGGCGATTATTGATGCCTTTAGTAGGCGATTATTATATTTATGCCTTTGGTAGGCGATTATCTTTGATGCCTTTGGTAGGAGAATGTTTGATGCCTTTGGTAGGTGATTTTACTTTATGGGATTTGATATCCCGCCCGCATAATAAAATGAATGGGTTGGGTTGAGGAAAACAGTTAAGGGATTAAAGGTTTGTGAAATGGTTTGACTTGTTCCCTCTCCCTCAAATGAATTGAAACGAACTTAACTTGTTTTTAATGTTAGGGGTAGACATTATTGAGATTTCCCCCTCATTTTTGAAATGTTTTGTTTTCAGGTGAAGATCTATATGCTGGGGACGGGAATTAGAAATGAGGACGACATGTTTAGAAGTCGTTAAATATGTTGCTTTTCTTTTCTGAGAAACTTGAAGTTAGTTTTGAGGTTTATTTCTAAGTATAAGTTTGTTAGTTGGTTTACTGTTGACAGACAGTTGTAGTTTTTCTTTCTCGCCTTGTATTCCTTCGGGGATATGGCAGTGACGCCCAATAAGAGTTTGAGTCTTCCGCTAAATTTGTCTGTTAACGTTAGGTTGACTTTGACTTTTCTATAATTGATTTTCCGGGGCGTTACACAAGATGTTTTCTTTGTATGAAGAGTATGCAAAGACTTCTCAGATGTCTACACAATATTCCAAGACTTCTTCTAGCAATCTTCAAGTATTTGAGACAATGGATAATGGCATGAACTCATATTTTCAGGTATTATATTTTAATTGATTTTCTTATCAAATTAGTTACCTTTTTTTATCCTTTATTTGAAGTTTATATTGGTTTTTTACAGGACTTTGATGAGTTCTCTGATTATATATTTGTATCTACTGCAAAGTCTGAATTGGAGTTATATTTGGAAGAACCCAAACTTCCTCGGACTGAAGGTTTTGATGTTTTGGGCTTTTGGAAGTTGAATCAATTTTGGTTTCCCATATTATCCCAGATGGCTAGAGATGTGTTGACAATCCCTTTGTCAACAGTTGCTTCTGAATCTGCTTTTAGTGTTGGTGGTCGGGTGCTTGATGCTTATCATAGTTCTCTCAAGTCGGAAACTGTAGAAGCTGTGATTTGCCTAAGAGATTGGGTGTTTGATCAAGGTTTCATCCTTCAACCTTTATTTTCCTTTTGTATTTTCCATCATATGTTACTGATGTTTTACAAAAATCCAATAGCTTTGGCTTTTTTCGTTTGATTTATTGTCTTTAATACTTTGCTTTTTCATTGAACCACTTCACAGTTATTATAATTCTACTTTCTTTTTGTTGCTCTGTGTCATTATATCAGCTCCAATGTCAATGGAAACAAATGATAACTTGGTTGAGTTGTGCCGAGAAGTGATGAGCTTGAATATGAATGATGATGATGATAGCGGAAAAGGGTCCTCAGCAGGAGGTGGTGAACCTAGAGGTGGAAATGGACAAAATTCAACGATGCCGAATTAGTCACTAAGTTACTTTTTAATTATTAGTTTTCAGAATTTTCTTTTGCAATTGTAAGAATTAGGTTTATCATTAGACTCTTGTAATAATTCTACCAACTTTTTCCAGCTATCAATAAGTAATGTGAGTGACTCCTTTGAAATTTAGGGACAAAGGATATAACTAATGTTAGCAACTGATTTAGGTTATGGAGGCCTTTTTCCACTCTAAATATTTTGACTTTTGCTTAAACAGGTTAGTAATTCCCAGGTAAATGGGTAACCTGATTTTGACCCGTTTAGTTAAACGGGTAAACAGGTTACAATCAGGGTAACCCATTTAATATTTAAACGATAAAATGTTTTAACTTTCAACCCGTTTAATAAACGGGTTAGGTTCAGGTTGGGGAATTTTGACACATTTATGTTCGACACGAACACGAACACGACACGACCTGACCTATTAGCCAGCTCTAAATACCCCGTGTATGTTGATGATCACTGTTATGGTGGGGGTTATGTGGAAAACTGATATGATCTTTCCCAATGTGCCGATGATGAGTCTCATTCCGTGCACTTCTTTTGTGATTCGACGTACCATAGTTTTGGTTTTTGTTTGAAAGATAAAATGGAAGCTACCGTTGCGGAAGCAGAAAAATTATGTGCGACAATGACTGAGTGTATGAGTGGATTTTTCCATGAGATGAATCATAGGGTAGAAACTCCTACTTCACAAATGGTTGATTTGAATGTTGAAGTAGATCATTCGTGATCTTTGAGTCTTGAAATGCAAGTTAATTCTTCTGTGTATGATGACGATGATGATTATTATGACCGACCATGCCTTGGACTACTTAGTGATTCCTTAGCTCTAGCCCCACCTAGTGAGCATGAGGAACAAGATGATTCTATGTATGATGATGTAGAGATTGATGAAAACATGTTTGATGATGAACCATTGTCCACACCATTGTCCATGCCTGTATGTGAAGAAAAGGTTGAGTTTATTGAATGCCATGATGCTTGTGATGTAATTGAGCATGATCTTGTTGAGAGTGAAATTGAATATTTTGTGATTGAATGTGTGTTTGATGCTGAATTGTTCACTTTCATTGAGGATCATTGCATTAGTGAGCCATTAGCTACCCTTGCATGTGAATCATTTGATGTGCATTCTTGTGATGATGAGCATAATTCTTTGGGGATGGATTGTGATTGTTTGAACTTGGTTGTTGACAATGATGTTTTTGATGATGACATGCTTTATGAGTAATTCACTATGAGTTATGACCCGGAGCCTTCCACTTTCACTTTTGATGTTGCTTTGAATGATGCACCTTTGTCTTTTGATGTTGATAGTTCTTCTAGTGAGTCTGATATTGATGAAGATGAAGATGTGCTTGTGTGTGATGTTGGGAGTGTTATGATGTGGTCGAACCCTGCTTATTCCTTATCACCCATTGATGATTATGATGATTATTTGGATGAAAGTTGTGGTTTGGAATCGGAGTTTGATGTAAATTGCATGGATATTGAGTGTGAATCATTGTTGACATCCAAGTATTCGCATGAGCATGTTCAAGATTGTGTTGTATTGTTCCCTCCTGTTGATTTGTATACCCAATTTCCATTTACGAGTCAATGGGAGGATCAATTTGTCATGTCTCACTTCACCATAACTAGGAAAGTCTTGTAAATTCATGTAGTTTGTCCTTTCTCTGACTTTTCTAAGGCATTTGATAAATTGTTAAGGGCACTAATGTTTGTTTATGTGCCATTGCGAGTGTGCTCTTACCTACACCATTCTGAGATGCATGAGAGGATGCATGATTTGTTACTCCGGGCGTTGAATGGTTCTTACTTGGTGCCTGATATCGTGAAGTGAGAAGGAGTGAGCTTATTGATAAGAAGCCTTCTAGGTAATCTCCTTCCTCACCTATCTTGTACAGTTAGTGAGTAGTTCTTTCTTTTCTTTTCTTCTTTTCTTTTATTTTCTTTTTGTGTGTGTCTTTTTCTTTTATTTTGGGGTGCTTGCTTACCTACTTCTGTTTTCATTTGAGGACACGACAACCCATTTATGTTGGAGTAGGAGGGTAGTTTGCATTCCCGTTTTCGAGTCTAAGAAAAGAAAAAAAAAATGTCGTTTTGTAAATATTTTAGTTTCCTAATTCTTTCGTCCTTAGTGTCTTGTATAGTTTGTTTATCTTTTTGATCTTGCATGTGAACCATCATACATAGTATGCTTTTCTGGTTTATTTCTAACCTATGGTGTGATGTTCGTTGGATCGCGGATTGAGTTGCTTTTAATTGAAGATCTTGAGGTAATCTCTTTCCACCCTCTCTTTTTGTGTATATATCTTGATCCATGTTGCATGCTTGATTTTCTCTTTGGGTGGTGAACCCCTTGATTGTGAATGTTGGGAAAATCTTGTTGTTGGAGTCGTGTGGGCTCGGGTCGCCACCGTTTTTGTTTGTTAAGTGTTTTGTATGTATGTATTTCTTGGTTTTCTACCTTACTTATAACACCCTTCTCACGATGGAGACATTGTGAAGTTTTGTGTTGGAGTGGGGGAAGGGGTGCTTCTTCCATCTGTCATGGGTAGATCACCTAGTTTTTGAGTCTTTTGTTTTCGTTTTTTGTAGTTTGTGTCTAAAAGTTTGAAAATGTTTGTTTGAAAAAGGAGAAAAAGGGAGTGAAAACCTTAAAAATTTTCGTTTTGTTTATGTTTTTGGTTCGTTTCTTTGATTCTGTTGTCAAAATTGGGAAGCCGTTCTTAATCTTCTTTAAAATAAACCGGTTTGAGCATTTTCGACCCTACCTTGGGTGATTGTCAAGACTCATTTAATTAAATTCCCTTCATTGAGCGTCTAGCGAGGTCCATGATTCTTTTCACATTCTAGTTGAAACTGGGAGACTTTGGGAACTCACATTTGAGCTTGTTTTCTAAAAAGGAAGAATAAGAAAGAAAAAGAGAGCAGAAGAAAAGAATAAAACGAAAAAGAAGTCTAATAAATGAATTAATTGGTTCGTGTCGGTCGAACGACATTAACCAGCATAAAGTTAGTCGACCTACATGGGACCGGCATTAGCCGTACGGCGCTGATACCCCTTAAACCTCCTTCTATTATCGCTTGCGACGAAGAGGTGTATGGAAAAGCCTATGTTGGCAGGGTAAACCCCATTTATGGGCCGTTCAACTCCCGAAAAGCTAACCTGACTATTATTAAACTTAATCGAAAATGTTGTAAACCCAACCTAAAAAGAAAGAAAGTTAAGTGCTAATAAAGTGAGGGGCCTTTCCTTGCATCACCTGCGACCCTCACCAAGCCAAGGGAGACCACATGTGGGGGAGGGAAACTCTTTGCTAAGTTTTGTTTGCTTTGAAATGAGCTTGGGTGTGAGTTTTTGGAGTCAATCGTATCAATTAGAACCCACTATGCACATATGCACATGGGATTTAGCTTTGCATGAGGTGTCGGAAATCAAAAACCTTTAAGATTGGCAGTTTCTTGAGTTAGGTGTATTGGAGATGCTCAAAACGGTTCCTTTTGGAGCATTAATATCGTTTTCTTAATTGAGTTAGCATGATTCTTGAAACAAGCAGTTTTTCTTTTCTTTTATTTAAAACTGGTTTTGTTTTTCACTTTCCCTCTCTCCTTTTCTCGTGGCTTTTGTGGGTATAGTTGCTATAAACCCTCACGAGACCTACCTCGTCCACCCGGGCTGCCGGGGGGTTTAAAGGGCTTCATACATGTGCTAAATGCATCCGCGATTCCTGCGAAAGTGAGTTAGGGTTTTAGTTTCTTTTTCTAGTCCTTTTCTTTGTTTTTAGTTTTCTCGGGGCGAGCAAACCCTTGTGTTGGAGTGTTGTTCGGTCTCGTTCCGAGCCGAATTTTATCTCTTTTATAGGGTGTTTGTGTTTATTTTAGCCTCTTGTATATATATTAGATATAGTGATTTTGTGTTTTGTACGAAAATAATGAGTTAGAAGAAGTTTGGGCTTAATTGAGAGTTTTTAGGGAATCCCGAGCGATTTTCCGAGTCAAACCAAGTCAACCTGCGCCGAGACCCGAGACGAAACCAACCCGGAAGTCCATTTCCATTTCTGGCGCAAAACAGGGCAATCTTAGTAGATAAAGGTCGCGCCCGAGTCAGAGGAGGTCGCAACCGTGACTCTTGTCGATCACGCGCCAACACAAGCCGAAAGCAAAGCGGTCGCGCCATGACCCGCCGTCACCGCGACGTGTTGCTGGGAGAAGGATGTGCCTCGGACAGATGGTCGACTTGCTCGAGTCAAGAGATGACTCGCCCGAGTCACTAATTGGTCGCGCCCGCGACCTCTGTGATCGCGCCCGCGACGTCTTGAGAATACACGACAGTTGACGATGGGCAGTAGACTGACTCGCTCGCAACCATTGGCGACTTGCCCACGACCAACGGAGCTACAGAAATGCTGCGCGCAGCTGTGTTTAAAATCTTAGGGTTTGAGGTGTTGTTTTCCTTCTTATATAAATACCAACTTGTATTCAGCACTTTTATCAAGTAGCCTAGGTAGTTTAGGAGTAGAATTAGGTTAGATTAGATTTAATTGCTTTCCTTTAATCTTCCTTTAATTGTTCTTAAAGTTTTCAATTGTTATTCAAGCTTTCTTTGATTTCTTGCATTTGTATTCAATTTTCTCAAGCTTTTTCAATTCAAGCAAGTTTCCATTGAAGTTTTACAAGCTTTCTCTCTCTCTCTCTCTCCTTCTCTCTCTTCTTTCAAGTGCCGTTGATGTCTCGATTTTAAAGCTTTCTAGGGTTAATCTCACACAAATCCACTTTTAGTGGGGAGGAGGGTCAAAGGTTACCAATTCTACTTCCTAGTGAGAATTTGGGGATCCTTGGTAATCCAATCCACAATTTCTTGTTTGTTCGGGAAAAATTCAAGTGTAGATTGAAGATTTATTGAAGTAGGTTCATCAAAGGTATAATTCTTGTCCTTAATTTCATTGTTCATGTTTTTTATTGCTTTCCTATTTCTAGCTTTTTAATTGCTTTCATCTTTATTGCTTTCTTTGATTCACGCCTAGGTTACATTTAATTGCTTTATTTATATAATTTACTGCTTTTCTTATTGTGAAAGCCCAAACACAAACCGATCCCCTTAATCAAGCCTAAACACCTATCCCCGCGGACCGACAACCCTTACCTAAAAACCACTAAAAATTACAACCGAACAATGGTGTCGTTGCCGGGGATGGTGTTATTTGGTAGATTAGGTTATTGGTTTGTGTGTATATATTTTATTGTTTTCTCGATTATGCTAGATAAATGTAGCACAAAAAAAAATTGAATATCGAAAAAAAAGAGACAAAAAAATAGAAAAATAGAAAAAAGAGTTTGCTAGATTGCATGATTACCGTGCTCAATGTGAATTATATGGTGTCTTTTATGATACATTATCTCATTTGCGAATTATTAATGAGGGTGTGAATTATGAGACCCGAAACCTTTTAGATTATTACGGGTTTTCTAGTTTAGGTGAAGAACAAGCATGGGAGTTACTTGAATGGTTGTCTAGGGATTCTTATGAATTTGAGCAACAAAGTGTTAATCCTAGCTTCCAACCTCCTTATGCACCACCCTCCGGGACCTTGCCTGAACAATCATGTGAATACCCCGTGTATGTTGATGATCACTGTTATGGTCGGGATTATGTTGAAAACTGTTATGATCTTTCCCAATATGCCGATGATGAGTCGCATTCCGTGTGCTTCTTTTGTGATTCACCGTACCATAGTTTTGGTTCTTGTTTGAAAGATAAAATGGAAGCTACCGTTGCGGAAGCGGAAAAATTATGTGCGACAATGACTGAGTGTATGCGTGGATTTTTCCATGAGATGAATTATAGGGTAGAAACTCCTACTTCACAAATGGTTGATTTGAATGTTGAAGTAGATCATTCGTCATCTTTGAGTCCTGAAATGCATGTTAATTCTTCTATGTATGATGATGATGATGATTACTATGACTGACCATGCCTTGGACTACTTAGTGATTCCTTAGCTCTAGCCCCACCTAGTGAGCATGAGGAACAATATGATTCTGTGTATGATGATGTAGAAATTGATGAAAACGTGCTTGATGATGAACCATTGTCCACATCATTGTCCATGCCTGTATGTGAAGAAAAGGTTAAGTTTATTGAATGCCATGATGCTTGTGATGTAATTGAGCATGATCTTGTTGAGAGTGAAATTGAATCTTTTGTGATTGAATGTGTGATTGATGCTGAATTGTTCACTTTCATTGAGGATCATTGCATTAGTGAGGCATTAGCTACCCTTGTATGTGAATCATTTGATGTGCATTCTTGTGATGATGAGCATAATTCCTTTGGGATTGATCGTGATTGTTTGAACTTGGTTGCTGACAATGATTTTTTTTATGATGACATGCTTTATGAGTCATTCACTATGAGTTATGACCCGTAGTCTTCCACTTTTACTTTTGATGTTGCTTTGAATGATGCACCCACTACAACAAAATGTGGCTTTAGCAACACATCAAAAGTGTTACTAGGCTCAAATAGTGTTAGCTTAAGTCTATGACAACATTTTACAAAGTGTTACATTAGACATGTGTTACAATAGGTTACTGTAACACTTTTTTAGGCTATTGCAACACTTATAAAAAAAACGTTACCATAGGTGTTTAGGCTATTGTAACACTTAAAAAAAACGTTACCATAGGTATTTAGGCTATTGCAACACATACATTAAAAAACGTTGCCTTAAGTATTTAAGTTATTGCAACGCATACAATAAAAAATCTTGTCTTAGGTATTACCAAAGGCAACAATATAGTAGCATAATTTCGCCTATTATAATACAATTTTCTTAATCTACGGCAACTTTTGTTATTTTCACACTCTTGTAAGAAAAAAAAATTATAATAAAATGTAATTGAGATATAAACATATATTCCATTAAAACACAATATAATTACAATTTGAATCGTCCAATTGTTTCACATGTATATAATTACAGAAAGTATATCAACAAAAAATTGTACACCTTTTCAAAACTTGGACAAATAGTTATGCTTATGACCGATCCTTGAATTTAAACTTGAACTTCAATCATTACCCAAAAGGATCATATTATATCCAACATCAAGCAAATAAACCTGTAAGACAAAAAAAAAAAGGATAGATTTATTAGTGTACAAGCTGATGCATTTTGCTTTCTGAACCTTTATGGGATTGCTTTGTGATTTGTGATCATCCAGCCAATAGCAAATATATATAAATGTTCATGAATTTTTGCCATCAGGAGTATATGTATATATGATTTAAGATAGATTGTGAAATGATCCCCGCATTGGCCATTTTGAGATTATTCAATATTATTTCATATGAAACTGAAGACAAGAAATGAAAGAAAAACTAAAAAAAAAAATTTTAGAGCAAAACTGAAGAGAGGATGAGAGCAAGAGTGATACAAAGCATTAAGGTTTTTAGCAGACTAACTATCAACAATTTGAGAGCACTTACAAATCGAAGTCATGAAAGAAAAGAGCACAAAATAGAAAATTATAATTCAAACTAGTGGTGTGAGTAGGAAAATACAAATTACGATCCATCTTTGTGCATTATCACCCAGTGCAAAAGTGAAAACCAAACCTATGCCATGCAGGAAAATTCACACAGTAATGTTATGCCAAATAAACGAGGGCCATGATCAGGGTATTAGCTATAGAAGAATTGAGGGACATTAAGGGGAAATTAATCAATATTTTTGAGTCCACAATACATATAATATTATCTCAAATTGGTTATGGAGGAGAAGACCATGGGTCATTGATTGTTGCTTTTGGGGACAAGAGTGACACAACTAAGAAAAGGCTGTAAAAAGTAAAAACAAAAATTGTCACATTATGCAACAAGGCATCTAGGTAGGAAAAAATGCACATCTCTTTTGCTTTTGTATATGTTCATGCGAGGCTATGAGATAAAACTAACCATAGAGCTTTTGGTAGGTAGTTTCAGAAACATGCTTTAGCAGTCTGTAGGCTTTTGTTGCTCTGAATGTACTATGCTCTCTTAGCTCTAGTAGTCTCTGGCTGATTGGCATTGACTTATTAAAAAAAACATCTTATTTAATAAACAACAATGTCTTTCAGGTCTGATTAAAATTGATTGCAACAACTTAAAATCAAAGTCATGGCTTGATAGTATCATCATCAAAGTAGCAATCAAATAAGTCATAGTTTCACATTTCTCTACTAATTAATAGCAAAACAAACTAGACCTTACAATAGCTGCACAAAACCAACATGCCACTCACGCAAAGTTCTCTGCAAGAGTCCAGTGGTTAAAGAAAGACATACTTTGCGGCTCTTGTATGTACTATGTGGAAAGTTGGGTCAAGTTCCACAACCATAAGACAATTAATGTGTGAACAAGAATCAAGAATCTATTCTCAAAATTCATAATTTCGAGCCCCATGAACCAAATAAACAAACACTAAGAATTCTTCAACTGACATATCAACACAATTCAATCAACAATCACAAACTCAGAAAAACCTAATAAATTACTATTGATACATACTAGCTAAGAGATATGGATTTGCACAATTACTATTGATACATAATATGAATTTGCACAATTACTATTGATACACATACTAGCTAAGAGATATAGCAACTTGTTCTCCTCTTTGAGCTCATAATATGAATTTGCACAATTACTATTGATACATACTACCTCGTAATAAAAAGGTGTCTTACAATATGCTCTTGATCTTTCAATTAGTCCTCCTACTGTGTATCAATTTTAGTATGATGTATTTTGCATCTGACCGTTTTATTAAGAATCATTGTTGCATATATTCGATTAAATTGCAATGCATACGTACATTATTTTTTTGACGTTGTCTATTTTAGGTTCTTTTCTAATATATCAATTATATGTTCATGATAGTACCATGTCGAATTTGGCTAAACTCGAGCTCATTGCCATTGACATATCTGGAGATAATTATCTAGCATGGGTCCTTGATGCTAAAATTTATTTGGCGGCTAGAGGCTTAGGAAAGACTATTAAAAATGGAAATCAAGCAAGTGATCAAGACAAGGCCAAAGCTATGATCTTTTTACGCCACCACCTCCATGAGAGTTTAAAAACAGAATACCTCACAATTGAAGACCCTTTAGAACTGTGGACCAATCTGAAAGAAAGGTATGACCACCAGAAAACACTTATCCTCCCAAAATCTCGATCCGAATGGATGCACCTCAGGTTTCAAGACTACAAAACTGTGGCTGAATATAATTCAGCAGCTTTTTGAATCACCTCACGGCAGAAATTGTGTGGTCAAACAGTCACAGATGAGGACATGCTGGAAAAAACATTTACAACTTTTCGCGCAAGTAATTTAATTTTGCAACAACAATATCGTGAAAAGGGTTTTGAAAAATATTCGAATCTCATCTCTTGCCTGCTTGTAGTTGAGCAAAACAACGAGATTTTGATGAAAAACCATGAGACCCGTCCTACTGGCTCTGCTCCATTCCCTGAAGTGAATGTGGCAACATACAAACCCAATGATCGTAGAGAAAATAAAGGTTATGCTAGTAGCCGAGGCCGTGATAGCAGTAGACGTGGACGGGGTCACAGTCGTGGTCGTGGTCATGGTCGTGGTCGTGGTCGTGGTCGTGATAATTCCACTAAAAGATCACATCCCTACCAGAAGAGGGAAAACAGGGACCAAGGCAAAAATAATGTGGAAAGCCTATGCTACCGTTGTGGAGGATACGGGCATTGGTCACGTACCTGCCGTATGCCGAAACATCTTGTTGATCTCTATCAAGCATCACTAAAGAACAAAGGAAAACAAATAGAGACCAACTTTATACAAGAGGATGCTAGTGAACATCCCATCGATGTGTCGCACCTGGATGTTTCCGATTTCTTTGCCCACCCTAAAGGGAAAATTGGTCATCTCATTGGCGATGGCAATGTCGAATATTAAGAATGTCAAGAAATAGGATATTAAATGTTTTGATGATTTTCATTTTTGCATTAGTTACATTATGAAGGTTGTTTTCCAATATTGTATTATTTTTCCTTGATTTTATATTTCTTTTTCAGCTCAATGGCTTTTAAAGGACTTTGATGGTTAAATGTATGCTCTATGGACACTTTATAATTTTTTTCCTCTCTTTAACTTCGTTTATAGTTACAGAAAATTCTTTTATTGGAGTCATGAACAAAGGAGGGGATATGTGTCTTGCAGACAGTGCAACAACACACACTATTTTGAAGAATAAGAAATATTTTTCTTATTTATTGATGAAAGAAGCAAATCTTAGCACTATTTCAGGTAGTTCAAATTTGATCGAAGGCTCCGGAAGAGCTCATATAACACTACCCAGTGGGACTATATTTCATATCGATGATGCATTGTATTTCGCCAAGTCTCAAAGAAACCTATGAAGTTTCAAGGATATTCGCAGAAATGGATATCATAATGAGACAACTAGAATAAGAAATGTTGAATATTTGCATATTATAAAGTTTGCCTCAGGCAAAAGATGTGTGTTAGAAAAATTACCATCATTATCCTCTTGGTTATACTACACAATGATTAACCCAATTGAAGCACATACTTTAGTAAACCAGAAGTTTACTAACGACAAAGAATTTATCATATGGCATGATAGATTGGGGCACCTTGGATCAAACACAATGCGGAAAATTACAAAAAAAAACTTATATGGACATAATTTAAGGGGCAAGAAGATCCCTCAATCTAGTGAGTTCACATACGCGGCTTGCTCTGAAGGAAAATTAATCATAAGACCATCACCACTTAAGGTGGGGGTTGAATCTCCCAAGTTCTTGGAACGCATACAAGGTGATATTTGTGGTCCAGTAGACCCACCATGTGGACCCTTCAGATACTTTATGGTTTTAGTTGATGCATCAACGAGATAGTCACATGTGTGTTTATTATCAACCCGCAACTTGGCTTTTGCAAGATTGCTAGCTCAATTGATTAAATCACGAGCACATTTTTCAGATCATACTATCAAGAAAATCCGTCTTGATAATGCTGGTGAATTCACATCAAAAGCCTTTGATAATTTCTGTATGTCAGTTGGCATAAAGGTAGAGCATCCAGTGCCACATGTCCATACGCAAAATGGTCTTGCAGAATCATTTATCAAGCGCTTGCAACTAATTGCAAGACCATTACTTATGAGGGCAAAGCTTTCCATTAGTGCTTGGGGACATGCTATATTGCATGTTGTGGCATTGATCCGCATAAGCCCGACAGGTTATCAAGAATATTCCCCCTACAATTGGTTTACGGCGATGAACCTGATATCTCCCATCTACGAACTTTTGGATGTGCGGTGTATGTTCCAATTGCCCCACCACAACGCACTAAGATGGGACCCCAAAGAAGATTTGGAATATATGTTGGGTACGAATCTCCATCTATAATTAAGTATCTAGAGCGAGCAACTGGAGATATGTTCACAGCAAGGTTTGCCGACTGTCATTTTGATGAGACGGTTTTCCCAACATTCGGGGGAGAAAATAAGTAGATGGACAAGGAGATGAGTTGGAATGAATTATTATTAACACATCTTGATCCTCGTACGAAACAATGTGAACTGGAAGTTCTAAACATAATTCGTCTGCAAACTTTAGCGAATGAATTGCCAGATGCCTTTTCTGTCCTAAAGAGAGTCACTAAATCCTATGTCCCAGCTGCTAATGCTCCTTGTAGAATTGATGTCCCTGTAGGACAAAACATTATTACAAATGAGCCTAAACCACAAATGAAGCGTGGTAGGCCAGTCGGTTCCATAGACAAAAATCCTCGAAAAATAAAAGGAGCAAAGAATAACGATAACCAACATGAGGAAATATTGACTCTAGAAGAGTCCCCAAACATGAAAAGTGAGGAAGTTGCATCTCAAGTTCAGGTACCTGAAAATCACGAAAATGATGAGATCTCAATTAATTATGTCATTACTGGGAGAAGATGGAACCGACATGAAATCGACGATGATACAATGTTTTCATATAATGTAGCGCTCACGATCATGAATGAAAACGAGGATCATGAACCGCGGTCTCTTGAGGAATGTAGGCAAAGAGAGGATAGGCCAAAATGGAAGGATGCCATTAAGGCGGAATTAGATTCACTCACAAAAGAGAAGTATTCAGACCCGTAGTCCGTACACCAAAGGGTATCAAACCTGTGGGATTCAAATGGGTTTTTATAAAAAAAGCGAAATGAGAAAAATGAGATTGTAAGATATAAAGCACGTCTTGTTGCACAAGGGTTTTCTCAAAGGTCAGGTATTGATTATGAGGAATCGTACTCCCCTGTAGTTGATGCCACTACATTTCGATACCTATTAAGTCTGGCAATTCATGAAAATCTCACTATGCATCTCATGGATGTCGGTACAGCTTACTTATACGGGAAACTTGATAACGACATCTACTTGAAACTCCCTGAAGGATTTAAATTGCCTGAAGCAAATAAGAAACCTCGAGAACTTTGCTCAATCAAATTGAATAGATCTCTGTATGGCTTAAAGCAATCTAGATGAATGTTGTATAATCGTCTTAGTGAGTATTTATTGAAAGAAAGCTACACAAATGATCCCATCTGCCCATGCATCTTCATAAAAAGATCGGGGTCTAAGTTTGTTATAACTGCCGTTTATGTTGACGATTTAAATATTACTGGAACTCCTGAAGAGCTCCGAAAAGCAACAAATTGCTTAAAGAAAGAGTTTGATATGAAAGACATGGGTAAAACCAGGTTTTGTCTTGGCTTACAAGTTGAACATTTTGATAATGGAGTTTTTGTGCATCAGTCAACTTATGTAGCAAAGGTGTTAAAACGCTTTTACATGGACAATGCACACCCTTTAAGTACTCCAATGGTGGTGAGATCACTTGATGTGGAAAAGGATCCTTTCAGACCCCCTTAAAATAACGAAGAACGCCTTGGTCCTAAAGTACCATATTTAAGTGCTATAGGGGCACTAATGTATCTAGCAAGTCATATACGACCAGATATTTCCTTTTCTGTGAATTTTCTAGCAAGGTTTAGTTCATTCCCAACACGACGTCATTGGAACGGAGTTAAGCATATATTTCAATACCTTCGAGGTACGATGGATATGGGTCTATACTATCCTCGTGAAGTCAAAACGAGTCTGATTAGCTATGCTAACGCCAGATATTTATCTGATCCCCATAATTCCCTTCGCAAACTGGATATCTATTTACTTGCGGTGGAACTGCCATTTCTTGGCGCTCTATGAAACAGACTATAACAGCCACCTCTTCTAATCATGCTGAAATTTTGGCAATCCACGAGGCTAGTAGAGAATGTGTTTGGTTAAGATCTGTAATTCAACACATTCGGGGATCTTGTGGCTTGACTTCAGAAAATGATGTCCCAACAATTTTATATGAGGATAATGCAGCATGTATAGCTCAACTGAAAGGGGGATACATCAAAGGTGATAGAACTAAGCATATCTCACCAAAGTTCTTTTTCACCCATGATCTCCAAAAGAAAAACGAAATTAATGTTCAACAAATCCGCTCTAGTGAAAATTTAGCGGATTTATTTACTAAGTCACTCCCGACAGCAAAGTTTGAAAAGTTAGTTGATAAATTGGGTTGCGTCGGCTCAGAGATCTTAACTAATGTTCTCATCAGGGGGAGTTAATGCGCGTTGTACTCTTTTTTTCCTTATCTGAGGTTTTATCCCACTGGGTTTTCCTTGGAAAGATTTTTAATGAGGCAACATATGTGGGCGCATAAAAGAATTATGTACTCTTTTTCCTTAACTAGGTTTTGTCCCATTGGGTTTTCCTAGTAAGGTATTAACGAGGCATGTTCTTTGAATAATGGACATTCAAGGGGGAGTGAT
The DNA here is from genome assembly GCA_029582165.1 of Portulaca oleracea. Classification (NCBI taxonomy): domain Eukaryota; kingdom Viridiplantae; phylum Streptophyta; class Magnoliopsida; order Caryophyllales; family Portulacaceae; genus Portulaca; species Portulaca oleracea. The sequence continues at coordinate 31,412,137 of CM055869.1, read as the reverse complement.
ATAAAATAATATATTTTTGTGAATGTCCATCAATATCTCTTAGGTGGTTAGGGTTTAGGAGGATATCTCTTATGTAATCCCATTATGTAATTAGTATAAATACCCCCTGTGGGTTATGAATAAAATATCGCTCATTCTCCTCCCTCAATCTCTCTGTGTCTCTATTGTTCTTCTATATTATTCTCTTTGTATCGCGTTACTCTATTATTGTTTCATAACAGTTATGTGATTACTTGGAATGTGTTAGGTAATTTCAAGTGTAAATTCATGAATGATGGGAACCTATAGTGTTCCTAGGGGAGGGTTAGATAGAAGGTAGTTAATACTAACTTCAAAGGGCACGTTTTGATTAGAATAATTATTTTTATTTTAGGCCCGAGCTAATTCGCGTCGTTTCTGAGCTCAAGTTTGTTCATTTTTGCTGTGAAATCCCCACTGGGATGCTTTTTAAATGTGTTTTAATGTTTTCTAATCTGTTTTGAGAATTGCATCCCGAAAGGGGACTTTTGTGGAAATGTGACCATCTGCTTTGGATAACTGATTATATTTGTTTGTGCTTTGATTTTATTGAGTTGAGGAATTAGATAGTCTTTTATTAGTGGTTTTATTATTGGTTTTGATAACCTAGGTTGGGTTTGACTTGAGAGCTGTGAGCTGAGATTTGCATAAGATACTAATAATTCAAAGTGAAACATTAAGCGGGTTTATTTTGTTGATGCCTTTGGTAGGCGGTTACTTTGATGCCTTTGGTAGGCGATTGTTGACGCCTTTGGTAGGCGATTATTTTGATGCCTTAGGTAGGCGATTGTTGATGCCTTTGGTAGGCGACTATTTTAATGCCTTTGGTAGGCGATTATTGATGCCTTTGGTATGCGATTATTATATTTATGCCTTTGGTAGGCGATTATCTTTGATGCCTTTGGTAGGCGAATGTTTGATGTCTTTGGTAGGCGATGTTACTTTATGGGATTTGATATCCCGCCCCCATAATAAAATGAATGGGTTGGGTTGAGGAAAACAGTTAAGGGATTAAAGGTTTGTGAAATGGTTAGACTTGTTCCCTCTCTCCCAAAAATGAATTGAAATGAACTTGTTTTTAACGTTAGGGGTAGACATTATTGAGATTTCTCCCTCATTTTTTGAAAAGTTTTGTTTTCAGGTGAAGATCTATATGCTGGGGACGAGAATTAGAAGTGAGGACAACATGTTTAGAAGTCGTTAAATATGTTGCTTTTCTTTTCTGAGAAACTTGAAGTTAGTTTTGAGATTTATTTCTAAGTATGAGTTTGTTAGTTGGTTTACCGTTGACAGACAGTTGTAGTTTTTCTTTCTCGCCTTGTATTCCTTCGGGGACATGGGAGTGATGTCCAATAAGAGTTTGAGTCTTTCGCTAAATTTGTTTGTTAACGTTAGGTTGACTTTGACTTTTCTATAATTGATTTTCCGGGGCGTTACACAAGATGTTTTCTTTGTATGAAGAGTTTGCAAAGACTTCTCAGATGTCTACACAATATTCCAAGACTTCTTCTAGCAATCTTCAAGTATCTGAGACAGTGGATAATGGCATGAACTCATATTTTCAGGTATTATATTTTAATTGATTTTCATATCAAATTAGTTACTTTTTTTTTTATCCTTTATATGAAGTTTATATTGGTTTTTTTACAGGACTTTGATGAGTTCTCTGATTATATATTTGTATCTACTGCAAAGTCTGAATTGGAGTTGTATTTGGAAGAACCCAAACTTCCTCGGACTGAAGGTTTTGATGTTTTGGGCTTCTGGAAGTTGAATCAATTTCGGTTTCCCATATTATCCCAGATGGCTAGAGATGTGTTGACAATCCCTTTGTCAATAGTTGCTTCGGAATCTGCTTTTAGTGTTGGTGGTCGCGCGCTTGATGCTTATCGTAGTTCTCTCAAGTCGGAAACTGTAGAAGCTGTGATTTGCCTAAGGGATTGGGTGTTTGATCAAGGTTTCTTCCATCAACCTTTATTTTCCTTTTGTATTTTCCATCATATGTTACTGATGTTTTACACAAATCCAATAGCTTTAGCTTTTTTGGTTTGATTTATTGTCTTTAATACTTTGCTTTTTCATTGAACCACTTCACAGTTATTATAAGTCTACTTTTTTTTTTGTTGCTCTGTGTCATTATATCAGCTCCAATGTCAATGGAAACAAATGATAACTTGGTTGAGTTGTGTCGAGATGTGATGAGCTTGAATATGAATGATGATGATGATGATGATAGCGGCAAAGGGTCCTCAGCAGGAGGTGGTGAACCTGGAGGTGGAAATGGACAAAATTCAACTATGATGAATTAGTCACTAAGTTACTTTTTAATTATTAGTTTTTAGAATTTTCTTTTGCAATCGTAAGAATTAGGTTTATCATTAGACTCTTGTAATAATTCTACCATATTTTTCAAGCTATCAATAAGTAATGTGAGTGACTCCTTAGAAATCTAGGGACAAAGGATATAACTAATGTTAGCAACTGATTTAGGTTATGGGGGCCTTTTTCCACTCTAAATATTTTAACTTTTGCTTAAACAGGTTAGTAATTCCCAAGTAAATCGGTAACCTGATTTTGACCCGTTTAGTTAAACGGGTAAACAGGTTACAATTAGGGTAACCTGAATTGTTCACTTTCATTAAGGATTATTGCATTAGTGAGGCATTAGCTACCCTTGCATGTGAATCATTTGATGTGCATTCTTGTGATGATGAGCATAATTCCTTGGGGATTTATCGTGATTGTTTGAACTTGGTTGCTGACAATGATGTTTTTTTATGATGACATGCTTTATGAGTCATTTAGTATGAGTTATGACCCGAAGCCTTCCACTTTCACTTTTGATTTTGCTTTGAATGATGCACCCACTACAACAAAATGTGGCTTTAGCTTAAGTCTATGGCAACATTTTACAAAGTGTTACATTAGACGTGTGTTACAATAGGTTATTGTAACACTTTTTTAGGCTATTGCAACACTTATAAAAAAAACGTTACCATAGGTGTTTAGGCTATTGTAACACTTAAAAAAAACGTTACCATAGGTATTTAGGCTATTGCAACACATACAATAAAAAACGTTGCCTTAAGTATTTAAGTTATTGCAACGCATACAATAAAAAATGTTGCCTTAGTTATTACCAAAGGCAACAATATAGTAGCATAATTTTGCCTATTATAATACAATTTTCTTAATCTACGACAACTTTTGTTATTTTCACACTCTTGTAAGAAAAAAAACAAATTATAATAAAATATAATTGAGATATAAAAATATAATTGACAATGATGTTTTTGATGATGACATGCTTTATGAGTCATTCACTATGAGTTATGACCCAGAGCCTTCCACTTTCACTTTTGATCTCGCTTTGAATGATGCACCCACTACAACAAAATGTGGTTTTAGCAATGTAACACCCCCAGGTTACTAATCACAAGATTAAGCTAATTCACTACTTAACCCAATGATCAGCAGCGGATAATTACCTGAGAGCACTACTGCCGTCCATGAGCAAGGACTAGGCTAAGACCCCTAACATACCACACCAAAAGACGTCACCCAACCACATACTTAGACCCCATACAAGACTTCACAACATCAAGATACAAGACTCCTAGAATTATACAACCCAAAGAAGTGGAAACAATTTAACATATAAACCATTCTTAACACATGTCACAAGACCAAAATGACAATAATTTCTCATTAATCCTATCACTTCCACTAACCAAGGCTCCTATAAACTTCAAAAAGGAGCTCCAAGATCACCTGAGTACCACCTAGGTTGCCTTTGGGTTCCGCCCTTCGATAACTTTGCCCTTGCCTTTCCCTTGCGGCCCTAAAAGTATCAAACAACTTAAAGAGGTGAGTTTTACTCAGTACGTATACCAATAGACTTGAATAAATCAAGCAAAAGTAAGACTTTGATTTTATTACCCCTAGGCGCGCAGCTCCATTTAATAAACAAAAGAAGTAACATTTGAAAGAGAAGAGTTTAATAAATCACTTATAAGGATTCCACTTTTAGGTAATTTCCTGACTTCACAACACAAATATTCATATAACAGGGTAACCGACAGCAGGATAATTCGACGTGTAAAAGCAACCGTGATTTCACATACTAAACTTTGTAAAACTAGGAACACAACCATGATTGTAAAACAGCATAAATTCATACGAATCTATAGAGGGGTTGAAATTAGACGCTTATAAACGTAAAAGCTTCAAAGAGGAGATAACATGGGATGGTAGAACTTAACATGGGTGCCCCTACTTGCGATCATCGGCTAAGCCTCCGTATGCGCATACACGGACCGATCGGGAGATCCGGATGGTGGATATCTAAGGCACGTAATGATTCTTCATGAGGTGCTCAAGGCACGTAAACATGGTGTATATTAAACACTATTTCCTTGGTGTGCTTTTATGCACATAAATCATGGGCGGGGCTTTATAACTTAAAACAACTCTGATTTCTTGGAAAACCTTAACCGTAAAGATAATCTCTACTTAAAACTCGACAACAAGCATGAAAAGAACTCTTCCTCAAGTAAAGTTAGCCTATAAAAAGCCACTGAAGAGGTAAAACCCTTGATTTTTGTGTGTTCGATTGAAATCTAGTTATTTACAAAAATAAAAGGGAGTTTCCCTTTTAAAAAAAATTATTAAGCAGTACTAGTTCTTAAAACATGAAGTTCACTTCTAAGAACCAACATTTTACCTATAAAAGAGTATCTTCCTCGTGGAAAACATTTCAGCATGTAAGCATGTATATAAGAACCATTCTGGCGCATAAACAAAATAATACAAGAACAAATAATTTAAGAACATGTATAGCATAAACACCAATTAGTACACGTACCTGAGAACGAAAAATACCAACGAGCAAGGGCTTGAACAGTGCACGAGCAACGATCACTTGAGAGAAACTTAGAGAGGAAGAAAAGATTAGAGTTAGACCTTTTCGTCTAAATAGGAGAGAGGCGAGAAATTCTTAAAGGACAAAATCGGTTCGCAACTAGAAGAATTGTTTTTCTACAATTTACAAAGAGGAAAGTAACTACCGCTATAGATATCGGATCACTACATAAGAGTACTTTTCGGAACGCTTAGGACACGCCTTACAACTTTATAGCTAACACCGGAAGCTAAAAACATGATTACCAGGGTCAAAACGCTTAATTACCCAATCTGCCCAGAATTTGCACAAGCCGAGTAACGTTTTTTGAACGCGATATCTTGAGCTCTACTTCTCGGTTTTGGGCCTATAAGCTGTCTACAGAAAGCTTAAGAATCAAACTTTAACTTATCTTTTAATCATTACACGATTTAAGCTTGGGAATAGGCCTAATTTTAACCCAACACCCGAGCAGTCACTAACTTCTAATTCTGGAAAAATTCTAGAATTTCTATCCTTCAAACAAACACTTATAACGTGCTCATCCGACGTCGTATGAACGCCAACCATACCATTCCGGAAAGCTTAAACAGTCCTCTAAAACTTTCATGTTCAGACCCGACGCTATATCAAACTTTAACTAGGCAAAATCTAGCCATTTGCATTCTGCCGTCACTTAAATTCCAGATTCGTACCATTTTACGGTTTTGGTCATAATTTCTAAAATACACATCGAAAAGTCGATCCGTAAAAACCGGGTGTTAGCTAACACTTTTGTCCATCTAATTAAACCCTAATATCACCAAAAATCCTTTTCTTTATTTCCTAGAAAACACAAAACCAACCAGAATGTACCTATATGTTCAAAACTCACATGCATGCCCAAGTCTTTGTGATTTAGCCAAGGATCCTTGATAAGCCATCATGGTATCATCATATACACAAAAACTCAGCCTTAAATAGTCAAAAGAACATCAAATATCTCTCTTTTAAACTCATACATCCTCAAATCCATATTCACTTTCACTATCTAGCATCAATTTTCACATGCAACTTCACAATATTCTTTTAAATCCCCATTTACACCTAATCTATGAACATGCAACTTGAACACATCAATTTTTCCAAACTATCACAGAAAATTACACCTTCAAAACTACATGCATGCTTATTTTCTCAAGGAGATCACTTGAAACAACCAAAATAACAAGGATCTAACAAGAACTCACCACTTCCTTTCTTCCAACTTGAAAACTTCCTTTCTTTCCTTGAAGAACTCAAGAATTCCCACACTAAATTCTGAAAATAACATCATTTAAATATGAAAACTCATATTACAACTAGATGTGACCATCAAAGTAGAAGGATGAGACAAGAGGAAGGAGATTACACTTGAAAAAGGAGAGAGGAGATGAAGATGGAGATGGTGGTGGCGCTGGTGGTCGGCGGCGGTGAAGACGGCCGGCGACGCCCTGGTGGCCGGCGAGCAGAGGGGCGGCAGGGGGGCTGACGAGAGAGAGGAGGGAACCAAAGAGTCACACCCACAAGAGTTTGAATGATAGATTAATTTTGAGAACCCCTCACTTGATACTCCCTCCTTCAATTATATAATACTAAAAGAACCCCCTTCCCCTCCTTCTCTCTTGTTTGGTCGGTCCAAAGGGTCCCCAAAGGCCCAAATATTTCCTCAATTTATTCTCCCACATTTAACTTATAACATTCCTAACTCAATTTTTTCAAAATATACAACCTACAAAAATTATCCATGATGACTACAATTAAACGTAGTTCTTGTTTTATTTCTCATAAATAACACCTTAAGACATCTAATAGGATCATCCTAAAAAGGAGGAGTTGAATTTGATGAGAGCATTTTTAATCTGATCGAGAAGAGGTACTATTAACGGAAGAAAGATTCGTAAGAGATTATAGAAGAGAAACGCGTTGCACTGTTCAAGCCCTGCAAAAATGTCCACTGGTTACAAAAATAAAATAAATAACGTAAAATCATAAAATAAGGAGCACGCGCTTTATATAATCTATAAGTTAATTCTTTCCTAATTTTTTATTACGGCTTGAACACATGTGTAATAAAAGGGGTTTTTCTTGGATTGTTACAAGCAACACATCAAAAGTGTTACTAGAGGCTCCAATAGTGTTACCTTATGTCTATGGCAACATTTTACAAAGTGTTACATTAGACGTGTGTTACAATAGGTTAATGTAACACTTTTTTAGGCTATTGCAACACTTGTAAAAAAATGTTACCATAGGTGTTTAGGCTATTGTAACACTTAAAAAAACGTTACCATAGGTGTTTAGGCTATTGTAACACTTAAAAAAACGTTACCATAGGTATTTAGGCTATTGCAACACATACAATAAAAAATATTACCTTAAGTATTTAAGTTACTGCAACACATACATTAAAAAATGTTGCCTTAGGTATTACCAAAGGCAACAATATAGTAGCACAATTTTGCCTATTATAATACAATTTTCTTAATCTACGGCAACGTTTGTTATTTTCACACTCTTGTAAGAAAAAAAACAAATTATAATAAAATATAATTGAGATACAAAAATATATTCCATTAAAACACAATATAATTACAATTTGAATCGTCCAATTGTTTCACATGTATATAATTACAAAAAGTATATCAACAAAAAATTGTACATCTTTTCAAAACTTGGACAAATAGTCATGCTTATGACCGATCCTTGAATTTAAACTTGAACTTCAATCATTACCCAAAAGGATCATATTATATCCAACATCAAGCAAATAAACCTGTAAGACCAAAAAAAAAAGGATAGATTTATTAGTGTACAAGCTGATGCATTTTGCTTTCTCAACCTTTATGGGATTGCTTTGTGATTTGTGATCATCCAGCCAATAGCAAATATATATAAAGGGAAATGTTACATGAATTTTTGCCATCAGGAGTATATGTATATATGATTTAAGATAGATTGTGAAATGATCCCTGCATTGGCCATTTTGAGATTATTCAATATCATTTCATATGAAACTGAAGACAAGAAATGAAAGAAAAACTAAAAAAAAAAAAATTTAGAGCAAAACTGAAGAGAGGATGAGAGCAAGAGTGATACAAAGCATTAAGGTTAGCAGACTAACTATCAACAATTTGAGAGCACTTACAAATCGAAGTCATGAAAGAAAAGAGCACAAAATAGAAAATTATAATTCAAACTAGTGGTGTGAGTAGGAAAATACAAATTACGGTCCATCTTTGTGCATTATCACCTAGTGCAAATGAGAAAACCAAACCTATGCCATGCAGGAAAATCCACACAGTATTGTTATGCCAAATAAACGAGGGCCATGATCACGGTATTAGCTATAGAAGAATTAAGGGACGTTAAGGGGAAATTAATCAATATTTTTGAGTCCACAATACATATAATATTATCTCAAATTGGTTCTGGAGGAGAAGACCATGGGTCATTGATTGTTGCTTTTGGGGACAAGAGTGAAACAACTAAGAAAAGGTTGTAAAAAGTAAAAACAAAAACTGTCATATTATGCAACAAGGCATCTAGGTAGGAAATAATGTACATCTCTTTTGCTTTTGTATATATTCATGGGAGGCTATGAGATAAAACTAGCCATAGAGCTTTTGGTAGGTAGTTTCAGAAACATGCTTTAGCAGTTTGTAGGCTTTTGTTGCTCTGAATGTACTATGCTCTCTTAGCTCTAGTAGTCTCTGGCTGATTGGCATTGACTTATAAAAAAAAAATCGTATTTAATAAACAACAATGTCTTTCAGGTCTTATTAAAATTGATTGCAACAACTTAAAATCAAAGTCATGGCTTGATAGAATCATCATCAAAGTAGCAATCAAATAAGTTATAGTTTCACATTTCTCTACTAATTAATAGCAAAACAAACTAGACCTTACAATAGCTGCACAAAACCAACATGCCACTCACGCAAAGTTCTCTGCAAGAGTCCAGTGGTTAAAGAAAGCCATACTTTGCGGCTCTTGTATGTACTATGTGGAAAGTTGGGTCAAGTTCCACAACCATAAGACAATTAATGTGTGAACAAGAATCAAGAATCTACTCTCAAAATTCATAATTTCGAGCCCCATGAACCAAATAAACAAACACTAAGAATTCTTCAACTGACATATCAACACAATTCAATCAACAATCACAAACTCAGAAAAACCTAATTTGTGAGCATCCTATATCAACCTCAAACTAATCGCACAAAATAATAAACCAATACTAAACTGAATTAAAGCAGAGAACTAAACACTTAATTAGAAAAATCATCCTAAAGCTTGAGTTCAATGTGAGACAAGTTATATCATAGCATCATCATTTATGAGAGCCAGAGCACATGTGACCACAAAATGTAACATTTCTGCCTGCACAAGGGAACAAACCCTTCGGAGTAGTTTAATGCACATGGAAGTGGTCATGGAATTGTCATTACTAAGACCACTAACATCTAGTAGAAGCCACCAAGCACACCAGAAACAATACAATTAAACATCCAAACTCAACACCCCACAAAGGTCTCCACATGATGTGTCAAGGGTTGTTTAACCTCCCCGCATTAGACTATAAGTAAGAGTATGCATAAAAATAAACATTACGCAAACATAATCACATGGAGAGAAACACATTAAGAGAAGGAAAGTGAAGAGGTGGATGTTTGAGGATGAAACCCCTCTTCAATCTATATATAGGCACACAAAAGCAGCAATAATAGGAGATAGGCTAGCAACCAAACACTTAATTAGTCATTGAAATTCAACTAGGTACAATTCTCGGTTAACACAAGCCTCCAGAACCAGTTTAAGAAGGTACATAAACCAGCTCAACAAATATATCTCTACATTAACCACCCCTCCCCCACCGAGGGTCGAGAGGACAAAAAGGAAAAGTGAAAGAAAGGGAAGACCCACCTGGAATTTGAAGCAAGCATTCTCTACTACAGAAACCCAATTTTGTATGGACTCGAACAGGATCTTCCTCAGGCTCCTCAAGACTAAAATCCACTTGAATCTTGAGATATCAACCATCTTGACCTAAATCTGGCCTTCCTGCACAACACACCGTTGATAATTGCATCTACCATAATAGAAAACCGACTTCTAAAAGGCTAGGGTTTGACCACTCAAAGATGGAAGAACAGTGAACAACTGTGGAAAAATATGAAAGAGGAGTAGGAGATTCAAGAAAGTTGAGCATTTTCTCAGCAGAAAACAAGCGGAAATCCTATTTTGTAACTTATGTATACTCTATTTTAGCAAAACAAGCGAAATTACCAGATCCAAACTTAAAATTTGTCCGGGGTGATTGAATCATCGCTAGGGTTTACTTTGGAGCATTGGCTGGGAAGGTTGAGCATTTTCCGGAAGTAGGAGTCGTTTCCTGGGACGTCGTTGTCTCTGGTCGCCATCACCGGGGATGGAAACAAAAGTTAGAGGAGTAGAGTGTGTCAGTTGGAGGGACTAGCAAATGAAAGCAACGCAACAGAAGGGAAGAAATGACGATGAGATTTTAGATTGGGCGGTAGTTTTGATTTTTGGCAAAATTGTAGGCTTCTAGATGCCCCACCTTTACCAAAATATTTTACTGCCTAGTGCAACGCTTTTAATAACCTTTAAAAAAAAAGTAATTTTTTTTATTTCAAACAAATGTTGCATTAGATGGCTAATGTAACATAAATATTTAAGTGTTTCGATAGGTATCAATTTAAAGCAACAATTTTAAAAAATGTTACTATAGGGTTTCTACTGTAACACTTGTAAAAAATGTTGCCAAAACAAGTGTTACTAAAGTTATGTTTTGTTGTAGTGACCTTTGTCTTTTGATGTTGATAGTTCTTCTAGTGAGTTTGATATTGATGAAGATGAAGATGTGCTTGTGTGTGATGTTGGGAGTGTTAAGATGTGGTCTAACGTTGCTTATTCCTTATCACCCATTGATGATTATGATGATTATTTGGATGAAAGTTGTGATTTGGAATCGAGTTTGATGAAAATTGCATGGATATTGAGTGCGAATCGTTATTGGCATCCAAGTATTCGCATGAGCATGTTCAAGATTGTGTTGCATTGTTCCCTCCTGCTGATTAGTATACCCAATTTCCATTTATGAGTCAATGGGAGGATCCATTTGTCATGTCTCACTTCACCATGCCTAGGAAAGTCTTGTGCATTCATGTAGTTCGTCCTTTGTCTGACTTTTCTAAGGCATTTGATAAATTGTTAAGGGCACTAATGTTTGTTTATGTGCCATTGCGAGTGTGCTCTTACCTACACCATTCTGAGATGCATGAGAGGATGCATGATTTGTTACTCCGGGCGTTGAATGGTTCTGACTTGGTGCCCGATATCATGGAGTGAGAAGGAGTGAGCTTATTGATAAGAAGCCTTCTAGGTAATATCCTTCCTCACCTATCTTGTACAGTTAGTGAGTAGTTCTTTCTTTTCTTTTTTATTTTCTTTTTGTGTGTGTCTTTTTCTTTTATTTTAGGGTGCTTGCTTACCTACTTTTGTTTCCATTTGAGGACACGACAACCTCTTTGTGTTGGAGTAGGAGGGTAGTTTGTATTCCAGTTTTCGAGACTAAGAAAAGAAAAAAAAGTGTCATTTTGTAAATATTTTAGTTTCTTAATTCTTTAGTCCTTAGTGTCTTGTATAGTTTGTTTTTCTTTTTGAATGTTGGGTGGCGAACCCCTTGATTGTGAATGTTGGGAAAGTCTTGTTGTTGGAGTCGTGTGGGCTCGGTCGCCACCGTTTTTGTTTGTTTAGTGTTTTGTATGTATGTTTTTCTTGGTTTTCTACCTTACTTGTGACACCCTTCTCATGATGGAGACATTGTGAAGTTTTGTGTTGGAATGGGGGGGTGCTTCTTCCATTTGTCATGGGTAGATCACCTAGTTCTTGAGTCTTTTGTTTTCGTTTTTTGTAGTTTGTGTCTAAAAGTTTGAAAATGTTTGTGTGAAAAAGGAGAAAAAAGGGAGTGAAAACATTAAAAGTTTCCGTTTTCGTTTTGTTTTTATTTTTGCTTCGTTTCATTGATTCTATTGTCAAAAATTGGGAAGTCGTTCTTAATCTTCTTTAAAAGAAACCGGTTTGAGCATTTTCGACCCTACCTTGGGTGATTGTCATGACTCATTTAATTAGATTCCCTTCATTGAGTGTCTAGCGAGGTCCCTGATTCTTTTCACGTTCTAGTTGAAACTGGGAGACTTTGGGAATTCACATTCGAGCTTGTTTTCTAAAAAGGAAGAAAAAGAAAGAAAAAAAAAAGAGCAAAAGAAAAGAAGAAAACGAAAAAGAAGTCTAATAAATGAATTAATTGGTTCGTGTCGGTCCACCTACATGGGACCAGTATTATCGGTACGGCGCTGATACCCCTTACACCTCCTTCTATTATCGCTTGCGACGAAGAGGTGTATGGAAAAGCCTATGTTGGCAGGGTAAACCCCGTTTATGGGCCATTCAACTCCCGAAAAGCTAACCCGACTATAATTAAGCTTAATCGAAAATGTTGTAAACCCAACCTAAAAAGAAAGAAAGTTAAGTGCTAATAAAGTGAGGGGCCTTTCCTTGCATCACCTGCGGCCCTCACTAAGCCAAGGGTGACCAAATGCGGGGGAGGGCAACTCTTTGTAAGTTTTGTTTGCTTTGAAATGAGCTTGGGTGTGAGTTTTTGGAGTCAATCGGTATCAGTTAGAACCCAGTATGCACATACGCACATGGGATTTAGCTTTGCATGAGGTGTCGGAAATCGAAAACCATTAAGATTGGCAGTTGCTTAAGTTAGGTGTATTGGAAATGCTCATAACGGTTCATTTTGGAGGATTAATATTGTTTTCTTAATTGCGTTAGCATAATTCTTGAAACAAGCAGTTTTTCTTTTCTTTCTTTTCAAACTGGTTTTGCTTTTCACTTTCCCTCTCTCCTTCTCTAGTGGCTTTTGTGGGTATAGTTGCTATAAACCCTCACGAGACCTACCTCGTCCACCCGGGCTGCCGGGGGGTTTAAAGGGCTTCATGCATGTGCTAAATGCATCCGCGATTCCTGCGAAAGTGAGTTAGGGTTTTAGTTTCTTTTTCTAGTCCTTTTCTTTGTTTTTAGTTTGCTCGGGGCGAGCAAACCCTTGTTTTGGAGTATTGTTCAGTCTCGTTCCGAGCCGAATTTTATCTCTTTTATAGGGTGTTTGTGTTTATTTTAGCCTCTTGTATATATATTAGATATAGTGATTTAGGAAAATAAGGAGTTAGAAGAAGTTTGGGCTTAATTGAGCGCTCTTAGGGAATCCCGAGCGATTTCCCGAGTCAAACCAAGTCAATTTGAGCCGAGACCCGAGACAAAACCAACCCGGAAGTCCATTTCCATTCCTTGCGCAAAACAGGGCAATCTGAGTAGATAAAGGTCGCGCCCGAGTCAGAAGAGGTCGCACCCGTGACTACTGACTGTCGCGCCAACATCAGCCGAGCAGCAAAGGGTCGCGCCCGCGCCCCTAGCCGTCGCGTCCGCGACGTGTTGCTGGGAGAAGGATGTGCCTCCAACAGATGGTCGACTCGCTCGAGTCAAGCGGTGACACGCCCGAGTCACTAATAGGTCGCGCCCGCGACGTCTGGAGAATACATGATAGTTGATGATGGGCAGTAGGCTGACTCGCTCGCGACCATTGGCGGCTCGCCCACGATCGACCGAGCTACGGAAATGTTGCGCGCTGCTGCGATTAAAATCTTAGGGTTTTGGGTGTTGTTTTGCTTCTTCTATAAATACCCACTTGTATTCAGCACTTTTATCAAGTAGCCTAGGTAGTTTAGGAGTAGAATTAGGTTAGATTAGATTTAATTGCTTTCCTTAAATCTTCCTTTAATTGTTCTTCAAGTTTTCAATTGTTATTCAAGCTTTCTTTGATTTCTTGCATATGTATTCAATTTTCTCAAGCTTTCTCAATTCAAGCAAGTTTCAATTGAAGTTTTACAAGCTTTCTCTCTCTCTCTCTCTCTCTCTCTCTCTCTCTCTTTCTCTCTCTTCTTTCAAGTGCCATTAATGTCTTGACTTCAAAGCTTTCTAGGGTTAATCTCACACAAATCCACTTTTAGTGGGGAGGAGGGTCAAGGGTTACCAATTCTACTTCATAGTGAGAATTTGGGGATCCCTGGTATTCCAATCAACAATTTCTTGTTTGTTCAGGGGAAATTCAAGTGTTGATTGAAGATTTATTGAAGTTTCTTCATCAAAAGTATAATTCTTGTCCCTAATTTCATTGTTCATGCTTTTTATTGCTTTCCTATTTCTAGCTTTTTAATTGCTTTCATCTTTATTGCTTTCTTTTATTAATGCCTAGATTAGATTTAATTTCTTTCTTTACATAATTTACCGCTTTTCGCATTGTGAAAAACCCAAACACAAACCGATCCCCTTAATCAAGCCTAAACACCCATCCTCGTGGACCGACAACCCTTACCGAAAAACCACTAAAAATTACAACCGAACAGTAACCTTCCTAAGGATCTCGATAAACATGGTTTGATGGGCATATTCAGTAAGGTTGTAAGGGTAATATCAACAACCATCATTAGTAGAAGAGAAAGAAGCACAAATTTTGGGTTTGTTTGAATTCGAAGACGTCATGAAGCTGCATCAAGTATTAGACTACTCAATGGAATGGTGATCACGGGAAGAAAAAAATCATTGTTGATTGGGCCAAATGCAACCAAAAAGCTCCTAAGAAATCCATTCTTAGGTGGATGCCAAAAGACCAGTCTTCAGTTCAGGTTCCAGAAACAGAATTCACAAGCATCAGAATCAGAGGAGAGGCAAATGATGAATTTTTGGAGTGGCTTCAAAGAAGCATTGTCTGTACATCGGAGGCCCCTAGAGATTTAGACGCTCTCTCATCTCTAATCAAGGATAACTTTGGTCCTATAGCTAAAATCACGATCCTTAGCGGTGTCAAGTTTTTGCTCACCTTCACCTCAGTTCGTGAAAGGGATGAAGTGCTTGCAAACCCTTTAGAGTTACTGGATTGGTTTTCAGACATTAAACCTTGGTCTCTGTATGAAACAGCAGATTCTAGGAGAGTATGGCTAGATATTATTGGAGTTCCTCCACAAGGATGGTTATGGGAAAATTTTGAAAAATGCTCGCAACCTTGGGGCAAATTGTTGTCTTTAGCAAGATGTATAGCATCAACAAACCAGTTTGAGGTTATGAAAGTTCTAATCCAAACTGATATTTTTCAGAATAATTGAAGGAGAGGTGCTGCTTGACATTCAAAATTGCTCTTTTAGAGTGTTCGTCCGTGAAGTGAATTCTCATGTTATACCACCATCCATTCCTCAAGAGTTTAATCATGATCGGTTCTCTGATCATCAAGTTTCCAGTGAAAATAAAGAATCTGAAGGTGAAGGTGATGAGGTTGTGCAAGATAGTCAGAACAAAAATCCAGAAACTCCTAATTCCTTGAACAGGCGTTTGTCCAGCTGGATGAATGGGGATCGTAACCAACAGTCAAGGTGCAGTAATTACAATTCAAAGGGAAATGATGTTGCTGAGAATGTGTTGGAGTCTGAGAATGAGTCAGCTCTGGCCATTGTCCCAATAGTTAATGATTATCAACTCATTATGGCAACAATTACAATGGGAGAGAAAGCAACGATTGGATTTGAGAAAGCAGTAGAAATTGTCTCTGACATTAATTCCCACATTAATGTCTTTGGCCCCTCGATAAATGGATCACTAAAGTCCAATCCAATTCCAAAACAATCCAGACAATGATGAGTCTTTGAATGATCTCATCTCCCTTGCATCGGACAATGATTCTGTGATAAGAGCCAGAGAATATATTGCTGAAAAGGCAATTAGATTTGGTATAGAATCGGGTTTTATGAGAGCCAAGAGAAACATCAATGCGAAGAAATATATATTTTGGAGATAAACTCTCGGTGAAGAAACAGAAAAATTCAAGAAAAGTGCAAGGAGAAAGAGGTATTTGGCCAAATCCAAGGCATCTTCAACTGAAAGTGAAAGTTTTTAAATATGCGAACCTGTGCATGGAACTGACATGGTTGTTGAGGACTGATCAGATGTTTTGAGTGTTCTGTGAAAAATTAGCATTGTGAATGCTGGCAAGAGTTTTCAGGCAGCATTATCTGTTCGTTGATATGCTTATGCATTGTTTTTCAGCACCAAGAGGTTTATCATCATCACGTTTCAGAGGGAGTTTCAGCCTTCAAATAATTCAGTCAAATCAGAGAAGATAAGAGGTGGCTGGGTGAGGCAAATTTTCAAATCAATCAGTGCTCATATGCACTAAAATTTGGAATGCTTGCAAAGGTTGGATAATAATTTGTGTGGTGTCAGCAATGGTATTGGTTGGGGTTTTGGCTATTCTTGATAGTTAATGTAATCAGTTGTTGCTGCTGATTGTTGTAGTCCTAAGTTGTGTATCTTCGGCTATTGCTTGCTAAGTTGTGTTTTATAGCTGCTGTTGATGACTCTCTATCAGAGCAGTGCATTCTGATGATCTTTGTGGTTGCTGCTGCCGGTTTTCATCCTGGGTTGAGCTGTTTTGGGTGCTGCTTATAACGATTTTTGATGTCAAAAGAGCAAATGCAGTGTTGTTGGTTCGTGAGTATTATGCAGTGGTTTCTAGGTCATCAAAATCAGATAGTGGACTAACTAGGAGATTAAATCATGGTTTAGCTGACTTCAATTGAATGAGGGATTCAGTTCAGTTGGTTTGATGGGTCTGTTGTTGTAGTTGCAGTCTGCACTGGTCTTGTTTGAGTGTTGGGGGATGTTCTGGAGATATGAAGTAATGCAATGAGGGAGTATTCTGGTGCTGATATGCAATCTTGGAATGAGCTTGCAGTTCTGTTCAAGCATCAAGCAGAAATCAAAATTCTGGTTCAGTAATATGGTAAATGGAGCATTTGCCTGTAGTCATTGGTTTGGAAGGTCAACCATTCACCCTCAGCTAAGCTTGAAGCCATGATTTTCATCAATGCTCTTTCATTTTTTAAGTTGGCTTCTGTTGTCTGTATCTGTTGCATATGGTGTAGTCGTTTGTTTCATTTTCTTTGATTTGCTGGTTCTCTAGTGGATGCTTCTCAATTTGTTGTCTGTTTTTGCTTATTGCTGGCTGACTGCTTCGATTGGTTAAGTCTTGATTTGCGAATAAAAGGGTCTTTTGATCGTTAATTATAAAAAATAAAATAAAATGGATTAGTAGAACTTTAAAGTACATGACTTATATGTTGGGTGCGTTACTTACATTAAGGTGGAAGGCAACGGTTTACTTTCTAGGGCAATAATTGTCATAATAATACTCTCTCTCTCTCTCTCTCTATATATATATATATATATAGTATTCTAATACATCAATTATGATACTTAGGTAAAATACTAGTTTGCATAAGTATTATATTCACTATATAATAGTAAAATATTCATTGTGTATAAGTATTATAGTTAGTATATATTAATAATACGATGTTTAGTATTTGTATTTAATTTGTAACAGTTCAATATTTGGTGTTAAAAATACTCCCTCTATTCCAAATTAATTGTCATTATTTTTAATTTTGATCGTTAATTATTCACATATTACAATGATCGAGTTACAATATAAAATTACCTACATTATAATTACTAGGCAAATATCTTTATAATGACGATAATTTCATATTATAACTCATTATAATATGTCAGTAATTAACTGTCAAACTTTAGTCAAGGTGACAATTAATTTGGAATGGAGGTAGTATATAAATTTTGCACATATACCAAAAATTATAACGATAAGGGCATGTCAAATTCATGGGTAATTCCTATTTACCCAAATTTATCAGTTTTTACCTAAATTTACCAAGATTTACCAAAAATTACTAAATTTAAAAAGGAATTTTGGACACTAATATACTGAACTTTTGGGGTATTGGACAATAATGCACTGAACTTTGACCTTGGACAAATAATGCACTGAACTTTGGGGGGTGTTGGACAATAATGCACTCGAGACAATTTAGACGGTGACAAACTTGGTGACAATCTTACGTGACAGACCGAGAAGACGAATATTTTTGGATCAATTCATCTTCTCCACCCGCTACATAGGATTGCCACCAAGTTAGCCATTGCCAAAATCATACTAAGTGCATTATTGTTCAACACCCCCAAAGTTCAGTGTATTATTGTCCAAGGTCAAACTTCAGTGCATTATTGTCCAATACCCCAAAAGTTCAGTATATTAGCATCCAAAAACCCATTTTAAAAAAAAAGTTTAATTTTGATGTTATTGACATAAATTTGTCAAAAGTTACCGGAATTTACCAAAAGTCAAAAATTATCATAAGTTATCAAAATTTAATTTTTACCCAACTGTTTTTTACCCATGAATTTGACAGATTTTTAGGTATACAAAATACAACATTTGTATTCAAAAGCATTATAGTTAGTGTACAACAGTACGATGTTTGACGTGCAAACATATTATATTTAGTGTGTAACAGTTTAATATTTAATTTATAATAGTTATTGGAGTCTGTCAAAATTGTATGGTAAATTCAATTTTCCAAAATTTACCAATTTTCCTAAATTACTAAAATTTACCAAAATTCATTAAAAATTGCCAAATTTAAAACCAAAAAATTTTAATTTCAATATATTAGCATAAATTTGCCAAAAATTACCAAAAATTACTAAAAGTTAATTACCAAAAGTTATCAAAAATTAACTTTTATCCAACTGCTTTAACTTTTGCCTATATTAACGTAAAATATTTGATATATTAGTATGCAACAATACGATGTTTGACGTGCCATACAGATTGTTCTATGTATCTGATGTTTATTTTTATTTTGTTGGGTGTTAATTTGATTAAGTTGGGTGTTTACTACAGTTGTTTGAAAGAACTTAGGCACCGTTCTTTTGTGCATTGCGTTTGCATTGTGTTGCGTTTGCGTTTCGATAAGTTGCGTTTAGGTTGCGTTGGGTTGCGGTAGGAAATAATAAAAAGGTGAGTAGAGGTGAATAGTAGATTGTGATAAGTTGCGTTATCTTGCGTTTGCCATGCGTTAGGTTTTATTGATTTTGCGTTGCGTTTGGGTGCGTTAACGCACAAAAGAACGGTGCCTTAATGCGTTTGAGAATTGGTAATGCAATTAATGTAGGTATGGTTTTAAAAATTAGGGGATAAATTAATATTTTAGTATTTTTTTTCCTCCCTTAAACCATGTGAATGAGAAAAAAAGTAAAAAGGAGAAATGTGGATTATATCAAAAAAAAAAAAGGTGAATTAAACCATGAAAATTAGGGACTAATCAGTGGGTCAGATTATCTAGTTTAATGTTCATTCTATCAATTCTTTTATTTAAAAGCCCGGTAGATTATGTCCAATAAAGGCAAACCATCAGAAAATGAGAAAAGAGCAAAATAAAGATTTTAGTGCATTAAAAGATTGAATTTTTTTTTTGTTATTATAATTTAACAGTATAATTACCTTTGAAATTCTACCATCGTTGAATTTTTTTCAACTATGGTAGTTGAAAGTTCCTTACTATTAATTTGACTAGGAAAAATCCAATCAGTTAAAAATACTTATGTGTACATCAATATATACGATTAACTATTGTAACAAATTATTACAATCAAAATATATAAATTTCAATCTTTTAAGGTAGAATCAATGATTGTTACACTTTTTAACTATAATAGTTGAAAAAGTTTCAATTCGATAGAAAAAATTTTAAATTTTGTAAAAAAAAAATATCTCAATAAATGTTAATTACAACAAGTCATTTCGATCAATATATATTAATTTTGGCTTTTTGAAGGTGAAATATATATTTTTCATCTGCCATATTTTCAACTATGATGCAATCTCCCAAATGTCCTTGAGCATACTTTTAAAATTTTGAATCAATATATATGGATATATGAAAAGGGACATTTTACAATAATAATCTTATTAATTGAGATATAATTATTTTTAAAAATTTTAATATTTTAAAAGAAAATTTCTAGTATAATTGAATTTTTTTCAGCTATCACATTAAGAAAGTATAACTATTAATTTATCCCCTAATTTTCAAAGTATAACCCATGAAGATGGCAACTTAGATTGTGACGGATGTTGGGTTGAGCATGTAGAAAAAGGGTTCAAAGTGTCTGATTCAGATGGAGAGATTTGAATACGTTGGACTCTTAGAGACGAAGCATATTCCAATGGGTTGCAATGAAGTGTTGGGATGTAGTGAGTTTGTTGATGTCCAGGCAATAGATGGAGTTGGTGGTTTAGTGATGATGTGGTAGGAGGATGCCTTGAAAGAGGAAGTAGTACACAAAGCATAGAGATGGTTTTGCTTCAGGTTTATTCCAATGGGATGATTTCCATGCAGTACATGTAGTGTGCTTCCTATATGCACCAAATGATGAGATAGGAAGAGAAGAGGTATGAAATTTTATTGAGGGGGATCCTTATCATACACTTGATGTGCGTCTAAGTAAGCTGTTTCAACTGGAAATTGTTGAAAGGGACATAGGTGGTTTGCATGGAAGGTCAAAGTTCAGAGGAGATGAAGCGTGGATGAAGGTTCCCTTCAAGGTAACTAAGAAGATTGCTTTGTTTTCTGGAAGAGATGAGCTACAGATATAATTTTGTGAAAATGGGTATGAGGAAGCAGGAGGCATGCATGGTTGCATTGAAATGCACTGGCTACTGATGGCAAAGGAATGGATATGCATGTGGTGTTGGTCAAATTTAATGGAGAGTGGGTTTTTGGTCAAAAGATGGAAGGAGATGATATATTATCTTATATTCGTAACTGGATATCAAAACAAATGGGATGGGAATATGGGATTGATGAATGTGGTGGAAGATGTGATGAGGAGGTGTAAAGCTGGCCGAAGGATGATCCAAGCATATATGTATATCACATGAAGCTAAGTAGGAAAAGACAACACATAGAAGGGAGAGGCTCAGATTTCGAAAGAATGGGGACAAGTTTGCAAATTTGGGGGAAATGTGCTGTCATCCATGACGTGTCACTGTGCGAAATGGGCAAGGTGTATCTACAGCAGGAGATAAGAAAAGGAAGTGATGTAGTGGATTATTAATCTTTTCTTTATCAAAGTAGAAATGGCACTTTGCCTGGGTTTCTTTTCTCTGCTGAATGTTGTGTTGTGATGGCTGCCTGCTTGGTTCCTCTCTTCTAGTGTTGTCAATGCATGCAAGTTTGTAACTATTGTTTTCACTACTATGTGCATGTCAAAAATTACCACGTGAAATGGTTTGAAAATTGAGATTATTTGACATAGATAAGTGGCACTCTATGGTATTGCATAAGTATTTCCTTCATTAATATATCTTTCATATTGTTTAAAATTTATCTTTAATAAATAATTATTTATATAATATTTTCATTAAAAATATAATATTATATTTTATTAATAATATCTTGTATTATGAATTTAAATGATATCGACTTGGTATTATAAATGATTATATTAATTAAAGTATTAATAATAATATCTTGTATTATGAGTATTATGAATTTAAATGATATCGACTTGGTACGTTTATATGATAGGTTGCGGTATGGTCCCACACTGCACTGCACTCTTTAACTTTCCACAACATTTCACCACACCACACCACCATTATTACCGATATATCTTTTTATTTTTTTTTCTCCTTCTCCTTTACTTTTCACATTCTTTCTCTTAACGTACCCTACCCACGACAATTTTCACTACAACTCACCATACTTTTTCAAATTTCACCACACCGCAACGTATAAAAGAACGGGGCATTAATGATTAAAGTTCTTAATATGAAAGCATGGAATATGGATGAAACTTTCCAAAATTAATCAAGTTACATTGCTGTCCTTGTGTTTTGATTTGCTTTTAACTTTTTATTATTAAAATTATATTATTACCCTTGTATTTTCACCAAACTATATCATATGTAATATTATTATAATAATAATAATTTTAATAATATTTTCTTAAGACATTTTATAATTATTTGACAATATTAAATGAAATTAATATTTTTCACTTATTTGTATCATAGAAAAAAAATTAATGATAAACTTAATATTTTCATCAAATTACATCATATCTTATTTGATTATATTTTAATAATAGTTTCTTATGACTTATAATAGTTCTTTTACCATATCAAATGAAATTAATGAATACTTCAATGTTTTCATAAATTTAAACAATTTGTTCGTCTTATAGCTCTATAAGTGATAAAAAAAAATTTCATGAAATAGATTTTAATAATTATTAAAAAAAACAGAATTGGTATTGAATAATATTAATATAACTACCATTGAATATTAAATATCACATATTTATACTAAAGAAAATTTATTACGTAATTAAAAAATTATAATCCGTTTTACAACAGTTGGAAAAGTATAATGAGAAGAATTATATTATTATGGGCATAAATGGAATCTAATTTACTTACATATTTACAAACAACTAATTTTACCAAACAGTTTTCCTGCAAACAGCTAATCCTAACCGCTAAAGTCAAACAACTTAATAACAACTAACAGCTGCTTGTCAAACAGGGCCACAATGAAGTATATCACATATTTTTGTGTTGTTGCATTGTGTTATATTGTGAGGTCATTTGGGTTTTAGTTTTAAAATAATTTTTAAATTTTTTGAGTGTATTTTATATTTATTTTTTAGACTTGGAAATTATTAGAGGTGGATTTAAATTAAAATTTATATCATACATTGTAGCATAAATATCTTAATTTACATGCAATCAATTTTTTAATATATATGAAAATAATATTATTTTCTTGAGTAAAAAGTGCATTATCATGCAAATATAATACTCTCTTTGTTAACCAATGATCTTTTAACTATTTTTTTATTTTATATTATTTGTGGCTTTACATTGATTTTTCTATTAGTAACCATTTACTTTTACATGGTTAGTTTTACCACAAGTCTACAAAACAAAAAATAAAAAGAAATTAAAGTAGCATTACTTTTACAAGTGTACTATTTATATAATGGGAAAAGTATTGTAATTTACTAATTTCGTTATACTCCCTCCGTCATTTTTTATTTGTTCACTTAATTAATTTTTTTTGTTCCTTATTTTTTGTCATGTTTATGTTTTCAATCATTGATGGTATTTTGTCATTTAATTTATTTCTACCTAATTTTTTTACATTGATTTCTTCATTGTTTTTCCCAAAATAATAGATAAAAAATGTTGAAAAAGTAATTGGTAAATATAATTTCAAAAACACAAAATAAATGCCCTGTCCATCGGACGGGCAATTTCATTAGTAAGTAGAAAGGAGAGTTTTTGTTGTGTGTTGTGATGGTTAGGCTACTTGCATGTGCATCTGTTTGAATTTTTTTTTTAATTTTCAAGAGAATTGAGTGGAAACCATTTGTTCTATTTCACCGCCACTTAAATTGTCAAGTAGTGGGAATATTCTATTTGTTCTCCTTTGCTATTATTATTACTATTGTTATTATTATTATTATTATTATTATTATTATTATTATTATTATTATTATTATTATTATTAGGCTTCAACCCGTGCGATGCACGGAATATATTAAAATAATTATTTAAAAAAATCAAATTTTAATAGAAATTGTAAATATAATTTAGAAAGATTATTCCAAAATAATTATAATTACTGATAGTTGCACCAAAATAATTTAATTCAACATTTATCTACTTTTTAATTAGTCGTAATTTCTACAATTAATATCCTTTTTCATTAAGCGAGACCCAATTAGTATTATATAGATTATTATTATTATTCAATGTCCAATGTGTTCGCTCTGTCAAATATTTGATGATTCAATCATACCTATTAGTATTATATAGATTATTATTATTATTATTATTATTATTGTTATTATTATTATTATTATTCCAAAATAATTATAATAAATGATAGTTTAATTCAACATTTATCTACTTTTAGATTGGTCGAAATCTCTACAATTAATCTCCTTTCTCCATTCAGCGGGACCCACAAATTTTACTATTAATATTATATAGATTATTCCAAAATAATTATAATTACTGATAGTTGCACCAAAATAATTTAATTCAGCATTTATCTACTTTTTTATTGGTCGAAATCTCTACAATTAATCTTCTTTCTCCATTTAGCGGGACCCACAAACTTTACTATTAATATTATATAGATTATTATTATTATTATTATTATTATTCCAAAATAATTATAATTACGGATAGTTGCACCAAAATAATTTAATTCAGCATTTATCTACTTTTTTATTGGTCGAAATCCCTACAGTTAATCTATTTTCTCTATTCAGCCAGACCCACAAACTTCACTATTAATATTATAAAGATTATTATTATTATTATTATTATTATTATTATTATTATTATAGGCAACACCAAAATAATTATTGTTATTTGCACCAAAATAATTTAATTCAGAGTTCAAAGCAGACAAGGATTAGTGATACTTTCAATTTTTTTTAAATTTTAAAATAAAATCTCGATTGAAAATAAAAAAATTGAAAATAGAAAAAATATAAAATTTTCTACGTTGTGATTTGTCAATTCCCCTACAATCAATCCCGTGGCTCTATTTTGTGAGATCCACAATGATTTCTATTATAATATATAGATTATTATTATTTTTCATTTGCACCAAAATAATTTAATTCAGAGTCTAAAGCAGTCAAGGATTAATCATACTTTTTGGTTTTTTAATTTTAAAATAAAATCCAGATTGAAAATAAAAAAAATTGAAAATAAAAAAAAATATAATGTTCTACGTTGTGATTGGCCAATTCCCCTACAGTCACTGCCGTGTCTCTATTTAGAAGGATCACAAAGATTTCTATTATAATATATAGATTATTGTTATTATTATTATTATTATTATTTTATTTCATTCTTTAGGTCATGTTCTTTAATACGGTTGGTTGCGGTATGGTGCGGTGCAGTGTGGTGGAATTGTGGTGGGCGTGGTGGAATTGTTGTGGATTGTGATAGGTTGTGATGGGTTATTGATAAGTTATGGTGGGTTTTGTTTTTTATAATAGTAAATTGTATTGGTAAATGTGAAAAAGTTGATTGTGGTGGGTTGTAGTAAATTGTGGTGGATTGGTATGCTGCGGTGGGTTGTGGCAAAGTGTGGTGTGTTGTGACACCGCAACCAACCAACCGTATAAAAAAACAGGGCATTTGATGGATAGAGCAAGCAGGATAATAATGGTTCAAACAAGAAAATATGTATTCGGATTATCTTTGAACTGGGGGCCTTTTTTGAATTGAAAAAACAACTGAGACATTGTTCTTTTATATAGTTGGTTGCGGTGTGGTAATGGTGCGGTATGGTGGAATTTGAAAAAGTATGGTGAATTGTGGTGAGAATTATGATAAGTGTGGTAGGTGAGGCGAGAGAATGTGAAAAGTAGAGGAAAAAAGTGATGAGAGAAAAGTGGAAAGATATATTGCTATGTGTGGTAAAAATTAAAGAATTCCGGGGTACGATGTGATACCGCGCCGGAATATACCGCATAAAAGAACGGCGCTTAAATTACACATTAAATAATGTGGATTAGTCTTATTTATGTAATTGAAGATAAATATTCCATATAATCTATAATTTTTAATAAGCTATAGTGAGTAACGTAAGTCACATCATTCACAATATTTATTAAATACATGAATTTTTAAATATATATTATGTAATATAAGTAAGAAAAATATGAATAGTGTGAAAAAGATGAGATAAAATAACAAAAATATGATGAATAGGATAAATTTATCATACATCACAAATAAAACACAGTCTGACCCGTTCGTAGAACGGGCATCATAGCTAGTATAGTAACATATTTGAGATTTGATGCAGTGGATTTTGTTTTGGTACGGGGTCTTTGCCACTTCCTTACTACCCCGTTTTCCTGTAAAGGGTTGTAAGTATTGAGCTGTATGACTCGTTCTGCGGTTGAATAAAAAAATTTGGCGCTAAAGGCCCTACTTGATAAAAAAAAAATCGAAATCACTATATATTGATTAGTTAATGTAACTTAGCTTGTAGTAATAGTTGATCGTGTTCGTTGAAACACAGATCTTTTTAATAGATGAAACTTATTTTGGACAAATTAGTCTTTAGCCTGATAGGCCTTGAAGCCCCTTACTGTAGCCATTCAACTAAAACGTTTAAGGCAGTGAATTAATAAACGGGTGATGATACGAGTCTTGTGGCAAGATATTGTTTAAGTGTCTTGTTCCTTATAAAATTAACATTCATTATTATTTTTAATTCTAATTTTTTTGACAAATACTATTAATTATCAATTATAAGAAGTTTGGAATGTTTAAGTGCCTATGCCAACAATTAAAATTGACACCCTAACGAATGAACCCTATCCGTTGGTATATTTTAGACTTTTTTTTATAAATTCTAAAAAATATAAATAAAAGTGTGATTTTATACCATTTATATATATTATTATCGTTATAGAAATCAATTATATAAATTTCTTTCAATTTAATTTACAAATATATAAGTTTTTTATAATGATAAGACGAGTTTTTTGGTTTTTGGACCCTCAACTTTGGGGGTATTTATTATTTGGTACCACACTTTTCAAAGTTTATTTTTTGGACCCTGTACTTTGGGTACCCAAAAAATCTAGTCCAATCTTAAGTTTTTACTCCGACAAAGGGCCAAAATGCACATAAAATTCCCGATTTGTCCTTATCAATTTTTAAAGGTTTTTGACTTTTGTTAATATTTAATTTTAAATTTTTTAATTTTTAATTTTTTAATTTTTGTTTTTTTAATTATCAATTTCATTTTTACTTTTAATTTTTAGTTTTTAATTTTTAATTTTCAAATTTTTAATTTTTAAAATAATTTTTAAATGTTTTAATTTTTGATTTTTGATTTTTTTATTTTAATTATTGAAAATTTTCATTTTTTAATTTTTAATTTTTAATTTTTAGTTGCTAATTTTTTATAATTTCATATTTTTTAATTTATAATTTCACATTTTTTAATTTTTCAAAATTTTAAAATCTTAAAATTTTAACATTTTAAATTTTAATTTTATATTTAATTTTTTTTTATTTTTAAAATTTTTAAAATTATTTAAATGTTTTATTATTTTAATTTTTAATTTGTAATTTTTAAAATTTTGAAGTTCATAATAATTTTTAAATTAAAAAATTTAAAATGTGAGAATTTTGGTAGTAATAAATAAGTGAAGGGAGAATAAAGAATTAATAAATCAAGGGCAAACTTGGAAATTCATCATTAATTAAAGGGCAAAGTTGGAAGGAAAAAATAGTCAAACTTAGCTAAGGGCTTTTTTTGACCGGACTGTTATAATAATGTCCACAATGTCATCGGAGACAAAGTACAGAGTCCAAATAATAAACTTTGAAAAGTGTGATATCAAATAATAAATACGCCAAAGTTGAGGGTCCAAAATCCAAAAAACTCATGAGACACTTAATATATGTCTTGGACAATATATTTATCATTTTAGTTAACAAATTATACGACGCACGAGCAGCGGGAGTGCAAACACGAAGCGTAGTGCTGTGGAAGTATGTAAGATATTATGAAAATTCTTGGTGTGAATCATGATTCATGAGACTTAGTGTAGTCAACTTTTCCCTTGTATTTATTGGTTCCAACCTAATATTTATTTATTAATTTGTGCGTAAGCGTGATTAACTCGATTTATTTTCAAACTATTTGCTTCTTAGAAAACGCAAATGGGATCTTTTAGATGGAAATCATACTAGCTAATAGCTATAATAGTATCGTCATATTCAGCAATAACAACAGATGAGATGTCTTGGCGTACCTCTTCACGTAAGGAAATAGGATATTAGAGCTTGTTTCAACTCACATAATATATCTTGTTTATTCATGGGCCAATCTGTACAATAGTTTATTGAGAACCTTGAAAATAATGTTCTTGAGGTGATTCAAAAATAAATAAATAAATAAATACCCAACCAATGGTGCCATGAAATCACATTTTCTTTCAGAAAACAAACCTCCATTCCTGATGATTAAAAAAAAATCTATAATGTAATTCCGCTTTGGTTTAAATTAATGAAAATGTTAGATTTTGTGGCCTATTGGATCCTCAGTGGGGCCCAGAACGTTAAAAGAATCGGCAGAGAATACATTTTAATCTAATTCTAATTCCTTGTTCAAGTCATTGTTATTATTTAAGTTTTAATCTGACTTTATTTCTTCCCCTAGTCACCCTATAAATAGAGTTCAGTTTTCTCCACTTTAGTTTACGGCGAACAGTGATCGAGTGACAAAGAGTTAGAGAGGGAGAAAATATTGAGAGAGAAACTGTCTCACCAATATTTAGTGTATCATGAGGAATTGTGAGTTGAGAGTTAGAGAGATTTATATTGTTTTCCTTTCCTTTTGATCGCATCACACACTGTGATAACTAGTGATCGAGTTGTACTCCTCCTGTCATAGTAGATTATTTTTCTGGCTTTCACCGTCCGTGGGTTTTCCTCCGAGTTCTTCGGTTTCCCACGTAAACCTGGTTTTTCTCTTATCGCTTATATTTTGTTCGTGAATTTTGTCGTAATTTCCGTCTATCTCATTTATTTTTGCTTCCACTAATAACCTGACAATTACTTACTTTTTTTTCCCTGACAGAAAATAATATATTAATATGGTTGACCAACCCGCCACTTATTTATAGAGTAGACTTCACCTCTAACAACTAATAATCAGATGGAACTTGTGAATTCATGATTTCATAGGCAGCTTTCTTCTATATATATAACTCTAGTGTACACCGTGAAGAAAACAACCAGAATTACACTATGGCAGATGCATATAAGATGAATAGTGGTGCAATATTAACACTACTGCTGATTTTGACAGCCCTTTCGGAGAGCCAGAGTTGGGCGGCATTGACCCCAACATCCTGGGCGAAGACAGTGTGTCCTTACAGCTACAGGGAATGCAGGACAACACTGGAATTCTACTTCCACGACACCCCAAGCGGACCATCCCCGACGAAC
Organism: Portulaca oleracea; assembly: GCA_029582165.1. Lineage (NCBI taxonomy): Eukaryota > Viridiplantae > Streptophyta > Magnoliopsida > Caryophyllales > Portulacaceae > Portulaca > Portulaca oleracea. The sequence goes on along the minus strand of CM055869.1, from coordinate 31,383,137 downwards.
GTGAAGGTGGCAGAAGCCTCCGAGAGTAACCGGTCAGCCACCGGGTTTGGCATGCTGTACATGGCAGATGACCCGCTCACGGAGGGGCCCGACCGTGGGTCAAAGCTGGTGGGCAGAGCCCAGGGGGTTTACGGCTTTGCATCTCAGAACGAGTTCGGCCTCATCATGGCCCTCGCTTACACCTTTACCGATGGAGACTACAGCGGCAGCTCTTTCAGCTTGTTGGGCCTCAAAGCCGTCCTCCACCCTGTCAGGGAGATGCCGGTTGTTGGAGGGACTGGAGTTCTTCGAATGGCCCGAGGATATGCTGTGGCTCGGATCTTCTCCTTTAATCTCACTACTGGGAATGCCGTTGTTGGTTACAACGTTACGCTTTTTCACTATCCCAAACCCTTCTTTCACTACTGATAATTCCTTGTGTCATTCATGTGTATGCTGGGTTGATAATTAAGTTGAAGTGCAATATGTTTAAATGGGCAGCGGAAAACAGTTGAGAGTTTGAGACTATGCTTCATTTGATATACCTGCATTCATGTCTTTCATGATCAATCAAGGTCTCTTCAGAGTCCAATTATCTATCAGATGTTGAATCTTAGGTTTTTTTTTTTTTTTTAATTACATGATAGGACTTTGAATTAAGTTTCTGTCAAGAAAAGCTGTAATTCAATTATGGGATTTTGGCAACAAATAATCCGTAGAGGGGCTTGTAACTCGAAATAATCCAAAGTGACTTTTTGGTCACAATGATCTATCTTTTCATTATTTTTCTCGTAGCGATCAGAATCAATTTCCGCACCGAAAGACGCGGTGGATGGAAAGTATGCTTATTCATACTTTAAAAAGAAAATTTTTGGTCTCATCAGCTTTTCTGTGCTGAAAATTGATTATGGACTGCTATGAGAAAATAGTGAAAAAGTACAATGTCAGTGACCGAAAATTCACTTTATATTATTTCCAATCACAAGCCCCTTCACACAGTTGTCAAACAATATGTACATTGGAAGCCCCGCGTTTGCTATTCTGAATTGTCACGATTGACGTTTAAGCAGTCAGAAATCACGTTGACACACACTTAATTATCACTTAAGGAAACAGAATAACATTAGCCCGTGAAGAAAGATCAGAGTAATTAACTACCTAATGAGTTTAGCTCCACTGGGTCATCAGATAATGATGCAACCACTAACACGAGGAACGCAGCTATATAACTCCAAAGATTGGATAGGACCTAAGGCATAAGAACTGCATTGAGAAGCTGAAAGTCATAAACTCTATAATGGGTCTAAGACCTTTGTATGACAGTATGAGCATAGATGAAGGGCTTTTGCACAAGTACGGTCCAACTTTCTATTAGAAATTCTTTATTCTTACTAAGAATAAAGAACTTCTAATAGAAAGCTGGACCGTACTTGTCCAAAAGCCCTTCAGATATCTGGTGTTTAGAGAGATCGAGCGAAGGAAAAAAAATTGAGGGCTAAACAAATCGTTGGCAAAAATGCGGAACAGGATCAGAGGGATTTTCACCGCATTGTCCGCATGAGCTATTTCATATTCACCAACCTGTTTATAACCAGGGGGAAGGGAGGCAATCAAAAGGTTCCTGTTAGTTTACTGTTATCAACCTGACTTTGTCCTGTTAGCTTCCTTACAATGGTTCTCGTTGACTATCTAAGCGCTTGTTTGGAGAGAAAAGTGGAATGAGTTGGGTATGGAATTAGAATCCTAGGGGGTTGGGTATGAAATTAGAACCCTGAAATGAAAGTGTTTGGTGAGCAGTGGAATGGAATTAATAATATTATTACTATAAATTATAAATTATTATTTTTTATTAATTAATAATTATTATCAATGGAAAATAATTAACTATAATAATAATTAATTAATTTTTAATTGTTGACATTTGTGTCAATTAGTAATTTTATTATATTAATTATTAATTATTAATAATTATAATTATTTATTAATTATTAGTAATTATCAATTATTATTAACTAATTATAATAATTACTTATTAATTATTAATATATATATGTTTATTATTAATTATTAACTATTAATTACTAATTTTCATATTACTAAATTACTAATTATTATAAATTAATATTAATTAAAAACATTTAATAATTCATTATTAGTAATAATTATTAGTATTTACATCTATAATAATTATTATTATTATAATTATTATTAATAATTTTAATTATAATTTTAATTATTATTATGATTATCATTATTGTTATTATATTATTATTATAATTATTATTAGTATTTACATTTATAATAATTATTATTATTATAATTATTATTAATAATTTTAATTATAATTTTAATTATTATTATGATTATCATTATTGTTATTATATTATTATTATAATTATTATTAGTTAATAATAATAATTATTATTATTATTAATTATTATTATAATTATTATTATGATTATTATTTATTATAATAATTATTATAATAATAATTATTAATTATTAATAAATTTAATTATTATTATTACAAATTAATTATAATTTTTATTTTTATTTTTATTATTAATTAATAATTAATAAAAATAATTATTAATAATTATAATTATTAATAATAATAATATTTATTAATAATTATAATCATAATTATTATAATTATTATTATTAATTATTAATAATTATAATTATAATTATAATTATTATTATTACTATTATTATTATTATTATTATTGGTTTTGTTGTTGTTGTGAAAGAAAAGGGATAGCTTATTCCCCCCACATTTGGGAGGTTTCTAATCCCCCTATTTGGGAGGGATAGAATCCACAGGGATTATAATTTCATTCCAAAGCTGCTCTCCAAACAGAAAAAGCAAACTAACTCATTCTCTTCTAATTCTGTTTCTTTCACCAAATGCGTCTAAATGCTTGCAACATTAAAAAAAACTAAGGAAACATGTCGCTATAAGTACAGAGTTGATAACTTTTATTATAGTAATTAGCCATTTGAATAATTCATTCTTATGGTTACACCAGTCAGATAATTGCAAACATACTAACTAGCGCAATGCACAACTGTTTGGTATACGACCTGGTAAGATGGAGACAATGACAGCCCAAATTTTAAAATAAAGAAAGAGACAAGATTATGATGGGCACCTTCTTACCCAATCTGCTCAGCCTCAATAGGTTGATTAAAAGTCTAGGGAGCAGTTATACTACACATTAACTAAAAGGGTTTAGTTTTATTGTTGCCCATCTGTGTGCAAACCAAAAAAACCTGGAAAGTCATGTCGAGTCTAGAGGAGCCTCTGATTCAGGAGACCTGCAGCAGCACAAGCATTCAAATCCATGACAGCCCTCCCTCTCAAACAGTACACTCTTATGTCTCTTGTTCTCTACATTTTTTTCCGCTAATTTCTGTATGCAATTTTCCATTGTACCGCTAAAAATCTAGGCGAGAAATAGATTCAATCACCAAGTATGAGAATTCAATTAAATGAATACAGGTCATTCCTTCTTTTTGAGAAAAAAAGGAAAATTGGAATTTAATAAATCAAACTTTTGGTCCATTTTGATCTAACAAACCAAACTTACCTTTTTGCTAATGACATACCATACTTAACATTATATTTTTTTGATTGAACCTCCACCACTTTCCGGTCACCGGAAAAATGACGTGAAATTTTTTTTATGCTGAGGTGGACTGTTTTATAGCCAAAAAATAAAAGAAAAATGTTGATAGCTTGTGATTTATGACTTGGCAGCCCTCTCCCAATCTGACTCAGGTTCAATCAAAAAAATATAATGTTAAGTACGATATGTCATTAGCAAAAAGGTAAGTTTAGTTTGTTAGATCAAATTGTACCAAAAGTTTGGTTTATTAGATTCCAATTTTCAAAAAAAAAAAAAGGGGGGGTGGGGGGGAGAAAAAGAAATAGATAGACAAACAGGTCATAAACTTGGGTAGAGGCTGGTTGTAGTAGTTGACTAAAATAATAAGTATGAGGAATCATGACAGGAAGTTGCAAAGACACAGAAGAATCATGATAAAAAGAAGTTGGAGAAGAGTTACTTTGAAGTGATGGGGTTGTGCTGCTCCTCTGAAGTCCCTCTTATTGAAAGAGTCCTCAAACAGCTCGATGGTGTACAAGACATTGCAGTTGTTGTCCCAACCAGGACAGCCATCGTCGTTCATGACATTCTTCGCGTCTCTCCTGCCCAGATTGGTGACCAGAATTCCTCTTCTTTGAAAAAAAAAATAATAAACAAAAATTGATCAAGCTGATAATATTGTTTCTGAACAAATTTGACTTCGTTTGGCAGCTCATGCATTGAATCAAGCAGGGTTAGAAGCAGCGTTAAGGCCAAGAGAGGAGGGGAACAAGTACACCAAGAAAACATGGCCAGGGATGTGGAATACTGCTTCTGGCGTGTTGTTGGCGTTGTCATTCTTCAAGTTTGTTTACCCTCCTATGCAGTGGCTCGCGATTGGTGCAGTCCTCACCGGACTTCCTAACATTGTGTTCAGAGCCGTTGCTTCTATCAGGAACTTCACCATCAACGTCAATATTATTGTAATCATTACAGGTGCCCACAGACTCGGATAACCAGTAAAAGTGTCAACTGAGTAGAGCTTCTGACTGATATTTTTCGATTACCTTTGCAGTTGCAGGAACAATAGCTCTGCAAAATTACACTGATGCTGGGATAATTGTCTTTTTGTACAACATAGCTCAGTGGCTTGAGTCCAGAGCCAGTGAAAGGGTGTGTCCACATTTCTTTCTATCATACTAAAATCACTAATGCTAAGCTCTTCCTAATCATCATTATACATATGGTCTATGCCTCCATTGAAACTAAAATTCTTTGGATTTCTAATGATGCCCGGCATTGCAGGCAATGTCAGTCATGTCGTCTTTGACAAGCTTGACACCCCAGACAGCAACCATTGCTGAAAGCGGAGAACAAGTTAATGTCACGAACATTAAGGTGGGGACTGTCATTGCAGTTAAGGCAGGTGAAGTAGTTCCTGTTGATGGAGTTGTTGTGGAGGGAAAGTGTGAAGTAGATGAGAAGGCGTTGACTGGAGAGTCTTTCCCCGTTACTAAAGAAATTGGCTCTACTGTTTGGGCTGGAACCATCAATTTAAATGGTTAGTTTTGAGTGTGTTATAAAGCTTATACTGTTGCATTCTTAGTTTAAATGGTCTATTCACAATGCTACCATAGGCGCATGAGGCAAACAAGCTATGTTGTGCAAAATCTACACTTCTGTAACCAACTGCAGCGAACCAATTTTTTTTCCAGGTTATATGAGTGTAAAGACAATTGCTTTAGCTGAAAACTTCTTGGTGGCAAGGATGGTAGATCTTGTAGAGGAGGCTCAAAGCAGGAAGCCCAGAATCCAAACATTCATTGACAACTGTGCGAAGTGGTACATACCAGGTAACTCAAGCAAAGGCCATTTTTCCCCCAAGGGCTTGCTTCTCTTCATCTAGATTTCCTTCCCTCCTATTTTGTTTCATTCAAAGATAGAGAGCCTCTCTATCTGCATTATGAAATCTGGAGCTATGAAGATCAGAAAAAAAGGCCTAATTAAATGAGGATGGTGATTTTGGCAGTGGTGGTGTTGATATCCGCCGGTGTTGCTTTGGTCCCGATTATTCTGAAGGTTGATGACAAAATGTGGTGGTTTCATCTTGCCTTGATCGTGCTGGTGAGCGCATGTCCTTGTGCACTGGTCATCTCAACACCAGTGACAGCTTTTTGTGCGCTTTCTAAGGCCGCAACCATAGGGCTACTCTTCAAAGGCGGGGATTACCTTGAGCTTCTCGCAAAGGTCAAGACTGTCGCTTTTGATAAGACTGGGACAATCACAAGAGGAGACTTTGTTGTCACTCAATTTCAGTCTCTGCAAGAGACAGTCACTGTGGAGAAGCTACTCTTTTGGTTTGTATCCACCTCTACAATATATAGTTACTTTGTTCTTCCATAATGTTTCATATGAATAGAAATGCATCAATCGAGGGTGAGCAGTGAATATAACCACTGAATAAATAATGAGAACAGAATTGAGTACATTTGTTACGGTCCACCATGTTTTTATGGTCTCTGCGCATCTCACAACCATGGTCTTTGTCAGGGTTTCAAGCATTGAGAGCAAATCAAGCCATCCAATGGCAGCTGCTCTAGTAAACTATGCCTTAATGCATTCCATCAATCCATTGCCAGAGAAGGTGGAGGAATTCCACAACTATCCAGGAGAAGGTATACATGGGATAATTGAGGGCAAGCATATCCACATTGGGAATTACAGGATTTCTCAAAGAGCAGGGCATACAGAAAGTGGGTATCGACTATCTCATCCATTCTCAACAAATGCCTTGCCTAAATCAGGATTCTATTCTGTTTTGTGCTAGACTGAAAATGTTTTGTATTTTAAGGTGATGACCTAGACTCGTATAAGGCAGAGGGAAATGTCAGTGGGTTCATCTATGTTGGAGCAACTCTAGCTGGAACTTTCAGCCTCTCTGATGAATGCCGAACTGGGGCTAAGGAAGCAATGAAAGAGCTAAAAAGGATGGGTATTGGGACAGTAATGCTTACTGGTGATAATCTTGCTGCAGCACATCAGGTGCAAAATCAGGTAAGCATAAGCTCCAGATCAGAAAACTCACAGGCATCAGTAATACAGGAGAATTCACTGTCACAAATATAGAAAATAGCACTAGTGAATCCTGATTAGAATATAGATCAAGTCCTGATTAGAATATTGATTAAGTCAACTCGAATTTGAATCGATCGATTTGTGCAGCTGGAGCGATCTGTCGACGTAGTTTATGCAGAGCTATTGCCGGAAGACAAAGCCAAAATCATCAAGGGCCTGAAAAAGGAGGGAGCTGTAGCCATGGTTGGAGATGGAATAAACGATGCACTAGCCCTGGCTAGTGCTGACATTGGAATCTCAATGGGAATCTCAGGATCGGCACTGGCAACAGAGACGGGGCACGTAATTCTCATGTCGAATGACATCAGGAAAATACCAGAGGCCATCCAGATATCCAAGCGAGCCTCGAGGAAGATAGTAGAAAATGTAGCCATATCATTCACCACCAAGGGAGTCGTTTTTGCCTTAGCCTTTGCTGGCTACCCCATGCTCTTAGCCGCCGTCTTGACTGATGTGGGCACGTGCCTGCTAGTCATCTTGAACAGCATGCTGCTCCTCCGAGATGCAACTCCGGAATTCTCACGCAACGAGACACTCAGCAAAGGAACTAATCCTTCAGATACATCCAGCAACACTGGCTGTTGTGGGACCAATTCTAGCGAACTTAGAAAACCACTTAGTGCTGGATGTTGTGGGTCCAAATCAGGTGAAGTCACAGGAAAACTCAAGACTGGATGCGGTGCAACCAACTCTAGCGAAGTTGGAGGATCATTGAAGACAGGCTGTTGTGGAGCCAAGTCCAATGAAATCAAAGGATCAATTGATCAGGGTATTGAGAAACAACAGTGTGGAGAGGGATGCTGTCCAAGCACAAGCTGCTCTAACGAGGGAAGATCAATGCCGAAAGCCTGTGAAGCCTCAAGATGCGGAAAAATTCCCAGTTGTAGAAGTGCAAATTGCACATCCTTAAGTAGTTGTGACCAAATTTGTGGAAATAAGTCTCTGGATATTCTGGTCTAAAAGATAAACCCCAGGAATTACAAATATTTTAATTCGAAGATAACGGCAACTGTACTATGTATGCAAGGCGTTGCATCCAGGACATCTACAACCCCCCCCCCCCCAAAACCCTTTTCCTCCTCAAGAAGAAGAAGAAATGCAAAGGAACTTGAATAACCACATAGATTTGCACCACAATCGTGTTCACGGCATTACACTAGCAACAGATAATATAGATAGCATAATGTCTTCTGGACATTGATTTCAGTTACATACTCTCATCAATCAAAAAGAACACTTTTCTCATAAAAAAAAATGAAAAAAAAATCATGTGTACTGTCAATACCATAGGTTTCTAAGAAGAGATATCCATTTGACAAAATAGACCACATTCCATGAACAAACAAAATCCATAGTAGAGCTCTATCAACAAACTGTCTGAACAAGACAACTACAATGAGATCCGAAAATGAGATGAAAACCCACAACATTATAGGAAAAGGTTAGAATACGAAAAGCTAACCTTAAAACTCTACAAGCTATATTATTCTCAAAAATTTGAAGCTCAATTCTCTCTCTCCCACCCTCCCTCCCAACACACGGATTACACGCTCAGAAGTACAGAAGCATTGTGCGCCCAGATTTTATGACGTCAGCATGCCTTCTACCTAATGCTTCCTGCAGCCAAAAATATTCTCACGAGCCTTCAGCCCAACAGTAAGTGTAGACTCAGTTTTCATATGAGGAATGAACAAACTATAGACTCGATTTTCATGGTAACTAGGTTAGACTTTATTTCCATTTCAAGAGATGGAAATTACATAAACTTAAGTTTATTGCAATCAATTTCCATGTCAAGATACGGAATTATTTTGGGCTAATGCTTGGGTATTTACTTAATGCTTGCACAACGTGTGGATATTTACTAGTATTCATGAATAGTTATCACATCATATTCAATACCCAATGCCTGCAAAAAGGAAGAAAATAGTTTGATACTAAAAATATATATGGCTGCAATGGTAAGTTGGAATTTTGATGAAATGATAAGTAGAAATTTGATATGGGAAATTATTTTTCATAATAATCATCAAAGACTGGTACGCAAAGGAATGGTAAACCCAGCAGGCAGAGTATACTGCTTTGCAATTTTCACAGTTCTTTTGTATCTTCTTGATCAGATTTTTTTTGATATATTTCCTTTGCTTTTTCAAGAAAGATGTCATAGTCTCATTTAATTTATCTCGTACCCAGATGCATTTAATTCAAAATTAGTAATTTTATCTGTTAAGCAAGAAATAAATTCAAAATCTAGAAAAGAAAAACGTGTAAAAACAGAAAGGGGAATGATACTCATTGCTTGTCCCTACCTTGTTACTTGTCAGACATTTTGATTTCATTCTTTCATTGTCAACTTTCTCTATGTATAAATCAATGAGTTCCTTTCCTTCCACTTTCACGTACTCCCCAAACAAACAACCATACCTTGATCATAAACCTGACACTCCAAACATAGAAGAGCGGCCACAATGTCAAAGCATAACAACAGTCGAAAACTAGTTGCCATTTTGACGGCCATTTTGATAAGCCGGAGCTGGGGGTTGGCCCCAACTCCGTGGGCTAAGACTATCACGAGGTCCGGCTTCGGCACCAAGTATGAGATGACCCTCGAATTCTACTTGCACGACACGGTGTCTGGCAAGTCCCCTAGTGCCATCCGTGTGGCCCAAGCCCCCTCGAGCAGCCTCTCCCCCACGGAGTTCGGGTCCCTCCTGATGGCCGATGACCCTCTGACAGAAGGCTCCGACCCAAAGTCTAAGTTGGTAGGACGAGCCCAGGGGATGTATGGGTCAGCCTCCCAGCTGGATGAGGTGGCCCTCATCGTGGCCATGACCTACACCTTCACTGACGGAAAATACAAGGGGAGCACCCTCACCATATTGCACCCAGTAAGAGAGATGCCTGTCCTAGGTGGCACCGGCATGTTTCGCAATACCAGAGGGTATGCTGTCGCACGTAGTTACAGCTACAATGTCAAAACCAGAGACGCAATTGTTGGTTACAATGTTACGCTTCTTAGCTACTAGCTACATCACTGATGTCAGGCTTGAATTGGTTCACCAAGTTTCTGAAATTCTGTGCGTTTGTTGTGGTTTACATGAACCCTTTGTTGTTTAATTATCTTCACTTATGAAAGTTGATTCATTTTCCCCCCAAGAAACAGGACAGTATCTACAAAATAATATAACCACCTAAAAAACTTTTTGAATAAATAAACTGCCTTCAAGTGAATTGTGCAAAATGTTGCATTCCATTAAGGCATCACTTCAATGACAAACTTTACAATGTGGAATGGGAAGAAAGACTTTGAGACAAAGACACTATGCAATTACTGTTTGCTTTCTTTTTATTGTTGTTGTGGCCGCATTCTGTTGAACTAACGAGATGCACGCCAACAATCATTTCATTTCTCATAATAACATTTTAGATGGATCTTGAGTTTAGGAGAACTGACTAAATTTTAATGAAAATTACAAATTTTGTATAGTAACAATGAAGCAATGCCAGTCTCCAAAAGAAATCATCATGATCATATGCTTACCTTTACTAAAAGAAAGCATTCCTAAACCATCAAACAACATGCTCCACTTGTTGTATGTTCACAACTACTGCCATTGTTGTCATAATAAATAACCATTATGTCATTAGCCACATATATGACTCCAATTTTTAATACATTAATCAATTTGGAAGAGAAGTAGACGTGAGATCCCTCACAAATTAAACAACTCATGGCTCCCTCTTCCAATCTTCCAGACCTGTTACCTGAGCTCATCTACCATTGCCTGAATGTCTCTCAAACGGCAGAATATTTCAAAGGTTCGATCAAATCAATCACCCAATAGCAGCTAAAACAAACACCACAACAAATGTGAATATATGATAGAACCATATCAGACATTACTCAACCACAGGTCCACAGCCTCTGGCCCATTGGTCGTATCGAGTTACAGTTCAATGAAACTCGCAGCCTAAATCTAATGACAAGATTCAAAATAGAATATGAAACACAAGCAAACTGCTGTGTAGACTGTAGAAGACCGTTAAACACATGTTCACATAGATAAAAAGCATATTCTTTTTCATGATTAACCAAAGTTTAACAAAGTAATACTCTGATCAATTTCTTGAGGCTTCAGACCAACAATCTTGTATTTTTCATTATAAATCTAGTGATGATAATTTCTAATAATATATTATTATATATATCGAACAATTTATTTCAAAGTTTTTAAACTTTAACTGTACACATACTATAATGACAAATAATATGAAACCAATAGATTGCAGTAACACATATTTTACTACTCCCTCCTTTCCTCAATATTAATCACCTGGAAAACAATAAAGTCAACTTTTAAAAGTTTTGACTACAAATTTCTCAATGTGTACAATAATTTATAACATCAAACTAGTATTATTTGATTCATAGTAAAGATACTTTCACAAAAGTATACTTCCATTTTTTTTTTTGAAAACATGTTAAAGAAATAATGGCGAAAATCTTGGATTGGAGATTGTGAAAAATAAAAAATGACAGATATTAAGAAATGGAGTAACACTTATGCCCCTTTTTTGTAAATTGCAATGTCAATAAGAGACCAACCTCCATAAATTCCCTCAATCAAATGTAACTTGGGCAAACTGAAGGCATTACTTATATGCCATGGACCCATGAGAAATAAATTCATGTATTTACACATGGTTAAACGAATTCATGAAAAACGTAACTAACATGATCTAACAAAAACATTAAACCTTGACCAGAAAGTGACTCACAACCACTCAGAATCACAGTTTTTATGACTTAAGAGAAACCTCCAACATAATACTTCTGGGCATGGTGCTCCCATTCCAAAGATCAGTTCAAAATGATTTTCAAATTTAACGGATGTATTTTGCATGCACTCACCCGAAGCACGTGCTCCAAATATTTGTGAATAAACAATTATAATAATTAGAATGAACAACCTAACATATGTGGGTGAACAATCGTAGTATCTTGAGCACATGCTCCGGATGCACCTAATAAATTGCAGCCACATTATGCTAGTGCCCAGCATATCTAAAGCCAACAAAACAACAGAAAATACTGAAATACACAAACACAGATATTCTGCTCCCCTTTGTTTTTTTTTTTTTTTTGAGGGGGTTGTGTGTGTGGGGGGGGGGGGGGTTGTCACAAACTCAGAAGTAATACAAGTTTAAAAAAAGAAATTCTCATACGAAAGGAAAATTTAACAAAGCAATAACACTAAGATCAATAACTTGGCGTTCCAGATTGAGTACACATTTCGAGGACAAAAATTTCTAACAAAAATATTATGGTAGTTATTCAAAGCAAAAGGAGATGACATACTCACTAAGTTGATTACCTGCTTTCTGATGACATGAAGTTACCTAAAAGCTTAAACTGGATATCATGCAAGGGCACAAAACCAAATTTTCATCATTGTCCATAAGGAAGATCTTGATATCCTCCACCCATCAGCTTTCTGATCAAAGGTAACAGACCAATAAGAGCCAACTGAACCTGTTCGGAGCTGTTGAGCCGAAGACTGACTTGTCCGGACCCACGATTATTCAAATTTGCACGAGCAACCAGATTAGTGAATCGTCCAACAGGAATCTGGGATTGGATGTTGCAACCAATAGCGAGCTCACCATGCCAATCCATGATTGACAGCCCAAGAGATGAGAGGAACCGACCCAGTGGGTAGTCTTTGTCCCTCAAGGTAGCCTCCAAACTCCCTCCATAAGCAACATCACCACGGCTGGCCATGGCACCCCCACTCATTACCATTTTGAACTGCTTACTAACGATAAGCTTGTCCTCGATCTTCACCCCAGCTGATACTGCATCGCCCAACACAGTGGCAGACAGGCCTGCTGTTGCCTTGTTGTGCCTGTAATTGCAGAACCTTGTCTCACTGCGCAATGTGTAAGCCATGTCTTTCCCAATGCTCTGCATGTCAAAACCCAGGGTCGTAGCTTTGCCTTCCCCGTGTTTTAGGGAACTTGCAACTTCCATCTGAAGGTTAGATTCTTTCTTGTCTTTCGAGACCTGACCAGAGAAGGACAGGGGGATCTTGTTTTTCACCACAAACATTCTTTCCACATTTATGCCTTCATAACCCACGTCATGATCCCAACCATGACTGTCTAGTACAGGCCTCACCAGCCATTGGTTGGATGTATCGAGATAACGGTACCGATGTGTAGGATTGTCAGAGTCAAAGGATGAAGGTAAGGCTAGATCTGGCATTGGCACAGGTACGGATGCTGCTCCACTGGGTTCTTCTTCAGCATTTTCAGAGAACTCTGGAAGCATATCTTTGGCAGCCTCCGCCATTTTCTTCATCATCCTCCGCCGTCTTCTCTCTTCCTTCAACTGTTTCTTCATAAGAAGCTTCTCTCTGTATTCCAGCTCATCATAGTAAGCTTTCTTCTGAGCCTTAGACAGCTTTGCCAGCTGGGCCTTAGTCAGAGGCCTAAATGGTGGCAGTTCATCATATTCTGATTCATCCTCTGACTCCGACGATTCATCTAAATCATCGTCCAACGCATCCTCTTCTCCAAACTGCTCTGCAGGGAGTTTCAGTTGAGGTCTCGATTGCAAGAGCGAAGAGAGGAGGAAAGGTAATGGGGGTGCACGTGAACGGCCACTGAATGGCCTCCCAGGTGGAGTGTCTTGCAGCTTCAGAAGAGTGTTTGCTTCAGCCAGTATTTTGGAAGCAAAAGAAAGCAACAACAAATGAGGTTTCCAAACCTGACCATTTGGCAAAACTCTCTGGCCAGCCCTATTTGTTCTACAAGCCGAATGGTTCTCAACCAACGACACAGGGTTCATGAGCCGCATGTCACCAGCAGCTTGACGAATAGCTTGCTGAACAGCATGCGAGCGTTGAGTGACAAACATATCGTAAGTTGAAGCAGTTCCATTCGGCCCCTCAGGAGGAGCTGATGCAGCATGAGTCAAGACCACAATTGCATTAAACCATATTGGGGGTCCAAATATCTCAGTTATCGTCCTCAACAATGGCATGTCCGCAAAATCCCTGCTTGGCATATCCAGCCTATCAAGGTATAAAACAATATCTGGAGGAGACTTCTTGATGAAACGCTTCACAGAGTTTAAGATCCTTTCATTCTGACGCTGATCAGCACAAGATGATAAGAGTCCAGGAGTATCAATGACCCGCACCTTAATCCCTTGCACAGTACCCACAACGTCCTGAACTTTCCTCGTCCCCATCTGAAAAGCATCTGTGCTGAACTTGACTTCATCAAATATGGAGTTGATTGTCGCACTTTTGCCAACTCCGGTCTTCCCAAGAACCATAATGGTACAAGAAAAATCAAGGGGCTCCTGGCCTGTAGCTTCCAGCTGTTCTGCCATTGCACTAGCACGATCAAAGCTGAAGGCACCAACACGCCCTCCACTACTAGCTCTAAGCTGCTCTGCTAACCCTAATCTGTACAAAACTTGAGCAACAACGACATTGTGGGGAGTCTGCCCAAGCCTGTGAGCAAGACGCAGGAACTTCACCCTAATCATCTGCAGTTTCTCCCGGATCTCATCGCCTTCTTCACCCTCCCCATTAGTCGCATCCTCAGCAACGTTTGATTGTACTTGAGATAGTTGACCATTTGCCCGTGGTTGAGGGGTTGCTCGTGGAGCAGGCCCTAAAAGAGGGGCAGCTGTCCCAAGACCAGCAGGACGTGCAGGAGGAACCGCAGGCTTCACAGACCTTTCAGATGAAGCACCAGATTGAGCTGGCTTGGTTGTTTCCTTGCTTTCTTGACTGCTTTGCTTCTCCTCCTCTCTTTTTCTATCATCAACACCACGCCCCTCAGGTGAAGCTTGCTTGTCAGCAACAGCTATACTAGGAGATTTTAACTGATCAGAAGAGCTATCCTTTGTCCCTGAAGAAGAGGCCTCAGGTTCATCTTTCGCATGGTTCTCTACAGGAGTTGGGGCCAAAGGAGTTGGTGATTCTTTCTCTGCAGTCTCTGATACGTTATCAACTGAAACACTAGTATCTAATGGTTTTTCTTCAGCTGGAACATCTCCATCCTGAGGTTCTACAAGTGATGTTGTCTCATTATCATCAGGCATTCTAGGAACATCTTGAATCTCTGACTCCTCAGATGCAACTCCATTGTTCAGCTCATGTTTGGTATTGGTAGTTTCTGAAGTACCTTCCGCTTCTGCAATGCCACTGTCACTAGGCTTCTCCAGTTGATCCTTGGAAGAAATGTCAGCTGAAGAATCCTCATGTTCTGCCATCGTCTCACTCACATGATTAACGCCCCCATTGGTAGCTGTTACTTGTGTGTCCTCAGATACACTAGCACCTGAATCATCTACTTCTGTTTTGTCAGTACCCCCATTTTCAGATGTAATAACAGACTTCTCAACCACCTCTTCATCACAGACTACTGGTTTAATGTCCTCAACCGGGACAGGATCAACTTCTAACACCTTATTGGGAGACTCCTCTGCTGTGCTGTCATCGGTGATGGTAGAATGCCCATCCTCATGAGTTGCAACCTCCTCATCACCACTAGCCGCCCTATCATTGTCATTCAAATGACCTACTGAGCTATCTTCATTCTCTGCGCTCAATAAAACATCCTTCTCCTTTGTACTCTCTTCCTCATCATTTACTGCCTCAGTAGAACCCTCAACCTCAACCTCGTCCTGCTGGGTTGTCTTCTCCTGGTCATCTACTCCAGAATTCCCCTCCACAACGGGATCACCATCGCCATTAGCATCGGCAAAAACGGCATCATCAACTGAATCTGACTTCAACCCATCAGAAACGCCATTTTCTTCATCTTCTACACTCGCTTCCACGGCTTCCTCAAAAACATCATCCCCTTCAGAGTCCTTATGCTCATGGAATCCACCTACCCTCGCTTTCAAATGCGACACACCATCATCAGTAGTACCCTTCAACTCCACCGGATGAATTTCTTCTGCAACTTTCACCCCATTCTCCATCGAATTTCTCGTTTAACTTAGAAATCCTAGAATTCAGAACAAACCCAGAAAAACCCAAATATCAAATCGACCATTTCAAAATACCCAGATACAAAAACCAAAGACTCGCCAGAAAACAACCCTAACCAATTACATATCAAACATTAGACAACCAGAAACTCGAAAACACCACCTTAGAATGATTACATAGGCATAAAAACAGTGAACCCTAAGAAGCAGATGATTCAATTAATACAAGGGGGGGTAAAAGGGTAAGGAAAGGGACAGATCTTACAATGAATTAATCCATTAGGGGATGAGATATTTGCAGAAACAATGGTAATTATTGAGAAAAGACGAGGCAATAAAATTAAATTGAATAAAAGTGTAAATGAAGGTGAAAGAGGAGAGAAAGCTAACCTAGGCAGAGGTCTGTCTGCGAGCGGCTCTCCGGTGCTCAACCCAGGATGAGAGAGAGAGAGAGAGAGAGAGAGAGAAGAGAAAGAAGAGAAAGAGGCGTCTGCTTTTGGGTTTTCAGAATGAAATTAGCCTGTTTGTTTTTGTGATGACGATAGCTAAAAAACTCGAGAAAGGGCGAAATCTCATTCTCATTCCCAGTAGAGATAATTGATCCAGTAGCTGAGCTACGGATAATAACTTTCATCGACGGTGGGAATTCCATCAAGTGTCTTTATCAACGGCTGTAAAAATATTAGGAATTTAAACATGGTGAAAATTAAAAAATGATAATGCCGCTCCTCAGTCCTCATACTAAAATTATACTTCTATGTACCTTTGATATTTTTGGATATGTTAAAGAACCATGATAACCATCTTGACTCGAGATGGTTCTTAACCATCTTGAATTATTCATATTTCACATTTTTGTAATTTTTATTATTATTTTTTTAATAATTATATATATTTGTTAATTATAATAATATAATACTTATTAGTTAGGTGAAAAATATAATATTAGCCTAATTTTATCAATCATAGTAGAAAATCCACATTTTATACATAGTTTTATATTTATGAAATAAATATAAAAAAATAATTATTTTTAAATTGTTTATAAGTTGTAGTAACCCTTAAAATAATGAAACATACCTTTAAATGATTTAAATACACTTACATTTCACTCTATTAATGATTTAGAAGAAATGCAAGATGGTTAAGAGTCATCTTGTGTCAAAATGTTTATCATTTTCGTATGTTAAAATGCAAGGCCCGTTTAAACCCAAACTTAATATTATTATACTAGCCTGGCCCTGTCAATTTCATGGGTAAAATTTAATTTATCAAAATTTATCAGTTTTTAACTAAATTTACCAAAAATTATCAAAAATTACCAAACTTAAAAGAATAAAAAAAATTAATTTTGATATATTGGTGTAAATTTACCAAAAGTTACCAAAATTTATCAAAAATTACCAAAATTTAACTTTTACCCAACTAGCTTTTACCTATGAATTTGACAAGCCCTTATACAGGTATTTACACCAACTTTTAAATTATTCATAAAATTTAAATTTTAAGTAATTGCTCTTTTATTATTGAGTATAATTTTCATAAAGAGACAACATACAAAAATATTTATTATTTAAAAATTAAAGGTAAATTTTATTCATTATTTAACACATGGTACCAATATTTTAATTTTCAAATAAAAGGTATTTTAATATTTTTACGTGATTTAATACAACAATATATTCTTTTATGGTTATATTTAAATAAATTTATATTTCTATTTGTTAAAAAAAGTTATGTTTTTACATACTATAAATTTTCATTATGTTAAATTATCAACTGAAAAATATTATATATAAAAGAGAAGTATCAACTGAAAAATATTATAATTTAAAAAAGAAGTATCTATTCAGTTATATTTCATTACTATTTGTAATTATTACTTTTAAAAACTATATGCCAACGCATATTAATTTGGGAAATTGGAATCTAATAAACTAAACTTTGGGGTGCTTTGATTTAACCAACTAGCCTTGAAACTTAATATTAGACGATCTGACCTTAACATTTTATTTTTTTCAACGAACCACCACCGAGTCAAACTCGTCGGAAGTATGACGTGGCGGCGAAGCTTGCCTATGTGGAGGGTGTTTTAGCTAAAAAAAAAAGAAAAAAAAATTAAACACATTTTTTGCTGAGTTGGATTGAATAATCCAACAATTTTTATTTTTTTAAAATTCCACCTCAACACACCCCACACCCCCCCTTCTTTCTCCCCACACCTAACTCCCCCCACCTCTACTCCTTCTCCCTCTGCCTCCTCCTCGGCCTGATCACCAACATCGCCGCCGTCGGAACCACCAAGCACCTCGTCTGCCGGCGTCGACCGACGTACAACAAGTCGATGGGGCTCAAATTTACTGAGGTAAAAGCTAGTTGGGTAAAAGTTAAATTCTAAACAAAACTGTAACAAAATATGTAAGGATACAAATTGTGCAGAAATGTTGACAATGATGAAAGACAACACCTGAAAGCTCAAATTTACTGAGGTGGAGCTGGGGGGGTTGAGAGAGAGAGAGAGAGAGAGAGAGAGAGAGAGAGAGAGAGAGAGAGAGAGAGAGAGAGAGGTGGGGTGTGTTGAGGTGGAATTTTAAAAAATGTAAAATATTGGATTATTCAATCCAACTTAGCAAAAAATATGCCCAATTTTTTTTCTTTTTTTTTTGACTAAAAACACCCTCCACATAAGCAAGCACCGTTGCCACGTCATATTTCCGACAAGTTGGACTCGGTGGCGGTTCGTTGAAAAAAATAAGGTGTTAAGCTCAGTTCGTCTGATATTAATTTTCAAGGTTGGTTCGTTAAATCAAAGCACCCCCAAAGGTTGGTTTATTAGATTCCAATTTCCCTATTAATTTTATCTATTACTTTATTTTTATTATTTAAATAATGTTATCGAATAATGAAAAAATATAATACATTAATAATGATGTTTATGATTTAAAACTTTGATTTGGTATATATTATATTCTTAAGTATCTTATCAAAGAAATGACACTGTTTCTTTTGTAATTATAAATTTCTTTTGATGTTACTATCTTCATACATAAATTCATCGATGTTAATTGAAACCAAATGTATTAATTCAATTTTTTGGGATAGTTTTTCTATTTTATTAAAAATTAGATTTTCATTACATTCAATCATCTTCTCAAATGATAAAATATTGTGTGTTATCAAAAAAATTGCTTCGAGGTGCCATACATTCCCTAAAATTGATTATTTGGGGACCACATTTTTTTTACTTTTTAGGGACCAAATTATTGTCAAAACTTGCTGGTTGGGTATTTTTTGATCAAAACAACCAGAATCAATAAAAAGACATAAGTACCCCTTGACTTTTGATTGAAAAGCCTAGTTTGCCCCTTTTATTTCCCCGCTCAAATCTGTCTTGGTTTTCTTCTTCTTCACTTTCATTCGTTCTTCTTTTTCACTACACTACTCTACTCAACTTCAAAGGCAGAGACAATTGGATAATTGGGAAGGAAGAGGAGCAGTGAGGGTGAACGAGAATTGGTCGAGCTTCTAGTTTGAGTGTCGGTTTCATCCACGCCACCGTCGACAGAGAATCTTGCATTGGTAAGCATCATTATCACATTGTGCGTCAGATTCAGAAATTAAGCTAGATGGTTAATTTCGACTGTTAGGGTTTCGAAATATGTATTAGATGGTTTTGTTTAAAAGTTAGGTTATGAATTTTGTTAATTTGTAAAGTTAGGGTTTGAATTTTGTTGAAAGTAAAGGGTAATTGTTTGATCAAAACTGGTTTGTTGAAATATGTATTGGGTTTGATTGTGATGCATAGGTTGATCCAATGTATTCATTCATTGTCCGATTCAACTCATTGAGGATTTACATCCCAGAGCAGGACTTAGACACTTACAACCAAAAAGAGTTGTTTTGTGACATTAGGACGAGGTACATAGAAGACTTTGGGAAGTTTCTGAAGTTTGTTGGATTGAATTGGTATCGACCTGGGAAGGAGTACAAGAAACTAGCATTGCAAACAGATGCCGACTGGGATGATTTTGTGGGTGCATGGTCAGCGTTGGAGAATGTGAAGCATACCCTGTGGAGATGGTTCAATTGGCTGGGAAGGGGAAGCTTCAACAGACCGCGGAGAGTATTGATAAGGAAGTTGATGATGATGGTGGTGAGATTATTGTTGAAATGAGGGAAATGATACCAAGCCAAGATTATGTATGGGTTGACAACTTGATGCGAACACCCATTGATGCTGAGCAATACCAGGGTGGCAGTCAGACCTCACAACCCAGACCACCATCAACAAAGAAGCCACCTTCCACAAATGCAAGTATTGGGCAGAGATTTGGTGCAAGGAAGAAGCTGGAAGTCAGAAGCAGTACCAGAAATGCAAAGGCAGCAAGTAAAAAAGGAGCTGGGGAATCTTCTGGTGGGCTTGGTATGGATGAACCTTCAAGTGGGTTTAGGCTTGGGCTTGGCTCATCTTCTGTTGGGCTTGGTAACATGGAGGAGGTACATAATAATTGTGGTCCTGCTTCCCCATAACCAATTAAAAGCAAGGATGTCCACAGTACATCCCTCACCTGCTGCATCACATGAAAGCCAAGTTTCAACATCTCCTCTTTGCTCTCCATCTCAGAGGAAAAGTAATGAGATGCATGTTCGGCCTCGTTCCGAGCTGAAATTTTTCTCTTTTATAGGGTATATTTGCTTGTTTTAACGCCTATTTATATATTAGATATAATGATTTAGTGTTTTGTAGGAAAATAAGGAGTTAGAAGAAGTTTGGGCTTAATTGAAGGTTTTTAGGGAATCCCGAGCTATTTCCCGAGTCAAACCAAGTCAACCCGAGCCGAGAGCCGAGTCAAACCAAGTCAACCTGAGCCGAGAGCCGAGGCGAAACCGAAGCCGGAAATTCCATATCAAGATTGGCGCAAAACAGGGGAACGGTACAAACTCAAAGGTTTGAAATACGTGTGCCTTCACCCTTTGGGTCATAACTCCTTCATTCCAACACCGATTGGTCTGAAATTTTGGGAGCTTAAAGTACACACCGAGAGCTTTCCATCGATATCTTACGGGCCTAAAACAGAGTTCGGATGAAGAAGTTATGCGCGTTTGAAGTCGGCAGGAAAATCGCCTGCAGTTGGCTCGCCCGAGCCATCTGCTGGCTCGCCCGAGCCAGGCTTCTGGGGCAACAAAGACACCAGCCAGAACACTGGCTCGCCCGAGCCAGGGAGTGGCTCGCCCGAGCCGCTCTGTCTGCAGACGCGCGTGCTGCGATTTGTTCTAGGGTTTTAGGTTGTATTTTTCCTTCTTCTATAAATACCCACTTGTATTAATCCAACAAAAGATAAGAATTAGCCTAGGTAATTTAGGAGTAGAATTAGATTTATTGCTTTCCTTTATTTGCTTTAGTCTCTCTTAATTGTTCTTCAAGTTTTCAATTGTTCTTCATTGTTCTTCAAGCTTTCTTTGATTTCGAGCATTTGTATTCAACTTTCTCAAGCTTTCTCAATCTCTCTCAAGCTCTCTCTTGTCTTCATTGAAGTGTTTTACAAGTTTTTTTTTTTTCTCTCTCTCTCTCTCTCCTCTCTAATCTCCATTGTTGACTTGTTTTCAAAGCTTTATAGTGTTAGCCACAATCAACTCCATTTTTAGTGGGGAGGAGGGTCAAGGAACTCCAATTCTACTTACTAGTGAGAATTTGGGGGATTCTTGGTAATCCAAACCACAATTTCTTGTTTGTTCGGGGGAAATTCAAGTGTAGATTGAAGGTTTATTGAAGATTAGTCATCAAAGGTATAATTTCTCGTTCCCAATTTCATTGTTCATTCATTGTCTTCATTCATGCCTTTTAATTGCTTTCATCTTTAAGTGCTTTCTTTATTGCTTTCTTTTAATTGCTTTCTTTATTATTATCATGTCTAGGTTAGATTTAAATGCTTTCTTTACATAATTTATCGCTTTCCGCACTTGAGAAAAACCCCTTTACACGAACCGATTACCTTAATCAAGCCTCACACCCATCCCTGAAATCGACATCCCTAACTTATAAAACCAAAAAAATTACAACCGAACAATGCAGAACACAACATCATCACCAGCTCAAAGTATAATGAGGTCTTTGACTAGGTCTTTGGCAGCATTAAGAGTACATAAGCAAGGTCCACAAACATCTTCTCCTCTTAGCTCTCCATCTCAGAGGAAAATCAATGAGCTTCAAAACACAACCTCTTCACCAGCTGAAAGTCCAAGGAGGCCATTAACTAGGTCTGTGGCAGCAGCAAGTTCAGAGAAGCAAGGTCCACAACCATCTTCTCCTCTTAGCTCACCATCTCAAAGGAGGGCAGTGAATCAGTCTATGGCATCAGCTAGTCCAGATAAGCAGTCAGTTGAACAAGATATACCTTCAACCTCAAAAACTCCATCTAAAAAGAAGAAGGGCAAAGGTAAGGAAACAATAGAGCTGGATCCTGATATGTTGAATAGTATGTCAAAGGATTTTGATGTGCTACAAGCTTCTGACATTCACGAACTAGCAAGGGCAGATGTGAGAGACTTTGATGAGTTCTTTGAGGATGAGAATGGTAAGGGTGAAGGTGGATCTAGGGCTCAATGGTAGATAGAAGATACAGATGATGAAAGTGATGATGAAGAGTTTGTTCCAACAGATGAAGAAGAAGAGGATGACAGTGATGATGAGTATGTTGACTCATCTGGTGAGGAAGTTTCTGGGTTAGAATATAATGGAGTTGAGAAGGTTGAGGCAAGAATGGAGATATGATATGTGGTTGATGAGGATGTGGATCCACGTAAGCAAACTGTGGCTGGCAAGATGGCATTAATTACAGTGAAGGGCAGGTTTGGACTGAAGGTAGGGAAAATAAGGTTGATATCAAAACAATGGATATGTTCAGAAGCAAGGACAAGCTCTTATATGTGATGAAGACTTATGCAATTCAGAGAGGCTTTATTCTGAATAAGGTGAAGAACAATAGTAAGAGGTACACTATGACTTGCAAAAATGAAAAGTGCACTTTCAGGGTCCATGCAACCTCGATGCAAGATGGTGTAACTTGGCGTATAGAGTATGTAAAGGGAAGTCATGTGTGTTATCAAAAAACTAAGCATCGTCAAGTTAGTGCCAAGTGGGTTAGTAACCAGCTTATGAAGGACTTTACCCTAAACCCTAACATGGATGCCAGGGGGGTGCACAACATTCTATTTGGCAGATATGGTGTGTTAGTCCCTGATTACACTAGCTACAGGGCACTAAAGATTATGAAGAAGAGGTTATTTGGTGATCATGATGAAGGCTATAGGAAGCTTCCTCAATACTGTGATGAATTCACCAAAGCCAACCCTGAGTCCAAGTGTTTCATTAGCTTCACTGATAGAGGTCCAACTTTAAACCCGACTTTCAAGAGGATTCTAATATGCATTGGACCTGCTATTAAGGCATTCAAGGAGCAATGCAGGGGTTTGATTGGACTGGATGCTTGCTTCTTGAAAGGTTCTTATAAAGGGGTTTTGATGACTGCAATTGGATTAGATGGCAACAATGGTCAGTTCCCACTAGCATATGGTGTCTTCCCTGTTGAAGATGATGAAGAGTTGGCATACTTTATGAATGGTCTGGCAGTTGCACTTGAGTCTCAGCAAGATTCACATCGTTACACATTCATAGCTGACAGACACCAAGTAATCCTCTTCTTTTTCAAACTTTATACTTTTATATTTATGTTTAGGGTGTTGCTAAAGGTGTCTGACAGAGCTTTGTTGATGTTTGTACCTAAGTCAATTAAGAATGCAGTCGACAAGTTCTTTCCTCAATCAAGGAGGAGAGTGTGTGTGTTGTACCTATACAAGAACTTTGCTAACAAATTTCCAGGTATCAAACCATCAATAACATTGAAGCTTTAACCTGCTATACTTCAACCATAAACTATGTAACTCAATTTGGTTTAATCTTCAAACTTTTTAGGTGCTTGGTACCACTTCTACTTCTACATAGCAGCTAATGCATTCTGAGACAGCATTCATGACAGCCATGGAGAAGATAAGGGAGAAAAGTCCAGCTCCATACAACTGGCTAAAGGATGCTGAACCAGTTGAAATCTGGGCAAGGTTTAAGTATGACCAAGGCCTGAAGAGAGACGGTAACACAAACAACTTTGTTGAGTCCTTCAACCATGCTATCATCAAACACAGAGGTAGGCCAATACTAAGCATGTTGGAAGAACTTAGGAAGGTTATTGGCAAGAGATTTGATAAAAGTTTCAAGTTGGGGTGTACTTGGGAGACTAAAGTTACACCATTTGTGGACCAAAAATTGAGAAAGACAATAACAAACTCTAGAGCATGTGGTCTGGTGCACAGTGCTGGGAGGGGATATTTTGATATTTGGGAGGGGAGCGTCAACCACAATGTGAACCTCAATGACCATACTTGTACCTGTGGGAAATTCCAGCTCACTGGTTTGCCATATAAGCATGCCACTAGGTGCATCCACTTTGCAAAACTGGATGTTGAGGATTTCATTGCACCTTGCTTCATGGTAGACAAGTATAGGAGTTTGTATGACACCACGGTGAAGCCAATTCCTGATCATACCATGTGGCCCGAGTCTGACCACAACCAACTTGACCCTCCTCATGAGTTGAAGAAGAAAGGGAGGTCATCAAAGAACAAAAGAAGAGAGTCCAGGGAAGAGTTGGCCAAAAAGAAAGGGAAGAGGCATGGAACCAAGAGGTGCTCCACTTGTGATGAAATTGGCCACAACTACCTGACATGTGGCAACCCAAGGGATGAAAAGGGAAGGTTGATCAAAACAGCAGCAGTAGCAAAAAGAAAAAGGAATGCTGATCAGGGAAGTGAGCCAAAGAAGAAAGCAAAGGTCAATGGAAGCAATCAACAGAAGCAGAACACCAATATTGGCAGTAATATAAGGAAGAAGAAGAAGACTGACAATGAAGGGAAGAGTAAGGAAAACAAGTCAAGTGAAGTTCCACATTTAGCTTGAACATGTCTTTGATTGTTATGTAATCGCAATTAATGTCAAACTTATGTAACCTAATTTGTCATTAGTTTGTGTCATTTTGCATTATGGATGGCATGGTTTGTAATGTTTTAGGCACAATTATGATCCAGACTTGTCATTTGTAAGCCAAACAGTTTGTGTCAAGACTTTTGATTGTACTGCTATCCATTTATGATTATGAGTAATTTGAGTACTAGTGTCATGGATTTTTATTCATTATGCTTTGACCAGGTGTAGTTGGCGTACAACATTTCCATTTGACAGGTCTTCATGACAATGCCATTAAAGAGTGATTGGCAGATCTTTGCAAAAAATTGCATCACAAATTCTCACAATTGGCAGATCTTTGTTGTACAACATTTCCAATTGTAGAGTAGAATGTACAATATACAACATCACAAATTCTCACAATTTCAATTCAATATTTGTCTACAATTCCCAAATTCTCATTGTCTACAAGGTAGCTACATACTTGCCCAGCAAAAAAATAAAATAAAATAAAATAAAAATTGGCAGATCTTTGCTATAATAGCTACTACCATATGCCTTTTGCTACCTTCACCAAACACATACTACAACAACTAATACAACAACAGCTGCTGCTACTAAGAATGCAACAATCACAACTAAACATTCACATTAATCACTTCAAAAGAGACAGAACAACAACCACCAAGAATGCAACAATCACAACCAAAGTCCCAATCCCAATCCCCATCCCACACATCACCATAATCCCCAACACTTTGTCCCACAATGCCTTCAGTTCAACAGCCTTCTCAACCATCATAGACATTTGCTCAATCAAACCAGACATCTTCACCACCAACTCAACCACTTCCTTCCTCAATTCACCAACCTTATTCTTGCACATACTAAGCAACACAATAACCTCACCAACCTTCTCCTTCAACAGAAGTAAATCAACACCAGTATTTCTTGGCATGTCTAGCTCCACACCTGGCCCCCCTGCTTCCTCATGCTGTTGACACTACCTGAATCTTCACATTCATCCAACCACCCCAACCATTTTGCACACCTTAGGCACTTTCCATAGACACGATTTGGGTTGTTATTACTCTTTGATGTCTTCAGAACACCATCCACCCCACACTTACTAACGCACATGAACTTGCCATCCACACAACTAGCCCTTTTGTTGAACCCTTCCATTCCCTTGCTGTCAACATTCATATCATCTACAACAAACAAAACACAACAACACATATATTACAACAAAATCGACAACAAAACCAAATGAACAACACCTCATTTTCATACATTCAACAAACTAAAGAAAACCCTAAACCCTAAGCCCAATCGAATGAAACGAAATTGACAACAAACAAAGGAACTCTCAAACCCTAATTTTTGAATCTTCAGACTAACACACACCACCAATTCAATTGAAGACTGTCGATTTTCAAAAAAAAAGGAGGAGCAAAACAATCAATTAAGGACAATGAATTCGTTTATGATTTACCTCCCCTCCTCCTCGACATTGTTGGTTGCAAATCTTTTGCTCAATCTCTAGCTTCCTCTCTCTCAATTTTTGGTTTTTAATGGCCAGCTGAATTTGGTAGTTGGGAGGATGAGTTAATTCAGTTTTAAAGACAAAAATTGGAGCCAAACAGGGGTATTTTTGTCACTCCAGCTACTTAAATTAGTTTTGTGTTGACTCCGGCTGAATTCACCGGATTTCATAACTTTTGATTGGAAAATACCCAACCAGCACGTTTTGACAACAATTTGGTCCCCAAAGAATAAAAAATAATAATGTGGTCTCCAAATAGTCAATTTTAGGGAATGTATGGCATCCCGGAGCAATTTTTTGGTGACTTCTACTAATATTTTATTTCACAAATATTATGACAGGGTCATGACTCATACATATTGTCACCACAATAATTACTTTTATGTAATGTTTTATGATTGATAAGTGGTGATAAATCCCACAGGAAACGTAACTATAGTGAGAATACAGTGTAATTTTCAATTATTTATTGTAGAATTTTTTCTTTGTTATTCTCTTTTTCCTTAATGAAACTCGACCTTCACCCCTCTCTACACATCCCCAATTGCCTCTTCAATATTTTGTTTCCATCTCGTTCCCTTGTGGATATGATTTTGAGTTTTTCCCCTTTCAATTGGTGTCTCTAGTTTTTTTTTATTTTTTATTCTAGTATCCTTGACTAACTATGGCGTTTCCATGGCTTAAGACCGTGCTTGGTTATTCGGATTTATGTTGGCTTTTTTAGTGCTAATTCTTCGAGATTCGAAACTCCCTAGCCTTGTGAAGCTTAAGAAGTCGGCTTATCGTGCTTGTCCATATCCAATTTGCTCGTTGTTCTCTTTCCTATATTTATCTTTAGTTGTCTTAAGTTTGTGGTTGTTTTCTACTGCGTCTCTCTAACCACCTTATACACAAACAGTTGGCTGTAAATTATTCTTCAAATGAAGCCTACTGCTCTTGAGGAATCTCCATTCATGGAAGCTCTCGCTAGAATACAAGTAAGTTTATTTCCCTTGTTTTCTTTAGATTCACCAGATATGGCACTTTATTCCTATAGGGTTAGAGTTTTTGTAAGGGAAATTGGAATCTAATAAACCAACCTTTGGGGGTCCTTTGAAATAACGAACCAACCTTGAACATTATTCAACAAACCAACCTTGTCATGTTGATTTTTTCAGCGAACCACCACCGAGTCTGACTCGTCGGAAAGCTGACTTGGCGGTGGCGGATGCTGACTTGGATTTTTTAAGAGCAAAAAAAAAAAAAAAATAAAAAAATAGAATGTGGCATGTGTTGGGCGTTTTCCTCTGCCAAATCACTCCCTTTTTCTGTTTCTTTATTTTTTCCCTGTCATTCGTCCCCCTCATTCTCTTTCGCCCTCTTTGACTCCTTCTTCTTCTGATTCCATCTCACCCTCTTTTTCTCTCTCTGTTTGTGCCTCTCTCTCAATCCCTCTCATCCTCCGTCCTTTTTCCCATACGAGGCTTTCATTGTTACTTAGGCGCTTCAATATTTCATACGAGGAGTTGAGTTCCATTCTGCAAAGATGTACGAAATTAAAGTGCGCAAATCCAGCGAAGCAAATTCATGGGTTTCTGATAGTTAGTGGGATTGATGAACAGATCATGTCACTCGACGCAAAGTTCCTCGGTGTGTATATTTGCTTGTTACATTATTTATTGTTTGTTCGGTCTCATTCCGAGCCAAATTTCTTCTCTTTTATAGGGTATATTTGCTTGTTCTAACCCCTATTTATATATTAGATATAATGATTTAGTGTTTTGTAGGAAAATAAGGAGTTAGAAGAAGTTTGGGCTTAATTGAAGGTTTTTAGGGAATCCTGAGCTATTTCCCGAGTCAAACCAAGTCAACCCAAGCCGAGAGCCGAGGCGAAACCGAAGCCGGAAATTCTATATCAAGATTGGCGCAAAACAGGGGAACGGTACAAACTCAAAGGTTTGAAATACGTGTGCCTTCACTCTTTGGGTCATAACTCCTTCGTTACAACTCCGATTGGTCTGAAATTTTGGGAGCTTAAAGTACACATCGAAAGCATTCCATCGATATCTTACGGGCCTAAAACAGAGTTCGGATGAAGAAGTTATACGCGTTTGAAGTCGGCAGGAAAAAGTCGCCTGAAGTGGCTCGCCCGAGCGAAAGCCAGGGCAACAAGGACACAAGCCAAGAGAGGCGGACGATGGGCTTGCTCGCGAGCCACCCCAATGGCTCGCCTGAGCCACTGTCTGCAGAAAAAGCGGCAGCGTCTTTGCGATTTGTTTCTAGGGTTTTGGGTTGTATTTTTCCTTCTTCTATAAATACCCACTTGTATTAATCAAAGTGTTATCAATTAGCCTAGGTAATTTAGGAGTAGAATTAGATTTAATTGCTTTCCTTTATTTGCTTTAATCTCTCTTAATTGTTCTTCAAGTTTTCAATTGTTCTTCATTGTTCTTCAAGCTTTCATTGATTTCTAGCATTTGTATTCAAACTTTCTCAAGCTTTCTCAATTCAAGCAAGTTTCCATTGAAGTTTTACAAGCTCTCTCTCTCTCTAATTTCCATTGTTGACTTGATTTCAAAGCTTTCTAGGGTTAGCCACATCAAATCCATCTTTTAGTGGGGAGTAGGGTCAAGGAATTCCAACCTTCGTGTCTTAATTTGTTATACTTGCTTCTTCCAATTGATTGTTGAGGCGGGTTAGGGAACTAGGTGCATGATTGGGGACGGGAATATCTTCTTTGTTTTTGTTTTGTTTCGGTTTTCGGTTTTCACTTCTCTTTCTTTCCCCTTTTTCTTTTCTCGTGGCTTTTGTGGGTAGAGTTGCTATAAACCCTCACGAGACCTACCTCGTCCACCCGGGCTGCCGGGGGTTTAAAGGGCTTGATGCATGTGCTAAATGCATCCGCGATTCCTGCGAAAGTGAGTTAGTTTTTTTTAGTTTTTCTTTCTAGTCCTTCTCTTTGTTTTTAGTTTGCTCGGGGCAAGCAAACCCTTGTGTTGGAGTGGTGTTTGGTCTCATTTCGAGCCGAATTTCATCTCTTTTATAGGGTATATTTGCTTGTTTTAACCCCTATTTATATATTAGATATAATGATTTAGTGTTTTGTAGGAAAATAAGGAGTTAAAAGAAGTTTGGGCTTAATTGAAGGTTTTTAGGGAATCCCGAATTATTTCCCGAGTCAAACCAAGTCAACCCGAGCCGAGAGCCGAGGCGAAACCGAAGCCGGAAATTCCATATCAAGATTGGCGCAAAACACGGGAACGGTACAAACTCAAAGGTTTGAAATACGTGTGCCTTCACTCTTTGGGTCATAACTCCTTCGTTACAACTCCGATTGGTTTGAAATTTTGGGAGCTTAAAGTACACATCGAGAGCATTCCATCGATATCTTACGGACCTAAAACAGAGTTCGGATGAAGAAGTGATACGCGTTTGAAGTCGGCAGGAAAAGCTGCCCAGAACAGTGGCTCGCCCGAGCCGTCTGCTTGCTCGCCCGAGCCGTCTGCTTGCTCGCCCGAGCCAGGCTTCTGGGGCAACAAAGACACAAGCCAGGAGAGCCAGACAGTAGGCTTGCTCGCCCGAGCCACCCCAATGGCTCGCTCGAGCCACTTTGTCTGCAGAAAAACTGACGCGCGTGCTGCGATTTGTTTCTAGGGTTTTGGGTTGTATTTTTCCTTCTTCTATAAATACCCACTTGTATTAATCCAAGTTATATCAATTAGCCTAGGTAGTTTAGGAGTAGAATTAGATTTAATTGCTTTCCTTTATTTGCTTTAATCTCTCTTAATTGTTCTTCAAGCTTTCATTGATTTCTAGCATTTGTATTCAAACTTTCTCAAGCTTTCTCAATTCAAGCAAGTTTCCATTGAAGTTTTACAAGCTTTCTCTCTCTTCTCTCTCTCTCTCTCGAATTTCCATTGTTGACTTGATTTCAAAGCTTTCTAGGGTTAGCCACATCAAATCCATCTTTTAGTGGGGAGGAGGGTCAAGGAATTCCAATTCTACTTCCTAGTGAGAATTTGGGAGATCCTTGGTAATCCAATCCACATTTTCTTGTTTGTTCGGGGGAAATTGCAAAGGTAGATTGAAAGTTAGAAGATTTTGGTCATCAAAGGTATAATTTCTTGTCTCTAATTTCATTGTTCATTGTAGACTTCCATTCCTTGCTTTAATTGCTTTATTTGATTTCATGCTTTTAATTGCTTTCTTTGATTCATGCCTAGGTTAGATTTAATTGCTTCCCTTTACATTATTTATTGCTTTTCGCATTGAGAAAAACCCTTCTACACAAACTGATTACCTTAATCAAGCCGTGAACCCATCCCTGTGGACCGACAACCTTAACTCATAAAACCACAAAATTACAACCGAACAGCAAAGTTCCTCGGTGTGTACGCTACTTGTGGTAATATGGATTATGCACACCACCTGTTCGATAAAATGTCTAGCCCAAATGTTTTCGCGTTGAATTGGATGATTTCGGTTTTGGCTTTTCATGGGTATTCTCGGGAGGCATTAGGGTGCTTTTCTTTGATACAAAAGACGAGAAATTTGCCCAATAAGTCTACGTTTTCCTTTTGTTTTCCCCTATTCGTCTCTTCCCCTGGTTTTCTCGATTTTCTTTTCTTCTTTGTTTCTTCTTTTCTTTCTCCTCTGTTTCAATCGTCTTTTTTCCCCCTTGTTTTCTTTCTTTTTTTCTTTCCTTTGTCTCGGTCAGTAGGTGCAATGTTTTAGTTATTGATACCTTATTTATCTTGTAGTTTTGGCGAAGAGAGAGAGAGAGAGAGAGAAGGGGGGTCAGAGAGAGAGAGAATAGGGGGTGAGGTGGAGGTTGTAGCGGTGGAGATGGCGGCAGTGGAGGTGGTATGGCAGTGGTGAGGAAGGGTGATGGTGGTTGAGAGAGAAAGTGAGAGGTTGGGGTTGGGGTTGGGGGTGGTTGAGAGAGAAAGTGAGAGGAAGGGTGATGGTGGTTGAGAGAGAAAGTGAGAGGAAGGGTGATGGTGGTTGAGAGAGAAAGTGATGGTGGTTGAGAGAGAGGCAGAGAGAGAGAGAGAGAGAGAGAGAGAGAGAGAGAGAGAGAGAAATGGAGGGCTTGGGGAATGAGGGATTTCGCGGTGAGATGGAATCAGAAGAAGAAGAAGGAGTCAAAGAGGCAGAAAGAGAATGAGGGGGACGAATGATAGGGAAAATAGAAAGAAACGGAAAAAGGGAGTGATTTGGCAGAGGAAAAACCCAGCACATGCCACATTATGTTTTTCTTTTTTTTGTTTGCTCTTAAAAAATCCAAGTCAGCTTTCCGACGAGTCAGACTCGGTGTCAATTCGCTGAAAAAATCAACATGACAAGGTTGGTTCGTTGAATATTAATGTTCAAGGTTGGTTCGTTATTTTTAAGGATCCCCAAAGGTTGGCTTATTAGATTCCAATTTCCCTTTTTGTAATTTGGTTTAAGTTTAGTACATCATGGTCAAATTTTTCTCTATTTGAATATGATCAGAGTGATTTCAGTTTTTGGGACCATACTAGATTATTATTATTATTATTATTATTATTATTATTATTATTATTATTATTATTATTATTATTATAAACTTTACTATTGTCAATCTTGAACCCCTCGTTGCTTTTTAAGTCAAAGATAGGAGTGTATGAGACAAAAATTTGTCGACAAATAAGAAAATGACATGTGGAAAATAAATTAAATTTATTTGGTAAATTATTATCCGCCATGTGTCAAATTAATTACGACGGTCCATTTAATTGAATTTTAAACAGAAATGTATTATGACCAATAACATCATGACACGTGTCAATTATGATGCAGAAAAAGATAATTATTTCTTTATTTCAAATTAAGGAAATAATTAATTAACTTGGGCCCAAGCCCAAAGCCCAATTCAAACCCTAAGGGCTAAGCTTCAAAAGCTTATAAATAGGGGTCCCCCCCCTTCATTTTGAACCCCCCCTCGAGATTTAGCAGTCAACATCTAGAGGTTCCAAGAGATTAGGGATGGTAGTCATATCCGAATTCGAAGCGAATCCACCCCCATCCGCAGCAAAAAATTCGATTCAAGTCCGATAAAAAGAAATCCGAATCCGATTAAGAAAGTCCGACCTCGATTATAATTAGAGCGGATGTGGAGGTGACCACCTCCACTCCAACACAAGGGTTTGCTCGCCCCGAGCAAACTAAGAACGAAGAAAAGGACTAAAAAGAAAAACTAAAAACCTAACTCACTTTCGCAGGAATCGCGGATGCATTTAGCATATGCATCAAGCCCTTTAAACCCCCCGGTAGCCCGGGTGGACGAGGTAGATCTCGTGAGGGTTTATAGCAACTAAACCCACAAAAGCCATAGAAAAAAGGGAAGAGGAAAAGTGAAAAACAAAACAAGTTTAAAAGAAAAGAAAAAGAGAACTGCTCGTTTCAATGACTCAAGTCGTTTCAATTAAGAAAACGGTATTAATCCTCCAAAAGGAACCGTTATGAGCATCTCACAACGCCTAACCCAGACAACTGCCAATCTTAGAAGTTTTTGATTCCTTACACCTCATGTAGAGTTTAATCCCATTTGAAAGAGTTTTAAACAGTTCTAATCGATCCCGGACGACCCAAAAGACTCACACCCGAGCTTACAAAACAGCGAAACGAACAAAGGAAAGGAAAGAGTTGCCCCTCCCCGCATTTGGTCGCCCTTGGCTTGGTGAGGGCCGCAGGTGATGCAAGGAAGAGCCCCTCACTTTATTAACACTTCAAACTTTTTCTTCTTTTTAATGTCGGTATTAGCCTTATTTTCGGGAATTGGACGGCCCATAAAAGGGGTATACCCTCCCAACACGGTCTTTTCCATTCGCCTCTCCGTCGCAAAGCGATATAGGAGGAGGGTTAAGGGGCATCCGTGCCGTACCACTGATACCGGGCCCGTGTAGGTTGGCTAAGTGTATGGTGGTTGATGTCGTAAAGCCGAAACGCCCCACTTAGTCAAATTTTTTTAATTTTGCTGCTATTTTCTTACTTTTCTTTGGCTTTTGCTTTTTCTCTTCTTTTTTTTTCTTTTTCTTTTTAGAAAACAAGCTCGGATATGAACCCCTAGAATCTCCCAGTTTCAACCAGAACATAAAAAGACAAAATGGGATCTCACTAGACACTTGATGAAAAGAATCTAATTAAGGTAAGTCATGACAATCGCCCAAGTTAGGGTCGAAAATGCTCAAACCGGTTTCTTTCAAAGAAGATTAAGAACGGCTTCCTGATTTCAACAACGAAATCCAAGAAACAAAGCAAAAACAAAAACAAAACGAAAAACGAAAAACTTTCAAGGTTTTTCACTCCCTTTTTTCTCCTTTTCACACAAAATTTTTCAAATTTTTCGACACAAACTACGAAAAACGAAAACAAAGACTCTAAACTAGGTGATCTACCCATGACAAATGGAAGTATCACCCCCCACTCCCACACAAAACTTCACAATGTCCCCATTGTGAGAAGAAGGATGTCACAAATAAGGTAGAAAACCTAAAAACACACAACAAACACATAACAAACAATAATTGGTGGCGACCCGAGCCACACGGCTCCAACAACAATAATATCCCAACATTCACACTCAAGGGGTTCGCCACCCAAAAAGAAAATCAAGCATGCGTCATGGATCATCGATATATTCACATAAAGAGAGAGTGGAAAGTAATTACCTAAGATCTTCAATTAAAAGCACTCAATCCACGATCCAAAGATCATCACACAAAGGTTAGAAATAAACAAGAAAACATACTATGTGTGATGGTTCACATGCAAGATCAAAAAGAAAAACAAACTACACAAGACACTAAGGATTAATGAACTAAGAAAACAAACTAAAATATTTACAAAACGACTCTTTTTTTCTTTTCTTAGACTCGAATACCGGAATGCATACTACCCTCCCACTCCAACACAAAGAGGTTGTCGTGTCCTCAAAATGGAAAGAAGTAGGTAAGCAAGCACCCCAAAATAAAAGAAAAAGACACACACAAAAAGAAAATAAAAGAAGAAAAGAAAGACCAACTCACTAATTATACAAGAAGGGCGAGGAAGGATATTACCTCAAAGGCATCTTATCAAGAAATTCACTCCTTCTCACCTCAAGATATCGGGCATCATGTCAGAACCATTCAACGCCCGGAGTAACAAATCATGCATCCTCTCATGCATCTCAGAATGGTGGTGGTAAGAGCACACTCGCAATAGCACATAAACAAACATTAGTGCCCTTAACAATTTATCAAATGCTTTAGAAAAGTCATAGAACTGATGAAATTCATGAATATACAAGACTTTTCTAGGCACGGTGAAAGAAGACATGACAAATGGATCCTCCCATTGACTCGTAAATGGAGATTGGGTATACAAATCAACGAAAGGAGGCAATGCAACACATTTCTGAACATGCTCATGCGAAGACTTGGATGCAAACAATGGTTCAAACTCAATTTCCATGCAATTTTCATCAATCACAAATTCCAAATCACCACTCTCATCCAAATAATCATCACAATCGTCAATAGGTGATAAGGAAAATAGAGGGTTAGACCACATCATAACACTCCCAACATCACACACAAGCACATCTTCATCTTCATCAATATCAGACTCACTAGAAGAACTATCAACATCAAAAGACAAAGGTGCATCATCCATAGCAACATCAAAAGTGAAAATGGAAGGTTCAGGGTCATAACTCATCGTGAATGACTCATAAAGCATGTCATCATCAAAAACAACATTGTCAGAATCCAAGTTCAAACAATCATGATCAATCCCCAAAGAATTATGCTCATCATCACAAGAATGCACATCAATGGATTCATATATAAGGGTAGCTAATGCCTCACTAATGCAATGATCCTCAATGAAAGTGAACAAATCGGTGTCAAGCACACATTCAATCACAACAGATTCAATTTCACCCTCAACAAACTCATGCTCAATTACATCACAAGCATCATGGCATTCACTAAACTCAATCTTTTCTTCACATAAAGGCATGGACAATGGTGTGGACAATGGTTCATCGTCTAACATGTTTTCATCAATTTCAACATCATCACACACAGAATCTACAAGTTCCTCATGCTCACTAGGTGGGGCTAGAGCTAAGGAATCACTAAGTAGTCCAAGGCATGGTCGGTTATAATAGTCATCATCCTCATCATACACAGAAAAATCAACTTGCATTTCAGGACTAAAAGACGATGAATGACCTACTTCAACATTCGAATCAACCATTTGTGAAGACGGAGTTTCTACCCTATGATTACTCTCATGAAAAAATTCACGCATATACTCATTCATGTTCACACATAATTTTTCTACTTCTGCCTTGAAGGAAACCACTGTAGCTTGCAAACAAGAAATTGAACTATGATACGGCGAATCACACAAGGAGCACACGGAAGAAGACTCAACATCGACACTTTGGGAAAGATCATAACAGTTTTCCACATATCCCCCATCATAAGATTGATCATCAACATACACGGGGTATTCACATGATTGTTCAGTTTCGGTCCCAAAGGGTGGTGCATAAGGAGGTTGGAAGCTAGGACTAACATTTTGTTGCTCAAATTCATAGGAATCCCTAGACAACCATTCAAGTAACTCCCATGCTGGTTCTTCTCCTAAACTAGAAAACTCGTAATAATCTAAAAGGTTTCGGGTCTCATAATTCACACCCTCACTAACAATTCCCAACAAATTCAATGTATCATAAAAAATGCCATACAATTCACATTGAGCACTGCACGATAATCATGTAATCTAGCAAAATACCTCCAAAATATTTCATGCTCAAATTGAGGGAATTGGGGACTATCTATAACTCTCTTTTTTCTATTTTTCTATTTTTCTAATTTTTCTTCTTTTTTTTCTTTTCTTTTCTCACTTTTTTTTTTCGATATTCAATTTTTTTCGCTACATTTTTTTTGCATAATCGAGAAAGCAATAAACTATGTACACACAAACCAATAGCCTAATCTACCAAATAACGCCATCCCCGGCAACGGCGCCATTGTTCGGTTGTAATTTTTGTGGTTTTATAAGTTAGGGATGTCGGTCTCAGGGATGGGTGTGAGGCTTGATTAAGGTAATCGGTTCGTGTAAAGGGGTTTTTCTCAAGTGCGGAAAGCGATAAATTATGTAAAGAAAGCATTTAAATCTAACCTAGACATGATAATAATAAAGAAAGCAATTAAAAGAAAGCAATAAAGAAAGCACTTAAAGATGAAAGCAATTAAAAGGCATGAATGAAGACAATGAATGAACAATGAAATTGGGAATGAGAAATTATACCTTTGATGACTAATCTTCAATAAACCTTCAATCTACACTTGAATTTCCCCCGAACAAACAAGAAATTGTGGTTTGGATTACCAAGAATCCCCCAAATTCTCACTAGTAAGTAGAATTGGAGTTTCTTGACCCTCCTCCCCACTAAAAATGGAGTTGATTGTGGCTAACACTATAAAGCTTGGAAAACAAGTCAACAATGGAGATTAGAGAGGAGAGAGAGAGAGAGAGAGAGAGAAAACTTGTAAAACACTTCAATGAAGACAAGAGAGAGCTTGAGAGAGATTGAGAAAGCTTGAGAAAGTTGAATACAAATGCTAGAAATCAAAGAAAACTTGAAGAACAATGAACAACAATTGAAAACTTGAAGAACAATTAAGAGAGATTAAAGCAAATAAAGGAAAGCAATAAATCTAATTCTACTCCTAAATTACCTAGGCTAATTCTTATCTTTTGTTGGATTAATACAAGTGGGTATTTATAGAAGAAGGAAAAATACAACCTAAAACCCTAGAACAAATCGCAGCACGCGCGTCTGCAGACAGAGCGGCTCGGGCGAGCCACTCCCTGGCTCGGGCGAGCCAGTGTTCTGGCTGGTGTCTTTGTTGCCCCAGAAGCCTGGCTCGGGTGAGCCAGCAGATGGCTCGGGCGAGCCACTATTCTGGGCAGTTTTTCCCTGCCGACTTCAAACGCGCATAACTTCTTCATTCAAACTCCGTTTTAGGTCCGTAAGATATCGATGGAAAGCTCTCGGTGTGTACTTTAAGCTCCTAAAATTTCAGACCAATCGGAGTTCTAACGAAGGAGTTATGACCCAAAGGGTGAAGGCACACGTATTTCAAACCTTTGAGTTTGTACCGTTCCCCTGTTTTGCGCCAATCTTGATATGGAATTTCCGGCTTCGGTTTTGCCTCAGCTCTCGGCTCGGGTTGACTTGGTTTGACTCGGCTCTCGGCTCGGGTTGACTTGGTTTGACTCGGGAAATAGCTCGGGATTCCCTAAAAACCTTCAATTAAGCCCAAACTTCTTCCAACTCCTTATTTTCCTACAAAACACTAAATCATTATATCTAATATATAAATAGGGGTTAAAACAAGCAAATATACCCTATGAAAGAGAAGAATTTCGGCTCGGAACGAGGCCGAACAATAGGGTGCATTGCTAGTATTTTGATGGTTGACAGACTTTTTCTCACATGTTGTAATGTTATATTTTTTATTACATAAAATAATATTTTGGTTTGTTGTTAGTGTTTCATTTTTTACAAGTACGTAATGAGTATGATATATTAAATTGCAACAAAAATGTTGTCAAAAAATAGAAAAATAAAAAAAAATAAATAATACAAATGATAGTTGGATCTCCGATTATAATTCGAGGACCTCTATCTCCGATTATAATTGAACGTGGAGGTTCACCCACCTCCGGTTAATCGGAGTTGGAGATGGACATCCACCTCCGATTATTAATTGGAGCGCATGTGAAGGTACCCAGCTCCGATTCGCCTTCGACCCGTTGCGATCCCTACAAGAGATCGAGCTGCAAGCGGTCTCTAGCTACCAAGCATCAAGGATCAAGGCATGCAAAAGCTTCAAGCAACTATCGCGTCAGGATTAAGAACTGCTACAGAGTTCTTCGGCGAGACCTACAAAGCGTTCAGAATATCGAACTATAGACACTCTCCAGCTATCAAGCGCCAAGGACCAATGCCTACTAGTTCAACAACTTATGTTCTTCACATCAAAGACTGCAGTCATCTTCTTCGTCCGGTTCATCCATCGAGACCAAGCACTCAAGCTCTCACATCCAAGAACTTGAAGAACTGTAACCAACAATCAACCTGCAAACGGTTAACCTTCGAGAAGCCTCCAACTACCAAGCACTAAGGAGATCAACGCTCAAGACCATCAGCTCAAGAATTGCTACACAGTTCTTCAGCTAGACCGACATTCGAGATCGAGATCAAGGGTTCGCGCCTTCGACTCATCCAAATTTCAGGAGATTGAATCAGAGGACTACTATATTGTATTTAATACTGAGATTGTACCCGCATACATTCAAATATTAATACAAATTAATTTGTTTCTCAATTTCCTGTCTTTATTTATTTTAGATTAGAAATTTGTGTTTACAAATTTGGCACGCTTGGTGGGACATCTTTTTCTCTCATCTCTTTCTCCAAGAAGTCAGATTCGACCTTCGATTCTAGTGATGTAATGGCTGTCAACATGAGAGAAAAGATAGTTGAACTTGAGGCTATGCTAAACAGGCTCTCTAGGGAAAGTGAAGAGAAAGACAAGAAGATCGGCGAACAAAGTGAGTAGATCGCAAAACTAATGAAGAAAATAGAGAAGCGTCCGTATCAAGACTCTGATGGAGATTCAGATAACGAGGAGACAAAGAGTTTTCCAAAGATGATGGCGATGGGGATGGCAAGAAAAGTATAGTAACTCATCTTCAGAATCACTGATCATGGAGCAGATTCAAAACTTGGTGGCAAATGAAGTGCGGGCTCAACTCGGAGAGGGATAAAATAAGACCCACTTGTACACAAAGACATACATGAATTCGTGATCGACGCCCTTCGAATTCCGCAAGGATATCAACCCCCAAAGTTTAATCAATTTGATGGGAAGGGTAATCCTAAGCAGCACATCGCTCACTTCATCGAAACTTGTAGCAAGGGCGACACAGAAGGAGATCGACTAGTGAATCAATTCGTCCGCTCTATGAAGGGGATCACATTCGACTAGTATACGGATCTAGAGCCTGAATCTATCAATAATTGGGAACAAATGGAGCAAGAGTTTCTCAACAGGTTCTACTGCGCCCAACGGGTCGTTAACATGACAGAGTTGACAAACACCAAACAGTGGGAGGGCGAGCCAATACTTGACTATATCCATCGTTGGAGGGCTCTTAGTCTTGAATGCAAGGATCACCTCACCGAAGCTTCAGTTGTCGATATGTGCGCTCAAGGTATGAACTGGGATTTACTTTACGTCCTTAAGATGGTCAAGCCGAAAACCTTTCAGGAGTTGGCGACCAAGGCACATGACATGGAGAGAACAATCGCAAGTCGACAAGGAAGATCCTGCTCTTCATCTGGATCCAAGAATGCCAGTGTGTATAAGAAGAATGGCAAATCGTTAAAGGTTTCAACAGAGGAGTCCATGGCTAGTTCAATGTGTGAGCCGGTGCGAATATCTGCTAAACCCAAACAAAAAGGGAGATAGTCAATTTCTCAAAAGAAACTGAAAGGAAGCTTCCTACACTGAAGGAGCTTCAAGACAAGAAATACCTGTTTCAAGACTAAGATTTATTAGGAATGCTTGATGTCTTGTTAGAGACAGGAGTTATTGAACTCCCACAACCAAAGAGGCTGGAAGAAGCGGGAAGAACCACAGACCCAAAATATTGTCGCTATCATAGGGTAGTCAGTCACCCTTTAGAAAAGTGCATCACGCTCAAGGAACGAATCATGAAGTTAGCTAAGGAAGGAAAGATAATATTGGACTTAGATGATAATGTCGAAGCCAATTACGTCTGAGCACGACCAATTCCGACAGGAAGAAATGAAGTCTTGATGATCCAATTTGGATGCCAAAAACCAGTTCCTCTCGCTGTACTAGTCCATGCCCCTCAAGATGCACATGAGTAAGAAGAAGAAGCTTCTGATGACAGTGGAAAATGGATCTCGGGCACTCGAAGAAAGTCTAGGGGGCAAAGGTAATTCCAAACACCACCACCCCGAAGGCATCAAAGGAGAAGAAATAACCCGCAACCTTCGATAGAAAGGAAAACACTTGAAGTCATCAAGAAACAAGAAGTTGGTTCAATTGAGTCGCTTGAGCGAGGCCCTCGTGTTTCTGTCAATTTGGAGGAATACTTTCTGAAGGACTTCCTTGGAATAGTCGACAAAGTTGAAGTTGTGAACATGATCTCCTGCTTCGAGATTAAAGAAGATGATAGCGAAGGAATGGAGTATCAGCCTAAGTCAAAGCTCTCCATGTTCGATAGGTTGGGACGGTCAGCTTCCCATAAACAAGCATCTGTCTCTTAGCGGATAGGGTGACGAGAAGAGCGTAAAGCCTCGGTTTTCAACAAGATCAAGGATGGTTCGAGATCAAAGCCTTCTGTATTGTCAAGGATTAAATAGACTGAAGAGGTGTCAAGCTCACAACCCCACCAGGAACAGAGTTTCGCATTCAGCCGCCTTGGAGTCATCAACGAAATTCAAAGCACCATACCATCTCGCATGAAGCGTTGTTCAATGTTGGAGGTTAAGATTGAAGGATCCCTTAGAGTGAAAAGACGCATTGTGATCTTCACCGGTCATCAAAGCAAAAACAATGCTGATGAAGAGCTTCAACGAGAGAATACACTTTCTTCTTCCTAAGTTAAAATCTATGAAAGTGAAGATGTAGCTCCCGAGCAAGAGCCTAAACTGTTCACCAAAAAAAAATAAAATCATTGTCAGTTCATTTCATTTTTATCATTGTAATACTCCTGTCCTGCAAGAATATAAACTGTGAACGACTAAATTAATAAATAAAATTTCCATTTCTCTTTCTTTTAAAATTGAACTATGTTTGGCTTGATCCTTACGAGTATTTCATCCCTTAGGGTACGTAGGCAATTTGGGTTTAGACTCAAATACAACCATAACATAACAACAAAAAAAGGGTCATGAATTGGGGAAAAAAATTTGAGGCTTTCAAGTCAACAAATTTCCAGAATTTCAAGTCACCAGATTCACCGACTTCCAAGTCAACAAAAATTAAAGACTTCCAAGTTAGCTAAAATTCCAGACTTTCAAATAGACAAGCTTCAAGACTCTTAAGTCACCATGTCCCTTAACTCCCAAGTCAACAACAAGACAAAGACTTCCAACTCAATCAAACTCTCACATCAACAAGTCTCCTGACTCTCATGTCGACAAAATGAAAGACTCACAAGTCAACCAAATTCAAATTAACAAAATGAAAGGACTCACAAGTCAAGATCATGACTTCAAAGTCAGTAAACTTCAAAGTTCCCAAGTCAATGATGCTTAAGGCTCTCACGTCAACAAATCTAAAGACTCATATGTCAACAATCTTCAAGACATCAAAATTTAGGACTTTCAAGTTGATAAAATTTAACATTACCAAGTCATTAAAATCAAGACTTACAAGTGAATAAAATCAAGTACTCCCAAGTCACTCAAGAAACAGACTCTCAAAGTCATCCATGACAGAAGATTCACAAGTTCACGACTCTCAAGTCAAAATGAATGACTCATACGTCAATAAAATTCAATGACTCACAAGTCAACAAGATGCAAGACTCCCAAGTCAAGACAGACAAAGACTCACAAGTCAATACGAGACTTTTAAATCAGTAAAGTCAATAGGTCACACATGCAAGACTCCAAAGTCGACAAGGTTAAAGACTTCTAAGTCATCAAAATTGTTGGCTTTCAAATCACACTATGGCATGCTAGGATCTTCATGTCGATGGTCCACTCTAAGTCGGTGTCATCAATGGGGTAGTCCTCATATTTGTTGACAACCTCCCTCAAGCATGCATCGTGGGGGCATCCTAGTCATGTAAGCTGACTTCTGCTCCAAGATGGCGTCATCCTCCTTCGAATATGTATCGTACTCCTTTTGCTAAGTGGTAGACTCTTTCAAGTTAGTGAATTTAACGTCTCATTTAGAGTCGATGTTGGGGGCAAGCTAGCGGGTGATGTCCTCGTGTCCTTCTATGACGTTCACAACCGAGAAAATATTTAGCTGGTTTGTCGTGGATCTTCAGAAGAAAGTCAGGTGGCTCATCATTGCTCGATAGTGAATTCAAGTCCACTCTTCATGACCTGTAGACGACGGAAAGTCAAGGAGTAGTAAGCTAGGCGACAACGCTGTCGACCCAGTTGGTTATGAAAAGAGACACTTTAAGATGTCTAATACATCATAACATCATTGAGGAGTACTCCACTTGCGATGAGGCCATGAGTCCGTCGACCCAGACTGTACTATCGTTTCTGAGAAAATTGTCTAGGACAACTCTACGTCAGTACTTTGGGGAGTAATCCACGAGTGCTGAGGTGGAGCGATGACTCTATCGACCTGCATCACGACATTTAGAGAGTTATCCAGACAATTCTAATGTCCAGTCCGTAGCGCCTCGTAAACCAAGGTGAGGAGATGACTCCGTCGACCCAAACTATACTGTCGTTTTTAGAGAGTTGTCTAGGACAACTCTACGTCAGTAAGCTGAGGAGTAATTCGCGAAAGCTGAATTAGAGTAATGACTTTGTCGACCCAAACTGTACTGCCATTTCTGAAAGAGTTTTCTGGGACAACTCTACGTCAGTAAGCTGAGGAGTATTCCGCTCAAGCTA
This sequence comes from Portulaca oleracea, assembly GCA_029582165.1. NCBI lineage: Eukaryota > Viridiplantae > Streptophyta > Magnoliopsida > Caryophyllales > Portulacaceae > Portulaca > Portulaca oleracea. Next base: position 31,340,168 of record CM055869.1, on the reverse strand, counting down.
ATGCGATAACTTTGTCGACTCAGACTATACTGTCATTTCTAAGAGAGTTGTCTAGGACAACTCTACGTTAGTAAGCTGGGGAGTAGTCCACGAAAGCAGAAATTGCGACATTGTCGGCCCAGGCAGTCGTGAAGAGAGTAGTCTAGTACTATTCTACGTCAGTACGCTGAGTAGTCCACAGAAGCGGAGATGGCGACACTGTCGACCAGGTCGACAGTCTTAAAGAGAGTAGTTTATGACTACTCTACATCAGTACGCTAAGGAGTTGTTCATAGAAGCGGTGATGGCGACATTGTCGACCCTGATAGTCCTGAAGAGAATGTCTGAGACTATTCTACATCAGCACGCTAAGGAGTAAGCGAGACACTGACAATGACGAAGGACAACTTCAAGCAGACGATGCCAATTAATCTCAACTCCCTATACCGAAAAGATGGCAAAAAAAGAAAAGGTCAAATTATATGGAATACAAACAAAAAGAAGAAGAAAAAAATAAAAATAAGATATTATAAAACCAATGAGTTTGCCGATTCAGGGAGAAGACAAGGAACAACAAATGAATGAAAGAGGCGAGGATGGTACGTTTATATAGTATCTGATTGGCCAAGTTACAGGATACTACTAGAATTCTCAGTCAAGTCTCCATCTCCATCTCCATCTCCATCTTCAACTCCAATTCCAACTCCAACTCCATCTCCATCTCCATATCCATCTCCATCTCCATCTCCATCTCCAATTCCGATTCCGACTCCAACTTCAACTTCAACTCCAACTCCATTTCCATCTCCATCTCCAACTCCAATTCCAATTCCAATTCCAATCAACTCCAACTCTACTGCCAGGAGCTTTATCCAATTAAATTTTGGATACGAATTGACTCAGTAGAGGAAAAGGCGTTTTAGACGTATGGAAGCATTTGGAGTCCTATTGGAACAAAATACAAAACAAAAAAAAGGGAAAAGAAAAGAAGGTAAATCTCTAATAGGTTGTATACTTGTATCTGAAAGACAGATCATATGTTTCCATTGTCCCTCAACCCATAATCTTGGGCTTGACGTGCCAGGATTCAAGAAATGTGTGCTAGGTAGACAATTCATCAAATATTTGAGACTCAACTACTACAAACACATAAGATTCGTGTCCACGGCTGACTCTCGAAGGGGGCATCTGTAAGAGGCAAACATTTGTCGACAAATAAGAAAATGACATGTGGAAAATAAATTAAATTTATTTGGCCAATTGTTGTCCACCACATGTCAAAGTAATTACGACGTTCCATTTATTGAATTTTAAATGGAAATGTATCATGACCAATAACATCGTGACACGTGTCAATTATGATGTAGAAAATGATAATTATTTCTTTATTTAAATAATTAATTAACTTGGGCACAAGCCCAAAGCCCAATTCAAACCCTAAGGAATAAGCCTCAAGTGCATATAATTAGGGGTCCTCCTCCTTCATTTTGAACCCCTCGGAGGTTCAGCAGTCAGCATCTAGAGGATCCAAGAGATCGAACTGCAAGCGGCCTACAGCTACCAAGCATTAAGGATCAAGGCCTGCAAAAGCTTCAAGCATCTACCCCATCAGGATCAAGAATTGCTAAAAAGTTCTTCGGAGAAACCTACAAAGTCTTCAAAAGATCGAACTGCAGACGCTTTCCATCTATCAAGCGCCAAGGACCAATTCCTGCTAATTCAACAACTCCTGTTCTTCACATCAAAGACTACAATCATCTTCTTCGTTCGATTCATCGATCGAGACCAAGGACTCAAGCTCTCACATCTAAGAACTTGAAGAACTGTAACCAACAGTCAACCTGCAAACGGTCAACCTTCAAGCAGCCTCCAGCTACCTGCTAGCACTAAGGAGATCAACGCTCAAGACCTTCAGCTTAAGAACTACTACACAATTCTTCGGCTAGATCGACATTCGAGATCGAGATCAAGAGTTCGCTGATGGAGACCATCCAGCATCACCAACAGCAGTTCAAGGAGGTTCAGCAGGTTCAAACCAGGAGTGTAAGGATGATCCAGCAACAGCAGCAACACGAGCAACTTCTACATCATGTTCATCACCCAAGGAAGCTACACCAGCACCTAGCCTTGTTGTGCAAAACTCAGCAGTTGCAGGAGCAATTCCAGCAGAAACAACAGGCTTCCATCTTCAGCAACAGACCAAGAAGACTTCAGCAGCCACCAGTCCACCAACATCATCCATCCAGGCTTGTTACACCATAGTGAAACAAGTCCTGGCCAACTCAGCCACTCATTCCACCAGCGGTCATCCAGGTCAATTCCAGTCCCCAGCAGAATCAGTCCAAGCAGGCATCTTTCTCAATTCTGTATCTTTGAATTGAGTGAGATTCAACAAAGGTTCTCCAAGAGTTTTTTGTCTTTGACATGCATTTTCCAAGGACAAGTCAAGTTCCAACATGTTCGAGCAAGGTGGCATTAAGTTGCAAGCACCAGAGCAAACAATCCCAAAATGGTTGTTTGTTATCAGTTTTTCCAAAACCTCAGTTTCGAGGTTAAGTCCTTTTGTTTCAGCTACAATGAGGGTTATTTAGGTCTTTCCCTACAATCCTTAAGCCGTTGAGATTATATCCAGCTTAGGAAAGTCCCGGGAAAAGTTACTGAGGTAACTTAGTTTACCCTCCCAGCTAGGAAAGCTTCTGATTGGCTAGAATTGCCAACCTTTGGGGTTTTGGTCCAATCAGAAGCCAACGTTGCTTTTCCTTTTATTTTTAATGTATCCGGATTTTATTAGCTAGAATTGAACGTAATGTAATGTATTTGCTTTAGTTCAACAACTAGATTAGTAGGGAGATTAGCAAGTTACTTTAATTAAGTGACTCTAATCAAACTATTTTAGGAATAGCTATATATAGGGGTGTATTCAGCAGCTTGCAAACTAATCAGTGATATTTTTCAATAGCATTCTGAGTGCCTTAGTTGAGCCTCTCGTTTGTGAGTTCCAACAAACTCTCATTTGGGTTGAATCTACTTCAGTATCTAGGATTGGCATTCCTAATGGTGTGTGTAGAGCTTGATTGCTTCAGTGGTGGTGTGCCTGTATCTGCTGAGGTAATTAAGTCCTTGCCCTTGTGTTTATTCTGTGGTGTGTCTGTATTAGAGTGAATGCAAGCCTTTCCTTTTATTTCCTTGTTGGGTTGTCATCTATTCCAACTAATTGTTTCCAATTAGCTTTGTTATAAGTTAACTACATTGTGTGTGTGATCCTGTGTGGTGTATTGTGAGGTCAAACTCTGATCCTTGTGACCTTGCATACATCATCCGCGCCCTCGGCTCACCCAAATTTCAGGAGATCGATTCAGAAGACTACTATATTGTATTTAATACTGAGATTGTACCCGTATACATTCAAATATTAATACAAATTAGTTTGTTTCTCAATTTCCTATTTTTATTTATTTTTGACTAGAAATTTGTGTTTACAAGGAGTTAGTCGATTATGTTCCTTTATTAGCTTATTGGCATTTAGTTTCATTCATTAGGTACTTCTCCAACCATATTCCTCTGTTGGTGTTATATTTCATCAAAGGTAATTTCCATGGTCCTTGTTGTTATTATTATTGGTGGCAATCTTGTCTGTTATCCACCCTCCTTGTGGGTTGTGAAATTAATTAGTAGTTTGGTAGGTTGTCCATATTATTTGTTTATAATCGTTGTAAATTCTACTACAAATGTCTGATATTGATATTGAAGTCCATTTTTTTCTTCTTCTTTTGAGTTCGTATATTTTGCTTAGTTCTATACTTTTATCTACTGTTTGAAGTCTTTTTTTTTTCTTCTTCTTGGCTATGACCCTTAATTTTCTTAAATTTAATAATCACTCAAGTACATGTTTTATTGTCAATGGTATAAATTTCAATGAAGAAATTGGTCTTACCTTTGGCTAAGACTTGTGTTTTTATCTTAATCATTGTTTGGTGTAAAGTGTTACAAGGTTTTATTTGTTAAAGAGATTATTTCTTTCCTTTACCATATTAAAATGTTGTCTTTCTCTATTATTGAGTGTCCCTTTTAATATTGTTGATTTTGTTTCCCCTAATAAGCTTTCTCTAGTTATAGACAATATGGGACATTGCCTTTTTGTTTGCAAAGTTGTTTTCTGAAGAGTTGTTTTGATGGGTACATAGTATTGGTCCTTCTATTCGCTAATCCGTGATTGGTTCGGATATAAGAGAAGTTTACCGGTGGCCTGGCTTTTTCACGAAGAGTGAGGTTGAACTTGCATAAATATGGTATTTGGATGTGTTTAGGCTGAAGAAAAACAAAAACTACTCACTGAGATGGTAAGCTAGCTCTGATACCAATTGTGATGTATGTACACTCAAGAAAGGATGGGGAGCACGAGCAATACACACACCAAAGGATCTAGCAACAATTCGTTTAGAGGCTTAACCAAATCAGATGCAAAAATCAAGCATCAAGGAACGAAAAACAAATGAAAAGAAGGATAGAATAAGTGATTGATGCTCGATACAGACACACCACGAACTCAATCACAAGGGCAAGTACTTGCAATCTCACTTTTGGATACAGACACACCACCAAAAGATACTGAAGTAGTAATGAGTGTTTTAGATACTGGAGTAGAAATGAGAGTTTTAAATACTCATAAACAAGGAAAGTTGTTGGCTGTTCTTCTAGTCATAAAAGTCTAATAAAGCTGAAACTATTACAAAGGTACTAATATACACGGCTGAAAAAAAAGCAAGCAAGCAAGCACACAAGCTGGTAGCTCTAATTACAACAACTTAGCTTTCCTAATCAAGAAGAAAGTTGTAATCTTGCTTAATTAAACTAAGTGCATAATAATTGAACTAATACAATCTTCAACATCCTTTTGTACATTGTAAATTCTCATTATATTGATTATTGACATTGGAGCTTCTAGCAACATTGTTTCCATCGGTATTCTTCTTATTATCTTTCTCACCTTTTTATGACCTTTGCCAAAATTGGTCGACTTTGGTTTCATGCATCATTTGGTGGCAGGTCTATCATTACTAGCTAGTTTAATTCTCCATTCGTACAAGTCTTCAGCTAGAGTTGGCCTTGTTTATATCTTTCATCTATGTTTATGACTAAAATTTGAATAATGTTATTGTTGTTATATATACTGGTTTTTTTAGTTTGATACGGAGCCACCTTTTTTTTTTTTTTTTTTTTAAACTGGAGAAGCATTCTCTTATTTCTATTTTTTTGACTGCAATTTGTTCAAGTTACTTTTATCAATCTTCATATTAACTTTGGGGTAGAGCCACCCTTTTCGTTACTGCGGAAGCCTCCCTTTTACTAATTGCTTATAAAAATCATAAGTTGGAATGTTCAAGGGGCCTAAAAGGCGAAACTTAGACATGAAATTCAATTCATGTGCAAGAAAACTAATCCAGAAGTAGTTTCCCACAATACTATTGGGATTTGACTGTTATGAAACTATACCTCCATCCAATAACTCGGACGATATTTGGCGCCTTTAGAAATCTACTTCTTTATATCTCGTAATGCTCCACATCAATCTGACGATTTTTTGACTGTGAGGTCATTTGCAAATCTGTGAGCAGTTGAGTCCTTGTCACGACATGCTATGGCCCAGCCTAAGAACGAGATAAAGACATTTTTTAGGATCTCTCAAGTCTTTCTCAAACTTGGTATCTTTGCCTTGCTTTCTCATAGATGATTTTAATGAGCTTTTAAGCCCCTCTAAGAAATTGGGGGGCGTGCCCTAACCTGAATAGAACTCGAAGGTTAATGTTGTCCTTTCGCACTCTCATTGTAGTTATGTTTTTTGTGACGCCACGACCCCTGCTGCGGGCATTATAAATAACTACTTCAAGGATTGATAATTGATCTCACAAATCACCATGATTTCTTCCAACATACTTTGTCCTCGCTCACATACTGCTTGGGAAAATTTCCCTAGAGTTCTAAACAAATGAGCTTCTTAAAAGGAAGGTGCACCTTAGTGATATAAGTAGTCATTTCAATATTTTAAGCCATACTTTAACCATGTATCCGAGTATTACAATCACTCTCACTTAAGCGCACAACGTCCTCATTGTGCGTAAATACACATCGACTTACGAGTCATCTTAACCTATAATTCAATATAGAATATTTGCCTCGATAAGTGACTACCCCTGGTCTCCCATCCACTGACGCAACTCATGGTCGTGAGTTGGCTCTAATACCATTTGTAACACCCATGATATATATGGTCAAGGTGTGGCTTAAAGGATTTAAAATGACTACTTATATTACCAAGATGGACCTTCATTTTAGGAAGCTCGTATGTTGATAACTCCCAAAAAGTGTGCTTAGTTAGAAGTAGGCTTAGGATGAGTGACCTCCGGGAAGTTTCTCAGGTAGCATGTGAACATGAGCGAGGATAAAGCACGCTGAAAGGGCTTGTGGTGATTGTGAGGCTAGTCATCAATCCCTGAAGTAGTCGTCAGTAATGTCCATTGGCCTGGGAGGGGCCGGGACGTTACACTTTTGTTACTGGCAGGAAATTTACTTGAATTTTTTTTATTTTGTGAAGACTTATTAATTTGTGAAAGACATAATAGAGTCCTTATTTCCTTTCGTGACAATCTTTTTTCAAAGCTACCATATCACTCACTAATGGTCCTTTCACAATTTTTGATTGTTTCTATATTCTTATTCGTACTTTGCCTCTTTTATAGAGGATACCAACACTCTTGGTAAACTTATTGCAAAGCTCATCGTTTAGTAAAAAAACCAATGGTCGTTCTTACCGTATGAACTCCTCATGTTTTGTTTAGTTAAGGAACTCTAAAATACGAAAAAAGGTCTTGAAAGCCTTGGTCCAAGGCCATCTATGGTAGTTTTAAATCAAAACATCAAAAAATGTAGATTAGCTTCGTTGAAGATAAACTTATCTTAGATCTGAACAATGCTAGGATTAATACCTAGCACTTTTGTCTCTTAAAAGGACGTGAGCGTCTCCATCTGTTCAATAAAAAATATGGGGGTTCTTTAACCTATAAGGAATGGCTAGTTATGGTGATCGTGATTCAAGATTTTTTCATATGACTATGAAATCAAGAAAAAATAAAAACAAAATTGGAAAATTAGATTCTAATAATCACTATTTTCAGCTTTTGTATGTCAATAGTCCCTACTTTATTTTTGGATTCCAGTGGTCCCAAAAAAAAAAGAAAATTGTATTCTGGTGGGAGATCGCCCAATCAATTGGAGGTGACCTTGTGGAAAGTTGATATGTGAAACATACTCCTGCCCGTACACGCCAGCTTTCTACCGCGTCACAACCACCTGACTCGGTGGTAGCCTACCAAAAATACAATTTTATTTTTTTGGGACCCCTAGAATACAAAAATAAACTAGGGATTATTGGTATACAAAAGCTGAAAATAAAGATTATCAAAATCCAATTTTCCTACAAAATTCTACATAATAAGGATAAATTAGAAAGTTGGACTAGTGACAAGTCGACAACGAAACTATGCAAAACATCTTTGTCCACGATTTTACACAGATTTAAATCTTGCTTTGACTCGGGTGGAAACCTTGGTCTTCATCTCTCCTCTTGTGTTACTAATCTTAATAGCAAAAACTTATTAAAGATGTTTCAAATCTGGAAATTGAAAAAACAATTTTTCAATAGGATAAGTATAAAGCTCTAGGACCTTATGGTTTCGACATTACTTTCTTTCGAAATCATTGGAAAATCATTTAAAAAGGTGTTTGCAATGTTATTAAATCTTTCTTTAGAGATGGTAAAGTATTGAAAAAACTAATTATACCCATATTACCCAAAAGTTGATAATCCTTCACAATTTCTCAATTCTACCCTATTAGTTGTTGGAAAAAACAATGAGATGGAGAAACACAGTCACATGGAAGATGGGGGATCACATGGGTGGCTAGGAGTCGAGGGCAAGCCCGTCTCCCCTTAAGACTTATTCACTAGACCGTGAATAAACTCAAGGGTAAAACCTAACTTTTTGTATGGAAAGTTCAAGATTTCTCATGAACTCTCAAGAATGTTGTTGCAGTTCAACACCTTAGGAGTGTGTTGAAACTCTCTAGAAAAGAAGAAGAAGATGATTGAGGGTGTGGATGAATGTGGAATTCATCCACCTTATATAGAGATCCTTTGGAGTCATAAGGAGGTCAAACTTTCCAAATGCAATGGGCACAATCCAAGGGATTTGAGTTGAATGATATTAATGAGAAATCATGACTGATTTCTCAGTCAATATCATCCAAAAACATGACCAAATTCATTTCAACACGAGGCATAAATCATGGGATTTGAAATTCAATCCCGACTGTGATCAACACAAGTCGTGTTAGATCAACACGGACCGTGTTGAAGTCAACACGACCCGTGTTGGATGAATACGGACCGTGTTGATCCAGTGCACACTTTCTGTTCTCTCTGGACGTCAACACGGGTCGTGTCATACTGAACACGATCTGTGTTGAGTCCCTTTTCCTTGTTAAGCTAGTATTCGACCTCTCCGGTCGATCCCATGCTTATAACTTATACCTTATGCCTCTCAACTCTTGAAATACTCCAACAATCCCCCGCCATTTCAAGAGTACCACTTGAAATAGCCCGGGATCCCTCACTTGGGTAAAAATACCCCCGCCATACATGGCGACTTCTAAAAAGATTCAACACCTGAGAAATCAAGGAGTTGTTATGCGTCATGAAAGTGTCTCACGACTTGAAGTTTCACTCAGTGTACATAATTTCTATTAGTTTGGATGCATAAGTAGACAAGCTTTGAACATTACATCCTTATTTGACTAATTGCATACATAACACACACACACACACAACCCAAAATCTTGCTTAAAATAAAGACACTATTTCAAACCGGCTATGTGTCCGATACCCTCCGCGAGAACCATCTAGCCCAGCGCTAGGCTATCCGAAGCGGCCCACTTCACGTCCTCGCATAGGCAGACTTTTACGCCCCGTAATAGAGCTCCCCATCTCATCGATTCAAAGTCTGTTAATGAGTCATAGACTCAAACCTCTTGAACATTACGGTTCTTGAGCATCACTTAACCTTGGGATGAATTATAGAATTGATGCTCCAATCGTCCTACAACGTCGTCGACCATTGAACTCAAGACTTGACCACATATGTCAAGTGTGAGTTGGAGCTCCGTTGTTGACAATTTATAAGTGGGATTTACTCCCATCCCCTTATCAAGGATACCTAGATACTCTTGTGATCTTGCAAGAATTTGATCATGATACTTTTGAGTGTCCTCTTTAACTAAGATCACTAGATAAATACATATCTTTCCATGACCTTACTTATCAAGATCATATCTTAAACTTAACATTTCTTTCCTTCATCATAGTTGTGATTACACCATCACACTATAGGATTAAGTAAGGAAAAACTTTACCGCTTGTCATAATACGACTAAACCATCGCATTATAAGCTTTGGTAAACTTTAAATATTGAGTTCATATTTGAACTTACAAACCGAATGCTTAGTAGGCGACAAAACCTTTGAACTATACATTCTTTTGTAATACCAAAATCTCATGAACTCAAACCTTGATTATAACATTACCCAAATAACATGGATAATCCTCGTAATGCTTATGAAGACATTACTATAACCTTGTCCAAGATGTTGCACAACTTGTATAGTTACCTTGAAAGAAATGCTTACAAGATAAAAATTTCTTTTGATTTTTTCCATTCTTTTCCTTATCACTGTGCCTTCATCCAAGTACCTTGGATTACATAGCCACTACTTATACCTTAGAACAACCTTATAAATCAAACTAACATTTTATTTTTCATGTTCTTCGCATAACTATATCCAAATAACTTTCGGATTTCATAATTAAAACTTATCGCCTTAGAACCTTGTAAATCAAACTAACATTTGATTTTCGTGTTCTTTGAATAACTATATCCAAATAACTTTGGATTTCATAGTTATAGCCTTTGTATAAATTAAAACAGTATTTGATTTTCCATGGAAGAAATCTCCTCCAACTTAAACTTGAAGAAACACTTAAGTTTCATGGAAATTAAATTCCATCTTATGTGTAACTTAAAACATTCCACTTTCAACCATTTGCTACAAAGCTTGAATATCTTAGACTTGAATACCATATGTAATGAAACTTATTACATATCTTAACATTGGCTAGGCGAGAAAGAACCTCAATCGATCTTGAATGATTATCTTATAGCTATATGACCTTTATTCTCATATGATGAAACATCATTCTAATTGGGTCATATCTCCTTATATGATTAGATCCATTTATTAAATATTAAAATATGGAACTCATAATCATTCGTCCCGTAAGCCAATCTTACTAAAAAAAAATATTAATCCATAAACTATTTAAGGATGGATCAAACAAATGTATATGAGAGCCATATGCATTTCCCTTTGTAGCAAACTTGATTGAATCCTACATATCAAACATGTAAACTAGATTAATAAACTATTAGCAAATGAAGTAATGATCATCCAATTTTATGACACATGAACTTAGGTAAACATCATACGTTCAAAATATATGATCATGCACATAGTCCAACATGCATACATTATGCAACTTATCTTATAGTAGATACATACTACTTACATTCATACATGATGAACAATTATAATCTCATAAAATGACGGTAAAGCCAAGTACATGTATTCAACTTAAACACATGAATACATAGAGCCATGATTATCCTTACATCTTACATAATCATATATTTAACAAGCCTTAACCATATGCCTTAATATGTAAGCCATATATTAGCATACGAACCATACAAAATATGAACCTTCTCATAATTAAACATTTACTTATCTCATGAATTACAAAGTAAACACTTAATAACAAAACCATCTTGGTTATACCAAGATCATTGAACATGAGAAGCTTGCCCTTATAAATAAATTTGTGTCTATGTTACTTGTGACACACCCATAGCCCATATGCCTATAATAATCACATGAACCGACATTATTTCTTATAAGGCTATGCTAAACTTATTGAAACATTCTTATGCGTGAAACTTATCGCTACCATGACAAACAAGAAATATACATTTCTACTTGTACTCATATGAACAATATACATTATTCATATCTTAAAGATTAAGAAAACATGTCATTGCTTAACTTATTCACGCAATGTAATCATATGAATTAACTTGATCTTATACTTTTAACAAAGTTAGCACAAGTACTTAATTAACATCATATGACTACTCTTGAACTTGTCATGCCTCAAACATAAAAATCTATGTAACATGATTGATTGGTAACATGCATACCAGCACACTATAAACTTAAATCAATCAAAACATTTTAACAAGGTATACTTGTATAAGTGCTAATTAAAATATATAACGGCATATATATTTAAACAACTTATAATCATGAATATTTTACAAGCACTTATAAACATATGATTGTCAAAACTTTAAACATCATAAACATGAACTCACATTAGACAATTAACTTGAACTTGAGATAAACATGCAAATACTTGAAACATATGAGCAAACATATAAACCTTCTTTGCATAATCAAATAAATAAGAATTAATCACATGAATTCATCTTGAGACAAATTACCACGAATTCATATTCTCACAACTTATGAATTTCCATGTCAAACTCATACATTTCATGAACACTTGCACCTTTATTCATATTATGTATGCTTAACAAGACATGAACCGAACAAGACAACACAAGTATATATATCAAAAATATATATACAAGAACTTTCATGAATAAACATTGTGTTAGCTCAAACATGCTTTTATCTTTAGCGGAGAATAACACTAGTCATGTACATAAACTTAAACACGGGAATCATATAGATTGACATACATACTTGCACATGTACATATATGACTACTTAAAAACATTCATGCTTGTCATTCCATCAATTAACAACAAATTGATAAACGCATGTACTCAAAAACATAAATAATCATGATAAAATTAATAAACAATTATCATGCTTTATGTTCAATAAACAACTCATATATGAATATACCACATATATATGTACTTAATCATAGAAATACATGCCATAAAAACTCATAAACTCACTTAACATGGAACTTCGTGATTTACTTGACAAATAATAAAATCACACTTAACACCTTGGCATAATGACAAACAAACATGTACTCACAAGCACCTTAACACAACACTTTCTCGAAAAACTTATAAGGGGTGACTTAACAAGGTGCATAAATAAATCTCAACATGTTTCTAATTCATCCATCCAATTGAATTAAACCAAATTCAAATCAAGACAACTTATGCCACTTAAAACAATATGCCAACTTAATTAAATAAATAACTTATCTCGACGAAGACAATCTCATCATACGCCTTGAACCTCTTGAGTATAACCTTCAATCACAATTGTCACAACTAATTGATAATTTAACTACATTAATCAAATGAATCACAATTGATTAATAATCTTGATAACTAAAAATAATAACCTTGAATAAACAAGAACTTATATAAAGCAACATAAACTTATCTTTCGATTCCATAGCGTCTTGATCTTGAAATTTCATCCCTCAAACTTGATCATCCGGGTGACGATAAGTCTTAAGATTGTTGGAAAAAACAATGAGATGGAGAAACACGATCACATGGAAGATGGGGGATCACTTGGGTGGCTAAGAGTCGAGGGCAAGCCCGTCTCCCCTTAAGACTTATTCACTAGACCGTGAATAGACTCAAGAGTAAAACCTGACTTCTTGTAAGCAAAGTTCAAGATTTCTCATGAACTCTTAAGAATGTTGCTACAGTTCAACACCTTAGGAGTGTGTTGAAACTCTCTAGAAAAGAAGAAGAAGATGATTGAGGGTGTGGATGAATGTGGAATTCATCCACCTTATATAGAGATCCTTTGGAGTCATAAGGAGGTCAAACTTTCCAAATGCAATGGGCACAATCCAAGGGATTTGAGTTGAATGATATTAATGAGAAATCATGACTGATTTCTCAGTCAATATCATCCAAAAACATGACCAAATTCATTTCAACACGAGGCATAAATCATGGGATTTGAAATTCAATCTCGACTGTGATCAACACAAGTCGTGTTAGATCAACACGGACCGTGTTGAAGTCAACACGACCCGTGTTGGATGAATACGGACCGTGTTGATCCAGTGCACACTTTCTGTTCTCTCTGGACGTCAACACGGGTCGTGTCATACTGAACACGTTCCGTGTTGAGTCCCTTTTCCTTGTTAAGCTAGTATTCGACCTCTCCGGTCGATCCCATGCTTATAACTTATACGTTATGCCTCTCAACTCTTGAAATACTCCAACATTAGTTTATGTAATAGTCTTTGTAAAATCATTTATGAAATTCTTATTAGGCTTAGGCTTGTGGTAATAGTCGCTCACAAATTCGTTAATAAGTTTGAAAATATCAAGGGAAAGCAAGGTTTGGTTGTCATTAAGCTGATCTGGATAGGCTTTTTGATGTATGCAAGCTCCCAAAGATCAGAGTATAGAACTTACAATACACCACACAGAATCACACTTGCAGTTGAGGTTTTAAAACAAAGCTAATTGGATGCAATTGGCTGAAATGGATGACAACCCAATACGGGAATAAAAGATAGACTTATGCTCAATCTGATACAGACACACCACAGGATGAACACAAGGGCATGGACTTGGTTACCTCAACAGATACAGATTCACCACCATTGAAGCAAGCAAGCTCTACACACACCACTAGGCTTGCCAGCTCCTGGATACTGAAGTAGATTTAACCATGGAGAGTTTAAGGACACTCACAAACGAGAGGCTCAACTTTAGCACTCAGAAGGCTATTGAAATATCACCGATCGTGTTCTTAAGCAGCTTAATACATCACTATATATAGCTAACCTAAAGCAGTTTGATTAGAGGCACTTAATTTAAGCAACCTCCTAATCTCCCTTCTAAGCTAGCTGCAGAACTAAACTAAATACATCATATTACATCTTAGTCTAGCTAATATCATCCGGATACAATTGAAAATGAAAAGAAAACAAAGCTTGCTTCTGATTGGACCAAACTCCCAAGGGTTGGCAATTTCAGCCAATCAGAACCTTTCCTAGCTAGAGGGGTAAAAATAAGTTATCTCAGTAACTTTCCCGGGCTTTTCTTAAGCTAGATATAACCTCAATAGCTTAAGGAAGGCTGGAAAAGACTTAGTTAACCCTCATTGTAGCGGTATCAAAAATAAGTTAGCCACAGGACTGGGATTCTGAAAAAATTGATAACAGGCAACCTTGCAGGGTTGATTGTTCTGGTGCCTGTGGACTTGACTTGTCCTTAGAAAATGCATTTCAAGGAACAAAAAACTCCTGGGGAACTTGTGCTGAATCTTACTCAATTCATAGATATAGAATTGAGAAAGATGCATGCTTGGACTGCTTGTGCTGGGAACTGAAATTGACCTGGATGGCCAATGTTGGTGGAATGAGTGGCTGTGCTGGCCAGGACTTGTCTTACCAAGGTGTAGCAAGTCTGGATGGATGAAGTTGGTGGGCTGGTGGTTGCTGTAGAACTCCTGAACTGCTGTTGAGATGGATGGAAGCCTGCTGTTTCTGCTGGAAATGTTCCGACAGTTGCTGAGTGTGGTTTAGCAAGGCTTGTGGCTATCATTGTTGGTGCGGAAGCTGCTGCTGATCTTCCTTGGGTGATGAAGATGATGAAGAAGTTACTCGTGCTGTTGTTGTTGCTGAATCATCTTCCTCCTCCTGATCTAAACTGGCTGGTGACACTTGAGCTGTTGCTGGACTTGCTGGATGGTCTCCATCATCCTCCCCAGGTTGAGGAAAGTTTGTCCTCAAACCTAGAAGGTCTTCATGTGTTGGGAAGTAGGGCCTTAAGTATGCTATGTTGAAAGTAGCACTTCCTCCACAGTCTTTTGAAAGATCCAATCTGTAGGCATTGTCTCCTATTTTCTCCAGTACTTCAAATGGGCCATCTGCTCTTAGAACAAGCTTTCCTTTCCTCTTTGCTGGGAACCTGTCCTTCCTCAGGTGTATCCACACTAGGTCTCCTGGCTGGAAAACCACCTTTCTCCTGTGCTTGTTGGCTGAAGTAGCTGCTTGCTCAAAATACTTGATTATTTTCTCTCTAACCTGCTGATGAAGCTTCTTGATCTTCTCTGCATGTGTACCTGCTTCATAACTGAACATTACTGAATTTGTTAGTGGAGATAAATCCAAAGGAGTGATAGGATTTTTCCCATATACCACCTGAAAAGGGGAAAGGCCAGTTGCCTTTGAAGGGGCTCTATTGAATGCAAATTCAACATGGGGCAAAAGGGTGTCCCATCCGGTTTTATTTGTGTTTATCAGTGATCTAATAGAGTTCCTAGTGTCCTGTTGGTCACACCTCTGTCTGCCCATCAGGCTGTGGATGGCATGCTGTGCTGTACTTTAGCTTTGTCCCTAACTTCTTCCAGAGAGTCACCCAGAAATGACTCAAGAATTTGGCATCCCTATCAGACACCATGCTCTTAGGGATTCCATGAAGTCTTAACACTTCTTGGAAGTATAGCTCAGCTACCCTTACTGCATCATTGGTTGTATGGCATGGAACAAAATGTGCCATTTTGCTGAATCTATCTACCACCACCATCACTGAATCTTTCCCCTTTGTGATCTTGGCAGACCAACTATGAAATCCAGGCTCACATCTTCTCAGGGGCTTGTTGGAACTGGCAATGGGGTGTACAGCCCTTGAGCTACACTGTGGCTCTTTGCTACTTGACACACAACACACCTTCTAACCCAGTGCTCTACATCTTTTCTCATTTTGGGCCAACAGTAGTGCTCCTTTAGCATGAGAAGGGTTTTCTTAATACCAAAGTGACATGCTAAACATCCTCCATGGATTTCTGAGAGTAGTAACTCTCTGAAACTGCTTCTTGGTATGCACAATCTTGCTCCTTTGAAAAGAAACCCTTGGTCTATATGATACAGACTCTATGAGTGTTCTTGGCACTTCTGGAAAATCTCTCCAAAATCCTCATCTTCTTTGTACAAGGCTTTCAACTGCTCAAAGCCAAGTACCCTTGTATCTAGAACCTGCAGTAACAAATATCTCCTTGAAAGTGCATCAGCTCCTTTGTTCAGCTTCCCTGACTTGTGATGGATCATGAAATGGAACTGCTGCATAAACTCTACCCAAGCAGCATGCCTGGTGTTGAGTTTGTGCTGCCCTTGAATGAATTTCAAGGCTTCATGATCACTGTGCAATATGAACTCAGCTCCAATTAGGTAGTGCCTCCAGTGTTGTAGAGCTCTTATGATAGCATAGAACTCTTTATCATAGGTGCTGTATCTCCTCTTGGCATCATTCAATTTCTCACTAAAGTAGGCAACAGGTTTGCCTTCTTGAGTCAGGACTACTCCTATGCCAACACCTGAAGCATCACACTCTACTTCAAAGACCTTAGAGAAGCTTGGTAAAGCTAGAACTGGTGCTGAAGTAAGTTGCTTCTTAACGGCGCCATTGTTCGGTTGTAATTTTTGTGGTTTTATGAGTTAAGGTTGTCGGTCCACAGGGATGGGTGTGAGGCTTGATTAAGGTAATCGGTTCGTGTAAAGGGGTTTTTCTCAAGTGCGGAAAGCGATAAATTATGTAAAGAAAGCATTTAAATCTAACCTAGACATGATAATAATAAAGAAAGCAATTAAAAGAAAGCAATAAAGAAAGCACTTAGAGATGAAAGCAATTAAAAGGCATGAATGAAGACAAAGAATGAACAATGAAATTGGGAACGAGAAATTATACCTTTGATGACTAATCTTCAATGAACCTTCAATCTACACTTGAATTTCCCCCGAACAAACAAGAAATTGTGGTTTGGATTACCAAGAATCTCCCAAATTCTCACTAGTAAGTAGAATTGGAGTTTCTTGACCCTCCTCGCCACTAAAAATGGAGTTGATTGTGGCTAACACTATAAAGCTTGGAAAACAAGTCAACAATGGAGATTAGAGAGGAGAGAGAGAGAGAGAGATAGAGAAAACTTGTAAAACACTTCAATGAAGACAAGAGAGAGCTTGAGAGAGATTGAGAAAGCTTGAGAAAGTTGAATACAAATGCTAGAAATCAAAGAAAGCTTGAAGAACAATGAAGACTAATTGAAAATTTGAAGAACAATTAAAGAGAGATTAAAGCAAATAAAGGAAAGCAATAAATCTAATTCTACTCCTAAATTACCTAGGCTAATTGATTAAACTTGGATGAATACAAGTGGGTATTTATAGAAGAAGGAAAAATACAACCCAACACCCTAGAAACAAATCGCAGCACGCGCAGCAATTTTTCTGCAGACAGAGTGGCTCGGGCGAGCCATTGGGGTGGCTCGGGCGAGCAAGCCTACTATCCGGCTCTCCTGGCTTGTCTTTGTTGCCCCAGAAGCCTGGCTCGGGCGAGCCAGCAGATGGCTCGGGCGAGCCACTGTTCTGGGCAGCTTTTCCCTGCCGACTTCAAACGCGCATAACTTCTTCATCCGAACTTTGTTTTAGGCCTGTAAGATATCGATGGAAAGCTCTCGGTGTGTACTTTAAGCTCCCAAAATTTCAAACCAATCGGAGTTGTAACGAAGGAGTTATGACCCAAAGGGTGAAGGCACACGTATTTCAAACCTTTGAGTTTGTACCGTTCCCCTGTTTTGCGCCAATCTTGATATGGAATTTCCGGCTTCGGTTTCGCCTCGGCTCTCGGCTCGGGTTGACTTGGTTTGACTTGGATCTCGTCTCGGGTTGACTTGGTTTGACTCGGGTCTCGGCTCGGGTTGACTTGGTTTGACTCGGGAAATAGCTCGGGATTCCCTAAAAACCTTCAATTAAGCCCAAACTTCTTCTAACTCCTTATTTTCCTACAAAACACCAAATCATTATACCTAATATATAAATAGGGGTTAAAACAAGCAAATATACCCTATAAAAGAGAAGAAATTCGGTTCGGAACGAGACCGAACACCACTCCAACACAAGGGTTTGCTCGCCCCGAGCAAACTAAAAACAAAGAAAAGGACTAGAAAAAGAAACTAAAAACCCTAACTCACTTTCGCAGGAATCGCGGATGCATTTAGCACATGCATCAAGCCCTTTAAACCCCCCGGTAGCCCGGGTGGACGAGGTAGGTCTCATGAGGGTTTATAGCAACTATACCCACAAAAGCCACGAGAAAAGAAAAAGGGGAAAGAAAAAGAAGTGAAAACCGAAAAACGAAACAAAACAAGAGCAAAGAAGATATTCCCGTCCCCAATCATGCACCTAGTTCCCCAACCCGCCTCAACAATCAATTGGAAGAAGCAAGTATAAACAAATTAAGACACGAAGGTTGGAAAATTGCCAATCTTTGAGATTTTGAACCAAAACACTTCCTGATGAGCAAAACACCTCGTGCATATGTGCAAGTGGGCTCTTCCTATCCTAAACCAGACAATCAGAGTTATTCTCATGCTCAAGCTCGGGATTATCTATCCTACTTCACTCTTGGTTTTGCTTTCAACCTCTTTTTTCTTTCTTTTTCTTACTTTTTCTTCTCTCTTTTTTTTACTTTTCTCTTTCTTACCATTCCTTTGCTCAACTCCTTTTTTTTCTTTTTCTTGCTTCACACTTTTCTTTCTTTTCAAAACCTACGCTCTTTTCTTTCTACTCAATCCGTTTTGTGTCTTTTACAGTGTTTGTGTCGGATTTTGCGGGATTTAAGCACTGACCTTCGCAAAGGGTTACCCTCCCTGCTGGGTTTCTCCATACGTGAGTCATTGCACTTAAGGGGCATAGGGTGCCGATCCACCCAAACCAACCCATGACGGTATGCCCGACAACAATTATTTAATGCATTAATTAAGAGTTTAAGCAATTGAACAACTAAAACCGTCTAACTTAGGTAAGAATTCACAGTCAAAGCATGTACGATATGAGGATCCCGCTTTCCCATTCCATGTAGAGGTCTAATAGAGATAAGCCATGGCAAAAATCCTTCCTAAGGCCCATCATTATTCATACCAACCGCTTCTAACTGATCGAATCAACTGATTAGACAACTATCTACATAACTATGAACGGAAACATCTTAAAAAAGAAAAACAACTTTTGGGTTTTTCACAACATTTCTCCCCTTTTTGTTTTCTTTTCACAAAAAAAAATATTTTTAGATTTTTGGACACAAACTAAGAAAAACAAAAACAAAAGACTCAAAAACTAGGTGATCTACCAATGACAAATGGAAAATAGCACCCCCACTCCAACACAAGATATCACAATGTCTCCAACATGAAAAGGGTGTCACAAGCAAGGTAGAAAACCAAGAAGAACATATATACAAAACACTTATCACATAAAAAGCAGTGGCGACCCGAGCCCACACGGCTCCAACAACAAAATATTCCAACAATTACACTTAAGGGGTTCGCCACCCAAAAAGAAAATCAAGCATGCATCATGGATCATCGATATATTCACATAAAGAGAGTGGAAAGAGGTTACCTCGAAGTCTTCAATCAAGCATATTCAATCCACGATCCAAGGAACATCACACCAAGGTTAGAAATAAACAAGAAAAGCATACTATGTATGATGGTTCACATGCAAGATCAAAAAGAAAAACAACTATACAAGACTCTAAGGACTAAAGAATTAAGAAACTAAAATATTTACAAAACGACCTATTTTTTTCTTAGACTCAAAAACCAGAATGCATACTACCCTCCCACTCCCACACAAAGAGGTTGCCGTATCCTCAAATGGAAACAGAAGTAGGTAAGCAAGTACCCCAAAATAAAAGAAAAAGACACACACAAAAAGAAAATAAAAGAAGAAAAGAAAGACCAATTCACTAATTATACAAGAAGGGTGAGGAAGGATATTACCTTAAAGGCATCTTATCAAGAAATTCACTCCTTCTTACCTCAAGATATCGGGCATCATGTCAGAACCATTCAACGCCCGGAGTAACAAATCATGCATCCTCTCATGCATCTCAGAATGGTGTCGGTAAGAGCACATTCGCAATAACACATCAACAAACATTAGTGCTCTTAACAGTTTATCGAATGCCTTAGAAAAGTCATAGAAATGATGAAATGCATGAATATGCAAGACTTTCCTAGGCATAGTTAAAGAAGACATGACAAATGGATCTTCCCATTGACTCGTAAATGGAGATTGGGTATACAAATCAACGGGAGGGTGCAATACAACACTTTCATGGACATGCTCATGCGAAGACTTGGATGCAAACAACGACTCATAAAGCATATCACCATCAAAAATATCATTGTCACAAACCAAGTTCAAACACTTAGAATCAATCCCCATAGACTCAAGTTCATCATCACAAGATTGCACATCAATGGATTTACAAGAAAGGGTAGCTAATGCCTCGCTAATGCAATAATTCTCAATGAACGTGAACAAATCGGTATCAAACACACATTTAGTCACCAAGGATTCAATTTCACTCTCAACAAGATCATGCTCAATTATATCACAAGCATCATAGCATTCAATAAACTCATTTTTTTCTTCACACAAAGGCATGGACAACGGTGTGGACAATGGTTCATCATCAAGCATGTAATCATCAAGTTCTTCATCATCACACACAGAATCATCTTGTTCCTCATGCTCACTAGGTGGGGCTAGAGCTAAGGAATCACTAATCCTCCTTACAAAACTATGTCCATTACAGTAGTCATCATCATAATCATAATCATATACAGAAGAATCGTCATGCATTTCAGGACTCAAAGAAGATGAATGACCTATTTCAACATTCAAATCAACCAATTGTGCAAGATAAGTTTCCACCCTAGGTTTAAGCACGTGTTCAAATTCTTGCATGCATTTATTATCTTGTAAACCTACTATTTCAGCACCAATTTTATCTAGTCTACAAGATTCGGAAGCATGAGACGGAGATTCACAATGCACACACAAATGACGAGACTCAACATCATCACATGGAGAAAGATCATAACGTTTCTCTTAGTGCAATTGAGCATGAAGAGCACACGGATTGCCAAAACAAGAACCTGATGAATAAAAAGTCTCCCCAAATTGGCGAGTATCCGTGTACAACCAATCAAATAATTCCTAAGCCCGATACTCATTTTCAACATTGAAATCAAAGTAATTCAGAAGAGAACGGGTCTCGAAGTTCAAACCCTCATTAGTAACAACTAACACTTCCCAATTAGAATAAATATAACCATGAGGGGCCTAATAAGCAAGATAATCATTTAATCTATCACGATAATCACAAAATAATTCTTGCTCATTTTGAGGGAAGCTAAAACATGCCATCTCTTTTTTTTCTATTTTTTTATATATATATATATATTTTTTTTTGTTTCTGATATTCAATTTTTTTGACTACATTTTTCTAGCATAATCAAGGAAGCAATTAAACTATTTACATACAAACCAATCACCTAATCTACCAAATAACGCCATCCCCGGCAACGGCGCCATTATTCGGTTGTAATTTTTGTGGTTTTAAGTAAGGATTGTCGATCTCAGGGATGGATGTTAGGCTTGATTAAGGTAATCGGTTTGTGTAAAGGGGTTTTTCTCAATGCGGTAAGCAATAAATTATGTAAATAAAGCAATAAACTAACCTAGACATGATAATAATTAAGAAAGCAATAAAGATGAAAGCAATTAAAAGCATGAAATTAAGAAAGCAATTAAACTAAAACTAATAATGAAATTAGGAACAAGAGATTATACCTTTGATGAACTAACTTCTTCACTAATCTTCAATCTACTTAGATTTCTCCCGAACAAACAAGAAATCGTGAATTGGATTACTAAGAATCCCCAAATCGCCACTTGAGAGTGGAATTTGTGACCCTTAGGCCTCCTCCTCACTAAAAGTTGGATTGGATGTTTTGTGGCTAATCTAAGATTAAGAACCCTAATAAAACCCTGAGACATTCAAACTAACCCAAATGGCTTAGACAAATTCTTGCCCAAACTGAACTCAAATAAACCTAACTCTAATGATAATAACACTAAGACTAACCCTAATCCTAATCTGACTTAAGATAAAATAAACCCTAACCCTAAACTACTAACCCTACTATGAAACTAACACAAACGATAACTAACCAAAAGGAATTGAAAAGGGGCCTAACTCCCTACTGCCCATTGACCGAGCAGAGGAAGAAGGAAAGGGAAGGAAAACCGAGAAAGAGAATCAGAGGAGAAAGATAGAACAAAACAGAGCAAACCCAAAACCAAATCAATAAGAACAACATGAATCAACTCGAAATCAAACTCCAAATTACTGTTCAAATTGAACAAACCCAGAACACTACAACAATCAAATCATCATTAACAAAACAGAGAAACTAAATACATTTCCAAAAATCAATATCTCAAACATTCAAAAATAATCCCAGAATCGGTTAAAGAAAAGCAAGAACAGAAATTCATAACAGAAAATAAAAACGAAATGAAACCTAATCTAATTCTAACCCTAGATGGAGGCTCTTGGAGCGTCACTCCCAAAATCAACCATTAATTAATTCGAATGGCTCTCTTCTTCCCCTTTTATAGCTGAAACCGATCTCCTCCCTTCAATCCAAGCCGTCGATCTTCTTCCTTGTGGACGGTTTGGATGCGTTAAATGGTTGAAGGTGAAGATGGTGATGGTGGATGCGTCAAATGGTACTTCTCCTCTGCGAATTTAACCAAATCTGTTACAAAACGAGAAAATGAGCGAGAAATAGAGAAGAGATGAGAAAATGAGATGAAAGGAGAGGAAGCGAGAAGGAGATTGAGATGAGAAAAGAAGAGAGATGGAGATGGCGAGTGCGTGTTTGTTTGTCTGCGCGAAGAATCAGAGGGAGAAAGGTGAGACAGTGAAAGAGATGAGGGACGAAAAGGAAGAAAGGGGGAAAGGGGGAAATGAAATAGATTAGGGTTTGGTGAGTTGGGCTGGGCCGAGAAGAAGAGGAAGAGGGAACTAGGAAAGAGATTCTGGGCTGGGTTGGAATTAGCAATAGGTTTTCATTATTTATTTCTAATATTTATCATTTGTTTTATAATTAGCAATAATAATAACACAAATAATAAAATGCTATAAAATCTAATAAAAGAGTAAAACATAATAAAACTACTAAATTAATTATTAAAGACAAGCAAAAATACTCTATAAAAGAGAAGAATTCGGCTCGGAACAAGACCGAACAACTCTTTGTGCTGCTGGAGTCCAGGAGAAACTTTTGCCCTTCACTAGCTTTGTCATAGGGGCTAGGATGGTGCTAAAATTCCTCACAAACCTCTTGTAAAATGAAGCTAAACCATGAAAACTTCTAATTTGCTGAATTGAACTGGGAATTGGCCACTTCCTGATTGCCTTGACCTTTTCCTCATCCACTTGGATACCTGCTGCTGTCACAATGTAACCAAGAAAAGAGACTTGGCTTGCAAAGAATTGACACTTCTTTAAATTCCCATATAACTGCTCCCTGTTCAATATCTCCATCACACTCTTTAAGTGGTTAATATGCTCCAACTCAGATTGACTGTAAATAAGTATGTCATCAAAATAGACAACAACACACTTACCAATCAATGGCTTTAAAACCTGATTCATTAGCCTCATGAATGTGGATGGTGCATTGGTCAGGCCAAAAGGCATGACTAACCACTCAAATAACCCTCCTTTGGTCTTGAAAGCTGTTTTCCATTCATCCCCTTCACATATCCTGATCTGGTAGTAGCCACTTCTGAGATCAATCTTGGAAAACACCACTGAGCCATGCAGTTCATCAATCATATCTTCAAGCCTTGGGATTGGATACCTGTACTTAACAGTTATCTTATTAATAGCTCTATAGTCAATACACATTCTTTGACTGCCATCCTTCTTAGGTACCAATAAGGCTGGTACTGCACAGGGGCTCAGACTCTCCCTTATCATACCCTTTTCCAATAATTCATCAACCTGTCTTTGAATCTCATTTGTCTCAGCTGGGGTGATTCTGTAGGCAGGTTTGTTTGGCAAAACAGATCCTGGAACAAGATCTATTTTGTGCTGTATGTCTCTCTTAGGGGGTAGGCCTCGGGGCATCTCTTCAGGAGAGACATGCAGATACTGGTTTAGGATAGGCTGAAAGAGGGGATGGTTATTTTGTGGGGGTAGGTCTTCCTAAATGTCAAGCAAAATGAATCCATTTTGTTCACTGAACTCATGTTGTTCAGCTATCAAAACGACATCAAGAGTTGGCTCAACAATAAGGTTTTTAGGTCTTTTTGTGAACTGGGATGGTCTAAGAGGGGTAAGGGTGATCTTTTTGTGGCTTAGGCAAAGGGAATATGTGTTTGCTCTCCCATCATGACTAACAGATCTGTCATACATCCAAGGTCTTCCTAACAATAGGTGACAGGCATCCATAGGAATCACATCACACCACACTTCATCTTTATAAGCTGAACCAATTGAGAAATTGACAAGGCATCTAGAAGAAATCTTGATACCTTTACTTTGGTTCAACCACTGTATGGTGTAGGGGGCTGGATGAATGCTGGTAGCCAAATTGAGCTTCTTCACCATGGTTTCAGAGGCTGCATTGGTGCAGTTGCCTCCATCAATGATCAAGGAACAAATTTTCCCTCCAACTGTGCACCTGGTGTGGAAAATATTCTCCATTTGCTCTACTGTCTCATCTGTTGCTGAACTGCTCAAGATCCTCTTGATCACAAGCATCTCCCCTTCACCAGGTCCTGCTTCAACCTCCTCTTCATCATACACAGGGTCTCCATGGGGCTCTTCACACTTCTCTTCTTCATCAAAAGGTTCAGGATCAAGCAAAAGAGTTGTTTGAAACTCAGCCAATGTGACTGCTCTCCTGTTGGGACATTCAGATGCTATATGCCCAAGTCCTTGGCACCTGAAGCATCTTCTTTCTGGGTAGGCTTTGCTAGCAGGGGCAGGGGTTCTTTGTGGGACATTTTGTAGCTGATTTTGTGGGGGTCTTGGGGCTGGATATCTGGCTTGAGGTGGGGGTAAGGGTAGATAGGTTTTTTGTGGGGGAATATAAGGCTTGCTGTATGGATTGGGTTTAGTTTGAGTATAAGGCTTGGCTGGGTACCTGCTGCTACTGCAGTCCTTTGCTCGAGCTTTCTTCTGCTGCTCCACTTTATGAGCCAATGAGCTCAGCTCATCAAGGGAATCATAGACCTGCAGCTCAGCAATGTTCCTGATATTCTCATTCAAACCTGCATGATATCTGATGAAAGTTTGCACTTCATTCTCTTGCATATTACATTTCCAAAGCAAGTGCTCAAACTCTTTTGTGTATTCTTCCACAGATTTGCTACCTTCCACAAAATGCTGCAACTTGAAGTAGTTCTCTTTCATGTAGTTATCTGGAAGGAATTTCTCCTTCAACTTCTGTCTCATCTCTCTCCAAGTGCTCACCTGTCTTCTCCAATCTCCATTCTCCTCTTCTGCAAATTAGTCCACCAAGTGGAGGCATATTTCTTTAGTTTCAAAGCAACTAACTTCACCTTATTCTCTTCTGTAACCTCCTTCAAATCAAAGACCCTCTCTACTGTCTGTAACCAATCTAGGAATACATCAGGGTCTAACTCTCCTGCAAACTCAGGTATTTCAATATTGAAATCAAGCTTTTCAACCCTCCTGTCTTCCCTCCTTACTTCTCTTTCACTTTCACTATCCTCCTCAGGTTCACTGATCCTAGGTGATCTCCTAACTCTCCTCCTTCTTCTGGGTGTAGGCCTAGGACCTCGACCTCCTCTCCCTGTCTTACTAAAAGGATTCTCACCTTCTCCTTCCTCCATCTCATCATCAGTCTCCTTATTCAACTGATGTCTATGCAATCTCATATAGTAATTCAACTGCTCACTCAAAATTTCATTTTCTGTTCTACTTCTTCCTTCTCTTTCAGGGTTTGTTCTAAGACCTCCTGAGGTGTTTTACTAGTTCCGGCCATTTTAACTAAAACAAGTAAACACACTCCAAGAAAGAACACAAGGCTCTGATACTAAGATGATGTATGCAAGCTCCCAAAGATCAGAGTATAGAACTTACAATACACCACACAGAATCACACTTGCAGTTGAGGTTTTAAAACAAAGCTAATTGGATGCAATTGGCTGAAATGGATCACAACCCAATAAGGGAATAAAAGATAGACTTATGCTCAATCTGATACAAACACACCACATAATGAACATAAGGGCAGGGACTTGGTTACCTCAACAGATACAGACTCACCACCATTGAAGCAAGCAAGCTCTACACACACCACCAGGCTTGCCAGCTCCTGGATACTGAAGTAGATTTAACCAATTGAGAGTTTAAGGACACTCACAAACGAGAGGCTCAACTTTGGCACTCAGAAGGCTATTGAAATATCACCGATTGTGTTCTTAAGCAACTGAATACGTCACTATATATAGCTAATCTAAAGCAGTTTGATTAGAGGCACTTAATTTAAGCTACCTGCTAATCTCCCTTCTAAGCTAGCTGCAGAACTAAACTAAATACACCATATTACATCTTAGTCTAGCTAATATCATCCGGATACAATTGAAAATGAAAAGAAAAAAAGCTTGCTTCTGATTTGACCAAACTCCCAAGGGTTGGCAATTTCAGCCAATCAGAACCTTTCCTAGCTGGGGGGGGGGGGGGGTAAAAATAAGTTATCTCAGTAACTTTCCCGGGATTTTCTTAAGCTAGATATAACCTCAATAGCTTAAGGAAGGCTGGAAAAGACTTAGTTAACCCTCATTGTAGCTGTATCAAAAATAAGTTAGCCACAGGACTGGGATTCTGGAAAAACTGATAACAGGCAACCTTGCAGGGTTAATTGTTCTGGTGCCTGTAACTTGATACTTTCTTACTCGATCATGCTGGGACTTGACTTGTGCTTAGAAAATGCATGTCAAGGAACAAAAAACTCCGGGGAACTTATGCTGAATCTCACTCAATTCATAGATACCGAATTGAGAAAGATGCCTGCTTGGACTGCTTGTGCTGGGAACTGAAATTGACCTGGATGGCCAATATTGGTGAAATGAGTGGGTGTACTGGCCAGGACTTGCCTTACCAAGGTGTAGCAAGTCTGGATGGATGAAGTTGGTGGGCTGGTGGTTGCTGTAGAACTCCTGAACTGCTGTTGAGTTGGATGGAAGCCTGCTGTTTCTGTTGGAAATGTTCCAACAGTTGCTGAGTGTGGTTTAGCAAGGCTTGTGGCTGTCTTTGCTGGTGTTGAAGCTGCTGCCTGATCTTCCTTGGGTGATGAAGATGATGAAGAAGTTACTCGTGCTGTTGCTGTTGCTATTGCTGAATCATCTTCCTCCTCCTGATCTAAACTGGCTGGTGACACTTGAGTTGTTGCTGGACTTGCTGGATGGTCTCCATCACTTTTGACATGTGAATGGGATTTTCTTTTCCAAACTCTTAAAGAATTTAGCTTTAGTGAAAAAGGATCATCTGGATTCGTGAGTGTATCACTTCTGTTTCCTATTCCCTACTTATTAATGAAGAAATTTGAGGTTGTTTTGCCCTGCCGACGTCAGCAATTCGCGTATACATGATTTAAAACCCGCGCGGGATTTATATTTGATAATCCGACGCCAAAAATTATTTTTGATCATTAATCACATGATATTAGCACCATGTGGGTTGACCCTTGACCTTGACTTGATCCCTACGTGATTTGCATGGCTTGATCATGGGGATGTGTCCCCTTGATTTTCCCTCCTTAACCTACCCTACACCACCTATAAATACCCCCCTCCATTCCATTCATTTTCACCAATTACCACCATCATAAACTCCCACCAACCTACACCATTATTCTACCCTTACACTCTCTTAAACTCTCTCTACCATACTCATTCTCATATTACCATTTCCTTACTCTACCAAAATCACCACTCATATATTATCTGAATACCATTCCCATACTCACCCTTTCATCCACCAAGTCAAAGGAAGTCAAGGTTTTGATCGGCGCATTTGGATTCCTAAACCAACGAGGTTCGCCTTTATGTTTCTTTTGTTATTGTTATTTTAATTATGTAATTCATATTTCATCTTCATTACTTGTGCACATTTTGTAAATAAAAATCTCGTTTATAATGCATGTTAAGAATATAATGTTTCGAAATTAATTAAACTTCTCCCCGCTCTTTTTCATTTTAATGTCGATTTTAGTAGAGTCCGTTTTCTAACGGGCGAATTCAAGAATTCTTATAATTCTTGAATTCGTAACCTTACCCCCGAGCTTAGAATCGGGTTTCGTAGACCGGAGTTACTTTTATTATTTTTATGGTTTGTCGATTTCCTTAATTCGGCTGGCGACTCTTTTACTTTTTTTATAAACCGTTTAATTATTTAACATTTGAGCATACACTAAAAGTAATTAAAAATGACTTAATATTTCCCATTCATTCAAGGTTTAAACTGACAGAAAATGGGCCATGAAACGATAAAACCCGCACGAGTTTTATGGTTTCTAACTCATTTTCTCTGGCCCAGGAAAGCAAATGGTCTGGCCCAACGACAGACAAAACCCGCGCGCGTTTTGGCTGCTGTTGGCGGCCCGGTTGCTTTCTTTTGGGCCTGAGTCATTGTTTGGGCCAAATTTGTGTTATATTTATTATATTTTTGGTGTAATTTCAAGTGTTTAAATAAATAAAAAATGAATTTATAAAATAAATAAAATTTCACCACCTCGAAAATGAATTTCGAAAATATAAATATCCTTATTTAAGGGTTAAGCAACCTTAATCGATTCCCAATCATTTAAGTAGCGCATCACGGAGAAAAAGTGGCCTCACTCTTTTCCCGAGGTCCTACAGATTGGCGACTCCACTGGGGACTTAAATTTAAAAAGAGGGTAAAACTTGAAAAATCGAATTAAATTGAAATTGTAAAAGGGAGAAGTTGATTTATTTCGCGATTTTATAATTCTTTTTAGGCATCCTTTGCGTACCGGGCCACTAATCGCGTCTTTGGACACGTTAGCACAAAGGCGACGGTTAAGTTATACCTAGGTGATTCCCTCGAGAGCGGGTAGACCACTACTTGTGTGATGCACTCTACATCGCCAAGCATTTGGTCTCTCCTCTACCCACGTTACACTCAAAGGGCTTCCTTGAAGTTCTTTGAGCAATATCTCGCACTCCTTATGGGGTATGGAGAGGAAAATGTGCGGTAGACCATGTAATCCAACCATAGAAAAATCCATGAACATAGAACCTTGGTTTAGGGTATCCCATCATGTTGTATGCTATAGCCTATATGCTATGTGTCATCCCTTCCCCTTTTGTCTTCTTTTGTTTTAGAGTCGACTCTAGTTTAGAGGTTTTGTTCTAGTTCATATAAAATTCATTGGGTTGAGAAAATGATCATTTATTAATTAGAATAATTTACTCAGAAAGCATCATGGTTAGCCCAAGTGGAAGGGCCCATTTATGCTTAAAAAGTGATTATTTTAATTAATAAATAAAAGTTGACTCACCTTTGATGATATTATATGGCCCTTTACAAAATTCTCCTAACGAAGGTCCAAAAAATAACTTAAAAAGTCCAACAAAGTTAATGGATGGTGTTTTAGATTGCATAATAGTCACTAGGCTCGGGAAAATTAATTTGTCGACTTAATTAATAAATCCACCGCTTTTTATGGCCGGCCCGTTGTTAGGCCCAACCATATTGGATTTGTTGATTAAGCCCATAAATTAATTATAACTCGCTTATTGTTGACTTTATTCAATCCTTTATAATCTCCATTTTCCTCGACTAAAAAAAATGCAATAAGAAGAGAGAAAAAAAAGGGTCGTCAGTTTTGTTGAAACATAATTCTAGTTCGCATAATAGTCATTATAGCTTGAGTTATCTGAATTATTAGGTCGAGTTACGGATTTTCCTTAAAACGGCCGGCCTGTGGATGAGGCCCATCCGAATTGAGAAACACTGACTTAAGCCTATCGGTTTATGACCCGCTCGCTATATTTGACTTTGTGCGGCCCTTTATAATGTTTTGTCCATAGGTCCATATAGAGTTAGGTCATGCACTCCCAAAAAGTGGGTGAGTCTCTTGTGTTAGCATATATGTGTCGAGTCAGTTAGGATCATATAGGTCTTTTAGGGCATGCATGCATCGGGTAGTATGTGTCAGAGTATGTCATTGAGTGTTCTAACTTTGAATTTCCATGCAGGCATCATTGGTGATCGACTCCAAGCCCGCATTCGAGATCCGCGAACTGGTCGTTTGATTCCAAACCCACATTACGATCCATCTGTGATTAGCAACAGCACCATGTCTGGAGAGCAATTCCAAGAGATCCTGGTCCAAAGCACCGAAGCTAACATCACGAAGCATTTGGACGAGCTCTACACCAAGATGCAGGGTCTGGTCTTCGCTAATTCCCTATAGCAGGAGCAGAAGATGGGCAACAGGCTGAATGAACAAGAACAGGTGATGGATGGCATACTGCAAGCCATCACTAAGATCCACACCAACTTAGGGCTAAATGCTGAAGAAGATGACGAAGAAGTGCATGGATATGAATCTGATCCTGAAACCATCAAAATATCCCCAGATTATGAAGGAACAGGGATGTCTAAGACTAAGGTTAACACACCTGAAGAGTTGAAATCTACAAGGGACCCTGCCGTTAAGGCTCTTGAGTAGAAGTTAGAGAGCCTCACCAAGGCAATGAGCTCTGTGCCGGCTTTTGCTGACAAGTACTTAGAGGTTTCATTACCTGTTCAGCCAACTTTGAAGATAGCTGACAAAGTTGAAGTGCTAAATATTAGGTTTAAACCTTCTGAGAACCCTATTCATCATGTGGAGGAGTTCATGAGGCTGGCACCCTTAAATCGAATTGATGCTGACTTATACTCTACCGTCTTCCCATCCACTCTAGATGGAGAAGCAAAGGTATGGTATCACACGCTGTCATCCTAAATCAAAGCCAACTGGACTGAGTTATTCAAGGCTTTCATCCACCACTACACACGCATCCAGAAGAAACAAGCTACAGTGGATGATCTAACCGCCATGAAGCAGCGGGATAATGAGTCCTTTATCGATTACTTTGAGAGGTGGCATACGAAATTGTCCAACATCAATGAGACAATTCCTCTCCGTCTACAGTTATCTACCTTTAAGCAAGGACTCAAGAGCAATCTATCCAAACACTTGGGGTATCATGTCGTCAAAGACTTTGATTACTTGAAGGACATCTGTGTCCAATTAGGAGCCATGCAGAATGATAAGACAACTTCGCCTGGATGGAAAGGGTCCAAATCCAACAGGAGGGCTACTAATGCGGCTAGCCACCCTCCTTAAATCATGGAGAATAACTCTATCCAGCGCAAGGGGTCTTACGTGCCGAAATATGAGACTTATACGCCATTGGATGTTCCTTACTCTCAGGATCTCAACCGTCTTGTCAAGAAGGGTATCCTGGTTTTACCCTTACCGAAGGAAGAGCCAGAAATCAAGGGCAGAAATTGGGACGCCAACCAATTTTACCGCTATCACTGTTGCTGAGGCCATGACACTGAGAAATGCTGGACTCTAAGGAATAAGATAGAAAATATGATAAGGGCAGGGACGCTACCAATACCAAAAGCTGCCTAGAAACTAAACAATCAAAGTAATCCTATGCCAGAGCATGCAAATGCTATTTTATGTGGGGATTTCAACTTCGATCCCTCTGCTTTGATTGTAGAAACAGGGCAACTTGTCCCCGAGATAGTTGGGTTCCCTGAAGGTCTATTCATCCATGGTATTTGGGATAGTGACGAGGATGATGAGCACGAGCATGCTAAGACAGAATGGATGGAGAAAGATGAACCAGATGACGTAGCATTCCTTACTCGGTCTGGCCGTCACAACAATAACAGGAATACCACCATCCCAGTGGTTGTTCCTAATTCTACACCAAAAACTGGTCGTAACAATCAGACCTCTCCTGAAGACCCTCTTCTTTCTCAACTCAAAAAGACTAGGGTTGAGGTTACCATATGGCAACTCATATGCACTTCGCATGCTCACAGGAAGAAGATGTTGGATGCCCTTACAATACTCAAAGTATCACCTGCAACAACTCCTGAAACTATGGTTGCTCATGTGACTACCCAGCAAGAGATGATAACCTTTGGGATTGAAGATCTACCTCAGGGAGGAGCATCTCACAACAAGGCCCTATACCTTATAGTGCAATGTTCCAACAAAACTATCCCACCGGTTTTGGTTGACAACGGTTCGGCTGTAAACGTGTGCCCTTGGAGGACGGCACAGAAATTGGGAGTACAACAACAACACTTGGCTCAAAACAGTGTACAACTCAGGGCTTATGACAATTCACCCCGGAAGTCTGTCGGATCTGTAGTGTTGCCTATTACTACCGGTAGCGTCACTCGGAATGTGGAGTTCGTGGTACTAGGCATTCCAGCCTCCTTCAATCTACTACTAAGGAGGTCGTGGCTTCACGAGTGTAATGCTATAGCATCCACCTTACATCAGAAAGTGAAAATGTTGGTTCAAGGTCAGGTGATCACAATCTCAGGAGAGTCCATCAATGTTGTTTTCACTCCTAAACAGTCAACCCTCGAGGTGGAGCACAACTCAATGGACGAAGAACTTCACAATTTTGAGCTTGTGGCAATGATGAGCAAGGATGAAGCACCTTTTGACTTCGATCCCTACTCGAATCCCCAGGTACATGCTATGCTCAAGAAAGAAGGATATTTCCCTGGAATGCCGCTAGGAAGGAATCCAGAGAACAAAATCCCACATGTATTCAAGACCTTTAAGCAGAAGGGAAGGTTTGGCTTAGGCTACAAACCAACTGGGAAGGAGGCTAGGATCGCAAAACTGGCTATCATTGAACATAAGAGAATTGACAATCCTCCCACCATATTCCAAATGAAGCCCTATCCACTCACTTTGAATGGACAGTTTGTCAAGGAAGGTGATGACTTCCCCTACTATGGGTTTCCTGAGCCATTCTATCTAAAGAACCAAGGAGTTCAAGTTGCTGGATTAGAAGTCTTCAACGATTGCTCCATTAATATGGCTACTGTCTTTGTTCCCACTCGGGACAAACAACCTCCATTGGAATGGACTCATCTTGCTGGGAGCAACATCTTTGGCTTGCTGTTTGGACAAGAAGCTATCCCGGAGAAGTCTGAAGCTGATGCTGTCATTGCTGCGCTCTCTAACCCAAGCTTTGATCCCAGTCTTATGATTGCTGAAGACGAAGAAGTTAAGACAGTCTCGTGGGTCGATGCTGAGGAGAATAATTTTGCTTTGTCTGTAGGAGAGTCTGTTCCTAAGCACATAGAGTCAGGTTTTAAAGGTTTAGAGTCAAGTAAGTCTGCTCTTGAGTTTGCTGGCGATGTATTCCTTTCTGTATTCAATAAGATGAACCTTTCTGCTTACTCTGATTCTTCTTTCCCCTCTTCCCTGAGCTGCTGCGCCTTAATAATAATCTGGAATTTAATGAACCCTTAAAAGAATTTTCTAATGAACATGAGCATAAAATGGCGGTGTTGGAAGACACCATCACCATAAATGTGGGCACAGAGGAACGACCACGGGGATTGAAGTTAGGTAGCTCGCTCACAGTAGAAGAACGGGTGTCCTTTACAGAGCATCTCAAGGAGTTTTTGGATGTATTCGCTTGGTCTTACGAGGACATGCCTGGGATTGATAGGGAAATTGCGAGCATACCATACCTTTGCTTCCTAATGCAAAGCTGATTCGACAAAAGGCTAGAAGGATAAAGCCTGAATGGGCTAAGAAGATCGAGGAAGAAGTGATCAAGCAGCTTAACGCTAAGTTCATCAAAGTAGTCCAATACCCCGAATAGATTGCTAACATTGTCCCAGTACCCAAGAAAGATGGGAAAGTGCACATGTGTGTAGATTTTCGAGACCTTAACAAAGCTAGTCCCAAGGATAGTTTCCCTTTACCTCACATCGATATATTAGTGGATAACACTTGCGGGCATGAGCTACTATCCTTTATGGATGGATATACGGGTTATAACCAAATCAAGATGGCGGAAGAAGACATGGAGAAAACCTCATTCACTACACCATGGGGAACGTACTGTTATGTGGTTATGCCTTTTGGTCTCAAAAATGTTGGGGCAACATACCAGCGGACAGCCAACACCCTACTTCATGATATGATGCATATAGAGGTAGAGGTTTATGTGGACGACATGATCGTAAAGTCCAAAACAAGGGAAGGGCACATTCCTAACCTTCGTAAGTTTTTCCTCCGACTTGGCAAATACAAGATGAAGCTAAACCCAGCCAAGTGCACCTTCGGTGTCACCTCTTGGAAGCTGCTAGGGTATGTGGTTAGCCAACGAGGCATTGAAGTTGACCCTTCAAAGATAAAGGCTATCCAAGAGTTGCAGCCGCCTAGGACAGAACAAGAGATAAGAGTTTCCTAGGACGAGTCCAATACATCAGCATGTTCGTCTCGAAGCTCACCATGACTTGTGAGCCTTTGTTCAAGAAGCTAAAGAAAGGAAGCAAAATAGAATGGGACGATCAATGTCAAGCGGCCTTTGACAAAATCAAGGAATATTTGCAACATCCTCCAGTCCTCATGCCGTCAGTACCAGATGAGCCTCTACTCCTTTACCTTACCGTGACTAGCTCTACAATGGGGGCTATGCTAGCTCAGAAGGTTAAAGATCAAGAGAGCGCCATCTACTACTTGAGCAAGAAATTCTTGGACTACGAAAGTCGATATGCAGACATAGAGAAAATGGCTCTTGTGCTAGTATGGGCCACCAAGAAGTTAAGACATTGCATGCTTTCACACATTGTATATGTCATAGTTGAGAATAACCCCATCAAGTTTATCGTGGAGCAGCCTACTATCAACAACCGCTTTGCTCGATGGGTGGTCATGCTTTCAGAGTTCAATCTTCTGTACTTGCCTTAGAAATCCATCAAAGGACGGGTTGTTTCAGATTTCCTGGCTGCCTCACCATCACAGGAACCTCCAAGCACTCACTTGGAATTCCCAGATGAGGATGTATTTTTCACTGACGAAATAACACGGGAAATGTATTTGGACGGAGCTTCTAACCAAATGGGCTGCGGAGTAGGAGTTTTATTGATCTCTCCAGAAGGGGCACATGTCCCTGCATTAGTGAAGTTGGACTTTGATGCTACTAACAATGCTGCAGAATATGAAGCATCTATCAAGGGTTTGCAAGCTGCCTTGGCTTTAGGCATACTCCATGTAAAAGTCTTTGGGGATTCTAGCCTCATCATTAATCAGGCCAAAAATTCATGGAAGGTCCGGAATGAATGTCTCATGGCATACCAACAGAAGCTCTTAGGACTTGCTAACCAATTTGAGCAAATCAGTTTCCAGTACCTCTCCATGGATCACAATGAGTTAGCTGACGCCATAGCCAAGTTGTCTTCAATGATATCCATACTAGCAGGCACGCTTCAATTGCCAGTACCAGTTGAGCGACAGTCTGAACCTGCATATGTTTGCCATGTGGAAGCACAAGAGGAAGAAACTGAGGAATGGTTCCATGACGTATACAATTTTCTTCGGAACGGAGAATATCCAGCTGAGTTGGATGATCGAGGATAACGAGCACTCAGGTCTCTAGCAGCCCAATACTGCTTGATCCAGGATCGACATTATAAGAAGTTACCTACGGGCATTAATTTGTTATGCATTGATGCTAAGAGTGCCAAGGAGATCATGACTACTATACACGGAGGAGAATGCGGTCCCCACAGGAATGGACGAATGTTAGAAAAGAAGATTCAAAGGGCTGGTTACTATTGGTCCACTATGGAGGCAGATTGCTTAGAGTTCGTTCGAAAGTGCCACAAATTCCAAGAATATGCTAACCTACAACATCAACCCCCGTCATACCTGACTACTTTGATATCTCCGTGGCCATTCTCGGTGTGGGGTATTGACAGCA
Source organism: Portulaca oleracea (assembly GCA_029582165.1). Taxonomy (NCBI): domain Eukaryota; kingdom Viridiplantae; phylum Streptophyta; class Magnoliopsida; order Caryophyllales; family Portulacaceae; genus Portulaca; species Portulaca oleracea. The sequence goes on along the minus strand of CM055869.1, from coordinate 31,304,112 downwards.
TTGGCAACATACACCCAACCAGAACAGGAGGACATGAGTACATATTGGTCGCCATCGATTATTTCACTAAGTGGGTGGATGCGACCTTTTTAGCCAAACTCACATCCAAACATGTGGCCAAATGTATCCTTCAAAACATCATATGTCTGTACGGTGTGCCTCATGAGATCATTAGTGACAATGGAAGCCATTTTCGGAAGAAAGTAGAAGCTTTGCTTGCCACTTACAAAATCTAGCATCACCGGTCTTCGCCATACCGACCTCAAGCCAATGAAGCTGCGGAAGCGGCCAATAAGACAATGTCGGGGATTATCAAGAAGATGGTTGTCACTTACAAGGACTGGCCAGATAAATTAGCATTTGCCCTGTGGGGATACCGAACCTCTATACGAACTGCTACGGGAGCAACACCCTATTCCTTGGTATATGGGATGGAAGCAGTCTTACCAATCGAGGTAGCGATCCCTTCGTTGCGGATAGTGGCCGAAAGTGAGTTGCCAGAAGCAGAATGGGCTAGGGCAAGGTTCAAAGAATTGATGTTGATGGATGAAAGGCATTTAAGAGCATTACATAATGTGCAAGTATACCAAAACAGGATCACTCCAGCTTTTAATAAGAAGGTGAAAAGCCGTTTGCTTCAAGTAAGCGATTTGGTGCTTAAGGAGATGAGGGCACCTATACAAGATCCAAGGGGAAAATTTGCACCTAATTGGAAGGGTCCTTACATGATTAAGGATATTTTGCCAGGAGGAGCAGCCCGACTCGCTACCATGGATGGAGAAGATATAATTCAGCCCACGAATTTGGATCAACTCAATCGATATTATGCTTAGTATAACAAAGCAACTGGAAAACCAATTTTCAGACACTTGGGATATATTTAATAAATGGTCATGTGCTCAAGGAAAATAAAGTTTGCAAGAACACAATATTTGTGAACAAATATTCTCCTTTATTAAGTTAAAAATGCAAGTACATTATTTGTAACATAAGAAAATTCGAAAGGCATAATTAAATAAAAGATCATTCTGGCAAAGCAGTTTCAGTTCCTTCATTCCATCCATCTTATAATCTTGCTTCACTTTCTCTATTTCGCCAGTCGTCTCATGGTCGATCTCCATGTCTCTAGGTCCGTTAATGGCCTTCTCTTTGTCCTTGGGCTTATAGGTCCGCCTGCCTGATTTCCGTGCCTCAACTCTCGGACCGAGTCTATCTTTCACCGAGTCTCTTGCGCCAAGGCGGTCCTTTACCGATGTACGAGGACCCAACCTTTCCTTCGTTGATGCTTGCCTTCGCCTTGCTTCCCCAGCACGACGAGATTCAATAGCGGCGATCAGCCATCCATTATAACCAGCGTCAACAATATGAGACACACATATCTTCGGCGGGGATTTGAGGGTTGGTCTTCTCTCCCAATATTTCAGCCATGACTCAATCATCGAACTTTGAAGCTTCAATTAATCGGAAGTTTCACACAGAAGCTCAGGAATGTCCTGCTTGCGGCCCATCTGGCGCTTCACTCGCGCCGGAAAATAAAAGGTCATGTGCGTGAAGCCGGCGAGACTCACATAAGCATTACGGAAATCATGGGTCACATACTCGGAGATGTGCCCCCATTCGATCCACCATACGATCTCCCGAGACTCCTTCAAGAATGCAATCCATTCCGTTACCGAGCGAAGGTCGGTGTATTTCCTCTTTCTCTGACAATAGTTCGCCAACGCCGATGAAGTCCGGGGCTCCTCGATGAGGCCCAAGTGCTCCATTAACCAGATCTGTCCAACAGTTAGCCAGGGTTAGATTGCACATCAATCATCCCAAACTAAAAAAAAAAGGGCAGAAAACCCGCACGGGTTTTGTAAACAGTAGGGGCAGAAAAATCAGACAATGGCAGAAAAGAGGAATGAAATACCTGAAGTAGTAGCGGGCTCCATCGAAAGTCATGTTCTGGATTCGGATCATCCAAGCCCATCATGGTTTCCGCTTACATTAGGGGCACGAGATTGTAGCCTCGGGACATGTCATCGACGATTTGACTTAACTTCGCCGGTCTGGTTCTTTTACCGCCGTGATACCGGGAAAGGTTGGAACCGACACCGGGAAAGACTGGAACCGACACCAGGAAAGAATGGAATCGACACCGGGAAAGACTGGAGCCGACACCGGGAAATACTGGAACAGACACCGGGAAAGACTGGAACAGACACCGGGAAAGACTGGAACCGACACCAGGAAAGACTGGGACCGACACTAGGAAAGACTAGAAAACTCCATGAACCATCGACATCATGTCCGATAATAAGTAAGGCGTCATTCTCGCCCGAGATCAACAACGACTCATCAACAGTCAGGTAGAACGTCATTGTTGCTCGAGATCATCCCCAAAGAGGCGCGTACCACCCGCAACTGCGACACAGGACGAAGCTTCCAAGTGTCAACCCACACCTTCAAGTAAGGCGTCATTCTCGCCCGAGATCAACAACGACACATCAACAGTCAGGTAGAGCATCATTCTTGCTCGAGATCATCCCCAAAGAGGCGCATGTCGCCCACAACTACGACACAGGACGAAGTTTCCAAGTGTCAATCCACACCTTCAAGTTAGGCGTCATTCTCGCCCGAGATCAACAACGACTCATCAATGGCCAGGTTGAGCATCATTCTTGCTCGAGATCATCTCAAAGGAGGCGCATGTCGCCCGCAACCGCGATGCAGGACTCAGCTTCCAAGCGTCACCCCAGGCTTTGCAATCCAAAGTCATATCCTCACACTACTTTGACCTTCGTAAAAATCAAGCATAACAAGAAAAGAGGCTAGCATGAAAGAAAATCCAAAGGGCCTTCCTCAATCAAAAGCTATCGGGCCAACCCACCACAAAAAGCCTTCATTTTCAACCCTTTCCACATACATATGGCCACCATTTGAAATCCCATTTTTTCCAAAAATCTCGTTGGCCCCATTTCTTTTGATGAGAGTAAAGTATACATCATAAGCTTTCCAACGCCGTTTAAATTGCCTGAATTGAAGTCCGAATGGAAGAGTTATGGTCGTTCGAAGTTGGACTTAGCCAGTTTTAAAACCCATGCAGGTTTTAACATTTTCCAGGCCCAGAAATCTGGCCCAAAAGCGCGCCCCGGCCCAGAGAGCTCAAAAACCGCCTAGGTTTTGAGAAGAATAGCAGACGTCGTTGTTTTGTGCCATGTCAACGATCCGCGTGATAATCAAATCAAAACCCGCCTAGGTTTTGATTGATCTGGCGCCAAAATCTGCATGCATGCAATTCAATCCCTTAATCTTTCCCCACGTGATTGACCCTGGTTTGACCTCCCAAAACCCACCTAGGTTTTGATCCGGGGAGGGCATTATTTGTGGGGTATGTTCCCCTTGATTTCCCTCCAAATCTCTCACTCCCTCACCTATAAATACCCCCCTCCATTTCACCTTCATACCACCAACTATCATCATCATCCTACCAAAACTCTCTTAAACTTCCTCCACTATATCCATTCTTATCTCCTAATATAATTATAACCAATCTCATAATCCCCATACCACTCCTATACCATTCACCCAAATCATCCATATCTTCATCATCCTATCCGAGGTCATAACCGGGGCTAAGTTAAGGAATTCAATTGTCGCATTCAGGCAACCCACTATTGGGAATGTCCCGACAATGTTCGATATACACGGAGATTAAACCAAAGTAATATAGTAATTATATGTCTTGCTAGAGACCTCTATAATTAGTAATTAAATATGTTTAATTACAACTATATTATTTGGTCCTACTAGGTCACACAAGTCAGTGCCCTGGAACAATGTATGTAACCTAAATGATATTGTATCACGTTTAGAAAAGTTGGAAATTGATTTCTGTGAGAAATCAGGCCAACACGAACCGAATTGGGTTCAACACGGGTCGTGTTGACCCAACACGGTCCGTGTTGAGACACCACGGTCCGTGGTGTCCATGGGCCGAATAAATTGAACCTTCTTGAGTCCAACACGGACTGTGTTGTTTCAACACGGACTATGTTGGGCCCAGAAACGCGTCGTGGTTTTAAGTCAGCCCTTTAGGGTTTTGAACCCTTTCACTAGATTTTCTACATACTATATAAAGGGGTCTCTGGGAGAGATTATTTCCTACCAACTGCCTAAGACTCTTAGAGAGATACCGGGGTGATTTCCTGAGTTCGTCTCTCTTTTAGTTTGCAGTTTTAGTTTCAGGAAACATTCTTTGTTTCTCGAAACAATCTCACATACATCTTAGATTGAGATTCGTCTCGATCGGGTCGATCTAGCAATCGGGTTCCCGGAGTGCTGCGTGGACTTTTCAGTAGAGGGTTTCAGCATTGGAATCTGGAAGGTCAACCTCTTCTTCAGCAGGAATTAGCGATCAGGTATAATTACTAAAGCCTCTGCAGTTGTTATTGATTAATTGTTTATAACTGTTATAATATTCCGCCAATAAATCTGTATATGTTTAGGAAATAGATAACCTAAAACCTAACAGTGGTATCAGAGCCACCAATTACATGCTAAAGTATTGTACTTGTTTTCATAATTAATTTTGTCAATAGTTGAATTATATTATGAATATGCTAGAATTGATTTATGCCTAAAATTTTGAATCTTTATGAAAGTTTTTAAACTTTAAATCTGAGATTTTATTGTAAAATTTCATGCTTTGTTATTATTTGTTTCTTATTGCCTTTAATTAATCGATTTTATGTTTGTTTAATTGTTAAATATAGCATGAATTCGATTTAATTTTGAATGTTTTAGAAACAACCATGTTTAATATTGTTAAACAGTGGCCAATACATGAAATAGGTCTAAATTCGCAAAATAGGATTTTCTAGAATTAATTTTCTGATTTAGTTTATTTGCGGCAAATATGAAAAATCGAAATAAAATATCAAACGAACTCGAAAATTTCTGAAATTATTAATGGAGGTGTCTGGAAGTGTTCTGGACTTTCCATAATTTTTGTACATTTTTTCCAATTAAAATGAATGTTTAATTGAGTTTTCAGATCTGAAGTGAATTAAAATTCCTTTGATTCTCTGAATTTTATAAATTTGTAGAAATTTGTAAAACTTCTGAAACGTTTACACTAGGTTACAGGGTAACCATACTTTTAGGGAAAAAATTTTCCTTTAATTTATCCGGTCAAATTATATTTGTTAGTTTAGATTTTCAGATCTCAGAGAAATAAATTTGTTGCTTCTCTGAATTTTGTATATTTATAGAAATTTGCAAATTTTCTGAAAATTTTAAAGTAGGTTACTGGGTAACCATTCTATTATGTATAAATATTTCGTGAATTTTTGAAATCGTTTACTAATTTTTCTTTAATTTTCAGATTAACAGAAAAGTATAATTGTTTACTTTTCTGAATTTTATTCTAATTTTCGAAATTTGATAAAAATATGAAACTTTTACAGTAGCGTATTGGATGAACCTACTGTATGGGAAAATTATAAAAATTGATTTTTAAACTTATCGAACTATTATTTTTTATTTTCCTCTTAAACGGAGAATTAAAAAGTTTAATTCCCTAAATTTTTACAATCTTTTGGAAATTGTTAAAATTCTGGAAAATATTCATATTGGGTTATTAGATAACACTATGATATGAAATCTTTTAATTCGATAAGTTATGATATTTTATTTAAGTTTTTTTATTCACGAAATTAACCGAAACTGGGAAGCAACACGGACCAAGTTGATCCAACACAAACCATGTTGCCAGCAGTTTTGGTAAATTCGTGTATTTTAGGGTTTGTAATTAATTTTAGAAATTAATTATTAAATCCTATTACTACTAAATCAGATAATGGGCATAAAATCTATTATTTTGTAAAGTTTAGGAAACTTACAATATCTTTGAAAGATATATAGTATCTTTTAGACTCCTTGATTTTAGGAAACTCAAGTATTTTGTAAGTATAGGTACAAAATCCTAAATCTGTTTAGGTATCTAAGATAAAATTTGGATTTTATTTATTATATTAATCATGCAAACCTTTTAGGAAATTTTTTTTTTTGTATTTATTTCCTTATATGTTATATTGCAATTATATATATGCCTTATAATTTGTTATCTAAGCATGTGTTATATTTGATATAATTATTGCAATATTAAATGTTTGCATGTGCTTCTAGTATGGCCATAGATAGTCGGTTTTACCGGTGTGCGTACCGGGTTGGGTGAAATACGGTCTGCGTACCGTCTTTGAGTTAAATTTTAAGTTTAAATTTCTGTTATATTTTAATTCATGTAAGGACTCAATTGTGAAGTCCAAAATTGTAAATTGGTTGTAGTTGGAGACATCAAGTTGAGTGGGAGCCCAACAGCAATGGAGGTGATGATTCGAGTGGGAGCCCATCTAATGAAGTTGCAAGACCCAAGAAAATTTTCTTGAAGACTGTCAAGGCTTAGTTAAATTAGTTGATTAAGTCTAGGTGGCCATACTAGGGGTTTTATTTATGCTTTAAATTTGTTATTGAATGTTTTATTATGCCTTTTATGCTTTTCGAAAGAGTTCACCTAGAATTGCATGCTTAGGATAATAAAACCTACTCTCAAAATTGAATTATTCCTCAATCTATCGAAACACCACTTAGATGGATAAATAAAGAAAGCCAAAACGAATTATTTATCCATCATTAATAAGTAGGGTGAGAGTTAGGTCAATTCAAATTGGCTATCAAAATAGTTTTGGGCCAAGAGCAGAGGAAGAGAAATATTGTATTCGATACAAATTTCTTGCCAAGAGTCATTTTGAATGATCGATCATAAGATGATCCACCAAAGGTAACATGTGCTCGAGTTTTGTTGGGCCAAAGTCCACTTGAGCCCATGGGTCTTGTGGGTCTTGGTTAAATTAAAACACTAAGTGAGAGTTAATAAAGTGTTTTTATTTGAAGGTAAAATTAGTTTAATTTCTTTTGATGAATAATAACTAAAATGAACCAGCTTGTCTCGTAGAATTATTTATGTCTTTTCACTCAAACATCCACCACTAATAAAATATTATTTTCTCCTTGAGAAAGAGAAAAACAATTAACACCAATTCCTTAATTGGCATTGTCATCGCAAGATTGTCTTGAAGGCGATTAAAAGAAACATGTCCTTGATATAACGTTGAGTTAGGCATCAATATTAAGAGGTCAATCAAGCCAAATGAATACATGTAATGTCATAGTATTCATACAATTTTAACTTCAAAATGTTTGAAGATTAGAGGAAGAATTTCAATATTACCAACTCAAAACCAAGTTCATCGAACTAGTTAGAGTTGAAAAATATGAAACCAATAACCAGATAGTCTCGGTTGAGCTAGATAAGAGCCAATTGTTGGCGCTCATGTTCTGAAATAATTTGACTATTTTAAAACATGAGAAACCTCAGATCCCCTTTAGCCAAAAGATTGGCGACCAAAGATAGTCTTTTAGTGAAAGAAATCTATCAAAGATAAGAAGTCAAAGGAAAGGTAAGGACAAACAGTTGTACATACCCAACCAATGACAGCAACCGGTTAACAACCAGATCATGTATATATGACACTGGGAGCGTGAATAACTATAAGAAAGACTTGAGATATGATTTCAATTCTAGGCAAATGCGTATATGATACACACTACCCTTATTAAACCCACTTTGAGTATAAGATACCAGCTGTGAAACTCGCATTTATGCAAATGTGTAGGATCTACAGCAAAGTAGATATGTTTTGAAGGATGAGAGTCAGCCTACAAATAGGAACATACAATTAGTTGTAGCTCCTTATGAAAAGTTGATTGTTTATCCATATCCTCAAGAATTATAAGAGAAATTTATAGGTGATTCTATGTTCTCATTATAAAAAGAAATTTGATTTCGAGCTCTCAAATTAGAGAGAGAGGATCTCGGATAAACACACACAACACATCGAAGCCAAAAGGTTTAAAAGGAATAACTCATGTTCAAACATAAAACTTGTAACTATCTATTAAGTCTTGCAAATCAGAGCACATTCAGAAGCGTCACAGTGATAGACTTTTGAATGATAAGACTTTGAAACATGTGATGCCTGCAAAGCATGACTGTACCTTTTACAAGACAGGGCCAATGTGCCAATAAACACTCATGCATATGGATGTATGTAGTCCAATTGAGCACAAGTACAAGGGATGGATTACTTCAAAGATGAATAAAATAACACATGGTGATTCATGTCTATGAGATTCATATGAAGCTGAAATGTTAAAATAGTTTGAAGATTTCCAAAATGAAGTAGTCTTAGCGAAACAATGAGTGCACCTAGATACGATCGAAAGGATGCTAATGGTTGAGCCAAGAGTTTGAACAAATGACTCAATTGAAACATAATTCTGGCACTATAAGCTTAAGTCATATTAATCAGAAATGCATTCAGAAACTGCATAGTGCAGGATTTTGGAAAACCTAAACTTTGAAAAGTTCAATGTTTATAAAGCATGCCTGATGGGTAAGATGACTAAAATCACCTCTTATTGGAATTGGTGAACAAGCTAATGACTTATTAGGATGCAAATATATTGATGTATGTGGGCCTACGAGCACTAGTGCTAGAAGAAGGTTTACGGTACTATTTCATCACTTTCAGTGACGATTTCAGTAGATATGGATATATCTACTTAAAACGCCACAAGTCCAAATCCTTTGAAATGTTCAAAGAGTTTCAAAGTGAAGTACAAAACCAACTTGGCAAGAAAATCAATACCCTTCAACAAGGTTGAGGAGGTAAGTATTTGAGCCATGATTTCACTTACCATTCCAGAGAATGGGGAATTGTTTCATAACTCTATCTTCTAGGAATACGACATCTCAATGGCGTATCCAAGAGGAATCACACCTTATTAGATATGGTGCAATCAATGATGGTTGAGTCAACATTGCTGATTACCTTTTGGGGATACACGCAGTTAACCATAACTCTAATTACTGAATAAGGATTATCTGAAGCACTAGAGAAAAGAGGTTCTTGAACCATTTTCTGAAAGAAAGGAGTATCACTTCTACAAACTGTTGTAGAGGAAAGTGTTTGTGTCTCAAAATGCTTTCTTCTTAGATAATATGTTATTCTCTAAAAGAAAGAGTGGGAGAGTTTTTGAACTTACCGAAGTTCGAGAGACACAAAACACTATAATCATCACCTGAAACTCCGCTACTTGATCCTTGTTCAAATTTTTCCTATTGGTCGGGAAATTAAGAACAAGGTTGAGGCAGTTGTCGGGAAATTAAAAACGTTGAGGAGAAGGTGTCATGAACATTACTCCAAGCAAGGTCAGGTAAACAACTCCGCCAGCCACAAAGATATCGATCTTCTATGGATGAACGTGAGATGTTACCTTTAGAAAGTAATGACTCTACCTACATCAAAGAAGCTTTAAGTAAATCAAGATTCCATGCAGCCAAGTCTAAAATGGATTCCATGTATTCAACGAAGTTTATAACTTGGTTGATTTGTCTGAAGGTGTGAGCTATCAGGCATAGGAGGGTTTTAAGACAAAACATGGGTTCATTAAGATAGACATAAAGACTGACTTCAAAATTAGATTTTGAAGAAACGTGTGTACTTGACACAACTGAGTGATCTTTTGTTGGAATACTTGTAAACTTCAAGAGATCATCTGTGGTCTTAAGGAAACTTCTAGGAGTTGGAATTATTAACCTTCTTGACCAGGATATCAAAAAAAAAAACGTTTTGACATACTGGGAAGTGCCAAAGATAATATTGTGTTTACAAGAAGTTCAGTGGGAGCAATACGTTTTCTGATATTGTATGTGATTGACATACTGCCTACTGAGAAGAATATTCCAATGTTGCTTCTACTGAGGTTGACTTGGAAATGATTTTCAAAGTGAAGGATTGGTGGGGCTAAGAATTTTCTTGGAGACAAGATCTATAATGATAGATTAAAGATTTTGATTGTTTGAATCAAAGTTAACTAGGTGTTGAATAGTTCAACTCACTTCGAGAATGGATTAATTTCCAGAAACTATGGCATATTCTTACGAAATTTTATTGTCTCAAAACAATCAGAAGTTCTAAGAAGGATGAGACATATAACTCATGCTTCAGGCATAAGATTAATGTATCCCATGAGATGTTCAAAGTCCAACATAACATATATATTGTATATATATAAACAAAACTAAGGATGTGTCCTAAGTCTCAAGTGGTTGATAAAAGCTAGGTGTGAAGAGTTGCATTGATGCTACACTCATGCAGAGAAATATGATTATCTGAAAGGTCAGAGAAAAATATACGATCTGTTTTGAGTGGTATTGAGGTGAACTGGAAGAAGTTCCTAACATGACATGCGGTTAATTCTACAAATAAGACAAGTATGGCACGACTTTAGAAGTTGTGGCAGAAACTGTTAGGATTGCGAAGTTCGTTTTTAGAACTGGGTGATGTTTCTAGCCTTGCGAGAGAAATGGAGCCTTGATTATAGGAGCCATCACTCAAAGCAAAGGAACTGAAGCTCACTATGAATCCAAACATGTGTTCCGGAAATATCTTCCTGTATGAAAGGTCATTAGTGAGATTGTATATGTACAAGGTTCATTGCAAGTATTATGCACTAAACCCATATTGTAGTTACAACATGATAGTCATGCATGGGCAATAGGTATTAAACACATTCCGGAATATTAACAAGTCAGATTTACATGAATTGTTCATGAATTATGACCTTGTTGATTCAGTATTAAGAATAAGATTCCAAAATTTACATCAATTGTGGTTTCGAATTATGTAAATGTCCAAAAAGGTTAGCGCATTCAAAATGGGAAATTGGATGAGGTTCGATTTCTTAAACCCCATTAGTGAACTTGATAACGCTAGTCTTGGTCGACAGTCGACCTGGTTCCTAATTGTATTATCACGTAGGAACAATGATAATATCAACACAATTAGCATGTAGGATTGAGGTGATGATAAAGTTTCGTGATCATAGTGATGTGATGACATCATAAATCAATCACATGGGTATTGTTGAGAATAACTACCGAACTGACCCGCAGTGGGAGCTCTTTAAGTTAGGAATGTCATAAGAGCTCTCACTACTCAAAATTCCTAAATCCTAAGTTCAATACATAGACTACATGGTCTTCTATGACTTTGGAGCGCGTCAAACGCCTTTCGTAAGAGTAGGCTATAAAGGCGGTGTCTGGGTTATAGTTGGATCATGTGAGAATGTGTGTCTGAACAAGATGGCATTGTCCTCCCTATTAGGGACAGTTGTCTTTTGGCCACTCGGTGAGATTGGACTGAAAATGCTTGGCGGAGCTCAGCTGAATCAATAGTTGATCATCTGTTTTTCAAAGTCTAAACTCGGAGATCGAGGAACGTTTCGAACCTTATATAAGGATGACATCAGCTTACCTTATCCGAACTAGAGATAGTAAGTGACCAGGGAATTCAAGGAATCGAACACTTGTGGGACAAGTGGGAGATTGTTGGGAATGTCCCGACAATGTTCGATATACACGAAGATTAAACCAAAGTAATATAGAAATTATATGTCTTGCTAGAAACCTCTATAATTAGTAATTAAATATGTTTAATTACAACTATATTATTTGGTCCTACTAGGTCACACAAGTCAGTGCCCTGGAACAATGTATGTAACCTAAATGATATTGTATCACGTTTAGAAAAGTTGGAAATTGATTTCTGTGAGAAATCAGCCCAACACGGACCGAATTCGGTTCAACACGGGTCGTGTTGACCCAACACGGTCCGTGTTGAGACACCACGGTCCGTGATGTCCATGGGCCGAATAATTGAACCTTCTGGAGTCCAACACGGATCGTGTTGGGCCCAGAAAGGGGCAATTGTTTTAATTCGGCCCTTTAGGGTTTTTGAACCCTTTCCCTAGGTTTTCTAAACACTATATAAAAGGGTCTCTGGGAGAGATTATTCTACACCAACTGCCTAAGACTCTTAGAGAGATACCAGGGTGATTTCCTGAGTTCCTCTCTCTTTTAGTTTGCAGTTCTAGTTTCAGGAAACATTCTCTGTTTCCCGAAACAATCTCACATACATCTTATATTGAGATTCGTCTCGATCGGGTCGATCTAGCAATCGGGTTCCCGGAGTGCTGCGTGGACTTTTCAGTAGAGGGTTTCAGCATTGGAATCTGGAAGGTCAACCTCTTCTTCAGCAGGAATTAGCGATCAGGTATAATTACTAAAGCCTCTGCAGTTGTTATTGATTAATTGTTTATAACTGTTATAATATTCTGCCAATTAATCTGTATCTGTTTAGGAAATAGATAACCTAAAACCTAACACCCACACAAAACAAGGTTTGTCTTTATCATTATTATTGAGGTTTTTCATCATGTAATCCATTCTTTAATTCCATTACTTGTACATATTTTCTACATTAAAAACCGCATTTTATATTGCATGATTTGAATAATAATTCCGCGAAATTAATCAAACTTCTCCCCGCTCTCTTTCTTTTCAATGTTGATTTTAGTAGAGTCTGTTTTATAACAGGCGGATTCGAGAGTTCTTATAATGCTCGAATTCGTAACCTTACCCCCAAATCTAGAAATCGAGTTCGTAGATCGGAGTCTTTCTTTTCTTATTTTATGGTTTGTCGATTTCCTTAAATCGGTTGGCGACTCTATAAACATTTTACAAAATCGTTTAATTATTTAAAGTATTCGATTTCTTGCACAAAAATAATTTAAGAAAATAATTTAATTCATGTCCAATATTTATCCAAGGAGGGTCCCGAGAGAAATGGGCCAGAAAATGATAAAACCTAGGTGGGTTTTATCATTTTCAACCCAATTTCTCTTTGGGCCGAGGAGACCAGTGGCCCAGCCTAGAATTCGCTAAAACCTAGGTTGGTTTTAGCAGATTCCAGGGGCCCGCTTGTTTTCTCTTGGGCCTGGATTTATTAAGTGGGTCGGGATTAAATTATTGTTAAATTAATTTGTGTAATTACGGATAATTTAAATAATAAAAAACAGGTTTCTAAATAAATAAAATTTCATCACCCCGAAAATGAATTTCGAAAATTAAAAATATCCTTATTTAAGGATTAAGCAACCTTAGTCGGATCCCGATCACATAAGTAGCGCATCTGAAAACATTTCCCCGAATGGGAATTTTCCGAGTCCTACACCGACATGCATGCCACCCCCACTCCCACACAAAAAGGGTAACAATGTCCTCATTGGAATCAAAAATAGAGATAGAGACACACCAAAAAACAAAATAAATAAATAAATAAATAAAAGAGGGAAAAGAAAGCCAACTTACTAACTGTAACAGAAAGATAAGGAAGGATATTGCCTCGATGGCTTCTTGTCATAAGACTCACTCCTTCTCACTTGACAATGCAAAGTTAGGAGAGGCAACAAAGAAAAATCAAGAAAAGGAGAGTCAGATATACAATATATACAAGAATCTCAACTCACCTTCCTTCAAGCACTAGGTGGAACGTGGAATGAAACACAGTCCACGTCAGTAGTATCAGGAAACTATAAGAAGGGCTTCAACCTGTGCCCATTCACTTTCCACACAGAATTGTTAGATGGGTCCTTGATCTCAACCACTCCTGAAGGGAATACCTGAGTCACAATAAAGGGGTCAGTCCACCAAGATCTCAACTTGCCAGCAAAAAGTGCAGCCGGGAGTCATAAAGGAGTATCTTTTGTCCCGGGAAGAAGGTCTTTCTATGAATGATCTTATCGTGCAAGATTTTAGACCTCTCCTTACTCAATCGCCCATTTTCATAGGCTTCTCTCCTTAACTCCTCAAGCTCAACAGACTAGTCCTTCCTATTCCTAGACACAGTTTTCTCTAAGATCTGTATAATTTGCCTATTGGAGACTTCCACTTGACCATTAGACTGTGGATGGTAAGCAGTGGTGAGTCTATGCTCAACTGAGTACCTCTTCAGTAAGGCCTCAAAGGATCTATTGTTGAAGTGGGTTCCCTGATCACTAATAATGGCTCTAGGCATCCCAAATCTAGAAAATATATATTCCCTAAGGAACTTGGTCACTACTTGAGCATCATTTTTCTTAGTAGGGATAGCCGATACCCACTTAGACACATAATCAACAACAAGGAGAATATATCCATTCCCAAAAGAATTGGGGAATGGTCCCATAAAATCAATACCCCATACATCAAACACATCAACAAAAATCTCAGGTTGTAAAGGCATCATATCTCTCCTAGTAATCTTTCCCAAACTTTGGCACCTAGGGCATAATCATGAGCATCTCTAAAGATAGTAGGCCAGTAAAACCCACCCTGTAAGATCTTGTATGTAGTTTATTTCCACTATAATGTCCCCCACAAGGTTGGTCATGGCAAAAAGAGAGGACATCCATAATGGATTCATCAGGAGCACATCTCCTAAGTATCTGGTCAAGGCAATATTTAAACAAATAAGGATCATCCCATACAAAATTCTTCACAATGTGAAGAAACCTGTCCCTGTCATGCTTATTCCAATCACTAGGCATATCTCCAGTTACCTTAAAGTTCACAATATCAGCAGACCAAGATTCCACTCCCACACTAAAGAGTTGCTTATCAAGAAACTGAGCAGCAATGAGGGTGGTTTTCATAGTGTCAGGCACAATCCTGGATAGGTAGTCAGCTATAGGATTCTCAGCTCCCTTCCTGTCTCTAATCTCATAGTCAAATTCTTGCAATAACAACACCCACCTAACTAGCCTAGGTTTGGAATCTTTCTTTTCCATCAGATACCTAATAGTTGAATGATCAGTGTAAACTATGACTTTAGCACCAAGTAAGTAAGGTCTGAATTTCTCAAAGGCATACACAACAACTAGAAATTCTTTTTCAGTCACAGTGTAATTTAGTTGAGCATCATTCAAGGTGTGGCTAGCATAATGAATAACAATAGGTTTCTTATCAATTCTCTGACCTAGCACAACACCAACAGCATAATCAGAAGCATCACACATGATCTCAAAAGGTTCTCCCCATATGGGAGTCTTGAGAATAGGAGGGGAAATAAGGGCATATTTAAGTTGATTAAAGACCCTAATACAGTCATCAGAAAAATGGAAAGGTACCTCCTTAACTAGCAGTGAGGATAAAGGTTTAGCAATCTTACCGAAATCCTTAATGAATCGCCGGTAAAAACCGGCGTGTCCTAGGAATGAACGAACTTCCTTAACAGAAGTTGGAGGAGACAAATTCTTAACTAAGTCAATATTTGCCTTATCTACCTCTATCCCATCCTTAGAAATCACATGCCCTAGGACAATCCCCTATTTCAGCATAAAGTGACATTTTTCCCAGTTAAGGGTCAAACTCTTTTCCTGACATCGACTCAACACGCGATTCAGGTTAGCTAACAAGCATCAAAAAAAGTACCAAACACAGAAAAATCATCCATAAAAATTTCAACACATTCCTCCATTAAGTCAGAGAATATTGAAATCATGCACCTCTGGAAGGTTGCAGGGGCATTACACAAGCCAAAAGGCATCCTTCGAAAAGCAAAGGTGCCAAAAGGACAAGTGAATGTGGTCTTTTCTTGGTCACAAGGGGCAATAGAGACTTGGGTATAACTAGAATAACCATCTAGAAAATAGTAATACTCATGACAAGCAAGTTTCTCAAGCATTTGATTTATGAAAGGGAGGAGAAAATGGTCCTTCCTAGTGGCTTTGTTCAGTTTTATATA